>OY754307.1:99243127-99843127 GCA_963573325.1 Astragalus glycyphyllos
AAATTCTTCAAATCATATACATTCTTTTATTATTGTCTACAAAATTACTCTCTCAAATAAAGTGAAAGATTTTTATATCTTTATCTCTACTCTTCTCCCTCCAAACTCCCAGACAGACCTGGACACTTTAAGGGCTACAAAGTACTTCTGAAACTCACATTTGGCAAGATTAGCCTTTAAGGGTTATACTGTATTTGTTATAATTTGTTGGAGAACTCAAGTGGAAGCCATAGCAATTTCTCATGTACACTCACTCACAAGCAGAGAATGAAGAAGATGAATAACAGAATTCACTGTATTATTGAATTGTGATTAACTGAATCTGTTATAAACTCAAATTTCAGTATTTATAGCTTGTTACATGTAAAAGCAGCATTACTCTTTAAACACAGCACTTAAGAGTTAATGCATGTCAAATTGAAGTGAAATTACAGTTAAATGTAAACTGTAAAATAAAGCAAATGAAATGACTAGAGTGCCCTTGAATTAATCTCAACACCCTCCCTTAATTCAAGGTCTCAAATAGAATCACACCAAGGTCTTCTCTCAGTTTTCCAAACTGATCAGTCCTCCCAGCTTTTGTAAGTATATCAGCAACTTGAAGTTGAGTCTTGCAATGAGTAACTTCAATAGAGCCATTCTGCACTTGACTTCTAAGAAAGTGAAACTTAGTGTCAATGTGCTTGCATCTTCCATGCAGCACAGGATTTTTGACCAGGTTAATTGCAGACTTATTATCTATCAGTAGTTTCACAGGCATCTGCACAATTATATTCAAGTCATTCAACAGATTGATCAACCATATAGCCTGGCAGGCAGTCACTGCACTTGCTATATATTCAGCCTCACAAGTGGATAGTGCGACCACTTGTTGCTTCTTTGAGCACCATGAGATTGGTGCTCCCTTGAACATGAAATAGTAACCAGTGGTGCTCCTTCTGTCAGTTCTGTCTCCACACCAGTCAGCATCAGAGTAGCACAGAAGTTCATCAGATTTTTCACCAGTCTCAGCAGGAAACTGATGTCCAAATCTTAAGGTACCTTTGACATACCTTAGGATTCTTGTTGCAGCATGATAATGTGACATTTTTGGCTTACTCATAAACCTACTCACGACCCCCACAGAGAAGCATATGTCAGGTCTTGTATTGCACAGGTACCTCAGTGAATCAATCAGCTATTTAAACACAGTTTCATCTACATCTTCACCATCTGGGTCAGCATCAAGTTTCTGGTTTGCCTCTGCAGGAGTAGCTGCAGGCTTGCATTCTAACATGCTAAATCTCTTCAAAACTTCAATTGCATATTTGAGTTGATGGAGCACAATTCCTTTGCTGTAGTACAAGAATTCCATCCCTAGAAAGTATGTTACCTTTCCAAGGTCTGACATTTCAAATTTGCTCATCAAAATCTTCTTAAAGATATCAATCTCAGTATTAGAACTCCCTGTTAGGAGCATGTCATCAACATAGAGACATATCATAATCACATTCCCAGTACTAGTGTGTTTCACATACACACCATATTCCACTTCACATTTCTTAAACCCTTGTTCCAAGAAAAAAGAGTCAATTTTCAAATTCCAGGCCCTTGGGGCCTGCTTTAGCCCATACAAGGCTTTATGCAACTTATAAACTTTGTTCACCATATTTTTTAATTCAAATCCAGGAGGCTGAGTAACATACACTTCTTCTTGTAGAGGTCCATTCAAGAAAGCAGATTTCACATCTAGGTGTAGTAGAGGCCACTGTCTACTAGTAGCTATTGCAATCACCAACCTAATTGTTTCATGTCTTGCTAGTGGAGCAAAGACTTCAAAATAATCCAAACCAGGTTTCTGTAGAAAACCCCTAGCTACTAACCTTGCTTTGTGCTTTGCAATTGAACCATCAGGGTTCAATTTAACCTTGAATATCCATCTCACAGTGATGGCCTTCTTGTCCTTAGGCAACTCAGTAAGTTCCCAGGCACCATTCTTTTCTATTGACTCAAGTTCATCTTCCATTGCTCTCTTCCACACCTTCTCCTTGATTGCTTGTTCTACACTAACTGGTTCAGCATCCACCAGCATAGCATAGTGCACAATCTCACCTTCACTGTCTACTTCAGTGTCTTGAAGTAGCTCATATTCAGCCAATCTTCTTGGCAATTGTCTGTTTCTTTGAGTTCTTTGAGCCTGCACAGGCTCCTGATCACCTTCACCATCAGGATTTTCATTATTCTCTTGATTCTCAGCCTCTGGCAGTGTATCATTTTCACCAGTACTTGTTTCATCTTCTAGTTCAATTTCCAGTGTCTTGTCTACATGAGGTTGCTTGTGAGTTGATCCAATCCCACTCCTCAAATTCTTCACTATTACATCTCTACTAATATCAATTTTATTTGTCTTAGGACAATAGAGCTTGTATGCTCCAGTTGAATGATACCCTACAAGTATCATGATCTTGCTTTTATCATCAAGCTTTCTCCTTGTAGCATCTGGTACATGCTTGAAACAAAGAGATCCAAACACTTTCAAGTGACTCACACTTTGCTTCTTTCCTGTCCACTTCTCCAGTGGAACCTCTTCCTTCAATTTCTTAGTGGGACACCTGTTCAAGATATAGGTAGCAATAGCTATAGCCTCACCCCACAGTGTGTGAGGTAAGTTTTTCTCCTTTAACATGCTCTTTGCCATGTCAAGCAAGGTTCTATTTCTTCTCTCTGCAAGTCCATTGTGTTGAGGAGTGTAAGGTGTTGTCACTTCATGCTCAATTCCATTCTCCTCACAAAATTCCCTAAACTCAGTTGAGTTAAACTCACCACCACCATCTGTCCTGAGTATCACCAGTTTCTGTCCACATTGTTTCTCTGCCTTCACCTTAAATTTTTTGAATTCTGCAAACACTTCATGCTTGTATTTGATCTGTGTCACCCACAACATTCTTGTGTATTCATCAACAAATGATACAAAATATCTATTTCCACCAAGAGATGGCACCTCAAAAGGCCCACACACATCAGAATGTACCACTCCTAAAGCATGAGTTGCTCTAGGTGGTGTCTCAGTAGTAAATGACAGCCTTGATTGCTTGCTTCTCAAGCACACTTTACATGTTTTCTCTGGTGTCACAGTCTTTGGAATTCCATGCACCAAATTCTTGGAATTTAGAAGTCCCAAGCTTCTAAAGTTCAAATGACCTAGTCTCTTATGCCACAAAGCACTTTCTTGCTCATTATCAGATGCACTAAGACAATGTGTCTCAGCTGCTTCAATGTTAACTTTGAATGTCCTATTCTTTTCAAGTGGAGACTTCAAAATTAGCCTCTTCTCACTATCATACAGTGTCAGCAAACCATCCTCCATAGTCACTAAATATCCCTTCTCAAGCAACTGACCTACACTCATCAGATTGCTTTTCATTCCTGGCACATACCACACATCTTCAATTAGGACAGTCCTGCCATCCTTCAATTTTACCAGCACATCTCCCATGCCTTCAGCACTCAGATACTCATCATCTGCACATCTAATCCTGGTTCTTTTACTGGAATTAAAGTTTATCAGCCATTGTTTGTTCCCTGTGATATGGTTGGAGCATCCAGTGTCCATATACCACCAATCTATCACCACACCATCCTCATTAGTGGTCACCATGAGGAGCACAGGTTCTTCTTCAGAGTCATCTTGAGCAATGTTAGCCTCTTCATTCTTGTTTTCCTTATTTGACCAACATTCATCAGCAAAGTGACCAAACTTATCACAATTAAAACAATGGATCTTCCTCTTATCAAAACCTCCTTTCTTCTTATTGAAATTCTTGTTGTTGTTTTTCCAACCTTGACTAGATGACTCTAGTTTATCACTATTATTTTCACTGCCTTTCTTTTTATTCTTTTCCAACCAAGCCTGCTTTTGATTCTTCCATTTATTATTATCCTTCCAGTTAGAGTTATTCTTATTATTTCCTTTATTAGCAACTTGCACCTTAAGTGCTTGTTTAGTTTCCTTCTCATTTCCTCTTTCAACTACACGCAACTCATGCGCTTCTAAATTCCCTTGCAACTGATCAATTCTCATAACACTAGTGTCCTTGGATTGCTCTATTGCTACCTGTTTACCGAGGTTTTTGGTAAACACCGCTAGTTTGAAATTTC
This sequence comes from Astragalus glycyphyllos, assembly GCA_963573325.1. NCBI lineage: Eukaryota > Viridiplantae > Streptophyta > Magnoliopsida > Fabales > Fabaceae > Astragalus > Astragalus glycyphyllos. Next base: position 99,247,265 of record OY754307.1, read on the forward strand.
TTCTGCTTGCAGGATCAACTAGTAAATCCTAAGACCATTTGTGTTAAAGTTTTTCCAGAAATTATGAATGTCTTACAGTTTTTAAAGGGAAGAATGAAGATAACTGTCAGTTTCGCGCGAAACCATCGAAGTCACTTCGGACAGAGATGAAGAGAGCAAATAAAAATGCAGAAAATTGCTTAAAGAAACAAAGTAAAATGCATTAATTGAAAAGAAAGTTGGTACACATGATCATACATTTTTCTCTGTGATGTTGGAAGTTAGAGCGTGAGAATCTGTAATGAGTTTGTGACCCTTTTTTCCTATGAGAAACTACTATTTATACAAGGAAGGAAAACACTAAAACTAACTAACTGTACAGAAAATTTAAAAAAGAAAACTGCTTCAGCCTTCGACTAGGGTAACTGCCAGAACTTCGACGGCAAGTACTTGATTTTGACCTGCTATTGAATCCCAGTCTTCTTCTCGTCGAAATATCACCCTTCAATTCTTGTTAAGTCTAAGGCTTTGTCGAATTTGCCTTCTAATACAACTCTTCTGTATCGAAACCAACACCTTCTTCTGAGTCCCAGGAAGGTAGCTCAGTTGGCGAGCTAAGGGACATGAAGGAGTTGCAAGATTGCAAGAAGGAGGTCCCGGGTTCAAATCCCGGAAACTAACATTCCCCCACCCCACTAACATTTGCTTATAAAAAAAACACCTTCTTCTGAGAAGACCAAAGTCAAACCCCGTTGACTGCATTTAATTTAGCCTGTCGAAATTACAGGCTAACAAATTGCCCCCCAAAAATGTCTTTTTCGACTGAAGCTTTATGTAAGGCAGAAAAAGTGACATTTTTGAAGATTCCTTTTAACTTCTCTGATAAAGTCATTAACACACGTTGCAGCATTGATGAGACGTTTCAGTGAAAAGTGCCTTTTGGCGCCACCGTTTCAGAGTTAGTGGGCCACATTTTGCATTGGAACTCCCCACTACTCATTGCAAGTAACTGCTCCATTAAAGAGAAACCCAAAGATTTCATCCTTTTACACTCAACGGCTATATAAGCTATCATTTTCTCTCCATTTTACTTTTTTCTGAAACCTTTGCAATCCCTTCTCTTCTCTTCTCTTCTTCGCGAGAACACACCTGCGCTTTCCAAACTCAAACTCCAGAACTCCATTAATATCTTGCATTGCTCATCAATGGCGTCTTCGTCTCAAGCCCAAATTTCTGCTTCTGGCAAGCAACAACTCTTTACTGAACCTGCTTTGATGGAAGAAGAAACAAAAATCCTACAGTCTCAAGTATTAATCCCTTTCCCTAAACCCTTGAAATACGCATTTTTAGGACCTGTTCTGTCTTCCAGTGATGACACTAATGAAATTAGGGAAGTTTTCCCAAGTTACCATCGATACAACCCTAGAATTTTTCAAAAGGAACCCTACGTCATGAACTTCATGAGTAACCCAAGTAGAGTCTTTAGATCTTCACCACCAGTCGACAAAAATCATCTACCTTATCTCAACTGGCTCAGCAAGATAGAGTCGAAAAGGGGAAACATTTGGAAAGAACAAGGAATATTTGACCTCATTCAGCTGTCGAAATATGGCCCAAAATACCAAAGTTCTATGCTCTTTGCATCGTTACATTTTTGGGAACTCACCACTAACCGCTTACACTTAAAGTGTGGCATGCTTACACCAACTTTGTTAGATGTGGCTGCTATCACTGGCCTGAAACCAACGGGAGAAATTTTCGACCCAAGCACCACTAGCCACAACCACGAATTCGACTTCAAACATCTCTCTTTCAAAGGATATATCGAAGACAACCACATCACAAACACTGATGAAGTTTCCGACACTGAAAGTATTGCTTTCCTTACTTTTTGGCTTTCATTTTATGTCTTCTGTTCTTCTTCACTTCAAGTAGCCAAAATGTTCATCCCCTTGGCTATCCAACTACACGAGTGTCGAGATGTGAACCTTGGACAACTCCTTCTAGGATCACTTTATGAAAGCCTACAACAAGGGGCTTACGCACTGAAAACCCTTAAACCTGAAGGAACACTTCTGGTCTCTGGACCAATTTGGTTATTCCAATTGTGGCTTCTTGCCACTTTTGAGTCGAAACTCCAAACGTACATCCCAAGTGACTATACTGAGGTTGTTGAGCAAAGAAGCATCGAAGGGATAAGGCTTGCACTTTTGACGCCCAGAGAAATTGGAGTTTCTGAGAAAGACTTATTTACATCAGCATTGACAATGTTCTTGAACTGCGAAACTTTTACTTCTTCAATGGCTCCTTTCACCAAAAAAACATTTGGGCCAACTTGGTTCACCAGGGATTTTTCTGCGACCTCACTGATCGAAGAAGAAGAAAGTAATCAGATTTGGGGAGCTTTTTTAGCTACAAAGTTACTTTCTGCAAGAATAGCGCCTGGTAAAGCTGCCACCATGTTTGGAGTGTACGCATATCATCCAAGTCTCGTCGCGCGACAATTTGGATTATGTCAGCTTCGACCAAGTCCTTTCTTTAGGTCTAGAAAAGACATGATCCTTCCAAAAAATGAGGAAGAATGGAAAGAATGTCTCAACAGCTTTGCCAATAAACCCTTTACTTTTGAACCTGTTGAATTTGAGCCTGTATTTGCTTGTACCAAAGACTTTTCTAAGTGGTGGAAAGATTACTTTATGAGTAAACTGGTTGATGTCGAAGAAACTACTCTGCTGACAAATCTAATTTCCGCTTTTCCTCTTCCGCAGAAACAGAAGACCAAGTCACAAGGTATGCACATTCAAGAAATTCGAGCCTTTCAAAAATATTTTGAAGTTATTTATGATCCAACAAATCTTAGTCGAACTGTTTCTCAAGCTGCAAGAGTTTTGAAAGAAAAACTTATCAAAAAATTCCAACCATGGTATTTCCACCATATGTGACAAACAAATACGCTTTCGCTTTAGCGTATAATAAACTTAAATTTCCAAGTTTGCCAACCAGTAAATTGGCTTTATCACTTCATTCACCACTTCCTCCATGGTTTATGTGTGGCTCAACTTTAGCACTCAAAATTTTTTTAACAAACAAAACAGCTGAGAAAGTAGTATCGACTAAGTATGACATAAATACCTTTGACGGACATCTCCATCTCAACATTCAACATGTCCGAGTTTTATCCACCACCGCAGAAGGTGATACATAAGACTCTTAGAGCTAATCATCCTCTTTTTCTATATGATTTATTAACACATTTGTCGAGCGTTTGCAGCCATTCCATTATCACCTGCTCTATTAGAAGAAACAACAACAACTGACAAGAAAGTGTCAAAGAAGCATACAAGCACTTTGTCGAAAGGCAAACCACTCCAATCAAAGAAAACAGAGGTAAACATTTCATTATTCCTCTTTTAAATTGAATTACTGAACTCAATACTTATCAAATCTCTCATTTTATAGAGTAAGAAAAGATCAAATAGTTCAGCTACTGCTACTCCTCCAAAGAAGAAGAAGAAAAGGACTAGACAGATGATTGTGAGCGACGAATCAGAGGTCGAAACGTTTGAAAACTCTCATAACCTCTTTTCAACGCTTGTACATTTCTTTGCTTTCTACTAACATGTGTGTTGAATTCTTTCAGTCTGACGAGAGTCCAGAAAGGATTCTGAATACTGCCTCCAAACCCACTCAATCAAAACCTGTCGAAAAGCAAACAAGAAAGAACGACAAGCCACAAGAGAAAGCTCCAGAAAAGGCTAAGAAGAAAAATAACCTTCCAAAGCCTGTGAGCGCACATTCTCGCGTCGACGAAGACACCTCAAAGGTAACTAGTACACCTTCTACTTATTTCCTTTGATGATTTGAATCAGGATAACATATAACTTTGTCTATAAGTTTTGAACAGGACCTTGAAAACCAACCTGTCAAAACATCCATCAAACAAACAACACCAACTTCAACTCCCACTGTTTCTACACCAATCAATGATCCAATGGTCGAAGCAAAACTTAATGAAGATGACCTCAACATTGCAGCAGATGAAAGTACCCCAATGGCCCTTGATGATCTCCCTCGTCACCAGGAAACAACTGAGGTCGAAGACCAAGAGCATGGACGAATTGATGTTACATTGACCGAGACTCATGCCCAAAATCAACCACAAGAAAAATGAAGAATTGGTTGAAAATGTCAGTCAAGATCAAACTCAAAGGGGTGATGTTCATATGGCCGAAGGTAATGACCAAATTCCAACAGCTGGAGATGACATCACAATGGCTGAGCCAATTGTCAATGATCCAACTTCACCTCTGAGACAAATCGAAAAGAAAGAGGAAGAGAAAGAAAGTGATGAAGAAAGTAAGGAAACTAGTGAAGATGAACATAATGATGACAACATATAGAGCATGTTGACGAATCTCCTACTAAAGAAGATGACTCGACTGGTCTCAAACTCTCGACTGGCACTGCAATGAGTGAAGATGAATGGAAGGAACTGAAGAGTAAGAAACCCCTTGAAGCTCTGCAATTACTGTTGAAGACTAAAACTTCAAGTGAGCGAAAATTAGTTTCCTCGACCATTTTTGCAGGTGACCACTCTGAAAGTTCCATGGTAAACCTGCTACAAGAACTTCGCACCAGAGTCCTTGAGATAGACTTATTTCAAGCAATCGAAGAAGACCATATGGTTGCTTTCAAGATCAAAGATCTGCTGCACAAACTCAACAATCCAACAGCCAATAGTTCTCTCATCGAATTTCTTGTTTCATTTGAACCTCTCTTGGAGCAAATCACAAGGGACCTTGAGAAGAAGAAGAACCATGCTTCACTTAAAGAGCGTGAAAACACCCTGAAATTGGAAACAAGGACTGCTGTCGAGGCTTCAAGAAACAACATCTCTTCTCTACAAACCAAGGTAAAAGCTGACATGAAGGCTGTAGATGAATACGATGCTGAGATTGCTGGGTATCAAAAGGAGATTGAGAGATTGGAGTCAATGATTAGGCAGCAGAAAAGAAGAAATCCTCAGTCTTAAGGGAAATGAAGACTTCAGAAATTCTGGAAGCTGAAGTAAATAAGGAAGCAACCCATTGCATTGACCTCTTAGAAAAATTTGACGAACATGAAACCAAGGTCAACCAATTGGTTGAAGAAGAGAGTTTCATCAATACAAGATTAGAGCGAGCTAAGGCTCTATTTGAGAATTTGAAAAACAATATCGTCTTGTAATTTGCTGTTTCATCTTCCCTTGCTTTGGAACTTTTGTAATTTTATCTTTCACTTCCACATCTTGTACTTCGACAATAGCCTTTGTTGGCATTTAATCTTTTTGACATGCCAAATTCGAGGTTTGCTCATCTTTAATCTTGCGTTATTTTAACTTCCTGCAAAATTGGCCTATACTTCTTTAAATACTTGCCATTTATTTGCAAAATTCGACCATCAGCACCTAATTCTTCAACTTCGTAAGCACCGTTAGTATATACTTGTAAAATGCGAAATGGTCCTTCCCAATTTGGTGACCATTTACCCAAAACTCTATCTTTTTTATCTATGGGTAATATGACTTTCCACACTAAATCCCCCAAGGCAAATGTTTTTGACTTAACCTTTTTATTATAAGCTCTAGCCACTCTTTCTTTTTTCCTTATAAGAACATCTAACGCATTTAGTCTTTCTTCGCCTAAATCAACCAACTCATCTAACATCATATCCCAATAAGAATCTGATGGAATTTCAAATTGCTTTTGAATTCTAGCTGATTGTAAACAAATTTCGACTGGCAAGACTGCGTCGTGTCCAAATGTGAGTCTATAAGGAGTAGTGTTAATTGATTCTCTAGGAGAATTTCGACATGCCCACAATACTTGATCAAGCGTTTTATGCCAATTTTTAGGATTCTGCCCAATGTGTTTCTTAATCAAATTGATAATAATTTTGTTGGCCGCTTCTACTTGACCATTAGCTTGGGCATAGTATGGTGTCGAAGTTAATAACTTGAAACCAATTTCAGAAGCAAAATCAACCATTTTTCGACCAATAAAAACTGTGTCTTGGTCTGTAGTAATGGTTTCAGGAGTACCAAACCTATATAAGATGTGGTTTTGAATAAAATTTATTACTGCTTCCTGATCTACATTAGCTAAGGGAACAGTCTCCACCCATTTGGTAAAATAATCTGTTCACACTAAGATAAAACGATGCCCTTTCGACGAAGTTGGTTTGATTTCACCAATCAAATCTAAAGCCCAACCTCTAAAAGGCCATGGTTTTACTATTGAATGCAATTCACTTGCAGGCACATGTTGTATTCCTGCGTGTTTTTGGCATTCTTGACAACCCTTGGCGAAATCTATGCAATCTTTCAGCATAGTTGGCCAATATACTCCTTGTCGAAATAAAAGCCACTTCATTTTGTGACCTGCTTGATGAGATCCACAAGCTCCACTATGAGTATTGGAAATTGCTAAATATGCCTCACTTTCATTAAGACATTTCAATAACACTCCTTCAGGAGCCTTTTTAAATAACTCATTCCCAATAATAACATAACTTAAAGCTCTATACTTGGTTTTCCTATCAGTCACTCCTGTTGGATTTTCCAAATATTCGACAATTTGCCTTCGCCAATCATCATTCGACATATTGTCAATGGCAAAAATTTCAACTTCAAAATTTTCAAAAGTTTTAAAATTTTCCACCAGATTTAACATCTCTGCCCCCTTAAGTTTTGTCATTGACAATTGGGCATTGGATGGACCTGTCGAAATCTGTTTGTGTTTGATTTCTATTAGCTCTAATAGCTTTTCTTTTGAAACTTTGTATCCTGATGCTATTTGTGCCAAATCGTTTGCCTCTTGATTTTCCATACGAGGCACGTGTTTTATGTGAACAGTGTCAAATCTCTTTAACAACGTATTAGCAATGGCAAAATACATTATTAAGCTCTCTTTGATGCATTTTGTATTCTTTTGTTAACTGTTTCACAATTAGTTCTGTATCTCCTTTGATTTCGACATGTTTTGCCCCCAAATCTAACAAGATTTGAAGTCCTGCTATTAAGGCTTCGTATTCTGCCTCGTTGTTGCAGCACGTCCCTTCAATTTTAAACTTACACTTTGTTGATATCTTTGTTGGTGAAAATATTAACACTCCAATTCCAACACCATTTTTGTGGCTTGAACCGTCGAAGTATAACTTCCAAGGTTGGGTTTCCACCAAGTTTGTTGTATTTTCGACCACTGAATGGTCAACTATGAAGTCAGCCACTATTTGACCTTTTATTGCTTTTAATGGCTGATAAGTCAAAGAGAATTCAGAAAGAGCCAAAGCCCAGTTACCTATTCTACTATGTAAAATTGGTTTCGACAGCATATGTTTAATAATATCATAATGCGAATAAACATACACATCAACAGGCTTCAATTTTGTACAAGAGAAATACAAGCATAAACACAATTTTTCTATAGGATGATACCTAGTTTCTGCATCATTTAAAATTCTACTGAGGTAATAAATGGCTCTTTCGACACCATTTTCATCTTCTTGAGCTAACATGCTTCCTATAGAAAATTCTGAAGCTGCTATATACAATTTCATTACTTTATTCCTAATAGGTGGTAGCAAAATTGGTGGCTTCATCAGGTATGCTTTAATCTCGTCGAAAGCTTGTTGGTGTTCTGCATCCCACCTAAACACATCTTCCTTCTTGAGTCGAAGTAATGGCGAAAACGCTTGAGTCTTGCCACTTAGATTTGAAATAAATCTTCTAAGGAAATTGATTTTTCCTAATATTGACTGCAATTCTTTTTTGGTCGAAGGAGCTTTCGTTTCCAATTAATTCTGAATCTCCATTGATTTCGACTTGTTTTGCCCCCAATTCTGAATCTCTTTAACTGTTTCACAATTAGTTCTGAATCTCGTTATTGGAGCACGTCCCTTCAATTTTAAACTTATACTTTGTTGGTATCTTTGTTGGTGAAATTTTTAACACTCCAATTCCAACACCATTTTGTGGCTTGAACCGTCGAAGTATAACTTCCAAGGTTGGGTTTCCACCAAGTTTATTGTATTTTCGACCACTGAATGGTCAACTATGAAGTCAGCCACTATTTGACCTTTTATTGCTTTTAGTGATTGATAAGTCAAAAGGAATTCAGAAAGAGCCAAAGCCCATTTACCTATTCTTCTATGTAAAATTGGTTTCGACAGCATATGTTTAATAATATCATAATGCTAATAAACATACACATCAACAGGCTTTTGTTACCAAGTGGCTTCAGTCTCAAGAGGGGGGTGAATTGAGACTTTAAAAACTTTTCCCCTTTATAACGACTTAGATTAATTTTCGCGTAGGTTTATGAAATGAACGAATTAGAATATAGAACAGTAAAGCACGCACAAGATTTATACTGGTTCGGTCACCTCCCAGTGACCTACGTCCAGTCCTCACAACCCTCTGTGAGATTTTCACTATCAAAACAAAGCTTTCAACCGGGTGCTTTAAATCCCTTACAGACACAGGCACTCTTCACCTAGGATACCCCACCGTGTGCAAGAGCCCTAAACAACAATTACAACAAGAAATACCCCACCCTTGTTACAATCAAAAACCCTAGAGAGATACCCCACTCTCTAGTACAACCAATTGACATACAAGAGATACCCCACCCTTGTTACAGTCAAAACCCTAGAGAGATTCCCCACTCTCTATTAAAACCAAATAAATGTAATTGAACAAATTACAGTAAACAGAAATACCTCTAAGAAGGCGAATACAACAACTTGAAGAATCCCAACCTAACCCTTGAGAGAGATCAGCTCAAAGTGATGAAGAACTTGAAGAATGAGTGTGACAGTGAGAGAGTTTGCGTTCTTCTCTTTAGAATTGTAGGTTGTGTGTGATACGTGAAATCCTAAGTCCTATTTATAGAGTTTGTAAAAAATATGACCGTTGAAGCAATTTGTGTTATAAGTGGACAATCGATTATCTTCTTTAAAAACATAGTATGTTAATCGATTGTGTGCTTTAGAAAGAATAGCTCCATAAGTGAATAATCGATTATATGCTTAAAGAAAGAAAGTTGGGAATCGATTATGTGCTTAAATGAAAGAAAGATAGGAATCGATTGTTTGCTTAAATCAAAGGAGCCAAGAATCGATTGTTTGCTTTAAGAAATAAGACAATCAATTGTTTGCTTGAAAATAGGAATAAGACAATCGATTGTTTTCTTGAAAATAGGAAAGTTTCACAAAAATTAGGATGAGAATCAATTATCTTCTTTAAAAGCTACAAACCATAATCGATTACTAGCTTTAAAGCTACTAGGTCATGAATCGATTTTGTGCTTGCAACTAAAAAGCTCAAAATCGATTCTTTGCTTGATAAAACAAGTAAGGAATCGATTCATTGCTTCCAAAACTAAGTCCTAATCGATTGATGGCTTAAACAATAAGAATGAAATTGATTTCTTTATATAAAAAACAATTTCTTTTAAAAACACTAAGCCATGAATCTATTTCATTTAAAAACAACAAGTGCCTAACCTATTTATCAATTGAAACCATATGTTAGGTTCATTTGTGTGAGTGATATTGTGTTTTGTGATTTGAGCCGATCTTCAAAAGCGGTTTACAATTCATTCCTAAGACACGGTCCAACTTCCTATGGACTACTACCCTTGACACACTTACTTCTTGAGTTGGCTGTGCCTTGGAGTTCCATTTGTCACTTTGTGTTCGATTGCTTCATCATCAAAACTTTAAAATTAGCACAAATGTCCCACCGGGCGTGCCAATTTGTTTACCGTGGTTTTTGGTAAACACCGCTAGTTTGACATTTCTTCTGCTTGCAGGATCAACTAGTAAATCCTACGACCATTTGTGTTAAATTTTTTCCAGAAATTACGAATGTCTTACAGTTTTTAAAGGGAAGAATGAAGATAACTATCGGTTTCGCACGAAACCGTCGAAGTCACTTCGGACAGAGATGAAGAGAGCAAATAAAAATGTAGAAAATTGCTTAAAGAAACAAAGTAAAATGCATTAATTGAAAAGAAAGTTGGTACACATGATCATACATTCTTCTCTGACTCGTTTTCTCTGTGATGTTGGAAGTTAGAGCATGAGAATCTGTAATGAGTTTGTGACCCTTTTTTCCTATGAGAAACTACTATTTATACAAGGAAGGAAAACACTAAAACTAACTAACTGTACAGAGAATTTAAAAAAGAAATCTGCTTCAGCCTTCGACTAGGGTAACTGCTAGAACTTCGACGGCGAGTACTTGATTTTGACCTGCTATTGAATCCCAGCCTTCTTCTCGTCGAAATATCACCCTTCAATTCTTGTTAAGTCTAAGACTTTGTCGAATTTGCCTTCTAATACGACTCTTCTGTGTCGAAACCAACACCTTCTTCTGACAAGACCAAAGTCAAACTCCGTTGACTGCATTTAATTTAGCCTGTCGAAATTACAGGCTAACACTACCATAATAAAATCAAATTGAGGAGTAAGAGAACGAAGTACCTTCTCTACAATCACTTGTTCTGTGATTGTTTCACCACACGTTTTCATCTCGTTCGTGACTATAACAACATGTGAGATGTAATCTGCAACTTTCTCATTGTTCTTCATACTCAAATTTTCGTACTGTTTACGCAGTGATTGAAGCTTCACCTTCTTCACCGTAGCATCACCACCGTAACATCGCACCAATATATCCAATGCTGCCTTCGCCGTAGTCGCCTCTGCGATCTTCTCAAACACCTTCGCATCAACGCATTGGTGTATATAGAATAGCGCCTTCTGATCTTTCTTCCTCACTTGATCACGTTGCCCATTCCTCTGAGCCTCAGTAGCATTCTCCGCGACAAGAACGTATCCGTCGTTGACAAGCTCAAGCACATCTTGAGTGCCAAACAACACTCTCATCTGGATCGACCACCGATTCCAATTTTTCCCGTCGAACACCGGCAATTTTGTGTTGAGGCCTCCGTTTCCACCGTTCATCTTCGATCTCTGCAATTGAACACTCAAATCTCACAATCTCTTGTGTTTCCCAACCCTAGAAATCAGATGATGTGATTTCTTCCGATTTCGAGCTTCAAATCAATGCGAATTGAAGAATCTAAATCACACACACACTCACTATCACTCGTGTTTCCCAAGATCACTCACAGATTCAAGCTCTAATACCAACTTGTTGGAGTTCTCAAGTGGAACCCATAGCAATTTCTCATGCACACTCACTCACAAGCAGAGAATGAAGACGATGAATAACAAAATTCACTGTATTATTGAATTGTGATTAACTGAATCTGTTATAAACTCAGATTTCAGTATTTATAGCTTGTTACATGTAAAAGCAGCATTACTCTTTAAACACAACACTTAAGAGTTAATGCAAGTGAAATTACAGTGAAATGTAAACTGTAAAATAAAGCAAATGAAATGACTAGAGTGCCCTTGAATTAATCTCAACATAATTTGCTATGAAATTATAAATACGTTGAAAATTGTAAAATATAATAAAAGAAAAAGGAAAGACTATATTTCAAATTTATTAAAATAGCTGTTTTGGAAAAAGTTAAAAAAAGTTGGTATCTTCTTGTAAATGAGATTTAATATGATATATGCACCTGTTGGCGCTTTTGTTGGCGCTCTCGTTGCGACTCTCATCGCCGCTCCTGTGCGGCTCACAAAAAAAAGAAAGCAAATGAGATTTAATTATTGATTTTTTTAAGAAAAATGATTTTTGGAAATTTTGCTAGCGGTATCGTTTTTTTTTTACAATTGGTAGTGGTTAAATTAATAGGTTTTAGTAGTTTGAGTAGATTATAATAAATAGTAAATTCTATATAATTTAATATTAATTTACTAAATTTTATGTAGTTATTGATTTTTTACAAAAAATAAGTTTAAAAAAAATTTGAGTAGATTATTGATTTCTAATATAAAATATGCACCTCCGTCGGTACTTTCGTTGGCGCTCCCGTTGGCACTCTCGTTGTTGCTCTCGTTGCTAATCACGTGCGGCTCAAAAAAAAGCAGAAGATATTTAATTATTGACTTTTTTAGAAAAAATTATTTTGGAATTTTCGCTAGCGATGTCACTTTTTTTGACGATTGATAATGGTTAAATTAATTGGTTTTAATAAATTATAGTAAATTCTATTTAAATAAATTGATTTAAATATTGATTTTTGAAAAGAAAAAAAAAAGATATAAAAAAGGAAAAAAACATTTTTAAAAAAATTCTGACACGGCGCGTTAGTCTTGTCTTTTTTCTTGCTGCGTTTGCAGTTTTCGCATCAGATTTTATTATAGGTTTAAATATCATTTACCTCCCTGCAAATATCACCATAATCCATTTACCCCCTGCAAAAAAAAACTCTTAAACAAACCTTGCAAATATTAAGTGTTTCCAGTTACCCCCCTCTCGTTAACTTTCTGTTAAAAAAAGCTGAGTTGGCAAACGGAAATGACGTCATCAATGACGTCTTGCCACGTGGCAGCTCCATCGCAAAGGGGGGTAATTGTTACTTAAAAAAATAGAGAGACTTGGGGGAAATGGGGTTGAAGGTTTGGCTGAAGGTTTGGCAGGAAGATATAAGGTTTTTTCATTTCCCAGCGTTTAAATACATAATAAATAGCAATGGTTGGCTTTATTTTCACAAGTTGTGTTGTGGCTTGGTGGTAATGAGGGGTGTGTTCTGCTAGTAGGTCATGGGTCCCATTTGCCACAAAAATCTTTATTTTTTAAGTAAGCATTTACCTCCACTTTGCCATGTGAGCTACCACGTGGCAGCTATTTACTGGTTGCTGACGAGGCAGCGGTGACAAGGAGTGGTGACGTGGTATTCAGTGCCACGTGGCACAAAGGTCCAATAATATAGTGACACGTGGCAGTGTGTCAGTTTTTTTAAACAGTAAGTTAACGGTAGGGGGTAACTAAACACACTTAATATTTGCAAGGTTTGTTTTAAGAGTTTTTTTTGCAGGGGGTAAATGGATTATGGTGATATTTGCAGGGGGGTAAACGATATTTAGGCCTTTATTATATTAGATTTGATTCATTGGGACTATTGATTAAAGCAGGAGTTAAAGTGTCATTCAAATCTAACAAGATGATAATGACAAAGAATATGTTGTTTCGGACTGGGCCAAGCAACCCAATTCGTACAAGACCGACCCTTTAGCATTGAGTCTGGCCCAATACTAGGATGGAAGAGGCGGAGTTGAGTTCAACGACCAGGATTGAGGCATGCTGATCCAACGGCCTAAACTCAACCTAGGCTAGGGGCGGCCCCCTCTAGCATCTATAAATACAGTATCGACAACTGAATTCAGGCACGCTTTGTTCATTTGTACCTCTCACTGACTTTTGATTGCTGACTTTGGCATCGAGTGTCTGCAGATACCAACCCCACCGAGTTTAACCTCGGGAGAAGACAACTTGCCAAATACCACGACACTGTAGTAAAAGCATTTAGTATGGTGTTAGCCCACCTCAAAAAATTATGTGAAATTACCAAATACCCATATTCACCCAACTCAACTACTAAATATATACAAGTTTGCGCAAATCTAACAAAATTGACACTGTATTTACAGAATTATAATATATATATATATATATATATATATATATATATATATATATAGGGAGTGTATCCGGTGAGAATTAGTTCTTGCCGTGGTAAATGAGAACTAATCATTATAACCGTTAGATTAAAATCAACGATTGTGATTACCTCCTTAATTATAGGATGTTGTGTGGTTGTTTCGTTTTTAGTTACAAATCACATGGGAACCTATAATTAAGGAGGTAATCTCAATCGTTAGTTTTAATCTAACGGTTATAATGATTAGTTCTCATTTATCACGGTAAGAACTAGTTCTCACCTGATTCGCTCCCTATATATATATATATATATATATATATATATATATATATATATATATATATATAATGTAGGGTTAAACAGTGTCAGATCTTGACAAAATATTTTGAGGTGGCCAACTTGGTTAAATCATATATTCAAAGTTCAAGTCATACACAATTGAAGCAATTCCCACACACACATAATGTTAAAATCAATGCCTAAGAGATAAAATTTCAACAAGAAATGCACACATTTTAGATAAGGTTTTTGAATTTATCATATTTTTTTTGGTGAAATTAAAATTTTCATTTTTTCATTTTTCATTACAAAAAACCCAAGTTGGCATTAATAGAGCTGTCGTGGTCGTGACGGAGCCCACATATCATTTTTCTCGTAACAATTAGGTTATTTAATACTACCGTCATGTAATAATTAGGTCCTTTTAACTTAAATGAAAAAGAACCATTTTTTTTAAAAAAAAAACTAAGTTGAAAGTACCAAATTGTTACATGACAGTAGTCTTAAATGACCAAATTGTCACCAGATAGATGACACGTAAACTCCGTCATGACCACGTCAGCTCTATTAGTGTCAACTTGAGTTTTTTATAACGAAAAATGAAAAAAGGACTAACGGTGTATACATTATGTAACTTAAAGGACCTAAGTGGTACGAAAAAAACTTAAAGGACCAACTGATTACAATTAAATAACTTAAATAACCTCTAGCGTAATTTTTTCTTATAAATAATAGTACCGAGATTACAGGAGCAATTTTCATACCAACAACCACATTTATTTTTGGATGACTTCGAACACAAAGTGTGCTTGATCGATACTGTTTAAGATTAGTATTGAAGTCGCTATGTGCAACTACTTATTATATTTATATATGAAAAGTCAATTCTGTAGCCTATCAACTTGTGATTACTAAATAACTAACGATTTCGATTCATAAACAAAACTATATTATCGTCGTGTTCAAGTGAATCTATCGTGCATAGAGTTTCTATTTGTCGACAAAACAAAAAAAACTTTAAAAGTTTTATTATTTCAGAGTCCACTCAAATGCGCATGCTACCCATAACAGCCTCCTTTGTCAGTTGTCACACACTCGTCAATGCCAAAACAACAATTAGAATGCCATCAAATCTCATCAGCAGCACGATCTTAAAAAACAATAATAAAATGAAATCAAACTTCATCGACAAAAATGTTTCACACTAGATAAAGGAATGAAATATAAATAAATTAAAACATCGAGCTTGCCCATGCTGAAAAATTAAGAACCAAAAGTGAACACATTTAAATAGAGTTAATTGAACTTTAAGCATTACTCTCAATCTTGAGAAGGAACAACATGAGTAAACTCTCGAATTGGTCCCTCAATTATCACTATCTTTCTCTAGTTTAGTCTCTAA
Source organism: Astragalus glycyphyllos (assembly GCA_963573325.1). NCBI lineage: Eukaryota > Viridiplantae > Streptophyta > Magnoliopsida > Fabales > Fabaceae > Astragalus > Astragalus glycyphyllos. The sequence goes on from OY754307.1 coordinate 99,262,547, forward strand.
ACTATGCTAAATCCATCAATTTAGTCCCTAATCTATCTACCTTCTCTCCTATTTAAAATGTAATTGAGAAACTAAATTGATAGATATATACTCCCTCTGTTCCTAATCTTTTAATGTTTTAGCAAATGCACATGGAATAAAAAAACATTAAGTAAAATTTAGTCTAAAATACCTTCACTTAATATCTTGTTTTCCACAACTTTGCTTTGGTAAATGCATTCTTCACAATTAATACAACATAATTATTAAATGTAAAGTTGGAAGGAAGTGGTTAAAACAGCATTGAGTTTGTAAAACATCAAAAGTTTTAAAACAAAATTTGAAGGGTAAAAAAACATCAAAAGATTAGGAACGGGGAGAGTAATAGTTTAAGAACTATTTATTATATTTTTATGATTAAGAGACCAAATAGGAGAGTGATAGTTCTGAGATCAAATTGAGGGTTTACTTGACACAATAAGCTAGAATTGATAAGATGCTATTGATTTCAACTATATTTACTCTTTCCTCGGGAAATCAAGCAATGGAAAAGTTAAGAATGCTCTCATGATAAATCATGCAAAAAAGTGATCTCTCACAATTATTCAACATTACAGCTCCAGATAAAATCAGAGAGGAAATTATGTTACCCCATGAAAACTTATCACATGACAAACTTCGATTTATTTGGAAGAAAAAAAACATCATCCGTCATAAGCTTCGCCTATACGCTTGGAAATATAAAAGCTGTTACAATCAAAATTTGCTTCATGATGGAGAAAAATCCCCATATAGAGCTCAAAGATAAAATCATGTTGAAAATTATGCTACCTTAAAACAACTAATCATATGACAAACTTTGATTTGTTGCAAAAAAACATAATCCTTCATAAGCTTATGCTATTTAATATAAAAGCTGTTGCACTGAATTTCCTTCATGGTGAAGAAAATTCCCCTTATATAGAACTCAAAGAAATCTTACCACTCAAACTGTACAAGCTACCTGATGACAAAAATGTGCTTGAAGAAATTCAAAGCACAACTGTAAGCCTAAAATGTAAACCATTAACAGTCTTCATCCACATGTACGCCATTACCATTGGGTTGTACACCATTTAAGGAACCGGGGGAAGCGTTGAACTGATTTCCATTTTGTGCTTTCGACATTGGCGAGTTTCCCTTTAATCTTTTGCTGGCTGGCTCAACTGTCCTCTCACAGGCCGCTGCTATTAATCCTGTCACAGACAATGATTCATTTAATGTATTGAATGTTTCTTTTGCTCTCAGACAGAATGCACCATAGATCACAAACAAACCCCAAGATCAAATGAGTTCAAGAAAACAATCAGGAATTGCAGAAACAAGTTTAAATTGTAAAAATGTACTTCAATTGCAGATAAGTGCATCAATAATTTCATGATTGTGCCAAAAAAATGAATTTGAATGAAAACAAACATGAAGAAACTCTGGAAGAATACCTGAGAACAGTGGAGAAGGTTTTCCCGGTCTCGACTTGAACTCAGGGTGAAACTGAGCACCAATAAAGAAAGGATGACCAGGCAATTCAATTATCTGCAATAGTAACACAGAAATTATTAGAATTTTTTTTAATAATCTGTATCAAGCTGAATTCTCAAGATCAATGCTACAAAGGTTTCATGCAAATACACACCTCCATGCGACTCCCAGTTTCATCTTTGCCAACAAAAGATAGACCAGCACTCTCAAGTTCTGATATCATGTCAGGATTAACCTGCACAGCATACATCCATTATTGTTTTACATGACCAATGTTGCAATTTTCCCATAAAGGAAGCTTCTGCATGCAAACACAGTTTACCTCATATCTATGGCGATGCCGCTCATCAATAAAGCTTGCATTGCCATACCTATACAAAATAACAATATAGGATCACAGGTGAGAAATCACTTATCACTGTTTAGTGGTGAATGGTGATCCATAGGATTTTGAATAATTTTTTGTTAGCATCACGAATTTTCTTGTTAGCTTCAAGATGGCACATAAACGCAAATATTGGAGTGCATTTTTCAGTGTTACCCTGAATAGATGATAGGATATGCAACATGTTTGTATGTATCTCAGTAAACTAAAGTTTGGTTCTAAATCCTTACAACTTGGCTGATTTGCAGTCAGCATCATGGAAGTAAGTTCTTCTTGAACCAAGACGCATAGTTCCCCCCATATGAGTCTTTGAACCCTATCAAGAGAAAACCAGATTAAATTGAATTCTAAAAGGAAAAATATCATCAATATAAAAAAATGGGAGTATCGGGAAATATACTTCTGGCATAAATATGACACAAGGATTTTTGGTTTCAGGCTCAAATTCTGTGCTATTAGCATCATGCAGACCCAGAACAGATCTTGTAAATTCAATGACAGCAATTTGCATCCCCAAGCAAATGCCTAGATATGGAACACTGTTTTCTCGAGCATACTTAGCGGCAAGAATTTTCCCTTGCACTCCTCTATCACCAAAACCTCCGGGAACTAGAATTCCATCTGCACCCTGCAATGCCAAACCATTTGGGCAACACCTGAAGTTAATATCACATTTCAATACATTTAAATCAATGCAGTATTCAGATAAGAAAAGTGAAGAAATGCATTTAGTGCATACAAAAGCCCAAATAATGGAAACTAAAAAAACCTTTAAAAGACTCCAAGCAACTTTATATGCATCAGCATCCTGCAAGAAGTATATTAATCAAATGAGGTTTGGCATAGAGTAAAACAAAACAGTTAACTAACCAATGCAGAAGAGTAGAAAGATCAGTTATCACCTCTTTAAACGTATCATCTTCAAGATCTCCTGCAGGAACCCAATCCACAACAAGCTTACGGTTGCAGCCTACAGAAGCATGCAAAAGTGCCTGCTCAAAAAGATCATTTATATAAGCTTTATCCTTTTAGCATATCATAGTTCGCAAGTTCCGTACAATCAGTTTATATTGGAAACTGAAAAGGGAAATAATAAAAAATACATTCCCAATGCATTTTGTGAATTATTAATTTTAAGGAACAGCACCTCACCGCAAAATAAGTTCGTATATCATGAAGAAGTACAACATATTACATTGGGTTAAAATAAAAGATAAGATAGGGTGCTTCTAGGGTGAGGGATCTCTCACCAGTGTACCACTTAAATTGACCGTCAGATATAATATAAAATGTAATGAGTGGTTGAGATTTCATTTTGATTGATACAATCTCAACCAGTCATAGTATTTTATGTTATATCTAACGGTAATTTAAGTGGTACATCGGTGAGGGACCTGATTTGCTTCCTCACCCTAGAAGCACCCAGATAACATAAGGATCTTTCCTCGATGATTTTACATAAATAAATCTCTTAAGTATGTTGACTAAGCTCTGCCAGACAATAAGCACGAAGTTGCCAAAAAGAGGACAAAACAAGAAGAAAAAATAACAAGAGGAACAACAATTTGACATTTTCTATCATGATATATATTTATCTGTGATGCATAACTAGTCAAATATCATATATTACGACTCCCTACTATTTTGAAAATCTGAGACTCCCTGTAGGTGAAATTCATAAATTTCTCACATCTTATTGCTACTCTTAAGGTTTTGTTGATTTGTGTTTAGAATCTACCCAATTTTTTCCACTGACTACGACCGTAACAATATGGCTGCAAACTTTCATAAATATCCATCGTCTGATTCAACTTTCAACTGCATTTAAAAAATTCCTAATCTCCATCAATCATCACAAATATCCCTGAAATTTCCATAAAATTAGGGTTTTCATGCATCAGAGTTGCAGGGAGTCATATCAATACTCATTACTGATGAACACTGCATATCAACCATTACAAGGGTATCCATGCTTGAAATAACAGCATCGGCACCAAAAGTAATAAAATAGTGATTAAAGCATCATGACATGAGAACTACAGAATAAAGGTGTCGTACAGTCCGATAATAGTACCTTATACGAGACAGTTCACTATGTCTTTCTTAAGAAATTCAAGTACCAAAAATGCAAGTTGCGGAGAATAGAAAGAAGGGAATTATTGAAGAGTGATGTACCTTCAGTACAGAAAGATATGCATCTGAAAGGCCCGTATATTTTCCCACCATTGCAATTCTAACCTGTGAAGAAGATGTGAGGTCAATACTGGAACTGTTCATGGAGTTGAATATCCAGTCATATATTAATTTTTCTAATTGATATATCAGAAATATAGAAACCCACAGATTCACGAAATGTGTCATAAACTTTTGTTCTACTGATCCACTCCTTAAAATTAGGCTCTGTAGCAACACTGCAAATAATAAGGCCATTAGTGGAAAGATAGAATCATTTTAAGCCAACTGTCGTACCACAATTAACAATAAATTCTCAGAACATCAACACAATGTAATATGGATTCTTTTCGGGGTAAGAATGAAGTTACACGAAAACAAGAATGAGTTTGTCAAACAAACCCTTGCAGGTTTAATGTTTTCAGGATTGCCTCATGTGCCTTCTGGTCCTATTTGTAACAGAACAACATCAAATGAAAAACTATTAGTTAATATATGAAACACATAAAATAACAGAAAATATTGAACCCCAAGTTGAAGATTTCAACATTTCTTAAGCATGATTCTAGTATAATACTAGGATAAAACAGAAAGAAGTTACGTAGAATATCAAAGGATTACTTACTCTTAACAACAAAGGAATGTGCCAAATATTTGGAACATCACAGAGAGTGAGTATGTTTAATAACTGCAGTTACGTAAGTTCACAATGAGAATATAGGTACGGATTTAAGGGTAAACAAAGTTAAAATTTGTGAACAGTTAAATCATATTACCGGCATATGACAAAATTGAGAAAGTTTTGCCTTAACATTGTCATCAAGTTCCTGGTAAGGACAGTTAACAAATCTTCAATCAGTATAATGTGGAAGCAACAGGATGAAAAGAAAAAGCAAAGAGCAACAGGAAACGGACCTTTGAACTGCGACAAGCAAGAAGATTTGGGATCAACCCTAACCCTCTAAGATGACGGACACTGTGTTGGGTTGGTTTTGTTTTCTGTAGATTAAGAGTTCCAATAAGTAAAAGATGATATTAAATTGATTATACTATATGAAAAGACACAATGACAGCATCTCAATTTACTTATGGTGTAGCATTTATTCAAAAAGAATCATAAAACTAACATATCTAAATTTCTTTTCTTCTCAGATTTTTCTATTCCTGATAAGAAAACATAAAAAAGAAAATGCCCATTGATGACATAAAGCTTGCACTCTACCTGTTCACCAACTGCACTGAGAACAGGCACCAGGCTGACATGAACCAAACAGAAGTTGCTAGAGCCTAGAAAAATAAATAATAAGATAAGCAAAACTGCTTTACCAAAGTACACCCTACACATTTTTTTTGATATAATTCAGTATATACTCTGAGGTATCAAGTATTAGAAACATTACCTACACGGTATGAAAATTGCCCAAGTGCTTCAATAAAAGGCGCAGATTCAATATCCCCTACATTAAAGTAAAGCCATCTTAAAATACTGTTTCATAATATAAAGGTTCTAGCACTCCATAGTCCTGCTAAAATCAATAATATTAACACTCATTGTTTGTCAACTAGAAACAAGCCTGGGTTTCTGTTTCAGCCTCATCACGGTTTTTAAAATTAAACAAGATTATAACTAAATTGTTACTAAAAAACAATTTCTGCCCGAGTATTATTTAAAATTTGTCCTGGAAATGTTATTTTACCTATAGTTCCACCCAATTCAATGACACAAACATCAGCCGGGCCTTCTTTTCCATCAACTGGTACCTGTGCAACACGTTCTATCCATTCTTGGATGGCGTCTGTAATGTGTGGAACAACCTACCAATACAGCAAAGGTGAAACCAAAACCAAGAGAAAATCAACCACCAACCATAACAAATAGATTCAGAAAAAAATGAGGAATTACTAAAACATACCTGGACAGTTTTTCCCAGATAGTCTCCTCTTCTCTCCTTCTCAATAACAGACTATTAAGCATTCAAAACATACAAAACAAAATGATTAAGAAACCACACACAAGTAAACCTAGTAAACAAAAACAAAATAAACAAATAAGGAGACATTTAAACCAAATAAACAAATATTTTCTCCACCTGATATATTTTTCCAGTTGTGATGTTGTTGTCACGAGTTAATTTGATGTCCAAGAAACGTTCATAGTTTCCAAGATCAAGGTCAACCTTCAACCAAGAGAAAAAATGAAATTGAAACATGAGTTAAAAGGGAATGCATTTACCCTGTTATTACAACTAAAACATACCTGAAGATTCACTTCACATAACACTGGTTAATGCCATGTTAATAAAAAAAATTAACACTATCTCAAGTCACCAACTTAGTGCATGAAAGGAAGGTTAGGTAGTATATTTACCTCACCACCATCATCTAAGACAAACACCTCCCCATGCTCAAAAGGAGACATTGTACCAGCATCGGTGTTCAGGTAGGGATCTACAAGTAATACATAAGTTTAATTTATCAGCTCAAGGAGAGGAAACTAGTCCTCTCCTTCACGCCAACATATATATAAATAAAAATGCAATCACCCCTAGTAGTTTGCATTCCCATTTCCCATCCCTTTGCAATGTTAATTTAAAGGACAAAAATAAAAGAGTGAGAATTCAATTCATAAAAAGAAGGGGAAAATACCAATCTTGATTGAGGTAACTCGAAAGCCACAGGCCTTAAGGAGTACCCCAATGCTGCTGGCAGTGACTCCTTTTCCAAGTCCACTAACAACTCCACCTGTTACCAAAACGTACTTCATTTTTCCTCTGCTTTTTCCAATGATGTTGAACGAAGAAACTAGTCCGCTTTTGCAGCTTGTCCTAGGCAACATACACAAACTCAGATACCAGTATCAATACAAAAACAGCATCACACTGAGACAGAAAGAAAGATTTAGAGTGTGTTTGAGTAGCTTTTCATAAAAAGTTTTCTGTTTTAAAAATTTTAAGAACAAAATTTTGTTGTTGGTTAACTTTGAAGAACTGTAAACTATTTTCAAAAAGCGTAATCAAACAAGCTCTTAGTGTCATCACCACATACACCTTTTTTAAGCTAGAAAAAAAACAATTTTCTAGTATAACTTGTTTTGAATAAGTTATTATTTTTAGTTTAAGGTTTTGCGTGGATAAACAGCTTATTTAAGCATAGCATAAGTGCTCATTATATAAGTGCTTATGTATAACCTATTTCTATATTCTATAATAAAACATAAAATAAAGTCAAATTAGGTTCATGTAAACCATAAGTTATCCATAAGAATTTATAAAAAAGGCAAACAGTCATTTTGGTCATTTTGAATGAATACGTCCCTAAGTCCCTAAGTGTCACTTTTGTTAGTAATTTTAAGGACAAAGTTAACCAACAAAAGGCACATCTAAAGACCAAAATAACAAAATGACTCCCTAAAGACCAAAGAGACGCTTAGGAATGTGTTTGTAATTTCGACACATTCAGGAACTAAAATAACAATGGCTCACAAACCGTTTGATAACTGTTTATGTAAATAGATAAGCTCAAATAATTCAATCCAATGGTACCCTAAAAGATACTAAATTCCTTTGCCTTGAAAACCTTGCAGCAGCTTTTGATTTAAAAAAGGACTTTTTCATTCCAAAAGAAAAAAAAAACATACAAACGACCCTAAGATGGCTATTTCTGAGATCCACCAAGCAACTTTCTCTGTATGCTCTGATACATAAAACTAAGACAAAAAAAACTAAGACAAAAAGCAGCAACAAAAACAAAAACGCAAACAATAACAGTAATGAGAATAAGAGAATAAACAAGATAGATTGCAGTAACATTACATGCAGAAGAAAGAACAAAACTTTACAATGAAAGAAAGAAAAAAAGGATTGATTGATTGAATGAATGATTGAAAGAAGAGAATAATGAGAAACCTGTGTAGTGTTCGATGAATTGAATCAAAGAAAATGTGAGGCAATGTAGATATATGAAATGAAAGAGAGTGTTGTCGGTTTGTCTGAATCGAAAAATCCCTTTCTGGTTTGGATTTTAGGATTTAGGATTTGTCAGTTCACAGTTCTTCTTGTTGGTGGTTTCAGGCGGCGCGGGTTAACAATGAAGCTAACTCCCTCTCCTTTCAACTTATACTACAAGCTAAACCCCACACAACAAACTATTTAATATTTAATAATTATTAATTAAAAGTCAAATAAAAAAAGATTCTCTATCCGGTTTTTACTTTTTTGTTAGTTCTTAATCCGGTATTCTTTCTACGAATGAGTTTAGATAGAATTTAAGTAGTCTGAATATTACTCCGTGAAAACCATGAGTGTCAAAAAAGTGAGAAAGGTTGCACAAAGTGTGTTAGAGAGTGAAAAAGTGAATAAGATTTGAAAATGTAAAAAAGTGAAGAAAAAAGTGTCTTAATTTACGTTTTCAGACGATAATATTATGTCAGCAGCATGTAATATTTTCCATAGAGACTTAAAAACATATTTGTGTTACAGTTTTTCGACAACAAAATTGTATTCAATTTCAAACTTTTCAAAAAAGGAAAATACTTATTGATAGAGAAAAATGAATATTAAAATTGTCAAAATTTATTAAAAAGAAATGTTGAAAAAAAAAATGGGTGAGAGAGAGAGTAAGTGGAAAAAGTGAAAAAAGTTTAAATAAGTGACAGAGAGTGAAAAAGTGTGTTCATTTACAATTTTTAGACGATAATATTATGCTAACAACATGTAATATTTCCCGTAGAGAATAAAAAATAAAATTGCATTAATATTTTTTTTAAAAAGCAAAACTGTATTTCCAGAGAAGGAAAATTAAAGTTTATTGATAGAGAAAATCTGAGTATTAAACTTTTTTCGAAATAGGTGAGAGAGACAAAAGAGAGAGAGAGAGAGAGAGAGAGAGAGAGAGAGAGAATGGTGAGAGAAAATGTGTGAGAGAGAGTGAAAAAGTAAAAAATGTTTGAAAAGGTGAAAAGTGAAAAAGAGGAAGAAAAAAAGTGTGTTGATTTACCTAAATATTCTCTAATTGTTTCGTTTAAAAAAGGGGTAAAATCAGTATTTTAATAGTGGGTGATTTGCATAGATAGACTATACAAAGAACATGTAGTATTTCCCGTGAAGACTAAAAAATAAAATTGTATTTTTTTAATTACCAAATTGTATCAATATTTCTAATTTTCCAAAGAAGGAAAAAAAAGCTTTTTGATAGAGAAAATCATAATATTAAAATTTTGTCAAAATGGGTGTGTGTGAGAGAGAGAGAGAGAGTGGTGAGAAAAAAGTGGGGGGGAGAGAGAGAGGGATGGAGAATGCTGAGAAAAAAGTGAGAGTGAAAAAGTGAAAATTGTTTGAAAAAGTGAAAAAGAGAAGGAAAAAAGTGTGTTAATTTACCTAAATATCCTCCAATTGTTTAACTAAAAAAATTGTAAGATTTAAAAACTAAGAAATAAAATTGTACTAAATTTTCTTTTGAAAAATAAAATTGTATTAAGATTTAAAATTTTCCAAAGAAGGAATAAAAAAAATTATTGATAGAGAAAAACTGAGTATTAAAATTTTGTCAAAATTTATTAAAACAAATACTGAAATAAATATGGATGAGAGAGAGAGGAAGTGAAAAAAGTGAACAACTGAGAGAGAGAGGGAAAAAGTGGAAAAAAAAAGTGGGTTAATTTATATTTTAAGGCGATAATACTATACAAGCAACATTTAATATATCTCGTAGAGAAAAAAAAACATTGTGAAACAAAATTGTATTAATATTTGTAATTTACCAAAAAAAAACTTATTGCTAGAGAAAACCTAAATACTAAAATTTAGTCAAAATGGGTGAGAGAGAGAGAGAGAGAATGGTGAGAAAAAAGTAAAAAAAAAAAGTTTAAATATTTGATCTCCTGCAAATATACCCATTTTCCATTTACTCCCTGTAAAAAAAAGTTTACGGTTACCCCCCTGCAAATATAAATAGTTTACGGTCACCCCCTGCTGTTAGATTATGTAGTGTATAATGGGTATAAACCATGTACGGTTACTCCCTGCAAAATATAAAAAGTTTACGGTTACCCCCTTGCAGGGGTAGCTAGAAACACTTATTATTTGCAAGGTTGATTTTAAAACTTTTTTTTACAGGGGGTAAATGGAAAATTGGGATATTTGCAGGGGGATCAAATATTTAAGCCAAAAAAAATGAAATTTTTTTGAAGAAGTGAGAGAGAGAGAGAGAGAGAGAGAGAGAGAGAGAGAGAGGAGGGGAGGGAAAAGAGTGTGTTAATTTACATTTTAAGACGATATTATTATACCATAAACAAGTAATATTTTCCGTAAAGACTAAGAAACAACCAAAAATAGTGTTTCTTCAACAAGGGTGTCTATTCAAGAGTTTGGTTGTTTCTTCAACAAGGGGGTCACGGGTTCAACACCCTTGTTCTCCCAAAATCTTTAAATTTTTAGTAACACACTATTTTCCACTTTGCCATGTATGCGCCACGTGGCAGCCAATTATTGGTTGCTGACGTGGCACTTGTCAGTGCCATGTGTCCATGGTGACATGGGTTGATGACGTGGCGTTTAGTGACACGTGGCAAAATGGTCCAATGAGATGATGACACGTGGCTATTATTTTTTATTTTAATGGTTTTTTATGGAAAACTGACCGACGGGCCTAACAGTAAACAATTTATATTTTGCAGGGGCTATTTAAAGTTTTTTTTACAGGGGTCTGTTTGGACTGTGCGTGTATTTGCAGGGGCCAAACGCATATTTAAACCTTTTTTTATGGAAAACTGACCGAGGAGCCTAACCGTAAACAATTTATATTTTGCAGGGGCTATTTTAAAGTTTTTTTTACAGGAGCCTGTTTGAATTGTGCGTGTATTTGCAGGGGCCAAACGCATATTTAAACCTAGATTAAAAAATAAATTGTATCAAGTTTTTTGATAACAAAATTGTACTAGTATTTCTAATTTTCCAAATAAGGGAAAAAAAGCTTATCGGTAGAGAAAACCTGAATATTAAAATTTTGTCAAAATGGATGAGAGAGAGAGGGAGAATAGTGATAAGAGAGAGAGGGAGAGAGAGAATGAAAAAGTGAAAAAGAGAAGAAAAAGGAAGTGTCATCGGTTTGTCTGAATCAAAAAAATCCCTTTCTGGTTTGGATTTTAGGATTTAGGATTTGTTAGTTCATAGTTCTTGTTGTTGGTGGTTCCAGGCGGTGGGTTAACAATGAAGCTAACTCCCTCTCCTTTCAACTTATACTACAAAGCTAAAGCCCACACAACAAACTAGTTAATAACAATTAATATAATTAATTATTAATTAAAACTCAAATAAAAAAAGATTCCCTATCCAAAAAAGAAAGGGATATGGAGTCTGGTTAAAAATGTAAAACCCTGCTTAGGAAAAAACATTAAGAAGGAAAAAGAGTATTGCCCTAAATTTTATTGAAAAAAAAAAGGTTTATATATTTGATCCCCCTGCAAATATCCCATTTTTCCATTTACCCCCTGTAAATTTTTTTTAAGATTACCCCCTCCTGCAAATATAAACAGTTTTCGGTCACCCCCCTCTGTTAGATTATGTAGTGTATAATGGGTAAAAACCATGTACGGTTACCCCCCTGCAAAATATAAAAAGTTTACGGTTACCCCCTGTAGGAGGGTAACTAGAAACACTTATTATTTGCAAGGTTGATTTTAAAACTTTTTATTTTACAGGGGGGTAAATGGAAAAATGAGATATTTGCAGGAGGATCAAATATTTAAGCCAAAAAAAGAAGAAAATAAACAGAAAACATGGGGGCTAAACAAATACCCATGAGAATAAACAACAATATAACTAAAAGGAAATAAAAATCATCCTATAGAGGTATGCGAAAGCATAACTGTAATGACTCTCGTCTCAACCAGTTTGACACCAAAACAATTAACAATCATCTGCAGCAAACCCAAAACAGGAAAATTTCTTACAGAAGAAAATGATAATTTTAATTTTTATTACCTAATATACATGTGCGGGTATCATCGTGTTCTTGCTAAGAATGAGTATATATAAAATTTAATTAGTCCAAACATTGCCTTGTGAAAATCATGAAAGAGTGTAAAAAAGTGGAAAAGGCTTCACAAAAATGTGTGAGAGAAAGTGAAAAAGTGACTTAGTTCGATTTAAGACGATAATATTATGCCAACAACATGTAATATTTCCCGTAGAGACTAAAAAACAAAATTATATCAACAAAATTGTATTAAAAATTCAAAATTTTCCAAAGAAGCAATAAAAAAGCTTATTGATAAAGAAAAACAGAATATTAAAATTTTGTCAAATTTTATCAAAAAGAAATATTGAAAGAAAGATGGGTGAGAGAAAGGGGGTGAAAAAAAGTGAAAAAGTGATAAAAGTTTAAAAAAGTGAGAGAGAGTGAAAATGTGGGAAAAAAAGTGTTAATTTACATTTTGTGACGATAATACTATGCAAACAACATTTAATATTTCCTATAGAGACAAAAACAAAATTGTATTAGTTTTTTTTTAACAACAATATTGTGTTCATATTTCTAATTTCCAAAGGAAGAAAAATATCTTATTGATAGAGAACACCTAAATATTAAAAAATTTGTCAAAATTGGTGAGAGACAACAAGAATGGTGAGATGAAAGTGAAAAAATGATTTACTTTTTTTGAAAAAGTGCATGTGTGTGAGAGAGAGTGGCAAAAGTGAAAAAAGTTTAAAAAGTGAAAAAAAAATGTATAAATTTACATTTTAAGATGACAATACTATGACAACAACAAGTACTATTTCTCGTTGAGACTAAAAAATAAAATTGTATTAATTTTTTTAATAACAAAACTGTATTAATACTTTTTAATTTTTCAAAGAAGGAAAAAATATTATTAATAGAGATAATCTGAATATTAAAATTTTGTCAAAATGGGTGTGTGTGTGTGTGTGAGAGAGAGTGGTGAGGAAAATGTGCGAGAGGGAAAAAAAAGTTTGTTAATTTAACTAAATATCCTCCAGTTGCTTAGTTAGAAAAATGGTAAGATTGATATTTTAATAGTGCGTGTGATTTTCCGTCAAAAAAAAAATAGTGCGTGTGATTTGTATAGATAGATTTGTATAGATAGACAAGTAATATTTCGCATAAAGACTAAGAAATTAAATTGTATAATTTTTTTTGAAGGAATAAAATTTTCTTTAGAACAACAAAATTGTATTAAAATTAAAGCTTTCCAAAGGAATAAAAAAGCTTATTAATAGATAAAAACAGGATATTAAAAAAATTTCAAAATTTATTAAAGATAAATATTGAAAGAAGGATGGTTGAGAGAGAGAGAGAGAGAGAAAAAGTGATAAAAGTTTAAATATGCGAGAGAGTGAAAAAGTGGAAGAAAAAAAGTGTGTTAATTTACAATATTTTATTTATAACAATATTTTATGAAAAAAAGTGGAAGAAAAAAAGTGTGTTAAATATTTTATGACAATAATGCTATCCAAGCAACATGTAATATTTCCCGTGGAGCCTAAAAAATAAAATTTCATTAATTTTTTTAATAACAATATTTTATTTATATTTCTAATTTTCCAAAGAAGAGAACAAACTTATTGATAGAGAAAATTTGAATATTAAAATTTTGTCAAAATGGGTGAGAGAGAGAGAGAGAGAGAGAGAGAGAGAGAGAGAGAGAGAGAGAGAGAGAGAGAGAGAGAGAGAGAGAGAGAGAGAGAGAGAGAGAGAGAGAGAGAGAGAGAGAGAGAGAGAGAGAGAGAGAGAGAGAGAGAGAGAGAGAGAGAGAGAGAGAGAGAGAGAATGGTGAGAAAAGAGAAAAGTGAAAAAATGAAAAAGAGAAAAATATGTGTTAATTTACCTAAATATCCTCCAATTGTTTAGTTGAAAAAAGGATAAAATTTGTATTTTAATAGAGGGTAATTTGTATAGATAGACAAGTAATATTTTGCATAAAGACTAAGAAATAAAATAAAATTAAACTAAATTTTCTTTTAAACAATAGTATTGTATTAAAACTTTAAATTATCCATAAAAGGAATAAAAAAGCTTATTGCTACAGGAAAAACAGAATAATAAATTTTTGTCAAAACTTATTAAAAGGAAATATTGAAACAAAGATGTGTGTGTGAGAGAGAGAGAGTGAAAAAGGTGAAAATATTAAATTTACTATTATATTATTAATATAAAAATTATAACCAACATATTATTAATATGAAGTATTATAAATTTTGCAGTAGTTAGGCCCACTAAAGCATCACCAATAGGGTTCTTTAAAGAGTCTCCATATGTCACATCATTTTTTTTGTAATACTTAGGGTCTGTTTGATTTGTAAATGGGTAAGTACTAGACAATACATTACAATACTGGACAATTTTTTGTGGACAATAACACAAGCAAAAAATGTAAAATTTAATATAATTCTTTTTATGTTATATATAATAATTTTATATAACATATATTATAATATGATAACATTATAAAAAGAGACGAGAGAGAAGACAAAAATGTAAGAGAGAGAGAGAGAGATGTGGGGGAGCGAGATGAGAGGAGAGAGAGTGAGAGAGGGAGGGAAGTGAGACTAGAAGATAAAAGAGAGTGATGAGGGGGCAGAGAGAGAGAGAGAGAGAGAGAGAGAGAGAGAGATTTAGTAATTTAGATAGTTTGTACGTGGAACAAAAAGTTGTATCGTGGTTTAGTGAGGACACGAATTTGTGTTTTTGTCCATGAAACACATTCCAAATCAAACAGGGTATAACTAAATTTGTTCTATTCTGTTCTCTCCCCTGTTTTTTAGAAAATCAAATGCATAACAATTCAAAAAAATTCTCCCGAGTTCATCCTGAAGTGATGTTGTTTAAATATAATAACTTCTAGGAATGGCAACATGGGTCAGGCCGCTCGGCTCACTGTGAGCCCACCAAGGAATAGTGGGTTGAGAAGTTGAGCTCACCCCACCCCTCTACGGGCTGATGAACTAGTTTTCTATAAAATAAATATAAAAAGTAATTAAAAAAAAAGTAAATATGGGCTTAAAAGAGGCGAGTTAGCGGGTTGGCCTACCCAACTCGCACTAAACAATATAAATAGGAAGATTGGCCCACCACAACCCACCAAAAAACAATTAAAAATATTTAAAGCTAGGAAAAAAAACGAAAAACTTAAACTTAGCGAGTTGGCTTGGCCTTGCTTACAGGGTTGGCAGCTAGAACCGGTTAGTAGGTTGAGAACCCCAATCTGCCTTTGCTATTTTTTGGCAGACTAGTGTATCAATCTTGTGTTTCCACTCTTTATAATTCTTTCCATCTTTAAAACATTGTATTTTTTATTTGATAAGCAATGTTAGTGGGGTGGGGGAATGTTAGTGTCTGGGGTTTGAACCCTTCTTGCACTCTTTTTGGTGCACTCCTTCTATATTTTTAAAACATTGTATATTGTCACATAATCCTATGATTGGTTAGAAAAAATTTCCCGAAGTAGTTCATGATGTAAATGTCGCGATAAATAACATTGTTGTACTTACTTGATAATTTACTCAAATGATTGGTTTTTTAAAGTGAATTTTTTAAGTGGTTCGCACATGTCACACTACTTATTAGAGAGTTTTTTGGTTACTTTTTTTGGTTATCATGTCATTGGTGCATAGTTTTCACCGACTTTGTCGATGACTAATCTACGCGCAGAGAACCTGCTAGCTGGCTACGAGTAAGAAACCTAATAAGAAACCTCCTAACAAAGTCACTTATTTGAGATACATCAACTAAATTTGGGAAACAATACATAGATGAAACCTAATGGTAAAAAAAATAAGGAGCATCAAACACTAGGTGCTCATTTGAATTAGCTTATTTTTAAGTTTATGAAAAACAACTTATGAAGATAAATAAGTTTTTATGTTAATTCATAAGTTTTCACTAACAAAAGTTATATAAGTCATTTTTCCACAAAATATCTTGACAAACTTATGAATAATACATAAAAACTTATTTATTTGCATAAGTTATTTTTCATATGCTCAAAATACTCCCTCCGGTCCCTATTATAAGAAGAAAATACAAAAATCATCGATACCAATGAGCTCATTTAATTATTGTTTTTTTAAGTTAAGTCATCAAAATACCCTCCACTCAATTTCACATGAATTTATGTGCACTACTGTTACTCACCTTGAAAACTGAAAAGACAAAGCATTCAATAAGGGTAAAATTGATATTTAAGCAATAAATATACACTAAAAGCTGGAATGTTTTCTTATTTTTGAGACCAAAATTAACTTCAAAAATTTTCTTATAACAAGGATCGGAGGGAGTAAGATCTCTCTAAGCAGTACTTAGTTAGAGAAATGATGACTAGAAAACCTTAGCAGAAATTCATGGCTTGGTCCTTGAATGCCTCGTGTGATAGGTCCCCTTTCCTCAGTCGACCTCTCCATCTATTCTCCTTTGCTCCCCCACCACTTGACAAAAAGGAAGCAGGATCCAATTCGAATTATTTCTTTTCTGCCATTGTAATTTGTCTTCATGCATTTGATGTGAAACAATACTCTGACAAGCAACTTATTAGTTTCCTTGGAGGTTGACATTTCTATTCATTGGAAGAATTTATTGAGTGCCCATATCTAGTCATTCACACTTAACTTGTTCAACTTCATCTCTAAGAATCTTGGTGGAACATGGTGAATCGTTGAAAATGAATTAATTATGTTAAAGTAGTACTTTCACCTTAATTAATTAGAATGCTGTGAATCGTTGAAAATGAATTAATTATGTTAAAGTAGTACTTTCACCTTAATTAATTAGAATGTTGTGAATCGTTGAAAATGAATTAATTATGTTAAAGTAGTACTTTCACCTTAATTAATTAGAATGTTTATCTATTAATATGAATACATGACATGTTTATCTATTAATCTAGTTTTTTTTTACCTTATTTTAAAAGGCTTTATTAGTAATTTGTTTTTATTTTAGTTTTGTTTTTATTACTTCTTTTTTGTCTATAGACGAAGTGGGAAGTGCGACTAGAAACTCACACACACAACTATGAAGTCTAACGTTCGAACCTAAGACATGATATCCAGCCTAATAATTTCGACATTTACCAATTGAGCTAGGTCTTGCACATGTTTTTATCACTTTTTGGATTATGTTTTGTTTAATAGGAAAGGGTGTTCAAGATTGATGTCATTAATCATGGGAAGCAAGTAGAAAAACAAAGGAGCAATCAGACGCGATTACTGCCCCAGTAATTGTCATTACGATCATAATTTGTGGTCGGCAAGCTTAAATGACCGTTATTGCCATAACATCCCTAGACGTGGTGTAATTTGTAATAAAATTTGAGATTTAAAGGGTTGATTTTTTATGGATCTTTACAGGGATATAAATAGACTTGATTGAGGTAACTAGGTTACAAATAGAGTCCCAGAAATCCAAAAAAATCATCTCCCTCTCAACTTTCTCTTACAAAACTTTGTCTCTCATTAACTTTTGTTCAAATATGTTCATGGTTTTAATTTATGAATGAAATTTAGTTTTTGCTTTGCTTTTCTCTTAGGGTGTGTTTGAATTAGAAGAGAAAGAAGGAAGAGAGAAAGAGAGAAGAGAGAGTGAGAGAAAGAGAGAAGAGAGAGTGAGAAATAAAGTAGATTAGGGTACGTGTTGTTTGATTTAAGGGAAATAGAAGATAAATAGGGAAGAGAGAGTTGTGTCTCTTGGTTTGGTTGAAGGGAAAGAGAGAAGAGAGAAAGAATACTAGTTTTAAAAGGACAAAAACACAATGTGTTTGATTTAATTTTTTAATTTTTTAATTTAACTAACTTAATAGTTATTTTATTTTATTTATTTATTTATTTATTTTAGATAAGCAGTTATTTTATTTATTTAATTAAGTTAGCTAAATAATCATTTTAATAATTTAATTTAATTAGTTAAATATTTACTTTAGTTATTTTATTTAATTAAATAATGAAAATAATTAGGAAATTGAGGTGATAAAATGAAGGTAAAAGGGTAAAAGCATAATTATTGAGCATTTCTCCCCACTTTCTTCCCACAATTGGAGATATTGCAAAAAACACTAAATCAATCACCCCCCTCTCTCTTTGCCATTTCTCCCCTCAACCAAACATGAGAAAATGACTCTCCTTCCCTTATTTCTCTTCCTCTTCTCTCTCTTGACTATTTCACTTGAAACGAACACAACCTTAATCTTTTAATCCCTAGCTATTTACTGAATATTTAATTAAAGTTTTATTGTTCACATTCCATAGTTTCTTTTATCTTGGGATGTGGTTATATTTCAATGATGAGTTAATATGTGTAAGTTACTTTCCTTAGAAGTTTGGGCATTATTCTATTCTTAATTTAATCTTGAGTTTTGCTTTCTCTATAATCATAATTAACTAATATGATTGTATCAATCTTAGATATCATATTTAGCACTGAAAGGTTATAGTTAGAGCTGTCCCAAACAATTGAGAGGTCCTGTTCAAATTTTTTGAATTGGCCCCCTACTTTTATTAGATTGGACTCTTCAATGACGAAGTTTTACATAATTTATTTATTTATTTATTGTGGGGGCCAAAATTATCAACGAATATACCCAATAATCAAATATAAAAAGTATCATAGCTACAAACAAAACTAAATTTCTACAAAAACTATTTTAATTCGTCAATAGAAATTCATTCAAGAACTCAAAATCACAATATTCTTAAAAAATAAATGTAAATTTAATTAATTTTGATTTTAAAATGTTGGAATTATTTTTTGTAAATTTTCAAGTATTTATTCTAAAAAACATTTGCTAAAAGCAATATTTTTTTTGTTGAATACATTTCAAAAGCAATATAAAATATTTAATTATTTTGCCAAAGCTTTGTAAAAAGAAATAAAATGCAGCTGTGAAAAAAAAGAAAGAGACATTTTCAACAACAAAAAAAAGAGACATCTCTTTTTATACAATTGAGCATAATCAACTTGCTTCGGAATGATGTGTCAATTAAATAAGCTTCGGTTAACAAAAAAATCCACATGGCATCTCCTAATTGTCTCCTTTCCACATATACCTCCTAACCTAACTCCTAACCTGATGTATCAAAACCAAATCTCAAAATCAGATTTGGAACTAAAATCTCTTTTTATACAATTGAGCATAATCAACTTGCTTTGGAATGATGTGTCAATTAAATACAGCTTCGGTTAACAAAAAAATCCACATGGCATCTGTAACATCCCAAAATGACTAATCTCAAGAATTGAGATTAGTAGTTGATTTTGTCCATTGATTTTTTTATTTGGTTGATTGAGTATATTTGAAAACATGATTTCTAATTAGAATTGCCTAATTGAATTAATTATGTTCTTTTGGTGGAATTATTATATGATAGATAGAGATTTAAGTATGTAATTGAGAGAATGGACAATAAATGATAGATAGAGATTTAAGTATGTAATTGAGAGAATGGACAATAAGGTCATTTCACTAGTTTTAACTTCAGCTCATTATACCCAAACCCACACTCCCATACGACACACCAAAACCCACACAACACTCCCTCATTTTATTACAAACCAGAATTTAAAGAGAGAAAGGAAACAAAAGAAGTATAGGGAGAGGGAGAAGAGAGTACTCACGAGAGAGAGAGAGAGAGAGAGAGAGAGAGAAGAGGAGAGTTCTCAAAACTCCTCCATTGCATGTATCTCTTTTCTTTGCCACGGAAATCACCATTTTCTCCTCTTTCCAAAGACATACAAAACAGCACCAATGTTAGATTAGATCACTTTCATCTTCCTCCTCTTCCATTTCGAGTTCTAGTGGGTTTTTGGGAGAACTTTGGGGAAAATTCTGGGTTCTTTGCAAAGTCAGAACCAATGAGGGTTGTTTGAACTAGTTTTGGGGAATAGAGGAGCTAGAAGAGACAAGTCGAAGGTTTGGGGTTGCCGTGGGTCAGTTTCGTGAAGTTTGGGAAAGCTAGGATTTCGGTTTTTCAGTTCGTCAAAGTCTCGAGTAGTTCGTCAACCGGGTGAGTGTTCTCATCACATCGTGTATTTAAGTGTTTGCATGTGTATATTTACTGTGGTAGATGGTTTGGTTTGAATGAAACTGTGAATTTTACAAAACTAATGATTTTACGGTTTTTGAAAATGTCTCGGTTTGAATTTTAATTGCTCGAATGTGCTTTGGTGAAATTGACGAAATTATGCCATGATTGTATGTAAAATATGTGTTAGAATATCTGTTTGAATGATTTGGATTGCTGGAAGTGGGTTTAGTTTCGGTTCGGATGCGACACGAGTGAACGGGAAGCGAGAAACTATGTTTGGGACTGTTTGGTATAGGTTCAGTGTTTATGTGATTACGAATTTTCTGTGTGTTGAAAAATTGTATGGTTTGTTTTTCTGGAAACTAGACACAATTTGCCACAAATTAGGCACTGAGCTTAATCAATTTGGGTAAGTATGATGGGAGAATTTCTGGTTGCAATCTGAGTCAAAAATTTGAGACTGTTTTGGGTATAGGCTCGGTGTTTTGCTTGTAGTGACTTAGGTAGGACTCCGTTTGAAATGATTTCTGTTTCATTGGAAACTAGACTCGTTTTTATTCAATTTGAGAACTTGGTTTTCTTAATTTGGTTGAGAATTCAATAAGAAAAATGAATTACAAGTTGGGCAACAGTTGCTGTCCTATTTCTGGATCCCTATGCTTTGTTTTAAAAAACTGTACTTTTTGGGCATATAAACAAATAAATGACAATTATATCCTGAAAGTAGACACTCTAAGTTTTCCAATGAATATTTGTTTGCTTTATTCCGATATCGTTTTCTATGTTAAAGAAATTGTCGAAGTTTACATACCACTGCTGAAAATTCACTGCAACTAGACTGTCTATTGAATTATGTTTATGTATGGTGGATGATAACTTGTCAACTGAATGCGTTAATTGAATTATGTGTTGATCGGAATGTCGTATAAACGAGTGGGAACCTATAAATCGTTTTAAATTGATTTCCTGATCATGTGTAATATTGTTCAGTGATTAATAATGTATTAACGGGGTGACGACTTCGAGTTATTTAGCATACTTGGTGGAGGGCAGTCATGAGCCTGGAAGCCAAGGCCCCCGCATTATCCCTCATTGGTATGTTGGATAGGGGTTTCCGTGATCTCGTGAGATTTCGTTTCACGGATTGTGCTAAGCCAAAGAAAATGATAAAATGATTTATTGATAGAACCGAATTGGAGTTTTTCAGATTAATGGAAGCTCCCGCATTATTCGGAATGGAAAGATAATGAATCTTAAAAGGAACGAATGAGAGGAACCATAAGGGGTCTCAGAGTCACTCATTGAGATTTGTAATCTCACTGTTTATTGTTGATTGTTTTTCAGATCCATAGGTAAAGTCTAAGGATTGATCAGGAAGTTCAAGACCCTAGCTACTTGGGGCTATCTTGTTGAGGAAGTTCACGGGTCATGATGGGTACTCGGTATTAGATATCGGGTTATGACCGAGTTTAAGTATAGGATTAATGCACTTGGATTAGTGAGTTTTGTAATGACAGGAAATTATATGAATCTTTGTGGATTTGTTATAATTCCAGTTGTTCATAATTGATTTATCAGTTATGTAATTTTTGAATCCGTAGAAGTACATCTCTGAATGGCTAAAGGCAATATCTCGAATTTGTTTTTGTCGACTACAAATTTGGGATGTTACAGCATCTCCTAATTGGCATCTCCTTTCCACATATATCTCCTAACCTAACTCCTAACCTGATGTATCAAAACCAAATCTCAAAATCAGATTTGGAACTAAAATAAACCAACCAATAATATTCAAACACTCAAAGGTTTTAAGAATGCAATAAATGACTAATTGGAATCAACCGGCCCCTAATTCGCTACCTGCAAAAGAAATCAAAAAATACAGTATGGCACACATGATTTGAATTTCTACATAATGATACATTATTTATTCATCTCAAAAGTAAATAAATTTACTTACAAACAATTAAAATAATCACAAACAAATATATAGATACAAGTGTTTTCAATGTATTTGCTCCATTACATGATCAATCATAATCAACTAAATAGTTTTGTGATATAATTTAATTTAATGTAAAAATAAAATACGTAATGTCATAAACAAAAATCACGTTACATTCAACTCACTTTTAAGTAAACTCAATTCTGCCAAACTCAATTCTCTTCATCGCAGAACCAAACACACACTATGCTTTATGGCATACCACTTCCTTTCTTTAATAACAAAACATTTGCTTTAATTTTATATTTTACAAAATTTTATTTAAAATAATTAGAGAACCTTTATATGGCTCAAATAACGTTAGGAGATTTATTTAGACTTTTACAACTTTTGTCTATTTTAATATTTTACGGATTTTTTTTTCTATTCGGTGGTCTTACTGGCCGGATTTCCTTTTTGCATTTGGTTTTTCAATACTCAAATATCTTCTTGGCACTGGTCAAATGCATTCCCAGTCGAACTTGTGTTCCACGTGTTAGCTCCCCTCAACTTGCCACTGCACAAGGGTAAATATTTTTTGAGACATAAACCTAATCACATCTATATATTTTTTGTTTTAATATTTTTGGGCCCTAAAAATTTGAGATTGGGTCGGGGTCCTGTGCAGTAGCACAGTTTGCACAAGCCCACGGACGACCCTGGTTATAGTTTGATATTTGAATTACAAGATTGAACAAGGCGATCAATTTCATGAAAATGAAATTGCTTTTCTTTAGTCTTAGAATTAATTGTTCTTAAAGAGTTTTATCATTCCTTTTTTTTAATATATACAACGGGGTGATGAGCCTAAAAGCGAATACACAGGAACTAAATGTGGAGTAGAAACTCCAATAGCATCATCAACAACTAATTGTCTAACACTATCAGGAGGAGTATCAAACAACACAAAAGGGTTGTCCTCCATCAAGCTGCAACCAATAACAGCAAGACCATCAGCCACCCTATTAGCCTCCCTGTAGACATGCTTAATATAAACCGTCCAATCCAATGTTAGCAATTGTCTAATACGGTGAACGAGATTACGCCTTTCAGAGCTTCTTGCAGAATTCCCTTACCTTATCATATTTTGTTTTTCTTTTAGCAGTGTTTTAATTGCTTTGTTTGTGTTAGTATTTTAGTTCATTCTCCTCGTGTGAAATTCGTGAGAAGCCTTTCATGAAAATTATTGATCTTCAATGCGCATGTTCTAGTTACCTGATTGATGTTCAATAAGCATGATTGTGGATGTTATATTTTTGCTTCCTGTTGGCACCACACAAATGGACTTTGGCATTAGAATAACTGGGACAGACTTTTTTTAAGAAAATATATAGGTTCCTTTGATGACACTCACTGCATTTTGGTTTTTGGAGAAATATCTGTGTTGAGCTGTTAAGAAAAAAATAATAAAATTGAAACATGTTAGGTCTACGATAGCTTAAATCTACCGTTAGCAACCAACAATGGTTTCTAAATACCGCACTAACAAGGTAACAAAAAATGGTAACTGAGTTCGGATCTTATCTCAAAGTTTCGAAATACCGTACACCGATAGCAGGGTAAAAATAAATAAATTAACCGCTAGCATAACGATTCTCTCTTAAGAATCGCTTTACAAATAAAACAACTTTATGAAGACATTTTCATTTCTCAAGAAAAATACATTAGAGACTTCTCAAGAAATATAAAATGAATGTTGCAAAAACCATGACAACACCTATGCATCCTTCCATGCAAATTGAGAAGGATGATGAGGGAAAACCAGTATCTGAGAAGGAATACAGAGGTATGATATAGACACTACTGTACCTGTTCGGTACCGGAGTACGGTCCTGAGACATCCGAGCTCTAGGAGTGGCCAAGCCCGGAGCTCAGGATAAGTAGTTGTGCTTCCAGTTGGAGTGCTTCATAGGAATGAAGATGGAACTCGGTAGATTGAAGTTGGAGGTCGGATAGTCCGAGATAGTCCTCCGTCCACGTCGGGTGCGGGGTACTTACAAGACACTTCGACGCTCAAGTCAGTAAAGAGAAGTAAGAAGTAAGAGAGAAGAGTGAGAGATAATGAAAGTGTAGTTGCATTGTGTTGTAGTGTGTTGTATTCGTTGCTGTTCACGTACCTGGAATTGGAGGGCGGAGCCTCTATTTATAGACAGAGTGTCGTACCTGGGCCGTTGGATGCGTGTGAGAGATCCTGACCGTTGAGTACAGGTTAAGCGCGTATGTGGATGTCCTGAAGTACGGAAGTGGGCCACGCCCAAGCCAGTGAAGGTTTGGCCCAGTCTGGAATAGTGGCCCCCCAAGTTGAGGACGGGGGAAGCATGAGGTCAGCTTCGGCTTGTTCTCCGTTTGCTGTTGAGGTGAGGTTTCTTGAGCCATGTATCTTCAGAGATGTGACGTTTGGTGTGCAGAGTTGAAAAGGTGTGCATTAAATCATTGTGACGCTTCGCATCTCGCCTCTATAAAAGGTGAGTTGGAGATTTCATTTGATCACTTCTGCATTATTTGATATTTTGAGCTCTGCAAGGCGAATTTTCTAGTCCATCGCGCGAGATCAGCGTTCCTGAGTTTTCCTTCCGTCGAGATCAAGATTTAGTCCGACATCCGAAACTTTCTGCACAGATGTTAGTTTCTTTCTATAAAATTTTAAATGCTTTAGTATACTTTTGTCCGCGGCCGACGTCGTCGCTTTGGCGACCGTTGCTGCTCACTCCAAGGGGAGGAGGTAGTCTGGCCTCGGCAAGTCCGAGGCCGGAACACGTACCGGTTAAATTTTAAAAGCCAGATATAGAATTAGCTTGTGATGGTGCAATCCTCCCCTTGCAAATAATGGTCCGAACTAGGAGTGACGAAAGACCGATTTCCGGAAAGCCACCTGGTAAACTGATCTTGTGGAAGTCGGCCACAGGAGATCCGATACTGGCCCCCAGGGGCGCTCCGTCTTTGATGTCTTCGACGTATGCCCGTTCTCTTGCAGCGTCGGGACCTTCAACTCGGGAGTTTGTTCACCAGACCTTGGAATGTACAGTTGAGGAGGATCCTGGAGTGGGGCATGCTAAGGTTGGGTCTCGGGCTGAAGAACCTGAAGTTGAGGAAGAAGAAGTGGTAGTTGAGGACTTGTACGATTGGGTCACCAAGAAGATCTGCAATACCGCTGCAAGATTGAAGTTAGACAAGCCCGTGTCCTACTATGAGAAATACATCGAGGCCCCTGTTGAGCAAAGATGGAAACTGATGGAGGCCGAGAACTTCCCGGTGTGCACTGAACATAACGGAGTAGGGTTCTTTCTTTATGGGGCCGTCCTAAAAACCATGGGATTTCGGATTCCCCTTACCAACTTTCAGAAAGGCGTGCTAAAGTTTCTACATGTGGCTCCTTCCCAGCTGCAACCAAACGGTTGGGGTTTTATTCGAGG
Source organism: Astragalus glycyphyllos (assembly GCA_963573325.1). Lineage (NCBI taxonomy): Eukaryota > Viridiplantae > Streptophyta > Magnoliopsida > Fabales > Fabaceae > Astragalus > Astragalus glycyphyllos. Next base: position 99,288,026 of record OY754307.1, read on the forward strand.
TTTTGAAATGGTCATGGAGCGCCTCGGGAGGGTTCCCACTGCGGAAGTCTTCTTCTGCTTCTTCAATGTGTTCCACTCTCCGGAACCCGGAACAGAGGGCAAGAGGCACGGGCACGTCGGACTTCGGTGCAACGCCGGACGTTCCTATTTCTTCCAGCTGAATTTCTTTTTCGTCCAGGCTTTGAGCAGTGCTGCCAAGCTTTCAATTGGGGACTTTGAAGACGAAAAGTTAGTGAGGGCACACTTACCGCTGTCGTGGGACCATGAGCACTTTGTCCGGAATAGAGTGGAGATCGGGAACCAGACTTATATGATGAAACCTGACCAGCTGAAGGGAGACGATAGGAATTCATTTGAAGTGATCAATCAATGGGGAAGGGCAATGGTCAAGGCCGGCTTGAGATTTCACTGCGGCTCCATGATCGATGCCATGGCCGAGTCCAAGGCCAAGCTGAATAGATATTTTGATTCTTCTACTTGTCTTTTTATTGAATCTTTTCTTATTGATTTGAATTACGCCGGCTTCGGCACGTTATAGTTGTTGACTGCTTTTTGTTTTCCTGTTGTAGGTAGAATGAAGGAAGTGGATCTCGATGCTGACTTTGCCGAGTCCTGGCTTGACACATCTGCTAGGGTAGATAAAGCACCACCTGTGAAGGTCACAGAGAAGAAAACTTCCGGGTCGGCCTCGGGGACTGGCCCTTCATCAAACAAACAGGCAGGCAAGTCCCATTTTGGGGGCAAGCTTGCCTCCGAAAAACAAAAACCACAAACTCAAATAAAATCTCCTGCAGTTCGGTCCTCTTCCACTTTGACATCCGAGCTCTAGAAGTGGCCAAGCCCGGGGCTCAGGATAAGTAGATGTGCTTCAAGTTGGAGTGCTTCATAGGAATGAAGATGGAACTCGGTAGATTGAAGTTGGAGGTCGGATAGTCCGAGATAGTCCTCCGTCTACGTCGGGTGGGGGTACCTGCAAGACACTCCGACGCTCAAGTCAGTAAAGAGAAGTGAGAAGTAAGAGAGTAGAGTGAGAGATAATGAAAGTGTAGTTGCATTGTGTTGTAGTGTGTTGTATTCGTTGTTGTTCACGTACCTGGAATTAGAGGGCGGAGCCTCTATTTATAGACAGAGTGCCGTACCTGGGCCATCGGATGAGTGGGAGAGATCCTGACCGTTGATTACAAGTCAAGCGCGTATGTGGATGTCCTGAAGTACGAAAGTGGCTAGGCCAAGCCAGTGAAGGTTTGGCCCAGTCCGGAACAGTACCTAACTGCCAGTAGACCAGATATTGTGTTTTTAGTTGGCCTATGTGCTAGATTTCAAGTTTCTCCAAAAGAATCTCATCTTACTGTTATGAAAAGAATATTCAGATACTTGGTTGGAACTACCAGTATTGAACTATGGTACAAGAAAATTACTCATTTTGATCTAACTGGTTATTGTGATGCTGATTATGCTGGTGATTAGATTGACAGAAAAAGCATTAGTGGCTCTTGTCAAATTTTGGGAGAGTCCTTAATCTTTTACTCTTGTAGAAAACAAAATTCAAATGCTCTATAAACAACTGAAGCAGAATATATATCTGCTGCTGCATGTTGTTCACAAGTTCTGTGGATTAGGAATCAGTTGGAAGACTACTCATTAAGGTACACATGTATTCCCATTTATTGTGACAATACTAGTGCCATCAATTTATCAAAAAATCTCATCGATTAATTAAACATCATTTTATTCGTGATCATGTTCAGAAAAAGGATGTGGAATTAATTTTCATTGATACTAAGCATTTATTAGCTGATATATTTACCAACCCTTTATTGGAAGAAAATTTTAATTTTATTAAAAAGGCTTGACACATTAGAACGTTCTTAAAAATATAGGAATTGTTAAAAACCCCAACCTTCTCTAGTAATTTGAAGGTTCACTTGAGAAACTTCATTTGAGTAGTTATGTCACTTCATAAATGAAATTTTGTCCCATCCTAACGGCTAGTTCGGCTATCTCCTTACTAGTGTCTACGTACACTCCTTTCCATCAAATCACCATTTCTCCTCTCATTTCCAACAACTCGTTCCATCTCCTTCCCTCATTTCTCTTTCTTTCGCTTTGTTCTTAAAATGGGAAAATGGCAAGAACTAAGATTCTAAATATTTCTTTGTCTACAAACCCTCAAATAGTGAACATGAAACCAGCATCCACAACCCAATCCTGTCTTCCTCCTCCTCCTCCTTCTTCAAAACCAACACCATCTGATTCGAAATCTTCTAAAATGTCACTCACGCCTTCACGAAGATCCTCTAGGATTAAATCCAGTTCACTAAAGGCGATGAAGGGTCCTGGTTCATAGAAAGATGAACCAATCGTTGTCAACGAGACTGATTCTGACACAACCATCTCTGAGTTAATGGCCACTTCCAAACTCGCTTCTTCTAAAAAAATGAAGCTTTCATCTCTCTCTCTCTCTCTCTCTCTCAATCCTCTTCCAAGAAACCCAAAAATATGAAGATCAAAATAAAATATGGAGGATCTAAAGGAAAAGAGAAGTTGCCGAAGAAAGAGATCAAACGAATCAACCACCAAAAGAAATTCAACCTTCTCAAGTATATGATCAGGAGAAATGGCAGAGAAGAGGCATTTTGATTCTTCAAATTTTGGAGGAATTAAAAATGTCTGGTTGGGATCTTTGTCCCCACATTGCTAGGCAAGGGTGGAGCAATATATTGTCAAAGGAAGAATTCATCTACTCTGATTTGGTTAGAGAGTTTTATGGAAGCATGTTTGTGAATAAAGAAAAAACATGTTTCACCACCCATGTGAAGGGAACTGTCATGGTGGTTACTCCAAAAATGCTATCTAAAGCATTAAACATCCTTCTCTCTGGTGCATCAATATATGGTGAAGATTGAATGATTGTGCAATTACCTTAAAATAAGATGTTCTTGTTGAGTTGATGAAGAATCTCAAGTCATCTCTTATGTCATAATCACTAAAGGATCAAGCAAGAGTCATGCATAACATGGTGGTCCACTCCTTGGTACCAAGAGTAGGAAGTTATGAGAGAGTTAATCCTATTGACCTACTCCTAGTATACCACATGTACAAAAGGTATGTGATTAATTTGCCATATGTGGTATTTCTTTATATGATTGATATAGTCAAAACCCTTAGGCAAACTACTTCTCTCCCATATGGAATGTTTTTGACTAAGTTGTTTAGAATGAACAATATGTCTTTTGAGGGTGAAGAATGCATCAAAGACAAAATCGTGTTCTTGTCTAAAAGTGCTAAACAAATGAGACTTAAGCCTTTTAGCACAAAAATTGAACCTTCTCAAGAGGAAACATAGAATAACCAAGACCTTAATCAATCCCCTCCTAAAAAACCTTCTCAAGAACCAAACCTAACCTCCAATGTAGAATCACCCCCAATTGAAGAAACCTTTGATGACCAACCCATCAACATCCAACCCTCTCCAAATGTTGAAACTGATCAACCTTCTCAAGACGTGTATGTTGATACAGAACCATCTTAAAGCTGGAAAGAAGAATTTGAACACTTGTCTGCTCATGAAGAAAATCCTAATGAAGAAGATCCTGTTGAACCCATGGATGAAGAACCTTATGAGAATATTAAAGGCAGTGTTGTTCAAGAACAACCTTCTCAAGGAGTTATCAAGAATCCATGCACTGATATAGTTCTTTTTGTTGAAAAAGAACCCTCTGTTGATGACACTCATAATGAATAACCATCTGAAATCATCCATGCTCCGGAAAATATAACTTCTCAAGAGAACCCTATTTGTGTGGAACCTTCTGATGATAATGTTGCAAATCTACTCTCTCAATGGATACCATTAGTTCCATATGGCTCCTCCCACGGGGAGCACAAAACTCTAGAAGGTTCACCAGGTGGTCTTGCTCAGAGGGAGCTTGATATAAACCAACCACCTTGCATGAAAGAAGAACAAATTGAACCTTCTCCTATCCACAACAATCTTTTTCGCATCTCACAAGTTGTTCATGAGATCGTTCAAGACATTGAAGACCAACATACACCAGTGAATCCCTTCTCCACTCAAGAAACCACTCTTGAAGTCATTGCCTCCATTTCCCTCACTCAAATGTTCAACACACCAGTACCAATGCCTGATTCATCATCCACTCCAGTTCTTCATGATGTTCAAGGATCAACAAGACACTTTGTAAACCCCTTCTAACATTGGCGTGAAAATCCAAAATCCTCTCCTGGCAAGACTCTAGCTTCTGAAAATGTGAACAGATTCTTGTACTCACAAACTACCATATATGACTCATCTGTGCCTAGAATGCCTGAAGCTTCTGGTCCCTCAAAACTCCCTTATGATTTTCCTGCTCAATTTGGACCCCTTGGATCCTATTGCCAAACAATTAATTCATCACTCTCCTCTTCTGAAAAGGCACCCCTAAGCAGCAAAACCTCAGTGGACAAAGATGAATCATTCACTTATGGGGATAAGAAGGATGTCATGACTGCAATGAGAAAGATGAGGGCTCACAGCAAGACAAACAAATCAAAAATATGAGAGTCCAACAAAATAACCTTCTCAGAACCATTGAGATCATAAAACAAGAGAACAAAATTGAGGCTCAAAGGAACTATGCCTATTAGCAATGGATGCTGCAGAATGTTGTTCCTTTTGTCATTCCACATGTGGCTGCACCTGATTTCCCACCACCACTACCCTTTAAAGATATTCCCCAACCTACTGCCTCCTTAATCTCCTCAGATGACTCTTCTCCTACAAAGTAGCAACCTAATTTCCTTTCTTCCTCCTTTTGTTGTTGACAAAAGGGGGAGAATAGAGATTAAGTTTTGAGTATTAAGCTACTTAGTTAGTAATATTTTATTTGAGGTTTGTATTGACAATTTTAGTACTCTTTTGAATATTTTGCTTTGTGACCTGTGAGACATATGTTTGTCACACCACATGTTTTATTTCTCTTTTGAATTACGTATGATAATTATCAAAAACTCCTGTACTCACAAGTTTTACATGATATATGATTGTTATGAATGTTTAAACTCTTTGCAAAAATCTGTTCAATGTGCTAAAATGTCTATCTTTGAAAAATAGAAGACTCAAAACTTACTACAAGTTTGTCATCACCAAAATGGGGGAGATTGTTGGAATACGATTCACTTTCTATGTTTTGATGATACAAACTAATTAAGAATTAAGGTTTCTGGTTAATTGTGATCTAACACGTTTGGCAAGTGAATAAGAACAGGTTCACAATATAGAAAAAATATGGCTTTACCTTGGACTAAAAATAGTGCAAAAATATAAAGGTAGAAAAGCCATGAGAAGGTTAAAGTATGAGAAGGTTTGACCAAATTAACAGAAGGTTGACAAAAAGTCAACAGAAGGTTGACCAAAAAAGTCTACATAAGGTTTGATCAAAAGTCAAATGAAGGTTGACCACACCAAAATCCTAGATAAGAAGGTTCATCAGTGAGAAGGTTAAGGCATAACGAGAATCAAGCTTGAGAAGGTTAAAGAATAACAACCTACTCAAGAGAAACACATTAATTCCTCTTCAATGTTCTTCAGTGGCATTAAATGAATTATCCAAACAATAAATATGTTGGAATGTTTTAAACATCAAAAGAGGGAATCCTTGATTATTCCTAGGATGCAGAAAAGGTGTTTGTTTCATAAACCTTAAAGAAGGGGAAAACTTCGCATAAGCTGGAACAGCCTGGCCAAAAGTACAAAGTCAAGTCACAGCAAATCAACATGTACAGAGAAGAGTACAATGTCATCTTGAGACGGTTCAGATGGTAAGATAAAGCACAAAGTGCAGTTTGAGAAGCTTCAAAAGCTGCCAACTCTTATACCTTCAATCATGTCACTCCTATGGATTGTTGGGCTCTTTCAAACAGCTCTCTTCAACCTTGTAACAGCTATATCCAATCTCCAAGGCTATTTAAATGCTTCATTTCGAAGTTACAAAGTATGAGAGTTAATTGGAACCTACACAAATTCAAGTTTCTCAAAGCAATCAACCTTCTCATCCCACACTCAAAGCTTCTATAGTTTAACTTCTGGGATATCTTTCTTGAGTGTGTGTTAGCTTGATAAGTACCATTTTTGTACATTGTATTTATCTTTCTTCAAGCTCTTAAACATCCCAAAACCCAAACCCCTTATTGTAAAAACTATCTTGTAACTATCTCATAATACTACTTAGAGAGAGGTCAGTGTTGGTTGTGATACTACTTGATCAAGGTGACTCTTAGGAAACTAGAAGAGAGTTTCTAAGAGGTGAAAACAACTAGGTGTAGCTGTGTAAGAGTACAATAGGCTTTTGTGTCTGATCAAAAGCTATTGTTGTGAAAGTCTTTTGTGTTTGATCAAAAGCAAGTGTAATAGCTTTTTGGAAAATAGTGTAAATACTCACAAGGAAGTGGGGAGAGGACATAGCCAAGTTTTGGTGAACCTCTAAAACTTTACCGTGTTATTTACTTGCTTTCCTGATTATTTGCTCACTTGCTATTAACTACTTGTTGTTTTTCAAACCAAGAAGGTTAGTTCACTCAACCTTCTCAAGACAGTTTGAACTAAGTATTAATTGTTTCTGACCTACCGTGTTATTTTCTAGTGCTTATTTTTATTTGTCCTTCATCATTAGTGAAGTTTCGATTCTGTGTGTGTTATTATTATCACTAACCTTCGCATATCCAAGTTCATCTTGAGAAACATTTTGTTAAGAAAGTTTCAGGTATTAAACTTTAAAAGGGTACACAATTCAACTCTCATTCGTGTGTAACTTAGTCACTTCACAAGGGTACTCGCTCACAATCTCTCTAAGTGTTTAAGGACTAGAGAAAATATACACTCAAGTTTCCCCAAAATTCACATTACCATATGCTTATAATTTGACCTAATCTCCACTAAATAGTTCACATGAATGCAAAAGATGGGGTGTTATAGGTTGTAATGGGGCCAATGTAAATACGAGCAATGTAGGAAATAAGAAGAAAGAGATAAAAAGGGCTAAAAACAAGAAACACATGTTGCACCCCGAAAAATCCGGTTTGGACCTTTCATCGTACAACGTGAAAATTTGTGAAGCCGCCATCAACATTTTTTATTTAGGGACCAAAACATTGAAAAAGGGTCCTTTTTCTTTTTTTAGGCGGGTGGTCCTTTGAGAACTAGAGATGTAGGTTCGGGGGTCGGTTAGGCGTGGGGAAGGTATCAGCACCCCACACCTCCTTTCTACCGAAAGGGAACCTTTAACTTGATGTGCGGTTTTAACAGAGTTGATTTGAAACAATTCGTTCTACTTCTTTTTTATTTGAGAAAAGTGTTTTTGAAAACGGGGGAAAAGAAGAATCTTTTTATTATTTTTTTAAAAGTGTGCTTGACGGGATGTGACCCGCTCCTACGTATCTCCCGGTGCGATGGAGAATTCAAAGCTTACGTAATTCTCCTGCTTTTGCGTCTGAAAACGGCTTAAGAGTTTTTTCGCAATTGGGTGAGCGTTCGTGAAGACCGAACAACAACGGTTAGAATGGCCTCACTACTAACTCTTTTTTTGAAAATACAATCATCATTAACGATCCAAACGACAACAGCGCGAGTGATCATCAATGACAATTTGTTTTATTTAATGGAGGAAGAAAATGTTTTCGCAAAGCAAGGAGCGTTTGAAAATAAGTTTAGAAAATGGGTTTTGGAAAACAAGTAGAACATTATTCAATCAATTCCAAGTCCATAACCAAATGCAACCATGAGTGAACAAGATTCAAACATACTCACCAATCAAGCAATCATAAACATGTTGATTATTAACCAAGATTAAACATGCCAATATAATCAAGAGATCCAATTATTGAGGATGCAAGACAAAGTTCTCAAGACAATTGTGTGTGTGTGTGAGAATTGCTACGGGACGGGCAACAATCTCAAAGGGGTGCATATACCTTAATGACTCTATGCTACAACCGGAAAAGTAGGTTTACGTCTTCATTAAGAATACATACTAGTGGAAGGAAGGACACACAATTAAATCAAGTCATTCAAATGGCATCAAGAACAAGTGAACACAATTGATCATAGGCATAGAGTATTCTAGGTTTAATGAATGAACATGTGAGCGATGATACATGATTAAGCAAGCATGTGAATGCATGAGCATACAAGAGAATGCATGAATAAGTATACAAGAGAATGCATGAGCATACAAGAATGCATGAGCATTTATTATGCATGGTATACAAGTATGAGTGAATGTGTGTGCAAGCATGCAAGGTGTCGCATAGATGATGCAAATAAGTGAAATGCAAAGTTTGAAAATGTTTTGAGTAAGAAGTGGTAAAAATGTTTTGGGGTTTTAAATGAGAAATAGTAAAAGTTTAAAATGCAAATGATTGAAATGTTTTGGGATTTTTTTATGCAAATTTACAAGTGGTAAAAAGTTTGAGTGAGAAGTTAATGAAATGGTAGAGTAAAAATGCATGAGGTAAATGGTAATTATTTAATGAGATGGTAAAGTAAAAAGGTAAAAGGGTAAAAACACAATTGCACAATTGCATTTATTCACACAAGATCAAAAAAACACGTTCTCAAGCACAAAATATGCACAAAAGTGGCCTAAGGCCGAAGCAATGCTAAGCACAAATCACCATCAAATTTCATGCTAAAATTCACAATTAATACATGAAACAATTCACAAGACTAAACCCTAGATCATCATGCCATGTTCTAAAGTAAGCATCAAGCATATCATGTATTTTATTCTTCACAAAATCAAAGAAGTAAAAAGGCAACAAAAACCCTAGGTTTTGAAGCAACAACCCGAGGCACCCAACACCAAAATCAAGACAAAATTCAACTTAAAATCATGAAATGAACAAAATGAACACAAGAACCCTAAAATCCATGCTATGGCCGAAGCAAAATAGGTAGGAAAACAAGGTTTTATTTCACCAAAATCATGCAAATGAGGTAGAAATGCAATGAATGATGAGAAAACACAAGAATCTTTCCTTCAAGGCCAAGGACTCATCTCAAACACCCAAGGCTCCCAATGTCCTTGTCCAATAATGTTTGAAATGAGTCCTCAAAGCTTCTTTCAAGAAGGAAAGAGGAATAGAAGAGAGATTACATGATGAAAATTAAAGAAAATGCAAGGGTTAGTGAGCTTACCTCTAGATCTAGCTAGAAAATGAAGAAGGAAAGAGAATAGAAGCAAGAACACTTGAAGAACACCACAAGAACCTCTTGAACCTTTCGCAAATGCTTGATTCTTGATGGTTTTTGATGAAACTTTGATGATTATGCAAGTTTAGAAGTAGATTTATTGAAAGGATGAAGAATAAACAAGGTTTGATGGTTGATTTTTTTGGAAGAATTTTGAAGAAAAGAATATGGGTATGGTGGCTGGTTGCTTCGAAGGAATGAGAGAAAGAGAGGAGAGATTTGGGTGCTAGGGTAAAAAAAATGAGTCTCCTCATGGTCTCCTATTTTGGGTTTTATATGAGGTGCAAAATTAAGGGTATATAGGACATTGTGCTTTTGCAAACCATTGAGATTTGAGCTAGAATTTGAATCAAAGGCCAAGATTGCAATGCACATGGATTAGGGACAAGGAGAAAAAACAAATGAGTGAGGAATAGCTGGTCATACACAAAAATTATGAGTTTTTGTTGCACAAAAATTGTTGAGGGCACCTAGGTCATTCTACACAAAGTTGTAGCCTAGGATTTGATCTAGAATTTTAATCAATGGCTAGGAATACAACTCACATGGATCAAGGGCATGAGGAAACACAAAATGAGGTGAAAATGAGCTGGAAAATTCGGAACAAATGAGGCCTTGGTGCCCAAGTTTTGCAAGCTTGTCAAGAAAAATAGTACATTTTGTCTTATTGGGGACACTTCCTTATTTTCACCATTTTTGATTATTCTTTTCTAGATAATTCCATAAAAATCATGCCACTTTGGGCCATGTCCTAGGAATCAATGATTGGGTCCAAAATTCCATGACATCACCCTTCCCAAAATTGATTTGAGACCTCACCTTGATGGAAATTCCCATTTTGCCCTTTTGCTTAAAATTTGAATTTTATGCCAAAAATCATGCATGCATGCGCACAAAAATTCATAATCCAAATCATCTAGATCCAAATAAATTCCTCTGAGATTGAACAATGATTTTTGGTGAGAAATTGCTTAATTTTGGAAATGACCAAAATACCCCTTTTGCCCAAAAAACCCTAATTTTGCTCCAAAAGGCATTCCAATCCTAAAAACGATTTTAAAAGCGCTGAAATGACTTTTAGAACCCAAAAATGCATGCTCATAGTTCTTCACATCCTTCAGAATGATGCTTCACTTCATAATTTATTTCTTTTTGTGGAAAATTAAGGTTTTGTTCCAAGCCGGACAAAATTAGGGTATGACAACACATAATAACCTTTGAAACCAAATATGAAGCTCCTATCTATTTTACAAATTTTGTCCAAACTCCAAATTAAATTCACTTTCATTCTTCATCTTTTTCTATTGAGTAGGTTCTTTTTGATTTGTGTTTTCTATTGAGTAGGCTTTTTTTATTTGCCTTTTCTATTGACTAGGCTCTTTCATTTTTTTGACTTGCCTTTTCCTCCTTCTTTCTTTCTTTCTTCTTTTTTTGACTTGTTTTCTTTCCAAAAAATGCTATCAACATATAGTTACACAAACTAGAATGAATCATGGTCCTCAATGCAATATTGTCAAACAAGAACAAAAATAAATAAATGAGAGAGAGTAAGAGTGACTTCCCTGAGACAGCTTGCAGCCAATATTCCTAAAATCAAAGAAAAACAAAAGCAAAATAAATATTACTGAAAATAAAACATGCACATGTTGCCTCATGCGAAGCACTTGCTTAACGTCATGAGCCTGATGATAGTTGGTGCTTAATCAAGGGGATCTCCAAGAGCAAACTTAACATCTAACGATGTGGACCTTCTTAGCTTTCTAACCATGTAGTTTACATTGTATTTTCTTTTCCCACGTGGTGAATGAACTTCAAAGGAAGGTGAATTTTTTTTATCTTCATCCACCACTATACTGGGATCCTGCAAAATAAAAGTTTCTTTCAAAAGGTCCTGCATCTTTAAATCACCAAATTTGTTAGTTTAAACCACATACTCATCAAAATAAAGGGAAGTCAAAATAGAGAAATTTTCACTAAAGTTTAAAGCTTTTATAACATCATCTTCTGTACGACTCCTTAAAGTTATTTTGCCCCTATGAGCCTCTATTAGAGCACCGCCAATTGTTAAAATAATTAGCCCAAAATTTGGGACTATCTCATTTTTCTCTAAATCAAGAACATGAGATCTTTTACAGTGTCCTCACAAATGCTCCCTTTAGTAGGATCTTTTGTTTCAATATGAATCCTTTCAGTAGGAGCTACTATTTTGATTTTACTCCCTTCAGTAGGAGTCTCTTCATCTTTCTTGAGAGTTTCTTCCTCCAGGTTATACTCCATGGAGACACCTTCATCACTCGTAGGAATACTTTCTTTGTATTGCTCAACTTCTTCATTTTGGATAGACTTAGCTTGTGATGGAGTTTCTTGGGCCTCTTGAGATTTGCTCCGACATGGTATCAATTTTGTCCCCTCACCTGACAAACTTTTCCTCCTCTTGCCTATGCAAATTTTGGGGTTTATACGAGTCATCCCAATTAGAGGAGTTAAGAGTCACATGGAGGAGTGGTTGAGATAAAGGGACCCAAGTCAGAAACTCTAAACTCTTTTGCACGATTGTATCGTTAAATCACTAATATATTCATCTAGAGCTGCCCTCCATTTTGGTTCCTTGTGTATCTCCTACCAATTTTCAGTGGGAGGTGGCTCATAGCTATTCCGATAGTCTGAATAAGGCTCATAAGGAGGAGTTGGAATTGGGGTCTTGCAATGAGGTGGTCAAGTTGAAGTCTCTAAATTCTTTTGTTGTTGTGCCTCTCTAATGTAATCTCCAAGAGTTTTAACCATGATTTTTTCTTTGTAAAACAAAGTGAACAAGTGAACTGCAACGAGCTCTTAGGAAGTTGTTAGCAACTTCTTTTCGTATTTTTTTATTAAGATAAATAAAAAATTAAATTTAAAACTAATGGAAAAAAATGTTAAAAGTAATTAAAAATCTTTTGCGTTTAGTAATACTAATTTAATCCTCGGCAATGACGCCAAAAATTTGTTGCGTTAAAAACACACTTAGAGCAAGTGTACTCTTTCGCAGAAGTAGTATAAATGATTATCGTATCCACATAGATTAATTAACAAGTACCAAACTAGTCAAGATTATATTATGTTTAGAAGAACAAATAATTAGAGTGTCGATCGTAGAAACAAATAACAAGAATTAATATGCAAGATTTAATAAAATATTGGAGAGAGGTGCAGGCCCTCGGTTTCACTTGCAAGCTTCGTTTCGCATATGTCTAATTTTACCTGAGTTCCATTATTTTATTTAATTACCAATCCCTATACTAAAACTATTAATCTGTTTGGCTAGTCACGGTTAATATTCTTTTTTCCTAAACTAACCCTTGTTTGGTCATGCAAGAATTTAAATTTAAGAAAAGTATTAAAAACAATATTAAAAGATGTAGTAGTGAGATTGAATTCTTGCAAAGTTGTTCCCTGAATCAACATGCAAATGCGCTAAAGGACTTGAATGATAGATTGGGCGTCGGCACAAGAGTAGACTTTTTTGAAACAAAGGGCCACGGTTTATTGATTATTTTTTCATGCCATGGCTAGTGCTTGGAAAAGAAGGAATCGTTTGAGCAAGCTGGTCCGAGAGGATGGGGTGGAGATCACTGAACCGATTTCGTCGAAAGGAAGGTGAGAACGAAGAGCTATTGTGCCATGTTCAAGTTCGAGTTTCTCAGGATGATATTAGGCGTTGTTGATGCCTTTGGAAACAGAAGAATTCAAAACTTTCATAAAAACCACAACATCATTGCATAAAGTAAATGAGAAGCGACCAAAGTACTGCTAGTGTCATGAATAAGATGCAAACAATAAGTAAGAACTAAACCCCTTCATTAATAAGAGAACAAACTACATTCAAAAAACATCGACCATCTTTGTAAAAAAAAAGTGACCAATTATCTAGAATTATTAGAATGTGGTTTGGGCCTAACTCAACCCCACAAAACCGGCTTGTAAGGTGAGGTTGTCTCACCCTTATAAACTCTTATGAGACCATATCTCTAGTCAATGTGGGACTTGGATTGAGCTTGGTGCGTGGATTATAATGGTGGGTGGCCCGAAAGATCTAGGATAGACTCTGATACCATCTCAGAATGTGGTTTGGGCCTAACTCAACCCCACAAAACCGGCTTGTAAGATAAGGTTGTCTCACACTTATAAACTCTTATGAGACTATATCTCTAGTCAATATGAGACTTGGGTTTTTACCAATAAGAATTAGTATCGACCGAGTTAATAAAATTATTTACATAGGTATCAACAATTTTAAGAAAAGCCACGGACCAACCATCAACCAAAAAACTGTTGGGCATGTTAGGATGAATAGCTTAATTAAGTGCTTATACATAAACTATTTATATAGTAAATGATAAAATAATGTTAAACTATTTTTCTATAAGCCATAAACTGATTTCATAAGCTACCGTGTGGAGCATATGGAAAATAGTTGAAAACAACTTATGTCATGTCATAAGCGGTTTCCATATGCTCTCCCAACCAGTCTCACAGTACTTATGTCTGTAAATAAACCAAAACAAGCCGATCAAAACAGAACTATAAAGAACATGCTGTGAACTAGACTGAACAAGAATAACCCGAACTTGGATCCTCTCCTTACACTCTCTCTACATCTTCCTCCTTCCTCTCTATCTCTCTCTTACTTTCACTCTCTCTCATCATTTATTTATAATTTTTAATAATGAGAGAGTGAAAGTAAGAGAGAGATAGAGAGGAATGAGGAAGGATTTAGGGAGAGTGGAAAGAGAATATCCAAAGTGGAATAACCTAAAAGCCATGGATAAAAGGGAGCCCTCCAGGTAGCAAATTTAACTTTAGTGATGTCAACAAGAGCTTGAAATTTTTTAGGCAGCAACAAAACCAGAATAGAATCTGGATTTAGAGTAATTAGAAATATGGCAAAAAGATTCATCATATCTATATAATAAAGCTTTGAGTTTATCAATATTTTTCTTAGTAACTTTCATAAAAATCACAACATCATTAGCATAAAGTAAATGAAAAGGGACCAAAAGTACCGCTAGAGGCAAGAATAAGATGCAAACAATTAGTAAGAACTAAAGCAGAAATTGCTCTCCTAAGAACATCCTAAGAGGAGATAATGGATCGCCTTATATACGCCTCTAGAAGATGAAAAGTGACCCACTTGGCAGAAAATAGGATAAAACAAAAAACAGACAAAGTTTGAAGCCGAAAAATTCCAATCTAAAGTATCTAAAGTTTCCTAATTTCAAGCTTAATAACATATTCAGGATCTTTAGGAAATAAGACAATAACATTATCATCAACAATATCGCAATATTGCTGATAAAAAAAAAATGCACAAAGCCATCACGACCAGGCACACTATAAAAATTCATAGCAAAAGGGGAATATATGCCTAATCTCATTAAAGGATGGGGATAGTAATAATTTTTAAAACATCTTGATTAGAAACCAAATTAGGCACAATTTCACCAACTGAGCCATAAAAGAAACCAGTGTTTCCTATCACTTAAACAAAATTCTAGACTTTTGAGCCCAAAATATTTCTTAAATATCTAAGGCATTGTCTTTGTTGTAATAATTACGACATTTAATTCAATTTAGATTTAACAACCAAACACATATATTATAGCTGGAGAAGATGCTTTTTGATAGGTTGTCAACAGCTGATGAATCTCTAGGCTCAAGCTTTCTCCAGGGGTGTAGACATACAATTCCTCCAATACTTTAGCATTTTCTAGAAGAAATCGAAGCATCCGTATCTCCGAATCTTTTCCAGAAATCCCAAAAACAGTGACTTCCTTGAGACGATACGGGATAGAACGAAATGACGATGCCTGTGCTTGCCAATAGTGGTTCTCATCAAAAGAAAAAACATCTTGATTTTGTTCATCTATACCAACCTGTAAAATACATATATATGTTGTATAGAAGTTTGTTAACTTTTTTTATTGATATGTTCACATAAAGCAAGGCTGATCAGGCTTACCCAATGAATTCTATCTATATCATAGATGTATATAGTTAAAGACTCCATAGCGGGGCAATTTCTCATTAAGTAAGCAATCCCAGGAAGTTCTCCTTTCTCTAAGTCAACTCCCAACTTAAGATGCTTAAGATTGTTGAAAGGAATTGGTGATTGCTGGAATAAATGTGCTCCATAGGAGAGAACCTTAAGATTTAAAAGGAAATTATCATTACACATGTACATGAGTTAAATAAAAACAAAAAATTTGGTGAAAGAAAAATTAATACCTGAATACACCATTTGTTTAGTGACAATGTTTGGCAATGACTCAAATAACCTAATAGCTTTACCAAGGCACTTTGTTGGGTACTACATGCATGTAGTTGGTTGACTGCAACGACAACATCTATCAAATTTGGTGCCTTGATATTTGTTTCTGGTGTTAGGTTATGCTCCTCCAAAGTAAAACTCAACAATTCCGGCGCCGATATATCAATTGGACACATGCACCAGTTTTGTGTGGAACATTTAACCAATGACAAACTTTTGATCATGATCTCTTTTTTACAAATCATGAAGTTCCAAGGAACATTGCAACATTCAATTTTCAAATCCTTCAGCATTGGGCATTTAGTTACAAGATCTTCAATTGAAAAACCAAGAACGTCTACGTACTTCAAAAACAAACTCTGAATAAAACCAAAAACCTCTAGATTGGATATTAAGAGGTTGCAGAAGCTTAACTTCACATGTTGTAGTGACTTGGATGCACACAGTGCAGGTGGCAATTCATAAGCTATTTCTGATTCTGTCCATCCAATAAATATTCCTTTTGAGAAGTTAAGTTCAAGTTCTTTAACATCATTTTTCATGACAAAGTGAAACCACTGATCAATTTTCTTCCGATTGCGCGGAAGTCCATCATAACACAACTTGAAGCATATTTTCTTCGTGGTACAACCAGTAAGGAGATGTAGAATTCTGTCTACAAATTGTCTGAAACCAAAAGTTTGTGTAACAACTGCATTTTCTAAGCACATTCTATGCATACTGGGCAATCCATTCAATGGACTTAGGAATATATTATTTTGTGTGCAAACAATCCCAGTAGCCATCTCAAATTCATCCAAGCTCAGGCTTGAAGGTCTCCCTAATAGGTATCTTTTCACTAGAGTTTCCCATTGTTTTGACACCATGCTTGCTGAAACTAAGGTTGCTAGAGGTAATAAGGAGAGGATAATAAACATAACACTTTCAGGCAGATAGTTTATATTTTTGTTGCTTTCAATTGCACCCTTCTTTTTGTCTTGTTGACTAACAAGCTTCTGACTGCCACCAATGTTTTCCATTTCACACTAAAAAATTATATTGTCCAAAATTAGGGATAATATGTAAGGGATGATGGTTATTAATGAACACATTATGACTTAAGAAATAGAAAACATGAAAAAAAATTAAAATTATTTGTAATAAATAGAAAAATGAAACAAATTAGAGCTATGACTATAACTGAATTTGGTAAACTTATTGAGCCATAGAAAAGCATGTCAATCTAGTAATATTACCTCTATTTGTGTAATCGTGAGTACATTAACCTAATTAAAATGCTAAACCTAAACCCTAAACCCTAAATCATTGTTAGAGTGGTTTGAATGCTTGTGCCCCTCATCTTTTGATTAAAGAAGAAAAAAATTGTACGGTCTCAATTTTGTGACATTCTTTGAACCGAAATGGTTAGGGCAACAAGCATTTTTGCACTCAAGTAACATTTGAAAAAATCTTGAATAATATGATTGTCGTAGAGAGCTTCTCTGTATAACATTTTGTTTAATAAAGGAACTAACTCTTGGAGTATTGAATTAATTTTACTTCTTGGCGAAACAAGAAGGCAATTGCGTTGACAAGCTTTCATTTGCGAGGAATGCTCGCACTTATAATTCTACAAAATATAAATGGATATTGAAATACCTTAATTAATGCATTCAATGGAAAATAATGATTCCAGAAAAAATCACAATGGACAATATCGAACAGATTTTATCTGTCGACTACAATAATCTTTAGATCGTAAATCATAAACGTAAATAACATCGCAAAGACATTAAATCAAGATAGAATTTCTAAATCATCGAATAAAATAATAAAAGAGGGTTTAGGTTTCATACATTGATGCTTTTGCTTACTTCCGATATCTTTCACAACAGACGTGGTCTGAAATTTCTTACAAACCTAATTTTATGAGACGTGATAAAGAGATAATAGGGCATATGGGTGGATGATAAAGTGGGCCTTCGTATTTCTCGCTTCCTGCCCATTGGACCTGCCAGTTAATAAAATTTAGTACATTTTTTAAAAGATATTTTTGGATTATTTTTTAGAACAATATTAGCAATAGTATAAATTACTGATTTAAGTTACTCTGTATTTTGCAGAAAGAAAGATAAATAAAGAAAATGATATATATATATATATATATATGTATATAATATTTAAAAATATTATATATGTGTGACGTGTGTGTGTGTGTTATAAAGATGTGGGCTTTAAAAAGAAGAAAAAGATCATGTTGCCATTTGAAATAAGGCCCACGGCCTATTGAATCGAGAAGCACTTGGATTTTAAAATATGGGTTTTTTTTACCCCCATCATTTCACCCCATACCCCTACAGACCCTGCAAAATGACAAAAATACCCTTAAAATTATTACAAATTTACAAAAAATTTATCATTTCTCACTTACATCCGTTTTACCCTGAGAGAGTGAATTTTTTTTGAGAAAATCGGAATTAGCTACATCCGAAAATCTCAGAAATTTGTCAATCGGATTTACCTCCCTACCACGTACATCCGATTTACCCAGATTCTTCAAACCAGTAAGTCGAACTTACCTACATCCGATTTTCGATGTGATCTACCTAGATCCGATTTCGCATAGGATATAGGTATATCCGATTTGTATTTTTTTTGTTAATTTATTTGTTTTTTTACAGTGCCTTTTCAGAGGGTCGGTGGCCGGATCCCCCAAGATTCACAAGGGTTGGTGAGGCAAGGGGAGTCATCGTCTAGGCTGACTTTGCAGGCCTCGTTTTCGTCGTCAGCAGAGACAGCTCCAGCTCCCAGTACACGCACCCGCACCAGCGTTAGTTGAAGGTTACAAACCATGGTAGTAAGATGGGCAAGAGGTTACTTGGGTTTTCCCAAAACCACCAGTTTTGGCAGTATATCACAGACTCCGGCTTAGCCCTCCTCGTCTGGCCAGCACATGCCACAGTGGACCATGAGCTTCTGTCCGCTTTTATTTAGAGATGGCACTCAGAGACGTCGTCATTTCACTTACCATTTGGTGAAATGACGATTACTCTGGATGATGTCTCATGTTTGTTACATCTTCCACTGATTGGCCGATACTTCAGAGCTCCACCCACTTCTGTCACCACTGATCAGGCAGTCCAGCTAGCTGTCGCAAATCTTGGGGTGACTTATGACGACGCTGCTGCGGAGTATCGAGCTTCTTCTGGGCTATATTACCGTTTTGGATGGCTGTTGGACAGAGTTAGACTGGGCTTCATGGAAGCCGACATGGCTGCTGCTGTCAGGGCGATGATCCATTTGATTCTTGGGATGAGCATCTTCACTGTCAAGACTGGAGACAGGGTTGAGGCCAAGTGGTTGCTGTTACTTGAGGACATCAGTGAAGCTGGTACTGGTGGATGGGCATGGGGCGTAGGAGCACTTGCCCATATGATAGACCAGATGAACCACTCCTCGTTCGACGGAGCGACTCAGTTAGGAGAGTATGAGACGCTGTTACAGGTAATATTTTTTCCCTTTTCTTCGAGTTTGTTTAAATTTCTGTTAAATAGTTTTTAATTAACCATGTTTTTATCTTTGCATTTCAGAGCCGGATCTTATTTTATTTTACTCAGCTAGCTGGGCGGCAGCGTACTAGAGATGTAGTCGGACCACGGTGTGGGATTTGGAAGAGGGTGAAGACAGATTCAGTGAAGGTCGGGGCATACAGGCAGAGGATTGATGCCCTCACGGTGGATGATGTCTGTTGGCGACCATTTGAGGACCACCGGGGGAGAGACCATTTGAGCAGATTGCATTGTACAGGGGTTTCCTCAGCTGGGGAGACATCACTGTTCCCTACATGTCGGATAGGTGCCTCTGACAGCTTGGGTACTTTCAGGTCATCCCATGTGACCCTCTTACTGGTCGTCCTAGCCCGACAGACTGCCTGTTTCGGATTTCCCATTATATGACGAGTGTGCGGGAGGTGTTGGCTACTACTTATGCTGCTGAGGAGTTGGGTCAGGTTCTTCCAGGGTACTTACACTGGTACGTGAGAGTATCTATTCCTAGACTGTTACGGTTGCACCACCACCACTAGTAGCACCAGCTGCACCACCACCTGCGAGGGGACATGCACAGTTGTTGGACATCGTGGAGGAGTAGTTGCGGTTGGGCCTTCAGAGCAGAGACATTCATCCACACAGTCAGACGTTCTCTCGCTTCATGGATTTGCTAGATATGATAGAGAGGCCTGAGCGCTAGGGGATTTTATGGGATTGTATGTTTGTACAGTTGTATGTATGTCTGTTTGAACTATTTTTATAGCACTTGATTAAAGTTATTTCTTGCGTTTTTATATTTGCTAGTTTTATTAAAATTTTGATTTCATTGATGCGATAAAACAAAGTAACATAAAAGGTAAAACATAACCAACTACAATAAAAATAGACAGATACATTTTCCTAATATTCCGATCCTCGCGGACGCGTAAAATCTCATTCACGCTCCGATCCAATGGCTTATACCCCTGAAGCGTGTCATGGATGTTGAACATGTTCGCCACATCTTCGTCGGTCTTGATTGTCATGGACGAGAAGGAAATGCGGCCATTGTCTCCAAGATCGGATTTTGCGATAAGCAATACTAGTGACGTCACGGTCGTCACCAGTCACTTGAACTTTGGTCCACACTGTCCTTCAAACCTTCGAACCCCATGGCGCGGTGGATTCTGCATAACACCGGCTTCGGACTCCAGAAGAAGACACCATCTTCTCTCATGGTGATTTGACTCCGATGATGTATACCGCAGAGCTTATTGTCGTCTGAGCGTTGAGAGAGGCAGATCTGTATTCTGGATGAGAAAAGGATGTGTGAAATAAGTAAGTGAGAATAAATTTTTTGTGTGAAAATAATGAGGGTGGAAGTGGGTATTTATAGAATTCGTCATTGATTATCCACCAGTGATATTGTCAGTGCAATCTACGCCGTTGAACAACATTAGCAGTGAAATCTCACCCATCGATTTTAGTACAAAGCGGATTTACCTATCAAGGGGTAAATCCGCTTTTGCATTTAACAAAGCGAATTTACCCCCCAATAGGTAAATCCGCTTTCACATTTTAACAAATCGGATGTATCTATATGCGAGATACATCCGCTTTTAATTTTTTACAAATCGGATGCTGATAACTCTATTTTATATAGAGTTATTTATGCATCTAAAACTAAATAATTGTTTAGAATCAAGTAAATTATGTGTTCAATATAGCTAAATGAATAAAATAAACAACATTCAAAGGTTTATACTTATGACTTAGCATTTTGTATATATATTGGTATGTTTGATGTATTTGTTCAGTGCACCTGTAGTTGATACATCTGCACCGGAAAACAAGCAGTGCAGCTGCACCAGATTATCACAGTGCAACCAGATTTAGTGCATCTGCACCATCCTGCACTAGAGACAGAATTACTCCACAATGGAAGCACCTCAATTCATACCAAGGCATAAATATCTCTATGACATCATGCTTAGTCACAAGTCACATGGAGGCACATGGCAAGTTGTAAAAGGAGGGCCTACAATATAAAGACCATCATAAAGATCCTTTCACATGGGTTACTTGGCCATCCATAATTGGACCTCTCTTTGAGGATGAGTGTTGGAATCAAATTGCTTTATCAAGTTCTGAAAAGTAAACATGGTTAACCCCTCAAGGTTAACTTAATCTCCAAGCAAACCCTCACTTGAGGGAAAGCTCAAAGCCTATATAAAGACCTTCATTCTTCACTTGGAGATCATCTCATCTTGGATATCTTATCCATCATCTTAGATAGCATTTATTTCACTTCTCTTTTCATAGTTTTAAGTTAGTTGTTAGTTGTGAGAAGGCAAGGAAGGAATTGACGACTTCTCCCTTTACTTCTTCATAGAATTAGTTAGTGCAGGGAATCAGTGCATCTGCATTGCTTGGCAAACATATGCAAGAGTACTTCAATTTATGTAATCTCTACCTTATTGTTTTCTCTTGTAATTTCCATTATATCAACATGTTTTATTTCATCTATCTTTGTCTTGCAGTGCCTCTTATGAGCTAAACTTCTTAGGTTGAGATGTTCTAACCTTATAATGATCTTTTGAGAAAGTTATTGTGTTTTTACATGGTGTATGCATTTTGGTTCTTGTGTTATACTACATCCATCTTATTTTAAGGTTGATCGCTTAGAATAAGTAGAGTTATATTCACAGACATGGTTTATAACTAGAAATTAAGAACTAATAAGGGTGAGTGTTTTAATAAAGTCTTTGTTAACTTGTTTAATAAAGAAATCTTTGTTAATTCCATGTTAAGTCCTAGACATAGGATAACATAGTCCTTAGGGTGATTCAGTGGATACTTCAAAGGCAGGAGTGAACTTATTTAGCACGCCTAGACATAGGAAGCTTGTAATGAAACTCTGAAGAAAGTAGCTGAAAAGCAGATACTGATGCAGCTGTACTCAATGCATCTGCACCACATAAAAGCACATAACTCTTGAAAGTGACTTATTTGGTGAAGACATCTTAACTATCATTCTCAACTGATTTCCTTTACATTTTGCGGCATATTTACATTCTGTTCTCTTTTCAACTCCACCCAAAATTGTGAGTAGTGTAGCTGCACTAATTTATATCTTCTTAAGCATACAAGAGTTAATCCAATCCCTGTGGGTTCGATCTTTTATACTACTTGTTTGTCACTGTATATACTTGCACACTTTTTCGCACACCAGATGCACAAACACTTACCTAGATCCGATTTACTTTTTTTTTCCTAATCGGATCTACCTAGATCCCTTTTGTAACATTGGGAAGCGGATTTACCTCATTAATATTTAGATCCGTTTTAGGCATAACTTACAAGGGGTATTTTCGTCTTAAAATTTTTTGTGGGGGTATAAAGGGAAACAGTGGGGGTACAAAAAAACCCTAAAATATTGGATCAAGTGGCCAAAATTGGAGGCCCAGACTTATCCCACACCCCTTCCTACTCACCCCACACCCCCTAAATCTCCAAAATACCCTTAAATCAAAAACACTCCATCTCCCTCCCAAACACCCACACACCCCTCTCACACCCAGTCACTCTCCAAACTGAAACCTCTCCCTCCCAAACACCCCCTTTGATTTCTCCCCCTCCCAAACCCTCTCAATCACACATTTCAAGTTCCAATCTCATAATCTACGCATTAGGTACACGATTCCTCACTCTCCTCAGTCTCCTCTCTTTGACTCAGACGTATTTTCTATAATTTCCTTTTTTTTCACGTCATGTTTTCCAAACGGGGTAGCGGATGTCACATTTTGTGGTATCAGAGTAGTTCAATCTAATCCAGACTATATGTGTTGTCTATTATGCTCTCCGATTTGTGAACTCTGAGTAGAGTTGCATACATTTCTTGTTTGATTCTTGATAGTCATTAAGTTGACCAAATTAGTTGGCTATGTTCTCTTTGTAATGGGATGAGTGATAGTGGTATTATTTTGTTTAGAAAGAATCATCAAGGCTATAGCGGATAGAAAGAAGTTAGAATCCAAGTGAGAACCCAAGTACCTTCTATTTTTAAAGAGAATTTTTTGTAGAACTTGGGAGTAGTGATGTGACGCGGGCATCCTTACATTCAAGCCCATGAAAGATACTCATATAAAGATCCACGAGCGTGTTATGTAGTTATTATTGCTTAAGTCGTCTTGCTAGAAAAGTATGAGGGGTTGATAACCCTACTTACTTTTCGTCGGTGATTGAGCTATGATGAATGTGTTAGATGGGTAGTTTTAGCATTTTAAATTATAGAGTAATTATTATGTAGTGTGAGCAAGTGTTGGCTTGTAGGTAGACTTTGATAATATTAATTTAGGCATAAATGAGTGAGTAGCAAAAGTGGAATCCAAGAGTAGGCCCCAAACGGTGTTAATCAGCTACCTCCGAGTCAAGTAGAAAGATACTAGTTTCTTAGTTCCACGATATAGATACTAAGTCTTCCTAGAGAAGCTTTATGTACCTTTAGGATGAGGAGTATAGTTAAGAAGTACCTTTCGCAAAGGTTGGACTCGCCTCTCAATTTCTTCTCGGTTCCTAATCTTGCTAATTTGGTCAAAGGGTGGTGGTGTTTTTATTGTAGTTATTGTTGTTATGATTGTTGTTGTTGATAATATGAGACCAATTCGATGCAATTGAATCTCGTAGTTAAGGCCTAAGGGATAACCTCCCTAGAGGATATTGATTGTTAGTGTTGTTTTAATTCGGTAGTTATAACTTATGAACTCTAGGGTAGTAGACCTTATTGGACCTTTGAAAGATTTGATGATGAAATTATATGGTTACATAGCCCCAAAAGTTGAAGATTGATGATGTACTCATGGTTCATTTTGTTTCTAAATTAAGTAACAATGTTAAACTTTAGTATAGGAGATTGGATTGATGAGTGAGAATCCTAAGCATTTTGATGGTTTAATTTGAATTAAGAATGACTTAGAATGCTTTCTAGGCATGGATGAATATTATAAGTTGATGTTGTTAATTGATTAGAGTTGTGGAAATCACCCGAGAGATGTTTTTGACTAATGTTAATCTATTAGAGGTAAGACATTAATTGATTAGAGCAACTATGATCACCCAGAAAACATTTTTTAGTCGTGTTAATGGATTAGAAAGGATTGTTAATCAAGTAGGGTATATAATGAAGAATCGCATTGGAGACAACTTTTGAACCTGATAATTGACTAAGACTAAGCTACTTATGGATGAAGACTATTCTAAGTCTATTTTGGATGATGATTGATCATTCCTAAGCTAGTCTAGGGTTAACTTAAACCATAGCTGATGATCAAAGAATTTCAAACCATAGAAAGCCTTAGGAAACACTAAGAAATGGGTAGAACCAGAATGGTAGAGATAGATACTATAACTCAAGATTAGTGGGGACTTAGGATTTAGATTTGAATAGAGATGACAATCACAAGACAATTACCTACCCAGTTGATGATGATACCCTTTGACATAGGAGTTCTTGGGGACGCTGATGATGATGATCAACGGGTTTACCCGTTTAAGTTACCTTGTCACTGTATGGACAATGACTTGTCGTAGTTAGGGTGAGTCGTACCTTAGTAATTGAAATTTCGTAGGAGGAACCTTGTTGACGTACCTCAAAGGTTGATCATGATGATGATAAGTGGGGTCGTAAGCAACTGATTATGGGAGTAGTAATAGAGATGACCACGACCCGGCCTTGCGAGTAGGCCTAGTGGGAGGGAGTTCTAAACGGGGCACCGCTGGGGTATTCCACAAAATACTAGGGTACCCTGACTAGACTCAATCTATTACTCGGGATGTGAGGGCACTTGCATCCGCTTATCCAGAGTTAGATTGATCGAGATGTATTGACAACATAGTAACAATTTGAGCATAATGTTGAAGTAGTGGTGTTAGGATTACGTTGCTGTTGTAGTCCTAAGACCATACTTTAGGTCGCAACGTTGAGGGTTAGATAAATATTAATGGATGACTTTTTTGTGTATGCGTGTTATGGATGTTGTATCCACTACCGTTGATTATTTCCTATTTTATGTGATATCCCCACTCTTCTTTTTGGCTACTCGTGTGCGTACACGTTTAGGTGTTGGGCAAGCAGATGGTGATGAACCTGCCAACGTGGACGCTGAGAAGAAATTTGCACAAGACGAAGACTTTAGCTATTACATATTTATTATTCATTTATTTTTCAAAAGTTGTAATAAGTGGTAAAAGCTCTGAGACATGTCACAAAGGGGTTCCATGGGGTTTTTACTTTACATTTGATATTTGGTTGATTTGTATTTCTACATTTACTGGTGATACTTGTTATTTCCTTTGACTCAGTTTTTACAAAGACGTATTTTCTATAATTTCCTTTATTTACATCACATTTTCCAAATTGGGTAGCGGGTGCCACACCGCTCGTTTCCTAGCAAACAATGTACAACACAAAAAATTGTCAAATAAATTAAAAGCTTGTCGAGTAGTGTTCTATCAAGTATTCACTTATTTGCAAATGAAACCACTAGTGCATAAAAGACATTCAAAATCAGTTATTTTATGCATTTAGAATTAGTCATTGTTCGATTCGTATTCTCCTATTTTTAAAAGTAGGGACACTTAACATCATCTATTTAACCAATTCTATGTATGCTTTTGGAATATGTAGTTTAAAGCACCAAACCCAAATTTACCTTCAAAATTAAATGCGTAGTTTGAAAGCCTACATTTGAAATCGGTGATTTTAAACAACTAGTTCCAAATGTCTAAAGGAAAACGTGAGCTTAAGATTTTTTTTAGCTTGGCGCCAAAATCTGGAAACGAACTACCAACTTTCTTCCATAGTAGAGAATCGGCCAGATGGCAAGCTATCTATCACAGTGCCTCTCATATGCATGGCATCTAATGTTCTTTCAGTAATTTTCATTACCAAACAAGCATTGAACGTGGGTATTATTGGAAGATACCATAACACCTTCTCAAGAGAACCCTTTGTGTTGTCATCATTGCAACTAGATTGACAAATCTTGATTTTGTAGTGCGACCAACTACTCTTAGGCAATTAAGCATCTGCTCAAACTCATTTCGATACAATATGTCATCATTGGGCATACCTGTAATTTCTTATATACTCCACACCCACCATACAAAATATTTTCTACGCAACTTCGGGAAGCATGTCTTTCAACAACTCAAGTAATTCAGTGAAGTACTTATCAATCCACCCATGTATTGCCTTCGGATTGAACATTCTTACTTTCGCTAACAATTGTGTGTATTTTTCACATCCCAAATACATAGGCTCTTCTTTGTCTTTTCACTTAGTATCATACACATGTGCTTGCTCAAAAGATTCAAGACCAATAACATAAGGATGCAAATAATTAACAAACAATTTTGGGAAGTTTTGCTTAAAGATTCAAGACCAATAACATTCTTACTTTCGCTAACAACCATCTGTATTTTTCACTATCCCAAATACGATTACTTTGCATCCAAAACTATACAATCCATGGCTATGTTCCAAAACAAAAGATCAAGTATTTTAAATATTTTAGAGACCACATACTCATAGATTTGGTATGACCCAATTCCATTCGAGTAGGAACTTTGTCTTCATTTCATTAATACTTAGTCCGTAAATCTCATATGTTATAATACTTAACAAAATCATATATACTTCTTCTTCCTAGAAAGCTCTCTGGGATAAAAGTGAGCAGTCGACTCCGCAAATGATGTCGATGTAGGGCTCTAATTTTAACAACTATCGGATTTGAACAACCACCATTTCCTCATCAGACACGATTATTATGTCTAGAATCGGGTGAACTTCCCTTGCAGATTGGTACAATGTCCTCCCCAGTGCGTTGCGACCAAGAAAAGGCAATCGACGAGCGGGAACACACAGCCTCACCAAATCACAATCCTGCCATTCATCCTCCTTCCTTTCAACGACGAGTGGCTGACGAGCCTCTGGTGCCTTCCTCATGTGTATATGGAACTCGTCCCAAACCAAACCATAAGGTGGCCTCGTCGTCATAGCATGCGTACGACGACCATCATAGTGCACCTTGCAAAAAAATAATATTTAAAACGAGTTACTCTAAACCTATCACTTTGTTGTATTATTAGTTGGAGAATATCCCAACATGCAACTAGCTACCATAATTTCAGTAATAACTGCCATATTTTTCTATTGACGTAGTTCTAAATAACCGACCAATTGTTAAATCAAAAGTTTTATATACCAAATTTAATAAGCAACATTGTGACTCATTAGTCAACATTCACTAATAAAATAGTAACTAACAATTCTCAATGCAACACCTGACATGAATACCAAAGAAACAATGTTTTCACTTTCCACAACAACACAAGCTTTAACAATTAAATTTTTATAATATTACAAGTTTTATATTAACAATACAAGCTTTTTTATACTCACAAGTACCAAACTACTAAGGTCATTGAATTAGCGCGAAATAATACCATTCTCAACTAAATATCAAGCCAAATGTGCTTGAAGAGAGAAGGTTAGTGTGGGAGAATAGAGAGCACAAGGGAGTGAGAAGAGTAAGAAAGAGAACACATACTATTTCATTCACTTAAAATGTTTTTGGAATCAGTTGTTTAAAACTCAGATTCAAAATGTGTTTGTAACAAACGTTAATCGATTCCAAAAGTCAGTTTCAATAAACATTTGGAATCAAACGTTTTAAAAATTGATTCCTAATGTCCAACAGAAACTTGCAGTTTCCCAGTTAATTGCAAAAATGTAACCGCGTCCACATTTGGAATCAGGTATTCAAAAACCTATTCCAAATTGGGTTTTTTAAAGCAAATTTTGTACTAGCGAAATGCCCTAATACTCGATTCAATGTAATATTAATTACTTTTTCGATTGTACCTTCTAATTAGTATAAAGTGCATAAATAACTAACGCATTTTGTAATAGTGTGTGATTGCAGCACACACTTTAAAAAGAAAGAGATATGAAAATTGAAAGCGAGAAACACCGATATACTAGTATTTTAGGAAAGTAAAATTATTGTTTATTATAAATAAACAAGAAGCGTAAATATTTCTCCTCCTTTTTTACGCACTTTACAATAATTTACACAAAATATTAAACCATAATCATGACACTTTAACAAAATATAATTTCACTGGCACACATTAGAAAGATGTACTAAGAAAAGAAATCACTTTCTCAAGAGGGAGCTTCCATATTCACATTTAATTATGTTTTTGAAGATTGCAATATTTCTCAAGAGTGGAACTAAGTTTTTGCCCTTCCCTATGCATAACTGACTCCCGAACCTACTCTAATTTTTGTAGACAAATATTTTAAAAATCAATTTTTTCTAATTTTTCCTATATACTAAAATGGATGGTGACTCCCAAAATAACACTTTTTTGAGCAGTCTGCGTCGAGATCCCAGTCACTAGATCATCTGCATGTATCTTATGTGTTTTGTTTCCTTTAACAAAAAACCATAAAAAAACAAAAACAAAATAAAAAAAATTACAAAAAAAACTAATTTACAATATTACAAAATTATATAAAACCGAAAATAACTACAAAATAAAATAATAAAATTACAAAAAATAACAGAAACACATCAGGAGAAAAGAAAAGAGAAATAGAAGCCAAAATGTAGAGGGGAAGAGAAAAACGAGGTATGAGAAGAGTCTGGTTAGCAAAAGAAGAAACAAAAAAAAATAGATCTACCACGGGTGCTCCTCCGCAGAACGGCCATCAACACCCCACCAAGGGTGCTCCTTTGTTTCCTATGCTCCTCCACCTCTTTCTATTCTACTCCTTTCTAATAGTTATTTTACTTGTTTCTTTCTTCATTCATTTACGTGACTACGTCCCTATTTTTTACCACATTCACTTGCATCCCTCGTTAGTCGTGTAACCCCTTCGTCCCTTGTTTATTTATAAGCAATGCTTCATTGAAGGAGCACTAGAGGTGCTCAAACCCAGACAATAAAAGGATTATACATTATTTAGGCAATGAAGTGGTTTGATCCACCAAGAGGAAACATACAAGTTAGAATTACATCTCATTCTATAAATTAACCAGCTCCACATTACACTCTTGATACGGGTAATAACTGAATCGATACTAGCCTTCTCGTTCTTGAAAACAAGTCTGTTCCGGGACAACCAAATGCACCAACAAGTTGATGACCAAATTAAAAACTTTATTTTCTTTGATTTCCTTCCTCTTCAAACCTCACCAAACTGCATAAAATGCTTTGTGATATCCAACGTTGGGTTATTTTAAATTCCCAGCCACAAACAAACTTGATGCCAAACTTCCATAGCGTACCTACAAGTCAAGAATAGGTCTATCTTCAATGTGTTGATGGCAGAAAGGGCACATAGCATCAGATTCGGATGCTAAAACATGGTGATGAAACAATGAACCACACGTTGGCAAGGACTCGCAAAACAAACGCCATCCGAAAACATTGACTTTAGACGGAGTAATAGTCTTCCACAGTGAATCTAATGTGTTGTTCAGCTCGCTGTCCATAACAGAAAAATCTCCAAAATTAATAAGCACTATATGGCAGGATTTTACGGAGAATACCTTAGCTTGTTCCAAAGTCCAGATCCACATATCTTTTTGAGATTGATTTGGCTTCACCTCTTGAAGAATATCACGCAAATAAACTTTCTCATCAACACAGGCAGTGTTCTGAAGGCACGACCAAGGCTTCAACCAAAACCAACTATCGTTATCCCAAGCTCCAACACAGTGACATGTTTGTTTACGCTACCTGCAAATAAATTAGGAAACACTGAATACAGATGAGCGTGTCCTAACCAATAGTCATTCCAAAAATTTATTAATTCTCCAATCCCCAGCCTTCTTCGGATACAAGAGTTGAACCAACTATCATTGTTGTGATACCGATCCAAATGGAGCAAATCACACTACCAAATAGACCCAATGATCCCTCTGTTAAAAGCTTCCAAAGAACCATGAATAAAAGTTGAAACAAAGTCACCATATCTATGCATTAACAAGTCCATCCAACAAGCTTTATCATCCATCAAAGTCCTCCACATCCATTTAGTTAAAAGAGCATTATTGAATAATTCACTACAACATTTTAGACCTACGGCAACGCCCATTTCACCAGCATCCAAAAAACCGTTGCCTTAGATGATTACTGGCAACGGTTTTCCATACCGTTGGCTTAGCATGTAATATATTTTGTTATTTTTAGACAACAGTTAAAAACCGTTGCTAAAGAACTATAGGCAACGTTTTTATTTAGTCATTATTTTATTTAATTGAGCAACGGCCAAAAGCATTCCGGATGAGCAAATAAAAACTTTTTTTTAATATTTTATTTCAGGAAATAAAATAATTCAGCGCAACATTTTTTTTATTTCCCAAACCTATCGTACCCTCTTTTCTCTCAATCCCCAAATCGTGCTTCACAACTCTCCAAACCCTCATCTTCAAAATCCTCCCTTTCTCCGACGACTCCCTCTTTGGAGACTCTCCGACACGGTCTCAAATTCTCAATCTCCGGCGAATCCTTCTCTGGTGGCTCTCTCTCCGCATCCATCTCTCTCTGTCGCCTATGATCTCTCTCTCACTCTCTAACTCCGGTAACTACTTCTCTCTAGTCATCTATGCATATATTCCCTTCCTCTGTGATTATGTGTGTGTCAATCAATGTTTTGGGGGTTTGGGGGAAGGTTTAGAGGTCGTTGAGTGATTGAGATGGGTGTTAGGGTATCTGTATTTTGGGGAGTGATTAGCTTCGAATTTCCTTTATTAAACAAATTGTGAATATAGATCTGATGATTTATTTTTTATTTGCTTGTGATGTTAATTAATTTTTAATTGTTTTAGGTTTGAATTCAATGAGCATTCTTCCTCTATTTGAAACTTTTTAATGGTAGTCCCTCCCTCTCTCTCTATATCTCTCCTTTATGTAATCAGTGTTTTGAGTTTGCTAAGTTTTGCTGAGTAGTTGAGAATAAGATCTATTGGAAAGAAGATAGTGTTACAATATGATTTTTCTATTTTACATTATTACGTTGCTCAGCTAATAAATGGTCTGTATTTGGTTTGAGTTAGGTTTCCTTCAAAATATATTTTAAAGGATTTTGAGATCTTTCTTAATTAGGTAAAAAGAGAATCTTTACGATCAATAGCTTCTCTGTTAAGGCTTGAGGTTTTCATTATGGTGGGATGCTATTTAGTGGATATGCTAGTTGCACTTTCTTGAAAAAGGATGCTCACTATTTAAGGTAATTTTTTTGTTCAAAGTTATGAGCTGACAATAACCATTTCAAAATTGATAAAATTTGACCATGGAGGTTTTGTGGAGCAAAAACACAGATGTTTTTAATTGAGCAAGCATCCTTGTAATGCATTGAGGCAATTAATGTATCAAGGTGTAACTGTGTTAGCTCATCCGACTTAATATCTGTAATTAGTGGACGTGATGGTCTTCAGCAGAGCTTGACCTAACGGAGTGCTCTGGCATGAACGATATATAGGTAGATTATTGAAGTTCTATCTATAAATTGTATACCATTTTTGTTCAGTATTGCCGATGGAGATGGTTCTGACTAATTTGTTTCCAACTTCTGGTCCTTCATGCAGCACTTAAATATCTATCAAGATGTTCAGAAGGTTTGAAAATGGCTAACTCAATTGTTGATAGCTGGGGCTACTTGCACTCTAACCGTGTAATCAATAGAGATCTAATGGTATTACATATTTCCTTACTCATAAAATAATTTCTTTATTTTTAGATTCAGTTAATGAATAGTGATACATGTTTCTATTTTCGCTCTTGTTATATCTTCTTTTATAGGTTGTTGGAACTCCTTATTACATGTGTCATAAGCTTCTTGCTGACATACCATATGGTTATAATTTATAAATCTGATATATGGTCTCTTGGTAAGCAACATGAATGCTTTATTCTAGTTTCTAATTTATGAAACCATATGATATATGACCTTGTGTAAGAATGATATCTTTTTGTATGTAAAGGTTGTTGCACTTGTGAGGTTGCTGCACATCAGCCAGCATTTCGTTTTGCGGTAAGAACTTGAACTATCAGAGCATGAGTTAATTTTTATCAATGGAAATGTAGTTTCTATTTTAAAACAATTTAAAGTTGAAAAATAATTTAACAAAATGAGTGAATTGAATGAATGATTCCGGACATGGCTGGAATTATCAATAAAATAAACAGATCCTCCTTTCTCCACTGCCAATTGTTTATTCTTCCACATTGTAAGCAACTTATCCAAATCATTCCCTATCATGATTTCTTAAGCCTTTGTAAGTGGTTCTAAAGCTGTTGTAAGTAGCTCTAAAGCCGAACCAGCTGCATGAAGGCTCAATGTTTGTTTAGTTCTGGGTGGTATATTCTGAGGAATCTACTGAGTAATATATGAAGCATAATACTGATGCATTTCTTCTCCTTTCAGGTCTTTCTCTTTGGTTTTGTTTTCTCTACATCTCTACTTTGTTGTCACCACACCAAGGTCTTTCACACAAGACATATTATTTCCATTTGTATTTAGATGTGACATCCTTAGTTATTTCTTCAATATACAATTATTTTCAATTTGTTCATTTAGAATTGTTAAAATAGGGTATTGGGTATTGCATAAATCTGGTTTTGTTAACTTTTGTGTAAATATTATTACAATATCAAAACCAGCAGGTTCTTGCATGGTGTTGACAAATCAAATAGGACTGCTTGGCCTTGTTTCTCAAAATGTTTCTGGGAAATTGACAAGGTTTGGTTTTAAAT
The DNA here is from genome assembly GCA_963573325.1 of Astragalus glycyphyllos. Taxonomy (NCBI): domain Eukaryota; kingdom Viridiplantae; phylum Streptophyta; class Magnoliopsida; order Fabales; family Fabaceae; genus Astragalus; species Astragalus glycyphyllos. Next base: position 99,320,913 of record OY754307.1, read on the forward strand.
GCATAATTGTTTGTTTGAATTCCTTGTATCTATTTCTTTTTGGAGTAGTATAATTTGCTAGAGCTCTTATTTTTTGTGCAGAAACTTCCAAAGGAATGAAGGATGATTGACAAGCAACAACTTAATAGAGACTAAGTCTCTTATTTTTTAGTGATGAGCATGAACTTAGTCTCTTCCCTATGTTGATGAGATATATTTGAGTAATTTTTTTTCTCAATATATTGTGAATATGTTGGTTGTTTGCACTAAAAGTAAAGTAGGAATCTAGGGTGGATAGGTTTCTATAAGACATGTATTTATTGGTTTGTGTAATTAATTAAATTTTTTGTGTATTGGTTGGTGTAATTAATTAATTTTGTCTTAAATTTGAATGATATTATACTTAGATTTTGTTCTCTTGCATATGGATGAAATGATTAGAATTAAAATGAGTTGTCTGGTGTCATTAGTAGTTACAGGTTTTTGGTGTTTCTCATTAATATCAACGGTTATGGAACGTTGTTGACATGTATATTGTAAATTAAAAGGGAACGGTTTTTCTTTGAAAATATTAGGCAACGGTTTCTCAATGTTGCCACAAATGGCAACGGTTTCTCAACGTTGCCACATGTGGCAACGGTTTAAAATATGGCAACGGTTTGTTGGTGTTACCATAAATGGCAACGGTTTCCTGGTGTTGCCATAAATGGCAACGGTTTTGGGGTGTTGCTCTAACTGACAACTGTTCAGAACCGTTTCCATTGCATGAGAATCAAAACCGTTGCGTTTATGTTAGGAATGGCAACGGTTTTAGGTGTTCATTGCCTTTGGTCACAAAAAATGTTGCTTTTGGTTTAGGCAACGCCCGCAGGCACAACGGTTTCAAAACCGTTGCCAAAGGCTAAGGCAACGGTTTTTTGGCTTTACGCAACGATTTTCAGGCGTTGCCTTTGGGTCCAAATGTTGTAGTGATTCTATGTTTTTAATACCAAGATCCCCTTCCTTCCTTGCTTTGCAAATTTTATCCCAAGCCACCCAATACATACCTCGTTGGATCTTTACCATTGAATTAATAACAACCTTCGGCGCTTTATAAAAAGAAAAGTAATAAAGAGGGATGCTATTCAATACCGAATTGATAAGTGTTACCCAGCCACCGATTGAAAGAGTACGACCTTTTCGTGATGCTAATCATTTTCGAAGCATGTCAAGCACCGGCTTCCAAGTGGCTGCCCTCCTGGGATTGGCTCCAACCGGAATCCCCAAAAACTTGAACGAAATGGATTCGGTTTTACAATGGAAAAAAGTTGAAGTTGCCTCTATGAAATCATCCGAAATATTAATACTGATGATTTACTATTATGAAAATTAAGCTTCAAACCCGACACAAGTTCGAAGCTTCTCAGAATAGTCTTGATGCTCCATAAATTATCCCATGATGTTTTTCCCATCAACATTGTATCATTCGCAAACTGAATAATAGGAAAACTCAAGCTATCATTAATAGCAAAGCCCTAGTAAGAACCATTCTCCACTGCTTTAGACACTAAAGCTATCAATCCTTCAGCCCCAATGAGAAACAGAAACGGAGACAAAGGGTCCCCTTGTCTCAAACCTCTATGAACTTTAAAATCAAGGGTGGGATTGCCATTCACTAGAACCGAAATGGTACTAGTGCAAACACACACCTTCATCTAATTGATCCATTTCCGAGTAAACCCCATTCTAGCCATCATAAAAACCAATTAGTCCCACGAAATTGAATCATAAGCCTTTTCGACGTCAACCTTAAAAAAGAGGCACTCTTCCTTAGATCTCTTCACAAAATAAACGATCTCATTAACCACCACCACCCCATCCAAGTTCTGTCTTCCTCCCAAAAAAGTTGATTGACGAATAGAAATGATATTAGGAAGCACCCTCTTCAACCTGTTTGCCAAGACTTTTCCCAAAATATTGTACAAACAACCTATCAAGAAAATAGGCATAAACTCATCCAAACCTTGAGGATTGTCGTTCTTAGGACTAAGCGCAATGAAAGACGCTGAGATAGCTTTAGGGATAAAAGCTTTCTCATGAAACTCATTAAAGAACTCAACCATTTCCTTTTTCAAAATGTCCCAACAAATCTTGATGAATCTAAGATTAAACATATCCGGCCCCGGGCTTTTATCACCATCACAGTTCCATACCTCCAACCTAATCTCTTTCTCCGTGAAAGCCTCCACCAAAAAATCAGATTATGTCCCTGTCAAATGCTTTAGCGATACACCACTAAGAAAAGGGCGATTATGACATGGTTCTGTGAAAGCATCCTAAAAATGCTTCTTAACAAAAAACATAACATCTTCTACCTCCTCTACCATCTCACCATTTTCTCTTAATATCACAACATTACACCTCCTTCTTCTATACTTCATAAGTGAATGGAAATATTTGGAATTAATATCCCCCTCATTGATCTACCTTGCCATTGACTTTTGAGATAACATAGCTTCTTTAAGATGAATTTCTTTCCAAAACGAGACTAAAACTTCTCCTCTTTGCATAACTAGTTCACTATCCTAACCTTCACATAAAACTTGATCGAAAAAATTCAAGTCCCTGACCAAAGAATCGATGTTCAAGTCTAACTTTCCAAAGACATCTCTATTCCACATTCTTAACTTCCCTTTAAGTAATTTAAGTTTCTCTTTCAAAACAAAGGCCTTATTCCTAGAAATATTGAAACTTCCCCATTAATCCTTAACAAAAGATATGAAATCAACATGATCCATCCAAGCATTAAAGACCCGAAACGGCTTAGGATCCCAATTTTAAACAAAGCGAAGGAGCCATATAGAACAGTGATCCGATATATCACGACTACCAATTCACTGACCCGATATGCCCTACAAATCAATCAGTTCTTTTGAAATAAGAAAGTTGTCCAATCTACTCATAGAAAAACCATTTGAGCAAATCCAGGAGAATTTATTACCTGACACCGGCAAGTCGAACAACTCCATATCAGTGAAACCTCCCACGCGTAACAATTTATGATCCTTCTTGGTCCTTTGTTGAATAGAATATTTAGGAGACATTACGAAGTCCTTTTTGGTAGTTGAAGGGAGTTCTATGCTTTTGGATAATGAGCCTTCAATAAAAAAATTTTGGCCCACAACAACAGGTCCTTGTAACAACGACTTACCCGACCCAATATCAAGTTGTGGTTAGTTAGAAGTGGAGCGCATTGTTTCCTCCACAATGCTTGGAATATAATTTGAACTGAGAGTAGGGGTCCCACCATACATAGACTTTTGACCAAAATCACCTGAACCGTTTAAATTGCTAAAAATCTTCAACTCATTATTATTAATATTATTGTTATTACCATAATCACCCATATCATCCCTAACTTCCTTCCCTGAATCACGAATTGAATTAATCACAGCATTTGATGTGTCCTCATCCCCAACATCATCTCCAAAGTCACCACCGCCGTTGTCGGAAAATTGTGAATCGAAAAACTCCTCCTCTGAACTGGATGTTTTGCATCATCAACATTCTTGACACACTTATTTCCCCACTGAAGAGGCTCGCACCAATCTTCCACTACTTTGATTGTAAACATCTCATTATTTATGAGAACTTGAAAGGTCGTGTTCACAGTTTCAATTGCTTGAGTACGAGCCACGTCGAAGGTCTTTCTCCTGTCTGTATTATCATTGGAACTGATAAACACTCCTACATAAGCAGATAGTTCGATAAAATAATCAACGTTCCAAGCATGAACAGGAATACCTTAGCATCTTAGCCACGTTACTCGTTTCGAGTCAACGTCCGAAAGTTTCCACGGGCCAATCCATTTGAACCACTGATGTAGCAAATCACTTGCATCATCAATGAAACTCCCAAAATCATCTTCATCCTTAGCCCCTTCAAGCAAAACTAGGTTGGATCCCATCAGTACATGTACCTTTGATCGAAAAGACCTCTTGTTGAATAAATTCATCTTGGATGGAATAGGACTTACCCAGATTGATGACTTCCCCCACCATCGACTTAGAAGTTGAGCTTCAATGGGAATATCACACGACCCTTCTCCTCTACTTCCATTAACACTATTCCCCTTATGTCCTCTAGAAACGAAATCCTTAAAAGAGATCCCCTGTTGACGCTTGCTGGCGTTGAAACCGTTGCACCTCTCGATGGAATCGAGGGAGATTAACATGAATCTTTTTTCCCTCAACAAAAATATTATCCAAAATAGTTTCTAATCTTCCTGGCTCTTTCACGTCAATGAACCGTACAAAACCAAATATCCTCCCATTAACATTCCTCCTTGCAAATATGACTACCTCTTGGACCATTCCGTGTTCAAAAAAGACCTCAAGCATATCCTTAGCCCAACACCTCTCCGGAAAGTAAGAGAAAAAGAACGTCGTACATTGCCCTACGTCATCATGCATGATAGAACGCATGGCTATGTCAATTGATCTCTTTCCCTGCCATCCTCCTCTCCTATGTTCACTTCTGCTCGTTACCTTCTTCCACCCTTCCTTATCCTCCCATCATTGGCGACCTCCTTGCCCTCTTCCGTCGTACCATCTCCCTTGGGCACCCCCTCCATCACTCTCTCTCTCTCTCTCTCTCTCTCTCTCTCTCTCTCTCTCTCTCTCTCTCTCTCTCTCTCTCTCTCTCTCTCTCTCTCTCTCTCTCTCTCTCTCTAGCTTTCTCTTTCATCTCATTTCGGTAGCAACAACCGAGTATCAAAGGCTATTGTTATTGTTATATTGTTATTATTATTTTTATCATTCTTGTCAAAAAAAAATTATTATTTTTATCATTATTATATCTTTGCTTTTATTTTCAATCAGTAATAAAAAAACAATAAACATTAGGTACTAAGGCTCACCACAACGCACACACGTTTAACCCTCTCCTTATTCTTTTCTCTAATCATTTTAACACTTTTATGGTTTATGTTTAAATCTTTGTTGTTTTAGATACACCTTCAATTTTCAAATACACTATATTCCAAAAATACTCTTACTCAAAAATAAATATATCAAAACACAAATGGTTTCTATGAAACAACTACGTAGCCTTTGATTATCTACCCGGAGATACGTAGGAGCAAAGAGGGGTTACCTCTGTCAAATGCAAAAATAAAAACATCTTTTTTTATTTCTTTTCTAAATTATTTCTTTCCTAATTCTCAATAAAAATAACAAAAATAAATTACTTTTTTTAAAATCATTCTTCTATCTAATTTTTATTTTCTTAATTTGTTATAAAATGGTAAAATAACTATTTTCTAAAATTAACATTGTTTTGCAATTGATTAAAAGGTGTGGAGTGCTAATACCTTCCCCAAACATAATCGACTCCTAAACCCTGATTTGGTCGTAAATACCCTTATCCAACCTAAAGGGATTTATCAAAGCTTTCCAGTCCAAAACTTCGAAGAATCCTTCCTCCGAATTTTTCAGTCGCTACATTTGGTAATAGTTTGTTATTGTGACCAACAATTTAAGAAAAAGAAATATGAACAAAATTAAATATTTCATTGAAAATGGAAAGCGACTAACTTTGGTATACTAGTATGCTATGAAGCCCAGATGCGGGATACGATACGGGATACGATACGACACGATACGTGGATACGGGAAAATTTTTAAAATCAAGATACGATACGGCAGGGATACTTCAATAAAAAATTAAATCAAAAATTAAAAATATAAAACATAACTACAGATACTTCACTTTACTAATTGTTTATTTTATAAATAAAAATGACGTATAAATATTTCTCCTCTTTTTTCACGCACTTTTACAATAATTTGGACAACAAATTAAACCATAATCGTGAGTTCGTCACTCTTTAACACAATATAACTTCAATGGCACACGTTAGAAAGATGTACCAAGAAAAGAAAAGACTTCCTCAAGAAGGAGAAGACACTCCATATTCACATTGGTGCCCAAATGAAAAAGTTTCCAGCATTAGGCCCAAATAAAAGCCATACAAAAAGCCCAGCAGCCAAAAAGTTTAACCCAAACAATCTCTTTCCCTTGCAAAATGCATTATTCTTCTGTGTAATACTCGTTGCCTGGCTGCCTGCAGAACTTGCTCCATCTGCAGCCATATATTATATACATTATTGACACTTATGGTTTCTTATTAGCAAATGACAGAAACTTAGTAACAAGTAACAACTTTTTTAAGTTATGCTTAGTCCCAGAAGTATTTAGTTTATGTTAAACTAGTCTTTATGTGATAGGGATTGAAAGGAAAAAATATATTATAGGGATTTAAACAAAATAATGAGGATGAAAATGAGAATGAATAAACAAACGTTAAGGAGAGTAAATTGAAAAAGTAGATATATTACAAGTATCAAAAACATATTTAAGTTTCCCTAAAACAACATATTTAAGTCTGGTTACAGTTATAACCACATCAGTCACATTTGCCTTTCTTATTAGCAAATAAGAACATGTATTTCATACGAATCTTTTCTGTATGAAGGAAAAAAATAAAAAGTCAACCCTAACACTGTAGCTTTCAAAAAGATGTTCCTATTCTCATTTTAGTTTCTTACGAAAAAAATTTCGCATAATAATTTAAAGTTGTTGCGTACAACTCCAACTTTGTTTTAGTTCGGATCATTGTAGGCTACTCATTGAGTGTCTCAACACTTTAATGAAAGATTAATTTTTGTTCGTGCTTAAGAACAAATTTCACATTGAGTTTGTCACAGCGAAAATCGAACAAATTGACAGACTTGCCCAACCTACCCGATAAAATAGGTGGGTTGGGCCAACAAATATGAACTTGGAAATTTTTTAGCCCAACCTTAAGCATTTGAAATGGGGCTTTGGTTTAATATGTGGAAATGGGATTGTAGAGGAAATGGGTCTATGAAATGTCTCTCTGCATGTGGTGGTGGTGGTGTTGCCAGTGTGACAGCGGAGGTGGAGATGAGGGGAGAGAGGGAGAACTCACAGAGCTGCTTTGGTGGCAGTGAAGGCTTTCTCTATTGTGAGAGACATGAAGCGCAAAGGAAGGGGAGGGAGGGAGGGAAAGGGAGAGAGAGAGAGAGCATATGATAATTAAAGAATAAATAAAAATTAAAAGTAATGACATGGCAGTCCCAGTCAACATAAATAAATAAAAAATGACAACTGCTTCATGTAATTTTTTTTGTAACGTCCGCCTAACATAAGGACTAAAAACCAAAAAGTATCTTTTGCAATGAGTTTTTTTTTAGAAAAAAAATTAGAGGGACTAAAACCAAAACACCCCATATTTGCAGGGACTAAAAATATACTTAAGCCTATATTAGCACCAAAATGTTAATATATATTTATGTAATTTTTTTTATACAATTATGTAATTTCATTTGGTGCAACATAGTTTAATATGTATCCCAAATAAGTTTGCCAAACACAACATTTTAACCCATGGGCAAGCCCATTTGGCCCACAACCTGCATAGGTTGGGCTGGATCAGTAAATAGTGGCCCAAAATTGTCTTTGGCCTGAATCACTCGGCTCACGGGCCAGCCTAAATTGTCGGCTCTACTTTATAATACTATTTTTTAAAATTTCGGTCTACAACTACAATTACGATTAAATAAGTTACAACTGAATAATTTTTCACAATTTCAAAGAGAGAAGTGTAGCAACAACTCTCTCTCCAAGATTGTGTTGGTGATGGTCCCCTAAGTTAGTTAGTCTCATTAAGTTAGTGAGTCTTTATTTATAAAGAAGTGAAACCTACATAAATTTCACTCAACTATAGAATGACTGAATGAGTATGAGAAGAGAGTGTTAATGAAAATGTTACTAGCATTTCTAACTTAAAACCTTACCTAGACAAAGATAATAAATTAAGAGAACTTACACACACACAAAAAGTTAAGAAAACTTCATTATTACCAGAAGGACTAGGTGCAGAACTTGGGCCAATTTCGGTTGAACCTTGGATCGATTGATAAAAAAATTGTGCTTCTTTTGATTTGGGATCCATGTGCAGCAGCTCTAATTCAATTAAAAATTAACCAAGAAAAAAATGATTAAAAACTCTTACATTATATATAGCATAAAATAACACATAAAAAAAGTAACAGAATTTAAAAACTTTAGAAATGTAATTACCAGGGCACTTAGAGATATTAGCAGGAGCATTACAAACAGATGGAAGGTTCAAAGCTAAAGTGACATTAATTTGTATACTACCAAGATCTGGATCATTACGATCTTTAATAACAAGACACAAACATTTCTTGTTACTCTTTAAAACATCTTTGATACCACTGCAACAATCTGGTGATGGAGCATTTGCATCACCTTGAACATAAAGCAAGCATTCTGCTAAACCTGCTAATTGTGGTGTGCATTCCTCTTTGTCTTTCGATGAATCTGACATTCCACTGTAAACAAACATTGTTGCTAGAAGTAGCAAGAGTGCCATGACTTTGATGTTGTGGTTGAACATTTTGTGTAATGTTGGAAAAAATGGGGAGAGAGAGAGATGCTAAGTTTTTGATGTAATGTGAAATTGAGAGTTCTTATAAATATTGACTGAGAGTGAGTGGTATGATGTTGGTAAGATCATGAGAATGATATTTGTTTATTAGGTTAAATATGTTTTTTCTATCATTAATGTCTGCTATGATTAGAACTGGGACAAGCGAGGGAGGATAACAATTTGTTTTATGAATTGGTGCGATTATAAATTTGGAAAGGCAAGAAAAATTATGGTGTGAACAAAACTAGAAAAGTGCACTAACTTAGTGCGTCACTTCACCAACCCACTAACAACGTATAGGAATAGCAAATGATGGATAAGGATATTTGTGTCTCCTTGTCATATGTGGGTGACATGTGGCTAGAACTAGAAAACATGACATCATACTCCCCTTCTAATGACTTCATAGAGCTCTACCTTCTTTGAAGGGGAATGGTTTGTAATTTAGGCCTGGACAGGAATTAAAACCCGACCAAAAAACCCGCTCAGAACTAACGGACCCGAAATAAATGGGTGATGGGTCGGGGGCGATTTCAAATGGGCTTGCTAGATTTCTAATGGTCAGGCTCAAGTGGAGAAAAATACACCGGCGGTACCCGAACCCGCCTATGGGAAATATAGCATAAACGAGTTGGGCCACGTAACACACCAAAAGTCCAAACCAACACCACTTCATAACCGATAACCCTTAACACACCAAAAGTCCAAAACTCTCATTTCACAATTCACTTCACACATTTTAGATTTCTCCTAACCTAACCCTAGCAGATAGCAACATCGTTTCCTTCCAACTTCCACCAGGAACCTCATCTCATCTCTTCTCCTTCATCACATTTCCCTCCACGGCTCACTGAACTCACCTTGCCCTTCTTTTTTTGATCTCATCTTCCTCACAACATCTCACTCGTCATCTCCATCTCTTCTCCCTCCGGACCCTTTTAATCTCATTTCCATGGACATTGGCTTCGACAGTGGTTGATAGTGGAAAACAACGCCTGTTGATAGTGGAAGACGACGACATTTTTAGGTGGCTAAAAGAACATATTTGGAAAAGAAATACCAAAAACAAATTTGGGCCAGTTTTGGCCAAACCCGAGTCTACCCACCCAAGTCACCCGCCCAACCCGAAACCCAAACTCGCCTCAACCGAAACTTAGAAAAGGGCAAAACTGGGCCTATCAATAGAACTCGCTCTCCTGTAGTTGAGTGAAACAGCAACCCTTGAATTAAGGTGGTTTTGATTGATTTTTGGGCCTATAAAAAAGGGATATTTAAAAAAGAAATAAAATGGCTTGAATTGAATTAGCTTAAATGCTTGAATTTTTTTTGTAAGAAAAGTAGTATTAAAAAAGGAGTACTAGGGGTACTCCAACCAATACAAGAGGAACAATCAATCAAAGTTTAAGCATACTAGTGGGTTATTCCACCCCTGAGTTACAGTAAAAATTACAATTTCTGCCCACTTTGCCTATAAACCATCCCCAAAATGAGTGCTTTACGGTATTGATAACAAATTGAGGATCCGATGACGAGGCTTGGAAAATGCTTATGTTTCATTCCAACCAAATGGCTTACACTGCTGCCAACCAAACAATGTATTTGAACTTCTTTTGGTGTCTCCCATTCACCATGCTGCCATACCATTCAAAGTACTCCAAAGCATCCAAAACCATATCTTGATGCACCCCCATCCATCAATTCAATCCATGCCAAACAGTTTTGGAGAAAGAGCAACCAAAAAATAGATGTATGATAGATTGATTCTGCTAGTAGGTAAGATGTAAGATAACTTGTCTCGAGTAGGTAATTTCCCTAACAAGAGACGCCATCCAAATAAACACACATTAGATGGAACCTGAGGTGCGTTTGATTCGCTAAGCAGTAAGGGACTGAACTGGACAACTCCAGTTGTACCCTCTTTGATTTGAAAACTGTTCACAGTACTGGACAGAAATGAGGGCAAAGAACTAGACAAAGACCCAGATTCTTGTACCTCACAAAACCACAGTACAACTTTCTGTCCTGCAGTACAACTTCCTGATCACCTAAATAAATACCAAAATATTATTTTTCTTTCCTATTCAATAATTTTTTTCTCTCCTCTATTCTCTCTCTCTCCTACCTCATTCCTCTCTCTCTCTCTCATATCCCATTCTTCTCTATCCTTTTATCTACCTCTCTAACATTTTCTCATCTCATGACCAACCTCCTTCATCTCTCTTTTACCCCCTCTTTACCTCTCATCTCTCTTGTATCATCTCCTCTCATGACCTCTCTTCTCATCTATCTCTTTCTCTCTCCTTCTCTCTGTCTCTCTGTCTCTCTCTCTTCCATCTTCTTCATTTTACATTTTTCTTTATAATTTTTTAATTACATTATAATATATGTTATAGAAAAACATTATAAACATCAGAAAGAGAATTATAGTAAAATTTACATTTTTTTGCTTGTGTTGTCCATTGTTCAACAAACAATGTATTGGATAAAAGCTTGTCCAGTGCTGTCCAGTCCAGTACTGTTCTGTCCAGTCCAGTACTGTCTTCTTTGCAACTCAAACGGACCCTGAGTCTTCCACAAATTTCCCAAGCTTTTCTTTAAAACCAAGTCTTGGTCAGAATTCTGTATATCAGCCATAATGTTAGAGTAACAGGAACTAACTGAAAACAATTCCATTTTACTGCCAATCCACTTCCAATCATCTAGTGAACTTTCACAAAGATAAACAACTCTCAAAATAGCCTTCAACAACAATTCACTTTCAGCTTCCGAAGCATCAAAAACTCGGTCCCAAATCAAATTCCAACACCACCTCCCCTCCTTCCAAACACCCATCTCACCCACTACAACATGTTGATTTGCTGAAACAACATATAAATCAGGAAATACTAAACGCAAAACACTACTACCAATCCACTTGTGATTCCAAAAATAAACATGAGCACCATTTCCAATAGCATAATGCACAGAGTTCACGAAAAAATTGTGCTCCATATTCAAGTCATCCCCTAACGAAATTAGATCCCTTACCAAATAGAGTCATTCTTACTCCAAATTCTACTAACACTACATGTGTGCTTAGCTATAATGTCACCGTACCTATGTATTAAAATGGGCCTCCATATTCATTTGTATCAACAAGACATCTCCATTTCCATTTAGCTAGTAAAGATATCTTGAATACTTCTAAGTTCTTTATGCCTAGGCCCCCTTCTTTTTTCAGCTTACACACTGCATCCCAGACCACCCAACAAATTTTCCTACCTTCATTATGACCTCCCCATAGAAAACCCCGTTGGATACTAATAAATTCTTTAATAACTGCTTTCGGGGCCTTATTAAAGGATAAAAAATATAATGGTATATTATTTAAAACAGAATTTATAAGCGTTATCTACCTCCCAAAGACAACTGGCCCCCCTTCCAAGAAGAAAGTCTTGCTCGCACAGAGTCCACCACCGGTTTCCAAGTGCCTCGTCTTCTGGGATTTGCTCCCACTGATATACCCAGGAATTTAAACAGAAGTGAAGTGCTGCAACATGATAAGAAAGAGACTGCCGACTCTAGAAAACTCTCCTTTAGATTAATGCCGATTAAATTACTCTTGGAAAAGTTCACCCTCAGCCCTGACACCAACTCAAAAGATTAATGCTTGAATTGGCTTGCTTTCAACGGCATCCATGTAATGACGTAAAGGGATAATTTGATCCCTAAATAATATTACGAATCCCGATTTCATTTTTGGAGAAAATAAAGTATCGTGATAACTTTTGAAGACGTGCATGTAAAAAAGGTTTGCTTACTCAATGTAAGAAATTTGCACAAAAACACGCGAATTAAAGCTGGTGGAAGTGTTTTGCTCATCAAGAAAAAGATTGAAGATGAAAAAATGGAGAAGAAAAAGGGGTAAATATAAGTCAGGCACTATGGATCAATTTGACCCAAAATTAGAAATATTAGAGACTTAAATAGTCATTTTTAAAATTTGACTCACTAATATTCCCACATAAGCCACCTTAAGCGCCACATCATCAACCTAACGGGACACATCAGCGCACAAATGGCTTAATTTCAATAAAAATTGACAAAGGGACTAACATGTCCCCTGTTTGTATCTATTAGGGCTAAAACAAATATCCATCATTCTATAAAACCAAATTGGATACCAAAATTTTTATCCAAGACTAAATTCGGTATTCACTCTTCAAATTTATAAACTTTTCCCTATAAGTTTTCAAATTTTATAAGTTGACATTTTTTTGACGAAATAGATTGATCTTTAAAAATTCCAATTTCCACTTCTAAATACTTCCTACAACCTTTGTCTGAGGTATGTTTTAAAATTATTGAGGTTTGTATCGGGATAATATATAATATATTGTTATAAAATGGACTAAAACTAGAGCAAGAAGAAGAACAAGAAAATGAGACAATGAGAGAAGAAGATATAGCTCTTGTATTTTACTCTTGAAGGTATCAACTACAATGTCATATGAGTCCTATTTATAGGCTCATGTTTTGTAACCTATAATTTGCATTTAACATATACAATGATGAGAAATAAAGAATAATGCCTAGGAGTTACAATTGCACTAGACATCCACTTTATTCACAATACTCCCTCTTGGATGTCTATTAAGGATATGCCTCATTAAAAACTTTACTCAGAAAAAACCCGGTGGGAAAAAAATCTAGTGAAGAAAAAAGAGTACAACATCCTTTGTTTGAGGGCTGCCTCGTTAAAAACCTTACCAGGAAAACCCATTGAGACAAAACTGTGGTGAAGAGAAAAAGAGTGCAGAAGTACATGCTTGACTCCATTCCAATGTCTTCGTGTAGGTGAAGAACTATATATTTCTAATAAATTAACAGCAAATGATATATCAAAACGTGTATAATTAGCAAGGCACATTAGTGCGCCAATTGCACTAAGATATGGTACTTCAGGACCAAGTAGTTTCTCATCTTTTTCTCGAGGTCTAAATGGATCTTTATTCACATCTAGTGATCTTACAACCATTGGTGTACACAATGGATGTGATTTGTCCATGTAAAACTGTTTTAGCACTTTTGTTATATAAGTTTCTTGATGTACAAGAATTCGATTCCTTAAATGTTCAATTTGTAATCCCAAACAAAATTTTGTCTTTCCTATATCCTTCATCTCGAACTCTTTCTTTAAGCAATCTATAGCTTTTGGAAGCTCTTCAGGAGTTCCAATAATATTTAAGTCACCCGCAAAAACAGCAATTATCGCAAATTCTTTTCCAGATCGTTTCATAAAAATGCATGGACATATGGGGTCATTTTTATATCCCTCCTTTAACAAATACTCACTGAGACGATTATCCACATGCGTCCAGATTGTTTTTAAGTCCATAGAGAGACTTATTCAACTTGATCGAATAATGTTCTCGAGATCCTGATATGTTTGACTTAGGAAGATGAAATCCTTCAGGGAGTTTCATATAAACTTCACTATCAAGTGAACCATACAAATAACCTGTAACAACATCCATCATGTGTAAATTTAGCCCCTCACGTGCTACTAGACTAATTAATTATCGAAAAGTAATTGCATCCACTACAGGTGAATAAGTTTCTTCAAAACCGATGACAGGTCTTTGTGAAAATCCCTGAGCAACAAGTCGAGCTTTGTATCACAATTTCACCATTTTCATTTCGTTTTCGTACAAAAACCCACTTATATCCAACTGGCTTCACACCTTCAGGTGTTCGGACTACAGGTCCAAAAACATTTCTCTTACAAAGCAAGTTTAATTCTGCTTCAATTGCATCTTTCCACTTTGTCCAGTCATTTCTTTGTCGACAATCTCCAATGGACTTTGTTTCATGATACTTATTATCACTAATCACATTTAGCGCTATATTATATACAAAAATATCGTCAATGTTGACTATGTTTCGGTTCCATCGTACTCCATTCATGACATAATTTATTGAGATCTCTTCATTTTCAAAACTTTCAGGTACCTGATCAGTCTCTTCTGGAACTGAGTCAACAATTATGTCTGAAGAATCCTTTGCAGCTTTTGTATCCTCACTTGGAGTTTTTGTATCCTCACGTGGGCCATGTATCATTTTAGCTCCTTTTCTTGATCGAGGATTTTTATCTTTAGAACTGATAGGTCTACCACGCTTCATGTGTGGTTGAGACTGATCATATCCAATCTTAGATTGTCCAATAGGGACATCAACTTTGATTGGAGCATTAGCAACTGATATATATATATATATGATTTAGTCACTCTTTTAGGATCAGTGAATGCATCTGGTAATTCGTTTGCTAGATTTTTCAAATGAACTATCCTTTGAACTTCAAGTTCGCATTGTTTTGTACGAGGATCAAGATGAGAAAGTGATAATTCATTCCAACGAATTTTCTTGTCCAGTTGCTTATTCTCTCCCCCTAATATTGGGAAAACGGATTCATCAAAGTGACAATCAACGAACATAGTTGTGAATAAATCTCCTGTTGATGGTTCGAGATATTTTATTATAGATGGAGATTCATATCCAACATATATTCCCAATCTTATTTGGGGACCCCTTTTTGTGCGTTTTGGTGGAGGGATTGGAACATATACCGCACATCCAAAAATTCTTATATGGGAAATATTAGGCTCTATACCAAAAACCAATTGTAAGGGAGAATAAGTGTGATGACTTGTTGGTCTGATGCGAACTAATGTTGCAGCATGCAATATTGCATGTCCCCAAGAAGAAATTGGATGTTTTGATTTCATGAGTATTAGTCTTGCAATCAACTTTAGACGTTTAATGAAGGACTCTGCAAGCCCATTTTGTGTGTGAACATGTGCTACAGGATGTTCAACATCAATTCCAATAGAAATGCAATACTCATTGAATGCCTGATATGTAAATTCAGCAGCATTACCAAGGCGTATTTTCTTAACTGGGTAGTCAGGAAAATGTGGTCTTAATCGAGTTAGTTAAGCAAGGAATCTCGCAAACGCCTGGGTGCGAGTTGATAACAAACAGACATGTGACCATCTAGTCGATGCATCGATTAAAACCATAAAATATTTAAATGGTCCACATGGTGGGTATATTGGCCCACAGATGTCCCCTTGTATCCATTCTAAAAATGCAAGAGATTCACCCTCAATTTTTGTTGGTGATGGTCTAATTATCAACTTTCCTTGGGAACATGCAGTACATGAGAAATTACTGATTGAAAAACCTCCTGGCTCTTCAATGGATGTCCACATAAATTTTCAATTATTTTTCGCATCATAATAGAACCGGGATGGCTCAACCTGTCATGCCAAATGAGAAACTTGTTGTGGTTGTTAGAATGAAAATCTCTTTCTATGTTTTGATGATACAAACTTAGTAAGATATTAAGTTTTCTTGTTAATGTTATCTAACAAGTTTATTTCAAGTATGAAGAACAAGCCATCAAAGATAGCAAAATATCAGACTACCTTGAACTAAAAATATCATAGAAAAATGAAGGTAGAAAAGAGTTGTGAAGGTTGAAAGATGTGAAAGTTAAAGTCATGTGAAGGTTGACTTATGTGAAGGTTGACCAAAAGTCAACTGTGAAGGTTGACCAAAAGTCAACGCAAAAGGTTGACCAAGTCAACGCAACATTGACCAGAAATCAAAAGAGTGTGGCCCCACATTTGTTATGAAGATCCAGAATTGTGAAGGATGAAGATAAAGTTGAAGAACAAATTCAAGAAGATGATATGAAAATCTTATCCATCAAGCTTCTTAATATGATAAACATGTTGGCTCTCATTTATTGAAAATCAGAGAGTTTTTGTTGCTGTAATCTTGTAATAAATGAAGGAGGATCTCCTTGATTATTCCTAGGCCAAACAAATTAAAGGTGCTTAAAGTTAAAGGATGTGAAGCTTCATGTAACAACTGTAAAGCTGCTTTACAAGTACAAGCCAGCTAAGGGAAAGCCAGAATTCTGAACATAAAGCACTGTGTCAGCGTGTGAAGGTTGAAAAGCTAGCAGAAGGTACAACTGTCAGCTTGTGAAGCTTCAAAAGCTGTTAACTTTGGAACCGTTTAACCAGATAATTCTATGGACCATTGGACATCTCCAAATGGCTATATTCAAGTTTCCAACGGCTATATTCAGATCAATTGGCTATTTAAAGGCTGGAAATCGAAGTTGCAAATCACGAGAGTGAATTGGAACCTACATAACTAAAGCTTCACAAAGTTCTTCCATCCTACTCATCCCACACTCAAGTTTCACAAGCTTGGGATTTTCTATAGAGTGTGTGTTAGCTTGTAAGCACTTAGTGTGTTTTATTATTCGAGCTATTGTATATCCCAAACCCAAACCTTTGATTGTAAAAAGCTATCTAGTGAGCATTCTATCAAACTACCTAGAGAGAGGTGAGTGTTGGTTAGAATCTACTTGATAGAGGAATCCTTTAGGAAACTAGGAGAGTTTTCTAGTTGGAAGAACAGCTTGGTGTTGCTGTGTAAGAGAGCACGTTGCTGGTGTGTGTTGATCATTAGCAAGTGTTGTTTGAAGTCTTTTGAGGTTGAACAAAAGCAAGTGTAAGTGATACTTGAAAGATAGTGGAAATAATCACTTGAGAAGTGGGGACAGGAAGTAGCCATTGTTGGGTGAACCTGTTGCCATTTACTTGCTTTCCTTACTATCAATCTAACTTACTCTATACTTGTGAACGTTTTCAAAACCTAGTGAAGGTTAATTTCATCAACCTTCACAAGACAGTTTTTCTAACTGATACTTAAACTTTTCATAACTAAATCAGTTTTATTCAAACCTCTCTCTTACTATTTCAAAGTTGATTAATCTATCTTTATCATTCATCAAGTATTTTATACGTTGGCTGTTTTGTTAAGAGAAACTAACCCTTATCTTCTCAGTCCCAAGTTCATCTTGAGAATCATTTGTTTGAGAAGATTTCAGGTACAAAATTTTAAAAGGGTACACCATTCAATCCCCCCTTTCTTGTGTAACTTAGTCACTTCAGTGGTTTGTAAACTTCTGGTTTACAATAGAATGTGTTTCAATTGTACTAATAAAGTGTAGTACAAACCATTTGAAAATGTTGGTAATTTTTCCAATATACTTATTTCTCCTGCGATATGTCTCGTGATATAGAGATGTTCGATATCTTCTTCATTTGTTGTTTCAATATGGTAACCATTTAAGCGGATATCTTTGAAACTTAATAAGTTTCTACGAGACTTGGGGGAATATAGTGCCATATCAATGTGTAATTTTGTTCCTCCAGGTAACAATACACTAGCTTTAATTATTTTTTGTAGTACCAGATGTAGTACTAACATAGGTTTTTTGCATTACTAAGTAAGAAAAATAATTTCTGTCCTTGAGAATCGTGTGGGTTCTTCCACTATCGGTGAGACACATATCTCCATTATTGTTGCTAGTGACAATACTCATTCTAGCTTTCAAAAGAAAATAAAAATAAAAAAGTAAGAATTATACTAATAATTTTGGAAGGATAAAAACATTATAACTAATAATTTTATTGCATGAAAAGCGAAAAGAAACACACCAAAGCATAAACTTTAACATCACTTACTTAAGGAATTTCAAACAAAGCAAATAAAAACATAATATTGAAATGGAAGGAAACTATTTCTTAAGGACCCCATCTCCAATAAGGTGATCAATATTCCCATCTAGATCAGCAAAGAAATCAGCAACATCTAAGTGAGTAACATCTATAGGACCATAATCAAAATGATCATCTTCATAAGCAAAATGTGTCTCTATCTTTTTCACTTTATTTTTCTGTGATTCTTGGTAAAGATCAACAAGATGCTTTGGTGTACGACAGGTACATGACCAATGACCTTTTCCCCCACAATGGTAGCAATTGTTTTCATCTTGTTTGCTATTTTACCCACTTTTTTCCTTTTCACTATTTTTCCACTTCTGGTGGGAAAATGTGTTCTTGGAAATTCCGCTCCGGGCATGTCCACGACCACGACCACGGACAAAACCACGACCACGACCACGGCCAAAATTGCGACCTCGACCACGAGCTTGCCCATCAGTATAATGACCGTGTTTTTCTACGTTCACTTCAGGAAATGGAGCAGTACCAGATGGACGAGCCTCGTGATTTTTCATTAAAAGCTCATTATTTTGTTCAGCCACAAGAAGACATGAAATTAGTTCAGAATATTTCTTAAATCCCTTTTCTCTATATTGCTGCTGCAGGAGCACATTAGATGCTTGAAAAGTAGAGAAAGTTTTTTCAAACATATCTTCATTAGTGACCTTTTCTGCACATAACTTCAATTGAGAAGTGATTCTAAATAGTGCAGAGTTATATTCACGTACAGTTGTAAAATCTTGTAAGCGTAAATGCATCCAATGATAACGAGCTTTTGGAAGAATAACAGTTTTCTGATGGTCATATCTTTCTTTTAAACTATTCCAAAGAACAAGTGGGTCTTTCACAGTAAGTTACTCACTTTTGAGTCCTTCATGAAGATGATGACGGAGAAAAATCATAGCTTTGGCCTTATCTTGATTTGATGCTTTGTTTCCTTCTCTGATAGTGTCTCCAAGACCATTTGCATCTAAATGAATTTCAGCATCTAGCACCCAAGATAAATAATTTTTTCCAGTGATGTCAAGAGCCACAAAGTCAAGTTTTGCAAGGTTCGACATATTTAGTTCTATCATGAAAGTGTAAAATTAATCAAGTTAGATAAAAATAATAATAACAAAATAAAATAAAATAAAATAGAAACGTATAATTGATGAGTGTGCTCACTATATTATAAATGAATAAATTATAAATGAAAAAAATTATAACGTGTGTTGACTATTATAACGTGTGCTGACTATATTGATGAGTGATAATAAAACGGTTCGTAAGGGAACAAATTGTAACTTTCATATTCTTAATTCATACATTGAAAGAAAATAAGTTGAAATTATAACTTCCATAATATAATAAATCATACAATAAAAAGCATATTAAAGTAGAAATCAGTTGCATACAAGAACTGATATAGGGACTTATAAACATTGGTTTTTTTTTCTTCTTTGAAACTTATGCTTTTGATATCTTAAAATTGAAAATACTCTCAAAATATGATAATAACGTGCAATATAGAAACTAATAACGTGTCATACCTTAAGATAATCATGTAAACGATCTAGTTATTCTAAAATCATGCAAATGAAAGATCAGACTATTTTATTTTCTCATTTGTTCTTCAGGAACTATATCTCAAACTTTCACATTTTGAGAAATTCTTCTAGGGTGCTTAAGTGATGAATTTCTTCTGGAATTCATCAAAAGTAGACAAACATGGTAATCCAACAGGGATGCTTGAATGTTGAATTCTTCAGGAATTCATCATAGAATAAAATAAAAAAATGATAATAAAATGTCTATGCAACTAAAATGATAATATTATTAATCGTTATTGTTAGATTATTGCTCAAAACATCATCGCAATTTTAAAGTTGTTTGCTGAAAACATCATCCCAATTTGATTGTTAGATTATTAGAGAACTTAAACATAGTCTAAATTATTATAATACAAGTTCCACAAAACAACACAATTTTACAAACACCCAAATGAATTTTGAAAAACATGAGAACCAACAAGAAGCAATACTACCTTAAGTTATTTAGAGATCGTGCTCATAACATGTTATAAAACGGACTAAAACTATAGAAAGAAGAACAAGAAAATGAGACAATGAGAGAAGAAGATATAACTCTTGTATTTTACTACAACTACAATGTCATATGAGTTTTATTTATAGGCTCAAGTTTTGTAACCAATGATTTACATTTAACATATACAATGAGAAATAAAAAATAATGCCTAGGAGTTACAATTTCACTACACATCCACTTTATTCACAATATACACATATATATATATATATATATATATATATATATATATGCCATTGACGGTGAGTTTGTCTAATTCATTATAACCGTTAGATTAAAATCAACGATTGAGATTAATCATTATATGGGAGCGTATGGGTGAGAACTAGTTCTTACCGCGATAA
Source organism: Astragalus glycyphyllos (assembly GCA_963573325.1). Classification (NCBI taxonomy): domain Eukaryota; kingdom Viridiplantae; phylum Streptophyta; class Magnoliopsida; order Fabales; family Fabaceae; genus Astragalus; species Astragalus glycyphyllos. Next base: position 99,341,468 of record OY754307.1, read on the forward strand.
ATGAGAACTAATCATTATAACAATTAGATTAAAATCAACGATTGAGATTACCTCCTTAATTAAAGGATGTTGTGTGGTTGTTTCCTTAATTGTAGGTTTTCATGTGATTTGTAACTAAAAACGAAACAACCACACAACATCCTATAATTAAGGAGGTAATCTCAATCGTTGATTTTAATCTAACGGCTATAATGATTAGTTCTCATTTATCACGGTAAGAACTAGTTCTCACCCGATACGCTCCCTATATCATAAGTAATTACAATCAAGAGTTTGTCCAAATCTGCGTCCAACTCAGGCCAATCAAATAAATCCACGCAGATCCTTGAAAAAATAGGTGGCATCCATGCGTGCAACCATATACAAGTCACGCCAGCAATGGAGGGCCAGGATTAAAACCATCAGATCGTAGATAAATCAAACCGTACAAATATGATATTCACACATATAAAGTCTCCTAAAAACATAAACGTAATTTTAGGATCACAAGTTAAAGGTATTGAATTCAGTGTTTTTCCAAACATAACACCCAAACAATAATGACCCCTGCCTAAAATAGTGGATCAATGTTCAATCATCATAATCAGCTTTAATTAAAACGAAAACTGCATCAATTCTCCCAGTAAAAAACTTCAATTGCCTGATAGCCATACACAAAAGCTCCATCTTCATTAGCGACTCATACAATTTGTTATCAAACGAATAATACAAAACTGATATTACCTGATACAACTAAACTCAGAATGAATTTGCCTGATCACTTTTTTTATGATTTTCTTCTGTGCAATCAACATGTCCATCTTGATTCCTTACAAACTGCTCCTCCTACACGAGTATTCCATAAAATTGTTAACTTCAATCATGTATATCAAATAGTCCCAAATAATCTTTACTAATATTTTTTATTTTCATTGTTCTAGGAAGCAGCCTATGTTGTTATGGCACATATCACAAGCATACTTTCAAATAACGCGTAAGATTCATCATCACATAGTATTGTTAGTGCCAGATCAGTTTGTATTTATAATGTTTGTTATGATAGCCGAGTCTGTGCGATCTAATTGTAGGTTTGGAGTGGACGTGGAAGTCCAGGATCACACTGGAACATCAGTATTCGCACTTAGAGGAGCTTCTGCTATGCACTTCTACGACCTACATCTACCTGCCCATGATCGTCGTCATCTGGAAATTCTCTGTTATGCGTACCAATTTTGTAGTAGTGTTGATCGAAAATGATGCTGAATATTATATTTGAATAGGTAGACCTAAAGAAAAAAAAAATAGATAAGGTGAGTAAACAAGAATAGGAATTATTACAATCCCGTTGAATTTTACATTGTTACTATCAGTCTAAATTTTACTACAATGTCTTGATTTATATCAACACATACATAAACCATTTTCTTCAACAGTAGATTTATGTATAACTAAAATAGCATTTTCAAAGTCCATTATTTGAAGGACCCTAAGTTACGGGCTATGAAGTTTGTGTTGATTGAATGATCTTGACTATCATTTCTGTTAATATTTTGCAGAGAGGCGATATGGAGAATCCAAGCTGAGCAAAAGGATGACGATAGGTTCCCGCGCTCTTATTGTGAGCGGAATGTTTCTGAGGACATCGAGGTGATTAAGACCTATAAGGATAAGTGGGCTTCTGAGGTACGTACCGTAATTAGTAATTGCTTTTAGTTTACGAACCAAATTAATCCCATAAATATATTATTTATTTCGTTTGTAACATATTCTTCTACTATAATGTCGTAGGCTACGATTGAAGGTACCAACCAAGAGGTACTTCTGATCGAAGATACCCCATCAAGTGGTGTTGTGGCTTTACCAAAGAGTGTTGATGGTGTCTCACAGGTATTTAGTTTAAATTTAAGTTTACACGTATGGAAATATGAATTCTAATTTAACAATCACAGTCCCTCCTTACAATATTGTATAAAAACCTCATATTACTTACGGACCAGTCTTTGTAAAATGAAAAAAGGTAATCATGTATATTTTTTTTTGGTTATATTCTGCAGGATTTGATTAGGAAGTTTGATCAGACCTCTTCTGATTCAACTACCATGGTTGCTTCAAGCGAAGTTGTGGACATCACCAGAGACACAGACGAGACCCCCCCAGCTAAAAGGAAGTCCACGATAGATGTTGCTTCACCATCGTCCAAACTTCCACTCAAGAACATTAAGGTGGAGAAGTAGAAAAATAAAACTGGTGGACAAGAATTGCACACCGTCTTGCAAGTTTAGAGACTTTTATGTTCTAATTTGATATTTGAATTCTAGTTTTTATTTCAATTAATATTGTCCTATTGTTTTTATCACATAATTAGGATTAGCTACCCTTTTCATGTTCATAATCAATTAGTTGATCCGCGACCGTACTACAATTAGTTGGTGGACCTATAGGATAATTGGGGCTATAATTAATGCATGACCAAACTTTAATTTAGTCTTCCAATCATTCAACCTTTTTGCTCTTCATGCTTTTCTTGAATTTAAATTCTAGCATGACCAAACTAGGGTTAATTTAGGAAAAAGAATATTAATCGCGAATGACCAAACAGATTAATAGCTTTAGTAAAGGGATTGGTAATTAAATAAAATAAGAGAATTCAGGTAGAATTAAACATAGGGGAATCGAAACTTGCAAGTGAAACCGCGATCCTAGACCTCTCTCCAACTTGTTAAATCTATTATTTTAATTCTTGCTATTTAATTCTTTTTATTTTAGTTTCTATAAACATCAAACTATTTCTTCGTCTAAACATTAAATAATCTTAATTAGTTTGGTACTTGTCAATTAATCCCTGTGGATACGATAATCTTTTATATTACTTCTGCGAAAGAGTACACTTGCTCTAACTGTGTTTTTAACGCAACAAGTTTTTGGCGCCGTTGCCGGGGATTAATTTAACAATATTAAACGAAATTTTTTTTTATTGCTTTAGACATTTTTTTATGCTTTAGTTTTAATTTTGTTTTTTATTTATCTTATTGAAAAAATACCAAAAAAAAAAGTTGCTAACTCTTTTCCAAGAAACAGCTGCAGTTCACCCTGTTTTGCAGAGAAAAGTTGAAATCATGGTTAAGACTCTTGGAGATTATATTAGAGAGGCAGAGGCGAAAAGGAATTTAGAGAAGTTATCTTGGTATATGCCTCAATATCAACGCCCATTTTCTCCTCCTTATGATCATTCATATTCAAACTATATTGGGATGACTATGAGCCACCTTCTTATTCCTCCAACTGGGATAATTATGAGCCACTACAAGTGCAGAGAAAAGTGGAAGAATCTGACATCGATGAGGTCTCTGTCAAATTTAAGGAGCAAACAAATGAAAGATTTGAGAAAAATATGGAAGACAAATGAAAGATTTGAGAAAGATCCATTTCATAATTTTGAGAAATAGGAGAAAACCCCAACTTTTGGGCAAATTGTTTTAACCATTGGTGATGTTGTGATTGAGGTTTACAAAGGAAAGGTAACTTTAAGGAGCGGTAAAGAAGATGATGTTATTAAAGCTTTAAATTCCAATGAAATTTTATCTTCTTTTACTTCTCCTTCTTTTGTTGATGTGGTTGAAACTAATATTTTCAGTGATTTAAAGATGCAGGACCTTTTGGAAAAAATTCTTATTTTGCAGGATCCTAGCATAGTGGTGGATGAAGGTAAAATTAAAAATCCACAATCCTTTGAAGCTCATCCACCATGTGGAAAAAGAAAGAATAATATGCTCTTGAACCACATTGTTAGAAAGCCAAGAAGGTGCACTGCGTTAGATGTCACATTTGCTCTTGGAGAGCCACCTGATTGAGCACCAACTATCGTCAGGCTCATGACGTTAAAGAAGCGCTTCGCAGGAGGCAACCTGTGTTTTATTTTCAGTTATTTTTATTTTGCTTTTGTTTTGTTTTGATTTTAGGAATAAGCTCAGGCTGCAAGCTCTCTCAGGAAAGTTACTCTTACTCTCTCTCTCATTTATTTCTTCTTGTTCCTATTTGACTATTATGCATTGAGGACCATGCTTCATGCTAGTGTGGGGGAGGATATTATATCTTGTCACTTGATCTTTATTAATGCACATACCCACTACATGCGTTGATAGCATTTTTTTTGGCTTGTTTTGCATTAGATTGAAAAAAATAGAGATTATGCCTTTAGGGGATCCCATAATTAATTTATTTGACAGACTTGTGCTTAATTGTAACTGTGAGGATGTCCTTAGAAAGCTGATAATTAGCATTTGTCCCTCTTGAGTATTTTTTGTGAACTAGCTTCTAAATGTGAGATCCGAGCCTTCATAAGGGTATTGATACTAAATCACAAACTTTTAGCCCTTTTCTTTCTATAAGTGTGTTTCCCAATTTGCTACATTCTAGAATTTGTCTTTTGACCATTTCAAGGCGAAAATTGATTAGCATCATGTAAAAAGATTTGGGGATTTAGGTATTTTTCTGGCCTCAGAGTTGCTTGATGAATTTATCCCTTACTTGCCCCCTTTGAGCCTATTTGTTATATTTTTTCTTTGGTACCCAGATATAATTTTTTCTTTTTTTGTTTGTGGTAACCATTTGAAATTGAATGTGGAGTAACTATTGAAAATTACAATTTCGTCCTATATTTTAGCTGTCTATATTGTCAGGACTGAAATTTCGTCTCATACTTTAGTTGTCTATCTTGTTAGGATGAAAAAAAAAGGAGTGAATCACGTGCTTACAAAAATATTTTCATACTAAGGAAACAAAATAGAAGTTATCATGTACTTACCTTTTCCTCCTATGAAAAAAATGAAAAAAAAAATTGAATTTGTCTACTCAAGAAAGAGCCAAAGCCACATCAAACGAATGAAAGAGCCAAAGGGCAAACCAGAAAAAAAAAAGAGTCTACTTAAGAAAAAAAAACAAATCAAAAAGAGTCGACTCAATAGGAAAAAAAAAGAATGAAGAAATGAAAGTGAAATTAATTTGGAGTTTGGACAAAAATTGTAAAATAGATAGGAGCTCCATATTTGATTTCAAAGGTTACTATTTATTTCTTTGTTTCAAAAACTTGTTGCGTTAAAAACACACTTAGAGCAAGTGTACTCTTTCGCAGAAGTAGTATAAAAGATTATCGTATTCACAAGGATTAATTAACAAGTACCAAACTAATTAAGATTATTTAATGTTTAGACTAAGAAATAGTTTGATGTTTATAGAAATTAAAATAAAAAGAATTAAATAGCAAGAATTAAAATAATAGATTTAACAAGTTGGAGAGAGGTCTAAGGTCGCGGTTTCACTTGCAAGTTTCAATTTCACTATGTTTAATTCTACCTGAATTCCCTTATTTTATTTAATTACCGATCCCTTTACTAAAGCTATTAATCCGTTTCGTCATTCGCGATTAATATTATTTTTCCTAAATTAACCTTAGTTTGGTCATGCTAGAATTTAAATTCAAGAAAAGCATGAAGAGCAAAAAGGTTGAATGATTGGAAGACTAAATTAAAGTTTGATCATGCATTAATTATAGCCCCAATTATGCTATAGGTCCACCAACAAATTGCAGTACGGTCGCGGATCCACTAATTGATGATGGACATGAAAATGGTAGCTAATCCTAATTATGTGATAAAAACAATAGGACAATATTAATTGAAATAAAAACTAGAATTCAAATATGAAATTAGAACATAAAAGTCTCTAAACTTGCAAGATCCACCTAAGTCCTTAGAAGAGGATTTAGGTATCCATAATAATAAAGAACAATAAAAGAAAAATAAGGTTCATGAATTACAGAAATAAGAATAACCCGGAAGAAGAGAAAGTCTTAATCTTTGTCTTCAATCTCCTTCTTTTACTCCAAAGCTCTTTCACGGTGTCGAAAAGCTCTTCTCTCCCTCCGCAGCGTTTGTGTAACTATCGTTTGTTTATGTGGTGTGTGGCTCTCCCCATTCATAAGTGAATTCCTCCTTTTATATTGGTTCCTTTTCTTTCTTTCCAAGCTAGGGATCAAGTCAAGATTGTTTCCTCTTTTAATTACAAGATATCTCAATCTCTAAATATTAGGATTTAGATCCTTCCTAAATATGTGTTGCTTGTTATCCACTCCATGCTTCTTTCTTTCTCTCCAAGTCACATGTGCATCACTTTTAATTGAAATCTCCAAGACGATCTTCTTCTTTTTATTACTGTGAGCCTTCTTGTATTAACGGGCTTGGGCTTGCGCTTGCTTTCTTTTATTCTAACATTTCTTCTAATTTCAGCCCACATTTATAATATTTTCTTTTTCTACCTTCCTGCAAATATAGAGTAATTTAAGTCAGTTATTTATTTAATCAGTAATAATTACTCTTAAAAACAACTCAAAATATCTCTAATAAATGCACTAAATTAGAGTTTATCACACCGCATGGGTTTTGGCTTAAGACTACTTTTCGGGAACTATTTCTGCTTTTTAACTTTAATCTTTTGGTCCATTCTGGAATTCACCTACAGAGATTTCGTTTGTGGTTTATATAACCGTTGATGTTGGTCATTCACTTTGAATCATCCGATTCAAAGTGACGATTTCTATTTCGTATGATTTTTGCATTTGGGAGTTTAGAACAATTTTCACAAAATTCAAATGCAAGGAGCAGATTCTATATTACCAACCAATCCAAATAATTTTCCATATATGTTTGTTTTTAATAACATTAATTACAAGGTCAAACACAAGTTCCAGCCAAGAGTATATGAATACCTGCTTCCTACAAGCTGCGAACCGTTTACTCAACTTTTCTAATGAACCGCTATAAGGGTTTTGGAGAATCTGTAGCTCCATCTTTGTCTGTATTTCCTGTTTAAAATCAAGAAAGTATCAGCCCATATTATATATATCATAAGGCAGTATGCCAATTGTCCACCAACTCACATTTTTTAACCAAAGCTACACATGCAAAACCTATTAGCAGAGTTTGGAGCTAACATTGGTTTGTTTACTCAAATTTCGTTTAAGAAAGACATACAATGCACGACAAGCAACGAGGCAATGCACAACCATGTTATAGTTAAAATCACACACGAGAGAGACATAATCTGCTTACATAGTAGATTCAGAACCGAAGTTGTCATGTACCTGATGAGACAATGGGAGATGTTTTATATTTTTGGAAATAATTATGTATTGGTACAAATTAGATGCACCCCAAATAGGAAATAATATGCATTAATTTATTAATTTATTATTTAAAAATAAATTGAGACTATATAATTAAGCCCATTTATTATGGCTCTGGATTCCCTCAGTTCATTTTATCCTGGTGTTGTTCTATCAAACAAATAGCACACCATCAAAATAAAATATGCTTGGTTGACACCAAATTGAGGGATTAGATTTTTTTTGGAGGAAATCATAAACACCGTTAGATTATTTGAATGGTTAGATATGTGTTTCAAAGAATGACAGGATGATAATATGTGTGGAGCAGATCCGGATCCCCATTAGTTACTAACAATTATTATTTATCCCATCATAATGCAGCCCACAAATTAAGCTGTATCTTTATGGATATTTAAAGTCCAAATCAATTCTAAAAACAATTGTTCCCTCCCAAACGTAAATTACACTTGCAACACAACCCAGTATTGTCACCATTCTTCATCTATATTCTTATTTTTTCTCTCTCTCACTCTCTATCACTTACAGCTGATAACGAATTTCTCACAAAAACACACGCATATATTGAACCAAATTGAGCACACGCGCCAGCACAACAGGTTAGTCTCAATTTTGCCATGATATTTGTTACAAAGTTGCGGTGTACGTAAGAATGCCATCATATAGTAAATTAACTTTTAGCCCCACGAAGAATACGTAATTATAAACATTGTCTTACCGTTGTAAGTTTCTTTGAAACGGGCCATTCTTCCTAGCCAAATGTCACCCTTTCGTCTTTCCACATCAACCACCCACCTGTTACCATCCTTTGTGTTGATACATACATCTTGATCAATTAATGACCCCCACCGCTCTGTGAATCTACGGGGAAATCTCTGTATTACAACAATTATAAAAACATTTAACCTGTGAGCTTATTTACTACTACATAGTTGTATAAGGAAATGCTGAAAACAAGCATCATCGTAACAAATAACTACAGTACTTACAATTCTTTCACCGCGACCGTCGGCACAACCAACAACGAAACTGGTGAGTTCTTTATCCTACACCGGAGATGCTTTAAACATTATAACAACAGCTAAAATAAGAATAATCATAAATGATGAAAATAGGGGTACTGGATCACATATGGTTCTTTTTTGTTACACATACTGAAATCAAAGTATGGCACCTCTAAATGTCATTTGATTCTCACAGTGGCTAATATATATTCCAATGCACGTCAATGTTGAACATTATCAACACTAAGAATCTTTACTTTGAAATTGACGTTGCTGTAACCGCAATTTTTTATAAACAACTATATTTTTATGTCTAAAAAATTATGACTAAAACAAAAGATTGTTTAATTCAGCAATACAGCTTGAATTAAATTTGAATGATAACAACCCAGCGTACTCAAAGAATCTCAACTATCAACTGTTTTCTACTGGTTCAACTTCTTCCAAATTACCGTTTTTTGAAACACTCACTGCAAACTTCTTTCAAATTGTTTAACACAATTAGCAAACTTTTTCCAAATTACCCTAACTTTTTAAAACATATTACTGTTTCCAGTACCACCAAAACCAATTCCAAATTACTGTTTTTTGAAACACATTCACCAAACTTCTTCCAAATTACCCTATCTTTCTAAAACTCATTCATCAAACTTCTTCCAAATTACTGTTTATTTAAATCACAGTCACCAAAACTTCCCATTAAATCTACAAACCCCAGTCATCCAAGTAGTATTATACATATTGTGTCCCTAATTTACTCATGCGGATTCGTTAGAAATTAAAGAACAATTATAATATAAAGATTCACATGCGAAATCTACGAAACCCTAATTGATTTAATTTCTTCCAAACAAGACTAAGCAATTTAATACACATGAAACAAACCAAGCATGATTCAAATCATTGTTAAATGGGGGGTATTTGTATTTGGGTGTCTTCCACCAACAGCCGTGCTCATAAGAGAAATTACAGTATCAATGCCATCGTAAAAGACACATTATATTATCTATCAACACAAATTATACAAGAATGCTCCGGTGAGTACAAGGATTCAGGCAAATGGCTATGAAGGAATTGTTTATTTCATGGTAGTGGCTCTTTATAGATTATACTATAAACCAACACCAATTAAACAAAAAAGACCACATGTATGCCTCTGGCCACGTATTATTACAATCATTCAAGCAAATTGGTATCTGTTCTACCGACCAAAAAATTCGGCCTTACATGTTGAATGAGAGCTACTTTTAATTATTTTCATATTAGGGGGTCATTTTTTTCCAAATCAGAAATTGGAGTTCACACAACAGGTTGTTTTTTTTTTTCAAATAAGGGTTCTCATAGTTAATTAAACAGAACAACGAATCATGAATGAACCAGAATCATCAGGCTAAGATTCAAAAATTAAACCAAAAAATGATGGAGATCGATTGATACCTCTATCGCAAATGCATCAGCGTTCGGATTAGCGGCGATAACGTGTGTACGTCGTGGTTTACGCGATGAAGAGGATCCATTCTTAGTTGCCATTGTTGATTCCGTCAAAGGGTTGATGTTACGATGGCTGTATCACTTTCGTAGACTGGAGAAACAGCTGCGCAGCCGCAGGATACAGGAAGAGGAAAGTTCATTCACAATAATGACTGAATAGGGTTTCAGTTTTGGAAACACCACATTAACTTAGAAGTAAATGACGCTAACACGCCTGTCAATTACTGACAAATACAGAAATGCCCTTGCACGGTAATAGTGCAACATCTATTATATTTTTTCATTCTAACCACCAGTTATACTATTATTATTAACTTGATCATTTTTTCCCTTCTAAGCATACTAAAAAAAATTAAACTCTAATTTTAATCATTATTTTTTATTACCACCAATATTTTTAGTAATCACAATTCTACTATAACCAAAATTACCCAAACTTAATATCTCCTAAAATATTATACAATATAATTTAACATACCAGTGCCAGGTAGATTTGAAAACGTGTTCAATTTATGCATTGTACGTGGTAACCAAAATATCATATATTACACGTAAACATACAACCGACTCTTTTTTAATCACAAAGTAAGATTTTCAAAATTTAATTTTAAAGGACATGTATACCCTTGCTGGCACGGATGATACATACTAGTGTGTGTGTGTGTGTGTGTGTGTGTGTGTGTGTATATATATATATATATTAAGGTAATCTATGAGTTTTAGTAGCTAAATACTTGTTGTGCAAGGTTAAAAGTCAGAAGAAAATCTAGCTATGTAAGTTTTTCTATAAAATTATTATCCGAACAACAAGTCTTTTGTGTTTTCAAAACTAAAGGTGTTTTTAGTGTTTTCTTAGAAAATCTCATCTTTTGCCCAGAGGAAGGGAGTATTATGATGATATGAATTTTCGAAAAAGAAAATTTTTGCTAAAAACATTTGACATCTTTGATTTAGGAGAAATCCTTCTATCCCCAAAAGGTTGATAGTTAAACGATTAACGTCGTTTGCAAAGATGACAAGTGAAGTGTTGTTCGCATAACAGTTCTATAAGTCTAATTTACATAAGACAGAATTGGTCTTGACATTTAACCAACCACAACAACCTTAGCCGATTCCCATGGAGATAGATGATTATGATCATCAAAATAATCTGATAAAAAATGAGGAACTAGATGAATATCCAAAAAATTTGGATAAATTGAATAAATGGACTATTCCTACTGTGCCTTCAAAACAAATTTATAAATTTGGCATGTTTGACGTTATATCTCGTTTTGCTGTTAAGCAAATAGAACAAACTATCCAAGTTTCTGAGAATACTCAGACAATCAGACTTTTAAGTAAAAAAGATTTACTTCCTTTCAAAGATTACAATTTTATCCATATTGGATTAATTCAAATTGCTTTTAAGCCCTTAACTTTGTTAGGTTTAAATTCAAGTATTATGGCTTATGTTAGAGATAGAAGGTGCAAAGATTTTAAGCCTTCTCTAGCTGCTTTATTAGAGACCAGTCTGTGTCATGGACCAGTCTATTTTGATGTCTCTCCAAATCTAAGTTTATCCTTATTTGACAAGAATCTATCAGATGCTGTACAATTAACTATCCATACCAATGGTTATAATTTTAAACCAGGAAGTGAAATAATAGCAATATGCTATAGAATATATTATAAAGTTCTGAACACGCTTAACCCTAAGGCTAAGCAAATATCTTTTCCAGGAACTACAACTTTAGTCCAGACTAACTTATTATCCTCTAACATAGCAACAAATAGGTTAATAAGATTGGATGAAATAGACTTCCCTACGACTTGGTCTCTACCCCAAGAAGTAGACCCTGAACCTATCTTAAATAAAGAGGTAGACCAAATCATCCAGAATACTGAAGGAGACATAGAAATAAAATTCAATTCTAAAAGGATTACTAGAATACCTAGGACCCTGTCTTCTAGACATTCTGTTAGTAATTTTTACACTACACCCAATGAGCTTACTAGAAATCCTAGAGGCTCAAATAGAGCTTCTACTTCTCAAATAGGAGAAGAGATAGAGTCTGTGGAACAGATAAGAATTAGTGAGAATAAAATTCCACATGGTATTTACCAAAAAACCAATTCCCAGAGTAGGCAATCACCTACTCAATCTGAAATGAGTTTTGGTATATGATGGACCTAAGCCCAGGAAGTGCTATGAGAGAACTCATCAATGATGAGTTCCAACACGAAAGGTATTTTCAATTTAGAAAATGGTATTTCAAAACCTTTTCTTCTTCTGAATTAAATAATTTTAAAAATGTTTATTATGAAGAGTTAGCTATAACTCAGAATTATATTCCTTTTGTTAAATGGTTTATAGCCTATTTTATTAATAAAATTAACCAAGAAATTCTTGTTTTACAATCAAATTCTTGGACAACAATTAATGGAGAGGAAATAATTTCTCCTTTCCCTCCTAAACAAGCAATAACTCTTGGCAAAGATGCTGAAGCCAAAGCTCTTTTTATTCTTCAAAAGGTCGAGCATAATCAAGTCACTATTAGAGAATTAAACTCTATAATAAAATCCCAGAATTATACAAATACTTTCCTTTTATGTTTTGGAGAACAATTTATTTCCCTAGAAAAAGATTTATTGTCTTTGAAGGATTTGATGGAAAAACAAATTGCTCAGCAATAAATTATTATAGATCAATTGAGCAGAGAAAAATCTACGGAAGTCATCCCTGTTATAAAGGATGTTCCTCTAGTCCAACCTCCTATTTCCATAGAAGGTTTTAGAATGGACAACGAGAACACTGAATTCACTCGTATCCTCAAACAAAAGTTGAAAGATTTACGTTTAAACGTTTTGTCTCAGAAAGATACTTCTGAAAATACTTCAGAAACTTCTGAAGATGGTGAAGAGATTGGTAATATTGACGAATTAACTAGGATGTTTAATAGCCAAGACATTAATAGAGATGTTGAGATTAATCCCATCTATGAGAATAAGTCCTTAGAAAAATATTACTATAAAAGGCCCTCACCTCAAGATTTACTCTTTGAGGAGACTGAACCATATCAGAATTCATATTCTGGAAAATCCATCTATGAATGGAATATTGATGGTTTAAATGATAAACAAATTATAGACACTGTACATAAAATGATTATGTATTCTACCGTCTGCAAACAACATGGTAATTCTGATAGCTCTATAGCTTCCTTTATAGCCACTGGCTTTGTCAGCCAATTAAGAGGTTGGTGGGACTATTACCTCACAGATGTTCAAAAACAGGAAATTCTATCTCATAAGAAAGAGATTAAGCTAGAAACTAGCAGTAGTATCAATACTACAACCACAGGCGAGGAAGACGCCGTATATACTTTATGTCTTTCAACTGGATCATCTTCCCCAGACAACAATGATTGTCAATGTAATGCCCCGCCCGTCCACCCACGCTACCCACCTACCACCCACCACTTGAAGGCGGTATCTATGTGTGGGATTCGGCGTCGCCCCCGGGACGACGCCAAATCATACGGTCCCGCAACCCCCTGATTGTTGCGGCGTCCCCTCTCAAAACTCCATCCCGTAGTCGAGTTAGGTTGTGGAGGGAAGGCTCCCCCGTGCAGGTGTGGGGGCTGTCTAGGGCCCGCGCTCCTCGTCCCGGCCAATCCCCTTCAGGATCGAGGGGGGTCATCCCCTTGATTATCTCGACCTTAACCTCGAAGAGGTCTTCGGCGTCATGGAGGGCCCATTGGATGAGTTAAACTACTGGAAATCTATTGCCGACATGAACGGCTTGAATGTTCTCACTGCAGAACAAGATGAAGCCTTAAAGGCTTTAGAGACTATTTCAGATAATAATCTGAAAAGAAAAATGATCAATTTTCTAATAAAAGAAAATGTCAAAAAGGAATCTCCTTTAATCATAGAAGCACCTTATCAAATTAGTGAGGTGATGTCTAGATTTAGACAGTCCAATATTAGGGAAACACCTGTCTCTATTATAGACTTGAAAAGAGAAATAAATCTCTTAAAATCTGAAATTTCTCAGATTAAAAAAGATAATAATATTTTATATCAAAGAATAACTCTTCTAGAGAATCCAGAGAAAATAGAAGGAATTTCTTCTAGTGATAACAATTATTTGTCTCTTTTAGATAGAGTGACGTCACAAAAATGGTTTGTCAAAGTTACTTTGATGATTAATAAAAATTTTATTTTAGAAAATGAGATTGCCCGTATAGATAGTGGAGCAGATTTAAATTGTATACAGGAAGGGATTATCCCTACTAAATACTTTTCGAAAACATCCCAAGCCCTCACACAGGCTGGAGGCGACAAACTGCAAGTTAAATATAAACTTTCAAATGCCTATATTTGTAATCAAAATATTTGTTTACCAACATCTTTTATTCTGGTCAAAAATTTGACTCATAGAATTATACTAGGCACCCCTTTTTTGCATAATATTATGCCTATTATAAATATTGATCAAAGTGGAATTACTACTATTATAGGTAATAGAAAAATCGTTTTCAAATTCATTACTGATCCTCATGTCAGAATGTTAAATGAGGTAAAAGATATCCTCCTTAATAAAGAGAAGCAATTATGCTTCCTTAAAGAAGAAGTAGACTTACTTAATATAAGTGAGCAACTTAATAAAGATAATATTAAGAAACAAATCAAAACTATTGAGCAACAATTTGTTGCAGATGTTTGCAATGATCTTCCTAATGCTTTCTGGAATAGAAACCAACATATTATATGCTTGTCCTATGAAGATGGCTTTATTGAAAGTCAAATCCCTACTAAAGCTAGACCAGCTCAAATGAACAAGGAATACCTTGATTTGTGTAAAAAGGAGATTAACTCTCTTTTAGAAAAAGGATTGATTAGAAATTCTAAATCACCTTGGAGCTGTACAGCGTTCTATGTTAATAAAAACGCTGAACAGGAACGAGGAGTTCCTAGACTATTTATTAATTATAAACCCCTTAATAAGGTATTAAAATGGATCAGGTATCCTATCCCTAATAAAAAAGACCTTTTAGACAGATTAAACGATGCTTTAATCTTTTCAAAATTTGACATGAAATCAGGTTATTGGCAAATCCAAATAGATGAAGCTGATAAATATAAAACAGCTTTTACTGTACCCTTTGGACATTTCGAATGGAATGTTCTCCCCTTTGGGTTAAAAAACGCCCCTTCTGAATTTCAAAATATCATGAATGATATTTTTAATCCTTATTCTGAATTCATGATTGTTTACATAGATGATGTTTTAATCTTTTCTAAAGATATTGACCAACACATAAAACATTTGAAGATTTTCAAAGGTTTGGTCAAACATAATGGTTTAGTTATTTCTGCCCCAAAGATGAAACTTTTTCAAACAAAAGTCAGATTTCTAGGTCATGAAATAGACCAAGGAACAATTATTCCTATCAGCAGAAGCATAGAATTTGCTTCTAAATTTCCCGATGTTATTTCTGAAAAGAAACAATTACAAAGATTTCTAGGAAGTCTGAATTATATCTCAGACTACTATGAAAATTTATCACAAGATACAACTATTTTATATAATAGTAGACTTAGGAAAAATTCAGGACCTTGGACAGAGAAACACTCTCAGGCTGTCCAAAGAATTAAGGCCAAAGTGAGATGTTTACCTTGTTTAAATTTAGCAAGTCCAAAATTTTTTAAAGTTGTTGAAACAGATGCTTCAGATTTAGGATATGGTGGTATCCTAAAACAGGTGAATCCTAGTAATTCCAAAGAGGATCTTGTAAGATTTACATCAGGAAAATGGAATCCAACCCAGTCGAAATACTCGACATTTAAAAAAGAAATGCTTTCCATTATAAAATGCATTTCAAAATTCCAAGATGATTTACTAAATCAAAAATTTTTACTCAGAATTGACTACAGTTCTGCCAAATCAATTATCGAAAAAGATGTGAAGAATTTAGTGGCAAAACAAA
The DNA here is from genome assembly GCA_963573325.1 of Astragalus glycyphyllos. NCBI lineage: Eukaryota > Viridiplantae > Streptophyta > Magnoliopsida > Fabales > Fabaceae > Astragalus > Astragalus glycyphyllos. The sequence continues at coordinate 99,357,097 of OY754307.1, forward strand.
TCTTTGCTAGTTGGCAAGCACAATTGTCTGCTTTCGAATTTGATATACAGTATATTAAAGGAGAAAATAATTCTCTTGCTGACTATTTGACACGTGAATTTTTGCAGGGAGAATAATAACCCTCCTAGGGAGAACCCTAGGGAAGATGGCAACCCCCAGCAGGGGAAGAGGGCGCGGGTACAATAGTCGTGGCCGTGGTGGTCGTGGAGGCAACAATATGCTGCCTTACCAAGAAACAAATATTCCTCTAATAGGGGTTGGACTACAGTCCATTATAACAGAACTAGAAATATGTAGCAATTGCCTGCACCTCCAAGGAAAGAAGATATACCTTCTTCCTCGTCGAGTAAGACAACATCTTACAAAGAGGCGGCAGTCAATGACCCCCCTCAAGAAGTAGCGGAATATTTTGAAAACCCTGTTACTGAAGATATAATGTATATCGAAGATGAAGATGTCACTATGACTCCCAATGATGGGTGGTCAATTAAAACAAGATACCTCGAATCAAGAGGATATCCTGGTCTCTATGGCAAGACCCGACCAAATTTAGAAATATTACTAATAGTTACTGAATCAGTAACAATTACACATCATTACCAAAACAATAATCCAGACAGTTTTATAAACTTCAGCAAATGCCACATCAATAAGATACTGTCACCCAGAGAATGGGGGTTAAATCCTAATGGAGAAAAGGCAATAAAAATTGCCGAGGGAAAATATGTATATTTTAACTATTGGGATTACATCCAGGCATTTTCACTGGCCTTTTACTATCAAAACCCGAAGAACAAACATTCTTGGTTTTTTAGCATTAATCCAGAAATACTGGAGAAGCCTTTACCAAATTGGTTTTACAACTGGTGGATAAAATTTGGTCCTTCCTTAGAAATCCTGCCAGAAAATATTCTGGACTTATATGATTCATGGTGCAATCATAGCCCTTTAATTCTGAAGAATGCTTCAAAATTAATAACAGGACAAGGTCCATGTTTGTTTTTTATCAAGTTCCAAATCCCGTGGATATGGAGATGGACTATTACCATAGCCCAAGATAAATCCAATATTCCTATCCTTAGAAGAAATTTCTTCTACAAATGGTGGACTAGAATGGCCACTGAAGACCTTCAATATATGGAAGCCAAAATTGAGACAGTTATAGCTGATGATCAATGTAAGACAAAAGAACAGAGTTCTCAAGAACTTTCAATAGCTAATTTAAAAAATTACTTCCAAAAAATTCATCCAAATGAGACGGAAGAACAAATTATGGTCAGAACTCTTGATCACATGAAGAATCAGTTCTTTAAAACTTTTCAATTCAAAAATGAAGCAGTATCGATGAAGACCAGTTCATCGCAAAATTCAATGGACTCAGGTGCCTTCGATTGCCTAGCTGGAGAATCCCAAGCTGAGGAAGACCCTACCCCCGAAGACTTTTGGGACGCCATGATCCAATCAATGACTCAGCAAAACAAAAAAGGATAAAGACAATAAATCTATCGTCAGCCATGACGCCACAAAATCAATAATTCATATTCGGCCAAAGAAAGAATCTTTCTTTTAGTCAAAAGAAAGCAATAATTTCTGCTTTTACTATTTCCTTTTTAAGTTTTGTCGTTTGTCATTATGAATGTGCCTATGGGGCCCACAAAAGCGTACCCGGCATTGATAATGAATTTTGTCGTTTTGTCTACCGGCTACCGAATGTAACAGTAGCTTTTTACCGGCTTAAATAGTAAGCCTTTATTTCCTCTATATAAGGCATATCTGCCTCAGTTGTAACATAAGCTTGAAAATATATAAAATTTTAGTCTTTGTATTTTATGCTCTTTTCGGACAACCTCTTCTCTCCTCAATTGACGATCCTCTTCCGCTGCCTTCTTGTCCGCTTATATATATATATATATATATATATATATATATATATATATATATATATATAGGTAAATTCTTCCATACCCATTCTATAATGGAGGGGTATCATACCTTCCTTACTTGTCCTAATTTAATTGGGCCATGTGTCAGTTGTATTCCATATCACTTTTAAGATGTAATTTTTAAAATATACCTAAATCTTTAGTCTAATTATGTTAGACCCTAATTCTTCATACAAATCACACCAAAACCCTATTTCTTTCAAAATCAATTTTTCTAACTCATTAAATCAGAACCGTTTTTAAAAACTTGAACACTTTTTTTGTCATCTTTCCAATTCTCTTTGAAGGTATCTCCTCCGGCGATGAGGTAACTGTGTCAAGATCTTGTGACTTGTACACTAGCTCTCATCAGTTCTTGCCGGCTTTGATGAGATAACTGTGTCAAGAGTGTCGTCTTGTTCACTAGCTCTCATCAGGATACTAAGTATGATGCAGTGCAATGCTCTGAACGAAAGCTTGTCCTTTTGATGCAGAGTGGGTTCACTGAACGTTCTTTAGTATCCGCATAACATATGATCTTTCCGTTTTCTTATTACCTTCATGCCCTATGTGGTGGTTCTTCTTTATTCTCTCCTCGCTGAGTGAGAAGTGTGTCCTGGTGGTGTTTGCGTTTTTGCTCTCCTTGAGCGCTTTCAGAGATCAGGCGTTTTGCTTCGTAGTAGTCAGTAGCTGTTTGTGCTTTGCGTCCATGGATGATCTTCACCTTCAACAATTGACGATCGAGAATGAGGAATCTGATGTAGTTGTTCAGACCATAGAAGGAGAAAGTGATGGGACAAACTTGGAGCTTTGTTTGGTTGGCAGATTCTTAACGGACAGACCCATTAGATTCCACATCATGAAGGACAGGATGGCCGGTGTGTGGCGGCCATTAGGTGGTGTTACTATTCGTGAAATGGAGCCTCGACTATTTATCTTCCAGTTCTACCATCATGTTGACATCCAAAGAGTTCTCAAAGGAAGGCCATGGTCTTTTGACAAACATCTTCTCATTCTAAGCACTATTCAGGAAGGAATCATGCCGAATCAAGTGCCTCTATTTGCAGTTCCGTTTTGGGTTCAAGTTCATCATCTTCCCCCGGGTTTCATGTCCGAAGCAGTGGGAAAGAGTCTCGCAAGCTGTATGGGGGAATTATTAGAGTACGATGCTAAGAATTCTGTGGGTCTGTGGAGATCGTTCATGCGTCTCCGTATTTTGCTTGATGTCCGCAAGCCTTTACTTCGTTCCAAAAAAATACGAAAAGAGGGAGGTGTCTCAGTTACGGTTACTTTCAAATATGAGAGGCTGGGATCATTTTGCTATCTCTGTGGTTTGATGGGTCATAACGATGATTCGTGCCGGTTGCTATTGACTATAGGAGTGGATACAGGTGATCGTGGGTGGGGGCCTGAAATAAGAGCTGATCCTAGGCCAAACATGGCTACCGGTGGCGCTAAGTGCTTATCTCCACATGTCGTAACACTCTTTTACATTTTTATAATTGTTCTCTCAGTTTTGTTCGGCGACAAGCCAATTGTGTTGCTCACACCTTAGCTAGGGCGACACAATCTTTTGCTAGTCACCATGTTCATCTTTCTATTCCATCTTGTATTTCAACTATCTTGATTAATGAAATGGTCTGAGTTTATTCCGTTCAAAAAAAAAAATCAGAACCGTTTCAACACACACCTTCTTCTTCTTTCTCTCCCTCCAACGTCTATCTTCTTCTTCTTTCTCTCCCTCTTTTCTCACTGCTTCTCTCTTCTTCTTTTCTGTTTCTCTCTTTTGAGAGTTGTGTTGTGGCTGAAAAAAGTCTTGCAAAAAACAATCTTTCATCATCTCTTTGAATAAGGTTCTCCGCCGCGCCGCCGCTGCGCCGTCGCCTGTCACGCCGCTTTGCCGCCGCCTGTCACGCCACTGTGCCGCCGTTGTCACGACCCAGAACAGAGCTTTGTTTTTTCTCTTCTCAAGAACCCAGGTTTTACACTGCTTCTTTCGTTTATCTCTTTCTTTCATTTTTACAACCCTCACTGAAGCCTCACAGAAGCAGAACTCAAGTTTTACACTTATTCTTCTTTCCTTTTAACTTCTTCTTTCACTGAAGCTTTCGCTTAATTAGTTTTGTTACTTATAAGTTATAAATTATTAGTTGTGTTTGTGCCTTGCTTGTTAGTTTTGTGGCTTAAGTCATGACTTATTAGTTGTGTTTTGTGAACTTATGACTTGTAAAGCTTAATATTAATTAAGTTTTTGAAGTATTGATATATAATACACTTTCATTATATGTGTTTGATGAATTTTGTATAATCTTACGATTATACTTACGATTCCACGTTTTACGATTATACATCCCCTTTCCGATTATATGTATAATCTCAATTCTGACTACCTTGAAATTAACTTCATAGTTTTGATACTCTGGTTGTTACATCTGCATCGACATTGATTAATTCCCCTGCCCCTTTCGTTCTACAAATTGGCATTGTTGCTGAATTGTTGGATTTAAGTTATGAAGAAACCCTTTGTTGATCCTGACATTGTTTCGCAAAATTAGAATGAATTTTGTGTAATTTGTTCTTGTTCTTCCTTGTTATTTGTTGAATTGATGAAGTATATTTATTCTGACTGATGTTTATGATCACTTTGAGTATTGTCTGGTTTTCTGAAAATACAAACGTAGGGGTTGGATTTTTGTTGTTGTTAGATTTTGTGCATAGTAAAAGGATTTCTATAGTATTTTTTATTCATGTATTCTTGACATGAAAAAGGAGCATTAATGCTTACTAGCTCAAGTATTTTTCAATACCACAAGCTATGAAAAGTAAAAGGATTTCTATACATGTATTCTTGACTTGAAATCCTATAGGGAACGATATGTAGATGATTTCTATACTTGCTGCCAGTAAGTGAAATTTCTATTATGCAATATGTAATTTGCCTTGAAATAACAGTTACTAAAAACTAGTTTTCCAATCAAACACTTCTTAAACTATACAGACATTGGTCTCGTCAAATTGTTGCTCACCTTTTAACATAGCAAGACCAGATAAATATTTCTTCTTCTTCTCTCCTCTCTCTCTCTCTCAACATATACAATCAACTTCCAGAATGTACCACCAATTTTTTTTTTCCGCAAGAGCATCGAAAGGATGGGATTTGGGATGTTAGGGTTTGTAAGTTCATAAACCAAATTGGGGGAAAATGAGAGAGAGGGATATGCATAGGCCCTCACCTAATAAGATGAAAGAAGAAACGCATAGATCAGAAAGGAGAAAACAACCATGTCTGATGTTGAAGAGCAGGTTTATCCCCATACCTTGCAAGAGTCAGGAGGCGCGGTGGTTGAACAGGAAGTTGGAGGCGTACACGGCTTGGCACGGCGGCAGCGGCGAACAGTAATGAAAGGGACAAATAGAGTTTTTTTGAAAGAGAAAAGAGGGAGAGAAAGAAGAAGAGAGAGGTCACGACAATTTTAATTTAATGGTTACAAAACTTAATTTTGAAAAAAATAGGGTTTTTGTGTGATTTGTATGAAACTTTAGTTGGGCTCTACCATAATTACTTTAAAGATTTGGGCATATTTTGAAAAACACATCTTCAAAGTGGTATGGAATACAATTAACACATGACCCAATCAAATTAAAACAAGTAAGGAAGGTATGATACCCCTCCATTATAGGATGGATATGGGAGCAAGCACCATATATATATATATCCTCAAATCAAACAAATTCTAAGTGGAGATCATAATCTACACACACACGGAGACTGAGAGAGACGATGGGTGTGGTAATAATCGACGGCACGACGGTGAGGGACTTCGTAAACGACGAATCTAGTTTCAAAAAAAGCGTTGACGAGCAATTCGCTGCACTCGATCTCAACAACGACGGCGTTTTATCACGGTCAGAGCTTCGCACTGCCTTCGAGTCGATGAGGCTCATCGAGGCACACTTCGGCATCGAAGTCGCAACCACGCCAGAGGAGCTTACTCGTCTCTACGACTCTGTTTTCGATGCCTTCGACGGCGACGGTAGTGGCACCGTCGACCGCGACGAGTTTCTGTCTGAGATGAAGAAGATTATGCTGGCTATCGCTGATGGCTTGGGATCCTCACCAATTCAGATGGCTCTTGAGAATGACTCTCATAGTCTCCTTCAGAAAGCCGCTGATCTTGAAGCTTCTAAAACCGCCGCTGCTTGACCGTCGTTTTGGTAACTTCCCTTGTCGTTTTGGTGTTTTATATGTTATAATACAATACCGTATTAGATCGTGCTTGTGTTGTGTATATGAAGCTGAAATAAGATACTTGATCATAGAGACAATTAAGAAGAACGTCTTTATATTCAGTTTTTCTATTATACGCTGCTTTTGTTCTTCAGATTTTTTTTTATAGGATTGATTGGCTTTATTAACAACCTTGATTTCATGTTTGGATTAGCTTATAAGCTTATTAGTACTTATCTACTCATATTATTTGAGAGTTTATGTAAATAGCTTATATGAAGTGTTCACATGCTATTTTTAGCTTTATTAGTATGAGCTTTCTAAGATAGCAAACTTATCACTTATTTTGATTTTTCTTTAGCAACCGCAAAAGTGGCTTCTATATAAAACATAGATAGCAATTAGCAGATAAAATAAATAATAAATATTCTTTTAGCTGCATTGTTACACTTAGTGGGGAGAAAGTTTTCTATCTTATTTCTAATCAACTTCAAAGCTTATTTATTTCTTGGAGATTATGATTTAAGTCAAAGAAAATATGTGTTTCTGAGTACTGGTGTTGTATTTATTCAATTAATTAAAAGGTTATCCATTTGATTAGAAAAGAAAGGTTACTCTATATATCTGGTATGCCAAGGTCAAAATCAAACTATTTCTTCTTCTTTTTTTGTGTATTTTATATCAAAATTTTGACTATTTCTACTGCATTGTATTTTGAATATTGATATCGAAAATCATCCTTGTCATAAAGTTGCTTCTATATAGTGCATTATTTCGATAGCTTTGTGTGCAAAATTTGAAAATAAAATGATAAAATGTTGTGTCCTTTGCTGTGGTTTTAAAGCTATAAATAAACTGACAAACTACAAGTGAATTCCAGGCCACTACAATAAACATGGCCTGTGAGTTATTAGATCACTACTTGAGTTTCAAAGTTGAGGCAGAGTTATGAGTAGGGGTGTGCATGGTACATAAACCATACCACACTGTACCATACCTTTATTAAAAAGCAGTTCTGGTGTACTGATTTATAAAAACCGGTTTACTTTTACAATCTGGTATGGAACTAGTAATAAACCGGTGATAAACCAATTCGCACTTGAAATTAATTTTCAAGTTTGAAAACACCAACACTAGACATTGAACCCACCGACAATGGACATCCCCACTTTATATGAGAAATTAAAGCTTTGCATTTGATCCTTGTGCACTGCTACAAATTCATGGTCACCATCTCCGATTCTGCTACAAATCCATGGATGCATTGTTTTCTGTTTCGTCATGGTGATATCAAAATCCTCCTTCATCATAAGCGAGATTTGAGAGAAACAAATCTGTGAGAGAGAGAGAGAGAGAGAGAGAGAGAGGGAGGTGGTAGAGGAATGAGAGAGAGAGAGAGAGAGAGAGAGAGAAAGTCACTGTGGGAGAGACCAAGAGAAATAGAGAGATCGAGTAAAGAGGAAAATGGAGATCTACGGTTGTCGGCGGAAACGAGGTTGTGGTATGTGGTTCCGGTGCCGATGGGAGGAGGTCTTTTGCTGAGTATATCTGAGAAAGGTTTTACTACACAAAAGGAATTTAGCATTTGACTGAATTAAACAGTACTATACCGGTTTGGAGAAAAGGTATACCGGGATCCCTTTTTATCACTAAATGGGCCGGATTGGTAATTTTTTAAAAGTGGAACGGGCTTTCATTAGCAGTAAGGGTATGGTTTTTGGTACGGTAAAGGTTTACCAATTTTTATGTGCACCCCTAGCTATGAACTAGCATCAATGGAGTAGATGAAACTGAAGATGGAATATAGATCTGGATTTCATGCTGCTAAAAAGCACACAGTTTTCACGTAGTAACCTTCTTGAACTGTCCGATTATAGATTAGACGGCTTGCAGTTAATCTCACGATGCACAAGTTAAATATGCATTTAAATGTGAGTAGTCCAATCTTGATCGGATGGTTTAAGATAACTAAACGTAAAAACTGTATGCTTTTCTAGGACACCAAATATGGATCTGATGTAACACAACAAAACAGCATAAATCATCGTTGCATCATGGTACATCATGTTTTTTATCAGTGGGACCCTGGTTGAGTTTTGTTTCCAGAGATTACAATTATTCACCTTAAGGAGTAGGTGAATGCTTTGGGGATGAGTACTATTGATAGGTGACTCCCTTAGTTGTTAAAGACTGAGTGACTTAGTTAGAGAGTTAGGCTGTGATGCACATAAATCAGAGGAAGAGAATAGAGGAAAGCTATCACGTTATTTCAAAGTGAATGTATTGATAGGAAATCCTTCAAGTTAGTTAGATATAAAGTGTGGGATAATAGGCTATCAATAGGAGAAAAGACAGATTAATAAGCAATACAATTTTGAGAGAATTACTGCATAACTTGTGTCTTAGGTCCAAAGTTTGACAACCAATAAGCAATACAATTTTGTGACTCCAGCGACAACAAATGTAGTTATTCTCCTACCATACTCTATATATACATTTACATACTGGCTAACATAATTCAACAAGTTCATGCTCTAAATTCAAAACCAACACACACACACACACACACACAAATGCTATTCATTTACACCAAATAAATGATGATATTTTGAGAATGTCATGTTTTGTTTAATTACTTATTCTCCTAGTGATAGACAGAGATGTCTCCATCGACCACTATTTTGTTTTTTCTTCACTTTTCTATGGTGCAGTGACTGTTATCTGTTTTAGAGCATATGCTAGACTAGGTTCCAAGTGACCGGGCTTGTATTTCCAATTTTACTTTCTAATTACAAATATGCTCTATATACCTCTGTTTTTAAACTGCTATGTTGCCTCTTCAATGCTCATAATTACCGTCTTTTATAACAACAATACAACGCCTAGAATCTTTATCCAGTATATGGTTACGTTTCTATCTTATTAGAATTCTCATTCCTCATCAAAATAGTTGTGTTTTCTTTTTGCCGAAAATAGTTAAGTTGAATGTTAGGTTTTGACTCATGAAATCAGATCTCTCTTGAGTGAACAAGGTCTGAACTGCTATTAAGGCCACTTTAGTTGACGCAAGATACACAATGTTCCTCTGCTGTTGATCTTGAGTTTCTATGTAACCGGGTTACTGTGGTTACCTTTAAATTTTACTGCTTGTTATACTTTTTTTACTATTTTTACCTTGTAATCATCTTCTAGAAGAGATGAGCTGGCTATTTTGTTAGTAGATTCTCCCATTTCTGTCAAGGGAAATCTAGTGAAATCAATTGTACCACACAATCAGAGCATGGAGACACAATCAGAGCATCGTTACGAGTAATTGTCACAGAGCATGGAGGAACTTCGCTCTCTAATCTTCGCTCAAACTCGGCCGGAGACACAATCAGAGCTTCAAGACGAAACACAACCGGTGATCCAACTCGTTACTCAACCAGTTGCTCAACCCGTGACTCAACCGGTGGTTCGTGACCAACGCCTCTACTCCATTCGCATTTTGAAGGTGGAATTTCCTAGATTTCGACAGAAAGAAGGTTAGAGACTGGTTCTATAAGTGTGATCAATTTTTCTTGCTTGATGAAACTCCCCTTGAATCTAGGGTAAGACTAGCATCCAATCATTTAGAGGGTTTAGCATGGCAAGGCATCTTAATTACATGAAAAATAAGCTAGATAATTACCCTTTATGGACACAATATGCTTCTGATGTCGATGCTTGTTTTGGTGATATGTATGAGGACCCTGTTGCAACCCTTGTCCAGATTAAACTCACTGGTAACATTCAAGCTTATGTAGGTGAGTTTGAGCTAGTGCTCACACAAGTCATACTCCTCCCAGAGGTCCCCTTAGCATATTCCTAGCCAGCCTTGAACATAACACTCAAATGCATGTGAGTCACTATTTATTATAGGCACAACTGGTCATCATTAATTATAAAAAATGAGTTTGAAATTTGAAAAGTAAAGAAAGAGGCGCTTAATGATGAAGATGTGTTTTAGACATAAAAGGGAAAATTATTGTTGATATTGTGAGGGTAGTTAGGTATTTTTGTTAGCGGATAAATGGCAGCAATTTATAGTAGATTAGTACAAGTCAAGCTAATTCAACTCAGATTTTGATTGCAAGACTAACCAATTACCCAACGTCTCTGGGAGCAACTTTAAATCTCTGGGCCGACTGTCCTACCCTTTGAGGTTCCTCCAATTCAATGAGGGGATTAGTCACTGCGTACGACAGTAGATACTCTGGTCTCGACCAAAAAAATTACCCAATGTCTATTGAATGTGATATCTCACTCATAAAAAATTGCTTAATCTATAATTGGAAAAGTGGAAAAGAAGAGACTGATCCAAGGTGAAAGTATAATAGATGTAAATACACCTCGAGTTTTAGTTTTAATAAAATAGTCGCCGGATCTGTAAATACACCTTTAGTTTTAGTTTTAGAAAAACTTGTGTATTATATTGTATATGAACTTCGAGGAACCTGTATGCATATTTTTTCTAAGATAAATAGTATGAATCCTATATCTAATTCCAATAACGTCCTGCAGTCAAAAATGCAATTTGTTATACCCATTTCACTAGAATATTGCTTGCAACCCACGTGCGGTAGGTCCCATATACAAGTTGCACTCTCAATTAAATATAATAATAAGAATAATATAACACAGGTTCTAATTTACAAGTAAGAAAACTAAATATAAAATTATGGCTAAATATCATTTTTGGTCCTTTATCTTTGCTTTAAATTTCGTGTTTGTCTTTTATCGTTTTTTTCCTCATCATAGTCATTCATCTTTCATTTTCGTTTCGTTTTGATCCCTGCTGTTAGGTTTTCTTAAGGAACGCCAAGCCGGTAGTTAACTGCTGACGTGACATCTTAAATGTCAGAGATGACTTGGAATTTATTAAATGATGTGGCATATAAGGGACCAAAATGAAACTTAAAAAAACATGAGGACCAAATTGACAAAATTAACAAATATGGAAAAACACCTCAATCTTCATGTTCATCTTCTCCGGCGAGCCACTACCACCACCACCACAAATATTGACATCACCTCTCTCTCCCCCTTCCCTCTCTCTCTCATCAAGAACACCAACAAGAACAACAATTTCCAAAATTCTCAATTCTAGAATCTATCACCAATTGGCACAAAAAAGTGGAAGAACTTGATCGAAAATGTGTTTTCAGAGGCAAACCCGTTTTGAGTTTTGCAAACTAGGGAAACGTTAAAATCTCAATTTTACAATCTATGGATGTTCAATTCCAATGTCTTTGTTAATTTTCCTTTTTTAATTTTATAATCTTCTTATTTGATTTGGACTTAATTTTTATTCACATGAACTTCAGCCACATTTATAATAGACCCACCATTTTTTTTTTCAAATTTATATAGTTGCTTCTATTTTATTGGTGGTTTTTGTCTAACCATGCATGATACTCACGTGTTTTACTTTCTATTTGTGTTGTCTTCTTTATTTTGGTCATTTCGCACCAACGGGTATGTCTAGCATACTTGAATTGGTGTTTATATTTTGGCATTTTGTATAGTTGATTCTATTTTATTGACGGTTTGCATCCAACTCTGCATGATATCCTCATGTTTCACTTTCTTATTGTGTTGTCTTCTTTTCTTTCTAATTATGAGTCCAGTTTTTATATTCACATTTGATGTACATGCACAGTTAGTAGACTATATGTTTTATAAGCTAACACCGTTGGCCCAGTGGCATATGCTACCCTGGGACACGACAATTGAACTGGTGCTCTTGGTTGACATCGGTGTTAACCGGAGATGATGAATTTGTGGTTTATCGGAGATGATATAACGGTGTTAACCGTAGATGATGGTGGCGCTCACTGAAAACTGCGGCCGTAATGGTTCCAATGGCATGCAACATTGTAACATCCAAAATTTGTAGTCGACTAAAACAAATTCGAGATATTACCTTTAGCCATTCAGAGATGCACTTCTATGGATTCAAAAATTACATAACTGATGAATCAATTATGAACAACTGGAATTATCAATTTTCGTTAAAACTTTATACTTTGATACATAAACAAATTCACAAAGATTCATATAATTCCAGTCATTACTAAAACTCACTAATCCAAATGCATTAATCCTAAACTTAAACTCGGCCATAACCCGATATGTAATAACGAGTACCCATCATGACCCGTGAACTTCCTTAACATAATAGCCCCAAGCAGCTAAGGTCCTGAACTTCCTGAACAATCCTTAGACTTTACCTGTGGATCTGAAAAACAATCAATAATAAACAGTGAGATTACAAATCTCAATGAGTGACTCCGAGACCCCTTACGGTTCCTCTCATTCGTTCCTTTTAAGATTCATTATCTTTCCATTCCGAAGAATGCGGGAGCTCCCATTAATCTGAGAAACTCCAATTCGGTTATTTCAATAAATCATTTTATCATATTCTTTGGCTTAGCACAATCCGTGAAACGAAATCTCACGAGATCACAGAAACCCCAATCCAACATACCAATGAGGGATAATGCGGGGGCCTTGGCTTCCAGGCTCATGACTTCCCTCCACCAAGTATGCTAAATAACTCGGAGTCGTCACCCCGTTAATACATTATTAATCACTGAACAATATTACACATGTTCAGGAAATCAATTTAAAACTATTTAAGGCCACAGAACAATATTACACATGTTCCGAACATCACTTTTAAACCATTTATGGGTTCCCACTCGTTTATACGACATTTCGATCAACATATAATTCAATTAACGAATTCAAGTGACAAGTTATCATCCACCATACATAAACATAATTCAAATTCATGATATTTCAATAGACAATCTAGGTGTAGTAGATTTCCAGCAGTGGTACGTGAACTTCGACAATTTCTTTAACATAGCAAATGATATCGGAATTAGACAAACAAATATTCGTTGGAAACCTTAGAGTGTCTAGTTTCTGGATATAATTTTTATTTATTCGTTTAGGTAGCCAAAAAGTACAGTTTTCAAAATAGACATAATGGTTCTCAGATTTGGACAGAATCTGTTCCCTGACTTCAAGCAATTCTAAAATGACCAAAACTTGACCAACTGGCACGAAACGTGAGCCTAACCAAAAGCAAGTTGAGTCTACTTTCTAACGAGACAAGAATTGTTCAAAACGGAGTTCAATTGAGACCACAAAACCTAAAACACTGAACCTATACCCAGTTTAACATCAGAAATTTGACCGAACTTGATATACTCATAACTCGAGCTACAAAACTCCAAATGCAACCAAACCAGTACCAATTTGACAAGCATTAAGTGTAGTTTCTAGAAAGGTGAACCACATAATTTTTGGACCTCTATATTGTTCCCAGTTACTGTATAACCGAACCTACACACAGTATAGTCCTAGATTTTTTGATCTGACTTGTGACTACAATTTCTCCAATTATACTTATCCAAATTGATTATAATCAGTGCCTAATTTGTGTCAAATTGTGTCTAGTTTCCAGACAAACAGACCATACAATTTTTGGACACACATAAAATTCACAATCACATAAACACTGAACATATACCAAACATTCCCAAACAGAGTTTCTCGCTTCACGTTCACTCGTGTCGCGTCCGAAACCGAATCTAAACCCACTTCCAGCAATCCAAATCATTCAAACAGATATTCTAACACATATTTTACATACAATCATGGCTTAATTTCGTCAATTTCACCAAAGCACATTCGAGCAATTAAAATTCAAACCGAGACATTTTCAAAAATCGTAAAATCATTAGTTTCGTAAAATTCACGGTTTCATTCAAACCAAACCATCTACCACAGTAAATATTCACATGCAAACACCTAAATACACGATGTGGTGAGAACACTCACCGATAGTGACGTCCCTCGAAAACTTTGACGTCTCGAAACCGACTCGAACCAAACCTCACGAACTCAACGAACGCGACTCCGACACTTCCGAACTCTTCTAACTCGAACCCACTTCAAATTCGAATTTCAATATCCCTTAGCTACTGAAATTCCTCCTAACGAGCCCCAATTCACAATGTAGCTCCAGAAATTTGCTCAAAGTCATTCTCAACACCTAGAACACAGCACTAACTCCAAATTCGGTTTGGGCAACATTTGTACACTGTTTTGCAATAGGTATAGCTAATTCAATTATTAACCAAAACTATCCAAACCAGTGCCTAATGTGTAGATAATTTTGTCTATTTTCAAATGGTTCAAGTCCCACACCGATATGATGAGTATTCAGGGAGTTATGGCTAAAACAATGTGGCTGATTCAAAATCGTTACTGTTATAAAAGTGAAACTTGTAACTAATTTTTCTCCCTCAATACTGAGTCAAATCAAGTGGTTCTTGTGCCAAAATTGAAGGATTTTGTCTCTATTTTCTGAAGAAACAAAAATGAATTTCATGTGATGTCTGTGTCGAGAGGTATGAAAGAATTACCAGAGACTACTAAAACGGGTTTGATGCAGATTTTTCCAGCAACATATACTTTTGTTCAATCCTTCATGTCTCCACGAATTAGAGCTCCAAAGCTAACCCAAATACCCAAAACAGAACCAAGCTACCCACACTCTCTAATAATTTCGAAATGTGGCTGGTTGGGGACCTTAAAACCTTTCTCCAAACTCCAAAATGAACATTAGAAACAAAAGTAGCACCTAGAGGTTCTTCTTTCTCTCTAAAACTTGAAATGATGAGTAGATGAAGGAGATGATGAAACCTGATTCTATGAGTGAATTGGGTACCAATGGAAAGAGGAATGAAAATGGGAGAGAATGGTGGCACAATCTCTCACATGCATGGGAATTCATGAGGATTTCTTCCCTTTCTTTTTCCTCCCTTCTCTCACGTTTTTCTCTTCTCTCTCCACTCTCCATTTCTACTTTCTTTTGTTTCTCTCAAATTCTGAAATGAGACATGGGTTTTAGTGATGTTTGTTTTTATGTTTTCAGCTAAGGGCCATTTAGAAAAGGAAAAGACTAAAACACCCTTTTGTGCTCTCATTCCCTCTAAAGCCCTATTCAACTATAATCAAACAATTATTCATGCAATCATATAACTTAGCAAATCAATTATCACTCCCATAATTATACTATGTCTAGGATTCAATCTATTATTTCATCGCAGAATGAATCTTCAATATGATGCGAAAAGACAATTTTACCCTTGCTCTCTTATTTTTCTACTTAACTCTATTTCCTACCCAAACGATCACACAATACACACAATAATTCAAATAATTATGCATTCTAATTATACGATTTAGCAATTATATAGATTGCTTTCGCGACAACCTCATTTCCGAGACTTGACTTATTACTTACTAGAGTTATAAATCACTAGTTAATTTCGTAAACCGAAATTAACAAAACTAGGGATGTTACAAACATGATGACTGTAGGTCGGGTGAGGAAGAAAAAAAATTGGTCTTGCTACTTCCTCTCTTTTGCACTATAGAACACTTTAACTATACGGTTCATATTCATCTACACAAAAAGAGAAATGAATATAAAATCCGAGGCGTTTAGCGGTGGGTTTAAAAAATGGTTTCCAAGGCAATACTAGAAGTGGGTTTCAAAATAATTTACTTTTCACAAGAAACATAAATGACTTTGACAAATGTTGCATCAAGAAAGTAAATGAATAACATTGAAACTTAAAACCATTTATTTTATTTTTACATTTTGAAATCGATTAAATATAATCCAAATTACTGATGTGTAACGGAATAGAAATACAAAACTGATAATGAAATACAAAATCGATTAAATGTTTTTTTACAACTTTTGGTAAACATTTTATATATATATATATATATATATATATATCTATATATATATGAGACTTGGATTCTTAGACACTATATTATTGTGATTTTTTTGTCATTTTTAAATTAGAGGGTACCAATTGCATATAATTAATTTACTTATGTACTTTTAAAAAAAAACTGAAACATTATACAGTTAGGCTTTTCAAATGCAACATAAACTTCTACAAAATTCATTGTATATTTTTATATATTTGCTCGCTTCAATTTAATACTTTTTATTTAATATCCAGCTTTTTTTTGACAAAATATCCAGCTTTTTTTAAATTTTTGCTTTTGTTACAATTTTATAATTGAAGTTGTACTAAAATCTATTTAACAGTCCAAACGTTTTGCATTTGAAAGGTCGGTGACAATTCATATTCTTTGGAAATGAAACGTTAAACTTTGAATGATCATCACATCAAGGTGGTAATGATTACTAATTGCATATTTTAAATAGATGTTGTCATTCCATATGCCTCACACACACAACACACACACAACACAAACATCAAGCTGGAAATACCTATAAATAGATGTTGTCATTCCATTTGCCTCACACACACAACATACACACAAACACAAGGCTTACACACCATCTATATAGTCTGAAAGAAAGAGCTTGGAAAACTAAGAATATTTGCAACTCTTTCTATTTGTAACAATGGGACGACATAATTTCTTTATATCTGGGTTATTCTGCATTCAGCGCTAATGTTTTTGTTATTTTTGCCCCCAAAATGTAAGGACTTCTATTATATCTTAGAATTTTAGTTTTGCTATGTATGATAAATATTTCCTAAAAAAATGTATGATTTTTAGTTTTGTATTGTATGATAAATATTTCCTCAAAAGAATGTTTGATAAATATTATGAGTCTGCTAATACTATTACAAATTAATTAATTTTGATCTTATATTACAAGAATAACTGACAAAGGTTTTAGCACTATCCTTTGTGAAAATGAAAATAAAAATGGCGATGAGAATGAGATCTTAGTTTCAGATTTTTAATTGGAGTGTGTTCCAACTCTTCTTCCAGTTATTTTTATTATGTTTGGTTTTAATATTTTCTCTAAATAAATTGAACGCAAGCTAATAGTAAGTATACTTTTTTCCCTACAACGTGTTTGCAACTTCTTGCTTGGGTTCTCAAGAGAATGGATATTAATCTGACTTCTTAATTGAGTATCTTGAGAAGAAATTAAATGAAAAATATATAGAAGTGTTCATTTTAGAGATTTCGAAGATGACGAGACATGCTCTAATATTCATAGTTAATGACTACAAAGAAGATGGTTTTCTTGAATATTATATATATATATATATGTGGAAATAATATATTAATTAGACATTCTAATAAATATTAAAATTTCATAATCATAATATTCGACACTATCTTTTTCTGTACAAAAAATATTTGATCGTATAAAAAAACACTATATTTTTCAAAAAATAGCCAATCAGAGGCATTTGGAAAACCAATGGATAAAAATTAGTCCCATTCATTGGTCAAAAAAAAAATTAGTCCCATTCGCTCAAAACTATATCATTGTTAAATTTTGTAAATATTTTTGAAAAATATAAAATTTCCATAATATTTGTGTAATAAATTTTCACTGTAAATTAAGTACTATTAATATATATATATATATATATATATATATATATATATATGTCTACAAAAATTGTAAAGGAGGCTTTCTAGATATTTGAGGTATAGTATTAAATAAATACAAATTTATTCTACTAAATGAGTTATAACTTTTCTGTTTCTTTCATTAACTAATTTCACTGATTATGACTATGTAAAATACTAATTAATTCAACAAAAAACACTGATTATGTTAACTACTATATACCACTAATGAAGTTTTCTTTACATTTTCTCACTTCATCTTTCCCATTAACATTATATGAAAGAGTCATTAACTCATTATGATTATCATTTGCTCTTTCCCAATAAATTGCACTAATTTTTTTTTTGGGCAATTTGAAGTAAAGGGTTTACTGTCCCTTATATTTTATTAACTTTAGAAAATATTATTTTTAACTTCTTATCTTCCATTCCTGGACGTCCACAAGTTAAAGTCCATTTATTTTACTTTTTCCTAATATTTTGTATTCATATTAGGCTTACTTATTTTACTTTTATATAATCAAAATTTAAATTAAACCACACACCTTTGAAAATATGAAAATTTTGACAAACCAGTGCAACGCACGGGCTTAACCCTAGTATAATTTATAAACCAATATCGTTGACCCAGATACATAAGCTACTATGATACACGGTGATCGATGCGGTGTTCTCGGATTCTATTTATGTATGGGAAAATCTCAGTTTTGGCCGTGACAAACTTTTCTCCTAAGCACGGATCAATATTAGTCTATATTAATCTACTTACTTTATAAATTTTGCGAATGTGTGGTTTACATCATACTTCATAACTTTTCTTTTAATTGATGCATTAATTTAATTTTCTTCAAGGTTAGCCGGCCCCGTGCAACGCACGGGCGTTAAGACTAGTGCATGTAAGTTTATACTAGTGTTTGTGATTGATAAGATGGTGATTGTGATTTTCCTTATAAAAATATATGTTGCTTTCGTAACATCCCCCAATTTGAAAAATATTCGAATATTGACATTAGAAAGTATTCTTTTTCTATTAATACCTTATAATGGTGATTAATGATTCAATTGAACTTTAATTGATTGGTTTTAATTCATGTAATTGAGTGCCTTGTGATTATTGTGTGATTAAAATTGAGTAATTAATGAATTGTTAGAATAGGATCTCATTTGGTAGTGTAAGGAGTAATTAGAGGGGTGTAAATAACACAAGGGCAAACTGGTCATTCTCATTATTAATTTACCTTCAGCTCAAAAACACACACAAACACCCATACCACACATTTAACACACATGCACATTCTCAAAAATCAGAATTTGAGAGTAGAGAGAGGGAGGACAACCCGAGAGAGAGGAGAAAAGAGAGGAAGAGAAAAATTCTCCAAAAATCTTCTCAACTTGATCAAACTACTCAAATCAGTACTTCTTTTTCTACTCCTTATTTGAATTCCTCTTCATTGTAAAGTTAGAAACAGCCTCATTTCAACCACTTCCTCCATTTCTTCTTCATCTTCACTTCTTGACATTTGGTTGCATGTTGATGAAGATGGGTCTAGGAGCCAAATAAGGGTTTGCATGTCAGTTATTGAAGTAGATTAGCAAGTTTTGGGAACCATATTGCATCCAGGAGCTGTTTGGAGAGTTGTAGCAGCTCCATTTCGTGGTTCATGGTGAAGGAAGTGGAAGATAACAACTTATAGCAAAATCTACATCAAACCCGTTTTAGCAGTCTCTGGAAATTTCGATGAATCTCACTCCACAGACTTTATTTAAAGTTAGTTTTTGATTCTTTAGAAACTACACACAAAATGCTTCAAGATAGGCACAAGAACCACTTGATTTGACTGAATATTGAGGGAGAAAAATTAATTACAAGTTTCAGTTTTGTAACAGTAACGTTTTCGAACCAGTCTCCGTATTTTAGCCGTAACTCCCTGAATACTCATCGTATCAGTGTTGGACTTGAACCATAGGAAAATAGACAAACTTTTATACACAATAGGCACTGGTTTGGATGGTTTTGGATAATATTTGAATAAGTTATGCTCATTCCAAAACTGCTCACAGATGCTGTCCAAAATAAATTCGGTTTGGGTAGAGCTTGATCATGTCTTTCGTTTATTCATATCGTTCGTCACTCCGAGTGAGTTCTTCACTATGTTGAGAGTAGTTAATGGTTTTTAATTGCATGTGCTTGATTCTGAATTTCTGGAAATGGATGGACTGTTTGATGTTCATAAGTTGTGAAAATGTTCATTGGGGAAATGTAGCATGATTGGTTGTTGTGAATACTTTGATTGGTTTGCATGTGTATACATTGATGTTAATTGAATGATTGAGACCATGAATTGAATATGTATGGTTTGTTTGCTGTTAGTTCTTGGTGTATAAGGTGTTTTAAGTTTAGTTTGGTTGATTGGAAGGGTTAGAAGTCAAAGCAAGAGGAGGAGACTCATGAAATGGTTTAAAATTGATGTGCAGAATTGGGCATCCAGCGCTCACATTCGAGGCGCCCAACGCCCAGCCACTGTGTCTCACCGTCAGGCGCCCAGGATACTGGCGCCAGGCGCCCCTTTTTGAATTTCAAGCTACAAAAATTGTACTTTCTCCTTGTTTTGAGTTCTAACTCCATTCTGATCCGAAACTTAACCTGAATACATTGATAGTACCATGTTTTAGAATCGTATGATGTCTTTTATACTATGATTTTGCTTATGATTGATATTATTATTATTTCTATCATATTGAGTCATAAAGGTAATGGTGAAATGATTGAATCTTTTACCGAGAGAGAAAATATGGCCAAGGCCGAGTAAAGGACACAAGTGCCCTAGTATACATAAAACATTAAGCGGATGACGATCCTCAGTTATAGAACACTTGGCGAGGGGAATTCATGCGCCCTAAACCAAGGCCTTCTTTAGTTGACTCGGCAATAATTATTGTTGGGTGGGTTTCCTATGGTATGAGGCTTGCAGTACCTGGGTTTGTGCTGAGAGAAAGAAAAGTTAAAACACCGAGAGCTTAAGGTGAGGGGTCGCGAAGAATTCATTGAGATTTGTAATCTCATTATTTATTTTGTGGTGTTTTCAGATAAGCAGGGCAAGTTGGAGCAAACTGAGAAAAAGTAGCGGCTAGTTCGAGATGCTAGTCAAGAAGGATCATTGGGATCAATATTATGCTTTGCTTGGCTGATTTTAGAAGTTATTTTGTATCTAAGATGTACTCGATACTTTAACTTATGTTTTGAAGTTATCGTTAGCTATTAATTCTGCTTTTAGATGTTGAACATTAGGAATTTGTATCGTCTTTTGAATTATGTTTTTAATTCAACTTGACCTTTTATGGAGACTCTTTGTTAATTAAGCTTCTTCAAGGTTATGACTTAATCTAATTAGAGTTGTTCAATGTCTAAAGTAGAATTAGTACTCTGATTGTATATTAAAATGGTTAACATCCCAGCTTTATGACGTCTAAAGTTTAGGGTGTTACAGCTTTTCAGTTGGTTTATAAACTGTATCTACACGATTAAGGTCTCTTTCATATTTACATTTGGTAAGTGTTTTTTTTCCAAACAGATATCATTGGTGATTCGGGCACCGACCCTTCAAAAAAGAATACCGGACGTCCAGCATCATTAAAGTTGTTCACTTGTAGGCATCCAATTGGTCACAAATATATATAGTGTTAATAGCAAAATAGAACTGATTCAGAAAATAGCATAGTAGTATAATCTATCTATCTAATGTAATATCTAATTATACAAACAAATCACACTTAAAGTACCCAAACAAGCCTCCGTATTTACTTGACAACTCATCTAACTAAGGACAACATTGAAATTTACTATCACTTTTTTCAAATTTCTTCTCCCAATTCACTTTCTTCTCACTTCCACTTTTTTTTCAATTTTCTCCTACTTTTTTTTTAAATTTTGAAACTTAAATCAAACCCTCCCATTTTCTTTTTCCACTATCTACTATAATCTACTAATCAACTAAAATAATCAATTCAAACTACGAAATAACTACACTAACATATAAATAAACACAGGATAACTTCACTGATATGTAAAAAAACACGAGATCAATATCTAAAAAAAGAAAACTTAATAACTATTTAAACTACTGATTAATATTTAAAACACATCTGACAAATATTTGTCATTAATACTTAAAAAAAAAATTGGCACAGATATATAATAAAATACGGTATAAATATTTTTTATTGATAATCTACTATCTATCTTTTACTATCTTTTATAATCTACTAATCAACTAAAATAATCAATTGAAACAATGAGATAACTGCAGTGATATATAAAAAACACAAGATAATTGTACTAATATATAAAAAATCTATTATACAAAGAAATTAAATTATCTAAACAAACCTCCCTATTTACTTGACAACTCATCTAAATGAGGTCAACATTGTTATTTACTATCACTATTTTTTCAAATTTCTTCTCCCATTGCACTTTCTTCTCACTCCCACTTTTTTTTTCAACTTTCTCCTACTTTTTTTTTTCAAATTTTGAAATTTAAATCAAACCCACCCATTTTCTTTTCCCACTATCTACTATAATCTACTAATCAACTAAAATAATCAATTGAAACTACGAAATAACTACACTAATATATAAAAAACACGGGATAACTTCACTGACATATAAAAAACACAAGATTAATCTATATCTATATCTATATATATAACATTTGACAATGCATCTCCATAAATGCATTGCCAAATGTCAATTTCTTGTTAACATGTTAATTAATAGCATTTCAAGGCCCACATTCAATTAGCAAAATAATTTGTTTTCTTATTACAATATTTTATTAAAACCTTTTAAATTGCTAAGACTACCCATTACCATCGTGAAAGGCCTAGAAACCCATGAAATAATTCAGATCCATAGCAACCTATTTTTTCTCCTCCCAAGCCTTTTTTCCATCTACATTTCAATATTTGACTCATTGTAATTGTAATACAAAAGTACACATAAAAATTACACAATATTTCATGCTACATTTATTTATTTTGCAGATTAAATTATAGATTCAATTGTGAATATGATATACAACTTCCCTCTTCCTAGTGTTCAATGTCCATTACAGAAAGTAGCGGAACGATATACAACTTCTAACAAAATACAAGTCATATATTCGAAATTACATAAAACACTAAACTACATAACAAAAGACTAGGTCTTCACTATCTCCACGAGTGTACCGTCTAACCATGCTTATTCGCTTTTGACTTACCCTGTTTCTCTTAAAAAGCCACAACAAATAATGGGTGAGATAAACATCTCAGTGAGGCCTATCGAGACCCCTTACCATACTCTCTTGCTTCATTATGCATCTTTTTCATTCGTAGTTTAGTTTTATAAACTACATGCCTCCTAGCTTTAACGCAACACCGACTGCCAACTTGCTAATCCCTGTGAAACATCTTAACTTTAGCACAACACCGACTGCCAACTTGCTAATCCCGGTGAAGCATCTTAACTTTAGCACAACACCGACTGCCAAATCCCGGTGAACCCCAACCCACTAGTCCATACCATGGTAGCAACTTGAAAACGGGGCCTAGGTTAAGAGTTCATGACTTTCCCCACCTAGTATGCTATCCTCTTGGGTCGTCACCCATATAAGTCTAAAGCGGCCTATCAATCTTTTCTGATTAACCTCAACTTCATAGAACATAGAGTTTGTCGTTATCATATTATAGCCTTTACTCACTCATGGACACTAAACGAATATCGTTCATGATAATAACTTAGGGAGTTCGCATGATTCAACTTAAACATTAGTGTTTTTCATGAATTACGGTCCTTTTACCATTATATAGGATGGGGAAAGGGATTAGAATGGGTTTGGAATTGATTAGAATGGATTTAGACATGTTTTGATATAGGGGACAGTGGGCCACGCACGACCCGTGCTGAAACACGCACAGTCCGCTCATGAAATTAATATTTCGCAAGTTGAGAAACAGACTGGCACGCACGACCCGTGTTCAAGAGGCGCACGGATCGTGTCTGTTCATCAGACTTGAGAAATGCTAATTTCGCGTACGTCGTGATGCCTTTCTTGATGCCGTTGGTGTCCAATTTCAGAATGTAGTGAATGAGATAATGTAGAGTAGGATGATAAACAAAGTTTAGTTGAGGGGTGGTGAAGAAATGTGGAAAGGATTAAGCCACTCACATTTTTTCCTCTCCATTCCCTTTCTCTCTCTCGAACTCTCCCTTCATTCTCTCAATTCTGTTTTCAGCTTTTGTTTATTCCCTTTCTTTGTGTGTATTTAAGTTGGGGTGAGTGTGATTGTGGGTGTTTGGTAGTTAGGGAATGTTTGGCAAGTTAAAACCCCAATATACCCTTACCCTATCCCTAAAACTCGTATAAGCTCAATTATTTTTATTAATGAAGTGTGGGAGTGAGTGGGGTGGGTTTTAGTGTTTATTTTGTGTGGCTTTAATGAACTGAAAGAAAATAATAAGGAAATGACCATTTTACCCCTATGTGATAAACACTTTTCCTTATTACTAATACACTACCCCAATGCAACCCAATACCATAACCACCAATAATTCACTTAAATCCAATCAATGGCGCAATCATTTAACCTTATATATACTCTTGTTGGGGTAGCTTTGTCCTCAGTTTCTTCTCTGACACTTTTTGACATTCCAACATGTATCTTTTCTATTATTGCTAATGAAATGAATTAGACTCCTTTTGTCAAAAAAAAAATTTCAAAGGACATTAGGTTGAAAATGACAAGCTTATCTAAAAAAAAAAGTTGAAAATGACAAAGGAAAAGCATGAAAAATAAATAACAATTAAAGCTGGGAGCGTGACTTTAATGACCATTAAATGTGAAATGCGACAAAAACGCATGGAAAATGAATAATAATTAAATCTGGGAGCGTGACTTTAATGACAATTAAATGTGAAGTGCAACAATCACCTCTATTAAGTGTAACAGTTATCGGTTTTGTTTGAAATTGACTCGCTGAGTCACCAGTTCAACTACTATTTTGACTAAGTCACACCGGTTTTCAAATGTTCAAGTGCATTTCCAATCAAACCTACGACCCAGCCCACCATAGTCACTGGTTCCTGGCCAGGCCAGTCCGAGCCGAGTTTTGAAACACAGCTTTTATGAAATGGTGACTTATACTACTAATTAATGACATTAGCTTTAAGTGAGGTAAATGTTGATTTCATTATCTAATGCATATAAATTTGGAATCTTGTTTCTCAAATATTTGACCAAAGAAAAATCATTAAATTATAAGTAGTCAAAGAAAATCATTAAACATGGTATGACTTACTCCTTCCGTTCCTAATCTTTAGTACTTTTGGCTTGTTACACACATATTAAGGTACCATTAATTTGTGTTGTTTAAGTACTAAAATGCCCCACTTGTAGTTGTATTGGGATAATTGAAGTTAAAGTAAAATAGTCTTGGGACAATTAATTCATGCGTTGGAACTCTAAAAGGATAAATAAATATAGAGGGTATATTAGGAAAAATTAGGTGAATTGTACATTGAGTTTTTAAAAGTACCATTGTTTTGGAACAAAAATAAAAGGCCAAAAGTACCAAAGATCAAGAACGGAGGGAGTAATAAGTAATCAAACATGGTATGACGCAATCGGGAAGTATTAAATTATAAGTAGTCAAAGAAAATCATTAAACATAGTATGACTTAGTAAATGTTCTATAAATTCAAAATGCGCGTTTGCGTATGAAGGCATTGTGCATCGATGGCAGCTCTAAATACAATTGCATACAGTGTCATATCATTATCACTTTTGATAATAATTTTTGCATCTAAGGCTAGTGATGCACAACAAAAGGTAGAGGTAGAAATTATCAATAGTTTAATTGTATCCGGTTCTGGGGAAAATCTCACTCTTCATTGCAAATCCAAGGATGATGATTTGGGGTTCCATTCAATCATACCTACACATCCTTACTACTTTACATTCCATGCAAATTTTTTCTTTAATACACTATACTTTTGTAGCTTTACATGGAAAGACGAACCAAATCTTCATTATTTAGATGTTTACAAAGGACATCGAGATTCATCCTGTGAATTAGTTTCTTGGGTAATACATGCAGATGGAGGGTGTAAAAAATGTAATCCACCTTCATCTCCTAGGTGTTATCGTTGGAATAAGCAACCTTCCAAATATATGGAAGTAGGTGCGAAGAAAATTATGTTGAAGTAATTTCGTGTTGTTTCTCATAATTGAAATAATAGTCCAACAGACATCAACTTTATTATTTATTGTTGATTATAATTTAAGTTTGCTTATTTTCAGGGCCAATCCAAGCATAAGGCGGCTTAACCCCTTGCTTTAGGCCTCAAAAGGTTTTAACTTTTTTAAATTTCTTTTAATATTTTGTCACTTTTATTTCCTTTAAAAACTCTCACTATGCAATTTGCTTTAGACCTCTAAATAGGCCGAACCAGCCTTACTTGTTTTATAGTAATACAATTAATCGGTCAATGTTGGGTGGCTCATTCCTCAAGTCCCAAACCAACTTAAAAATAAACGAAATTAGCAAAAATAATGGGCCAAAATCTCATCTAATCTAATATTTATCTATTTATTTTTTCACATTTAAATCACACTTAAACTACCGAATAAAGTCTCCGACTTCACTCGACACTTGGGCATCCTTACATCTTGCCAAGTCGGTCCTCTAACAACAAATTGTCATCAAGATGTTCCTTTTTGCAGTGACGACCTATCCTATGATAGCGGTATTGTGTCTTTTCTCCCTCATTCTCTGTAGTTGTTTGTTTTAGGGGAGCAAGCAGAAGAAATAAACTACAAACCATGTTTGGGTAAAAGTCCATCGGTCACGGTGTTGATGGAAGAGAATAGGAGGTTAGCCACTAGAGAGGGGGAACTCTCGTGAGTATTTACTATTACTTAACTCTTCTTAACTTTTGCTTTCTTAAATTTTTAGTTGCTTTTCATGATGATTTTTATGTATTTAATTGTTTTGGTGGTGTTTACCTTGGATTTTGGTAAAAACCGCTAGTTTGAAATTGCTTCTGTTTGCAGGATCAACTAGTAAATCCTAAAATCATTTGTGTTAAAGTTTTTCTCAGAATTATATGTGTTCTTGCAGTTTAAAAGTAAAAAGAAGAAGATAACCGTCGATCTCGCGCGAAACCGTCGAATTTCCTCAATGAGGGAGAATAAAACAAAAAAAATTTGCAGAAAAGTAAAGAAGAAAACAAATTAAAATTGCATTAATTGTAAAGAGAGTTGGTGCACAGATCATACATTTTTCTCTTGGCTCGTTTTCTCTGTAATGTGTTGGAAGTTAGAGTGTGAGAATTCTGTAATGAGATTGTGACCCGTTTTTCCTATGAAAAACTACTATTTATACAAGGAGGGAAACACTATAACTAACTAATTGTACAGAGAATTTAAAAAATAGTAACTGTTATGTCTTTTCGACCATGGTTGCTTGATTCCACTTCGACATCAGTCTTCAAACTTCCTCTTGTCGAAATCTTTGCTTGCAACTTCTTTGACTTCACCAAATCCAGCGTCGAAATCAGCTTGATATAACCTGATAACTTAACCCATTTTGAACGTCGAAATTACTTCTTGTCTCTTGAAATACAAGGTCAAACTAAATCTCGTTGACTGCATTTAATTGAACCTGTCGAAAATGCAGGTGGGTTACGGAATATAAACAAAAGTGAGTCAACAATAATAGATGTATTTGGTCTCAAATTTGAATCAGATACATCAACTTTAGTTGACCTATTTTTACTTATATTGTGTAACGGAGGGAGTCAAATAAAATTCATTGTTGAATCTTTCAGTAATTATTTAAGGTTCTGTTCTTTTTTAAATTTTTTTCTCTTTAGTGGTTTTTATGAGCTTTTTTCTATTGTTTAATGGAGATTTTATGCTATTGAATGTGGCATCTTTTGTTTTTTAATGACCTATGATCTTTGCATCAGAGGTACTTATAGCTTTTGTATCTTGGGTATTGCTATTGATATTTCTAAATAATTGGCATAAGATAATTGCTTTCAATATTGATGGTTAAGGTAAATTCAAGTGTGAGCCTTCTTTACAAATTTTCTTTCGTTATGGGATCAGATCTTTCATCCTCAATTCGGCAATTCGTTATGGGATCAGATCTTATAAAACCAAAGCAAATAACAAAAGGTGAAAGGAGGGACTAGACCAATACCTATGAGCATAAACATCGTTATACTTGAAAAGAAATAAAACCAAACCTATAGAGGTGTGTATAAACATCACTATAACGACTCTGATCCCAACCAGGTTAGCACCAAAGTCGTTAACAATCATTTGCAGCGCACCAAAAGTAGGAGGCAAAACAAGAACCTCATCCATCGGAGGAAGGAATGAATTAACAAAATCTATAGTTAAGGCAAACCTAATCTATTCCTGAAAAAGTCCTCAGCAATGAAACTCGGGATGAGATTCCACCAAGTAAAATCACTTGAATTAGTTCCATGACCTGCAAGCTTATCAACACAAGCACTACCTTCTCTATAAATGTGAGTGCAAACGAAATTTATCTGTTTATAGGTTTTGTCTAACAACTGTTTATAGAAAAGGGGGGATTAGTACTTACTAGATTATATCTTACTAGTATGTAATTCGTGCGATGCACGGGGAGCGAATTCAGTTTAAAATATGAAATTAAATTAAATTTTTGGAAAGAATAAATATATTGAACTATTGAAAATAAAATTAATTATATGTAAATTGGTAAAATATGATATAAAATAGCGATGCACAGGGAAAATGTGTTTTTAGTATTATTAAAAATATGATACATGTAACATAAATATTAAGCCAAACACATATGTAAATCTATAATATAATTTGTATATCTCATTTGTTATAAAAATATATCAGTTAAATATAAGTCATTTAATAATTGATAATGATCCTGTAAAAACTTGGAAAAGAGATATGGTGGATGGTGATTATGTTTGTAACATTAAGTTGTTAATATTAGTATTAGTAACATGATGCAACTAATAATTTATGTTATCTTTTGGATTTATTATAAGTAAACATGTCAACAGAACTCGAACCAATAGATACTCATTCAACCGTGGCTCAATTTTGATGGGGAAATTCGCTTCGACCAGGGGTCAGATTTGGGATGTCGATAATCACCCCAAATCCGCCCAACTAAACATTAATTGTAAACATATTTATTAATAATACTCAATATTGTAAATCATTTTAAAAAATTCATGAGTTTCATTTAAAAATAAATATATACATTTATAGAATATTGACTCGTGCTGTACACGGTATATAATAAAATGCCGATAGTTAATGTTTAATTTCCGGTCCGGTTTCGTGTTAATAAAATTTCTAAAGTTAATGTTTTGACAATATTGATTTCATGTCAATGTTTTTTCCTTAAAATGTATGTTTAATCTATCATTTGAAAAGTTGTATATGCATCAAGGGGATATAAATAGATATTCATGTAAACTATTCGTTTATAGCATATGTTAGCAGAAAAAATATACAATATAAAAAACATTTACCTAAGTTATGTCTGACCAACATTGTGAGTTCACCTATAATTGACTTGTAGGTAAACTTCTTAAAAACAGAATTATATCACCCATTTTTGGAGGTTTTATTGTCCTAGTTTTCTATTGATTGTGTATTAGTTTTCTTATAAGTATCTTGATTCCCTTTTGTTCCTTCTCATCACCATTCATGAAATTTTTCGCACATACAACGAAAAGGAAGGCTAGTAAGTGGCGTATCTATAAAATTTCACCAGTGGGGGCACTAAAATAATTTATCGAAAATATGTCACAAAAGAAAAATATTAAAAGTTTTCAAAAAATACACAATCACATACATGATGAAAAAAATTCCATAAAAGATATTCAACCTTCAACTAATTACACTTGTTATCTATGCATTTTCATATTCAAAAAATATTGTATGATATTTTCATTGTGAGTACTATCAAAAACATCTCTTTTAATACATGTATCAAGATAATTATTCAACTATTGATCTTCTATGATTGCGCAGTTCATCCTTCATGAAACTCATTGTAAAGAAACATCTTTCAAGCATTGTAGTTGCTAGAAGCAAAACCTATTTTTTTTTTACTTGAAATTGTGAAATAAAATAAGTTAGACATGTATTTTCGGGTAATTAGACATTAATGGGGGTAAATCCAATTTTCTATAGGGGCAAATAATAAATTTTTATGTGTTTGCATATGAATTTCTATTCTTGGTTGGGGCAATTGCCCCCATACTCTATCACTTGCATTCTCTTCTTATACATATAAACACTACAACAGATCTTGAAAAAAAAAGGCGCTGAAATGGGCAGCACTTCTGCTGGAAAACGCTGCTTTTGGCTAAAACGCGCGAGCAATGGGCAGCGCTTCCTTGCGACACGCTGCATATGGGAGAACACATTTGCGCAATGGGCAGCGCTCCCTTGCCAAATGCCGCGTATTGGAGAACGCATCTGGGCAATGGGCAGCGCTCCCTTGCCAAACACTGCCTATTACTAAGGAGATGGGCAGCGCTCTTTACTTATAAACGTTGCCTATTGATTTTTTTTCCATTTTCCTTCCCTCGCATTACCTATAGTGGATTTAACGTTTATATTTTTGGGGTCTTCTCCATCACCTAGCTCTCTCACTTGAAGCTCTCTCACTCATGTACTCTCTCTCTCTCACCATTTCGTTTCTCTCTCACTCTCACTCTCTCTCTCTCTCTCAACCATTTCACGCGTTTAGGGTTTTGGTTTACACACCCATTTCATTTTGGTTAGTGTTCAAGCATCTTCAAGCTAAGAATCTTTGAAGGTAACTCAAAAACCAATTTCTTGGTTTGCATTTAAAGTGTTTGTATTTTTGCCTCAAAGAATCCCAATTTCCACTATATTACTTGGTTTATGATATTGTGATATTGTGTATAGGTGGTTTACACACCCATTTCATTTTGGTTAGTGTTCAAGCATCTTCAAGCCAAGAATCTTTGAAGGTAACTCATAAACCCATTTTTTGGTTTGCATTTAAAATGTTTGTGTTTTTGACTCAAAGAATCCCATTACAAAGAAACCCATTTCATTGTCGTTTTACTGCTTAATATCATGCTAATTATTTTGGATAATGTGCTATTAGACTCTAGAGTGGATCTTATTTAAAACTGAATGTGTTCCTTTACTTTTAGTTGTTCTTGAAATGAAATAAATATTGGTACCTTGCGTGTGCTGAAATTTAGGCTTGGCTAGAACAATGATTCTTGAAATCTATTGCTAAAAACTGTTTAGATTGAACCATGTTGATTTATGTCTTCATAGATATTGCATTGTTTTGTTTGGTTTGGTATCTATCTACACAAGGCTTTGTTAATCATAAGTATAATTTGCAAGGAAAAAATCGGTTGTCTTACTGCATTTTTATCATGCTTTATATTATGGAAAATGTGCTACTACAGTGACTATTTATTTATTTAAAACTGAAATTGCCTCTCCTATTTTTTTATGTGTTCATTTTCTTTTAGTTGTGCTTGAAATGAAAGATTGATACCTAACTTGTGATGAAGTTTAGTCTTGGCAACAACAATGATTCTAAAAATCTATTGCTAAGAACTGTTTTGATTGAACCATGATGATTTATTTCTTCATAGATATTGCATTGATATGTAGGCTTTGTATTCTTGATACCTAAGATTGATACCTAAGAACTGTGAAACTTTTAGTTTTAGGTAGGCTTTGTATTCTTGATTTGAATATATGCAAGTTATGCATGTCTAGAACTCTTCTATTACTACTTTGATAGCATAAATTCTTTCATTTTTTGTAGTTCTACCTTATCAAATATAAGTTATGCAAACTCTTCTATTACTATTTTTTAGAAATAGATCACCTTTTTTTATGTTATATATTTTATACTTGAACAAGAATAACCCAGTGATTGTGGTGTTATATGTTATGATACCATTTAACGTAACCAGACTTCACAGATAAGAGACAATCTCTGAAGCATGGGTACTTCAATAACTTGTATATGTGTGGTGAATGAAACTAGCAACGTAAAATCGAATATGCCTAAATCGAATAAGCGAATTGTTTGTTAGGTTTTGCGAGTTTGTTTTGCCGGAGCTTCGCGTTCATTTTTCGAGTTCGTCCTGGTTCGAAATTTCGTTCTAATGCGTGGTTCGCATTCGTTGGAGTTCATTGTTGCTTTCACTTGTTCAGGTACTTTTGTTGTTTTCTTGTATTTATTATAGGAATAATGACAATATGGAAGACATCAAAGTCTTTGATTTCTTTAGTTTAAAATAGTTGAATGTATTATCTTCAAAAAAAATTGTTCGTTTTGTGTGTTTTTCCCCTATAATAGGTTTTTAAGTTCTCTTATCAGGATTTTATAAATTAATATTGGGAAATTATGAATAGAAAGTGGATGTCAGTCAATCGTCTGTCCAAGGAATATGTTGCTGGAGTGAATTATTTTGTGAAGTGTGTTGTTGAACGTTTAGGGACTTCTAGTAACATGAAGTGTCCTTGTTTAAGTTGTTGTTATGTAAAATCAGTTAATGCAGAGGAGTTGGCAGGACATTTAAAGGGTTACGGAATAGATCAAAGTTACACTTGTTGGACAATGCATGGTGAGGAAAGAGGTGAATCTTCAAATATGGGTAATAGTACTGAGAGATGTGCACCGGTTGACACCGAAAGACTTGCATTTGATGGGGGAGAATTTGAAGAGATGGCAAAGGCTGTTGAAGACGATCTTAATGACTGTCCTCATATGTTTGAGAAGTTGATAACAGATGCAGAGACACTGTTGTATTCAGGTTGTACTGAATTCACAAAACTATTGGCTGTGATAAAGTTGTATAACTTGAAAACTTGCCACGGATGGACGGATAAGAGCTTTACGGAATTACTCGCACTATTGAAAGAAATGTTGCCGAAGGATAATGTGCTCCCTTCTCGGACGTGGAATATTAAGGGTCAGCCAATTGGAAGAAATCGCGCACATTTGATTACCTTCCTTGGAAGTAAGGTAAAAAAAATGATACCAATTACAATCACTACTTGGAGTGAGAAAAGTGCTGTTTGGAGGAAACATAAAGAGGAGTTCTGGTTAACAATACATGTATACAATTTTACAATCTCTTTAGTAATCTTATTTAATAAATTTGTAACCATATATATATTTATATCATTTTCATTGAATATGTGTATGCAGCAATTTTTTGATGTGGATGAGTCCCGAAAAGACTGGTGGATGAAGGAAGCTGGAAAGCTACATCGGAATTTCAGGGGTACTCTAAAAAATATGGTTGATAGATAATAGTGGAAACATCAGATGGAAGCCTCCAATGCATTATAGTGGATTTATTACGGGGGAGGATTGGGCTATATTTGTTAGGAGACGCACCGAAGATGAAGATTTCTTGGTTAGTACTATAATATATTAAGTTATAACTTAAAATATAGTTGACAATTATATATTATACATTAATGTATACTTATTTCTCTAAATAGAAAATATGCCAAGCGAATCGAGAGAGAGCTTCTGGTTGTGAGTACCCTTATAGAGGCGGTGCTAGTGGATATCAAGTTTTTGAAGAGAGAATGGTAAGACACAATAAGCTTGATTTCTTTTTGTTTAATAAATGTTTTGATTTATAATTTCTTAACATTTGGTAATTTTAAATATAGTTGGAGGAGAGTGGGTAGCAGCCAGACAAAGGGATGGGGAGATTGTGGATCCCAAAACTAAGGAGGTGACGGACAGAATTGTAAGTATTTCCAAAATTCAAGTATTGTTTTGAAACTTTTATGATCTTTAAAATGTATAATAATTTTATTATACATGCATATAATAATTTGATTTGGATATACATGCATATTGTTAGAGAGTTTGTTTTGGTTTGTCATATTGGTGCATTTGGATATATAACTAGTTTATATATATATATATATATATATATATATATATATATAATGGATTTGATTGGTATTGGCTGTATGACCAGGAAATTATCAAATATAAAAAGGAAAATACACAAAAACAGAAAAAAAATAAAAAAAATTATACAATAGGCAGCGCTTGCTGGGAGAAGCGCTGCTCATTCACCTAGCGCGTTTAGCAATAGGCAGCATTTTGTAATATGAAGCGCTGCCCATTGCCAAACCCACTAGGTGAATGAGCAACGCTTCTCCCTGCAAGCGCTGCCCATTCACCTTGCGCTTTTAACAATGGGCAGCGCTTCTTAAACGCTGCCCATTTTGGGCGTGGAATCAGCAACGCCAAATTTAGCAGCGCTCAGAAACGCTGCCCATGGCAAAAAAAAAAAAACGCTGCCCATCCCCAAATCTATTGTAGTGAAATATACTAAATTTCCAAATTAAAATTGTGAATTATTCATTACAATAATGTTTTTGAATTTCTTTTATCTTTCCAAACATCATTTGTGTATAGTAACCTCAAGAGGATATTAAAACAAATGTACTCATCCAAAGTCGTTCTCCAAATAATATAGACAAACTTAAAAACAAAAAATACCTCTAAAAACCACACCCTTGTGATATATGAACATCTTAGAGTATAGCAACTATCTTATCCTTCAACGCTTCAACAAATTTAAACAACATTTTGAGCGCGCATAAATGAATTACACAAATACAATTTTTTTATGCATCCAAAAATTGAAAAGAACAATACATAAATTTTTAACATAAAATTTCTTTCGGTGGAGGTTAAATAACATCTCATATTGGTTCTTTGTTGTCTTGCTATCAAAGCTGATTTCAATCGAAAAGAATAACTAAACTGGAACATCATAGTCTCGTAACAAAAAGCCAATCAAAGCTGGTAGGAATACAACAAAGGATGTTAGTAACATTCACGTAGAAAAGCCAAAAAAGTGAATTTGACTTGAAATTACGCATTCCTGCAAATTTTAGATCTATATAAGCTACAAATTTTGTTCCTCCTTAATCCTAATTATGGTTTAGTCAACTCAAGACTGGGTTTCTTGGGCAATTTGGTTCTGCAAAAGATACAAACTCAGAAATTTATGGTCATATATTCTCTATAGTCCCATCCTAAAACATAACATAGAAAGTATAAAGGAAGAAAGAGTTACAAAATATAATGGTAAAAGAGCTGAAGTCCTCAACAATACAATTCAATGACTGTAAAAAATTGGTATACGATACCAGCAGATTGCTATGTACATATTCAAATGGACAACCCTATATTGTTAAACCGCAAGGTGAAATATCGATCAACTCAGTAAATCTTTACATAAGCACACCCATAGGAAATACAATTAATCCATCTCAATTTAAGCAGAAACTCATATCAGAAAGTGAATGAAATACCAATATCTTAAACCTACTTCAACCATATGAAATGTCCATACTTAATCAAGAGGAGCATGTGACTTTATTCAGTTTTCTTTCTAATAAGTTTAAAGTTTAATGACCTCATAATCTGAAAAATGCAAAACAAATGATTAAATTGAGCATGTACCAACAAACTTAATAATTATGGTTTTTTTCGTTCAACAGGATGGCACAGTGACACAATGTAGGAGAAATGGGGATTGGCAGTGCTGCATACCAAGTTCGAACCCGGGAGCAAGCAAAATATGCCCCTAGCTCCAACCAACTGAGCTACACCACCGTGACTTATTAATTACGTTTTAGCTTAGACAGAGAATCAGAAGCTTCCTTACTAATTATCTTCTTGATTGTTATTAACTGAGGTAACTCAAATCCTTGTTTTCTAGAGGTCTTTTGGCCATTCAATTAGCTTAAGCATAATATGTGAATAAAAGAAAGCTTCAAACATTGTTGAAATCCTCTCTAATATGCAAAGGAGCCGTAATATCATGCTTGATGTGTTCCCACCTAGAAATCATAAGCTACCTAATAATTTTAACATTCACTACTATTTGTCAACAACCAACTGGTCAATAAATGTTCATAACCTATGGTATTACTCGTAGGCATGGAAGCCAACAAACTCAAAAGATTGTAAAAAACAAAAAATCAAGTGAAACAAAACACTATACATTAGATAAAACATATTTGGTATCCTTTTACTATTTAGGTTGTCTTGTAAAAGGAAGATAGAAGCAAATTGACGATATTTGAAAGAACCAGTAATATAAGAAACATTTCAATTACAAATTCGTGCATCATCTACTTTGAATGTGAAAAGAAATGCAATATTGTAATTCAAATTTCAGGTGTTTAACTTTATGCAATAGATTTGTGTATATTATTAACCAACATTAGTTATTAGCCAATCAACTTATGCACAAGATATCAAGTGGTGTATCTACATCCCAATTTTTCATATCCCAGATAAAGCATATCCTTTTTTAGTTTTGAAATTGTTGTATTCATCCGCCGTATAATATCTTCTAATTCAGCAACTCTCTGTTGTAAATAGTAGTAAAAAACATGAGTGGAAAAATGGAGAAAAAAAGTTTCAAAATCCAACTTTAACAGATAAAATGCAAGTATTATCTTGCTATCAACAACCCCAGAAGAGATTAGTAGAGTAGTTAGCTCCAGTATTGTTTTGGCCTTCTCTTCACAGTCCCTCTTAAGATTATGAACATCATCTTGTTCTACAGCAAGATTATTTAACCGTGGATAACACAAAGCACGGCAAAGGTACCAAAAAAGAAGAAAAAAATAGAGTTACCATTTGTATTTACCTATCTTAAAAGCAAATTCATGTAGATTTTCGGTGCAATCCAAAATTCGATTTACTCTTCAAAGTAAATCAAAACACGTTGAAACTTCACAAACAATCCCCGAAATCAAAACCAAAAATTAAGTAGAAGATAATAATTTTTGTCTCTTCAAAAACCTCCCTTGAAGCATGAAACAATGATCTTTATATGGTTGTACTCCTTCATCATCTTATGGTCTTGGCACTCATTCAAGAAAAGTAATAAAAATTAGTATTAAAAATCAAAACGTTATGTAGAAAATGTAACATAATAAAAAATGAAGATCATTCGAGTAGCAAATTTTAACTCTAAAAAATTTTGAACTCTTCGGTTATAAAATTAATGAATATCATTATATAAAAATTAATATAAACTTTGAGTCAAAAAATTTAATATAAACTTGAATAAATTAATATGTAACTTACACACACTTGAATGTTAATTAATCTACAATAGTAACGTTTTTTTACGTGCTTATTTTTTTATGATAAAATTATTAATGAGATTATTCTCAATTGTTTAGTGTGTGTGTGTATGTATATATATATATATATATATATATATATATATATATATAGATTTTGAGTTATTAAAGTTGAAAATTGAAAATGTTTTTATTTGAATTTGAATTAAAAAGTAACGGTGAATATTATTGTGCAATCATTGTGAGTAGTAATCGATAGTGATTAGGGAACAATTTGATTTATGATAATTAAAGAAATTATTATATTTGAGAACTAAATTTAAAATACAACCTGACTGTTGAGTTGGATTAGTAAAGCCACATTGGATTAAGATTGAATTTGCCTGATGTGGATATGGTGAATGGTTGCCACATTAGAATTATGGCATTGTGGAACATGCTAAATTGTATTAGTAATAGATAGATTCTATATAAATTTTGGTTGGCACATCAAATTAATTCAGCATTGTAATTGGTTTTGAGAATTAACAATTGATATAGATTTGTGTGATTATCATATGGGCGGTTTGTAAAATTCAAAAGAGAGTAAATTGGTTGAATAAAAAATGTATGGTATAATTATAATTATAGTAACGTGAAATTAATTGGCTATCATTTGTTTCATTTCACGATTCAAACATATTTAAAAATCGTTATATAATTACTCCTAATTTAATTTTTATATTAATAATAATTTTAAGAACATTTATTTGATCTTTAAAACGAATTGGCTATTATTGTCAAAAAAAATGGACGTGTAGAATATATATATATATATATATATATATATATATATATATATATATTAATAGATAGATTTGTAGAGCCTGTATAACAATTAAAATATAATATAATGAGCAATTTGAATGTTGAAACATTCAAATAAATGTTCAACCGTTTTTGAGAATTCAAGGAAGAGTAATGAATTGTTTTATTGTAAATGACATGTAGAATTACATAGACTAAATAATCCATGCGGTTGTGAAGTTTTAATTTGCTGATGTGGATTCCTTGAGAGTAAGACAACTAAGCAAAATGACATTGAGGTGCTAGCTACTTTGTATTTTTCATAGATTTGCTATCACATACGAAGTTTAGTTGAGGGGTGGTGAAGAAATGTGGAAGATGAAGGATTAAGCCACTCACATTTTTTCCTCTCCATTCCCTTTCTCTCTCTCGAACTCTCCCTTTATTCTCTCAATTCTGTTTTCAGCTTTTGTTTATTCCCTTTCTTTGTGTGTGTATTTAAGTTGGGGTGAGTGTGGGTGTGGGTGTCTGGTAGTTAGAGAATGTTTGACAAGTTAAAACCCCAATATACCCTTACCCTATTCCTAAAACTCATATAAGCTCAATTATTTTGATTAATGAAGTGTGGGAGTGAGTGGGGTGGGTTTTAGTGTATTTTTGTGTAGCTTTAATGAGCTGAAAGAAAATAACAAGGAAATGACCATTTTACCCCAATGTGATAAATACTCTTCCTTATTACTAATACACTACCCCAGTGCAACCCAATACCACAACCACCAATAATTCACTTAAATCCAATCAATGGCGCAAGCATTTAACCTCATTTAGCAATTAAGTTTGCTATCACATATTCAAGTACGTTAAATTCCTCAAATTAACTAACTAATTAAATAAAAAAACAACTTGCTAATTTCATTAATCGAAATTAGTCAA
Organism: Astragalus glycyphyllos; assembly: GCA_963573325.1. Taxonomy (NCBI): domain Eukaryota; kingdom Viridiplantae; phylum Streptophyta; class Magnoliopsida; order Fabales; family Fabaceae; genus Astragalus; species Astragalus glycyphyllos. The sequence continues at coordinate 99,395,656 of OY754307.1, forward strand.
ATTGGGGATGTTACACTGTTGATGTATATATTTTTATCTCATGTGTTTACAGGATTTCACCTAAAATAGTCATGGCTCATATTGTTGAGGTCATTTCGGCAAACTGGTAAATAAACTTTTTTCACTATATATACTTATCTTTTATTTATGTACTGATTTTTTAATTATTTATTGGCCTATTTCAATGGGTTTGGAATCCAACTAAGAGTGATTGATCACCCTGTTTTTATCCTGAAAGGCTTCACAGCTACTGAGCTTTATGTTGCACATCTGAATGATATATATGATTCATCAACCAAAGATGTAATCTAAAACTATAAACGGAGTAGTTAGAATACGTGCACCACGCACGTATGAAGCTCCATTTTTTTATAACACATACTTTAATTTTTTTTTCCTTCTATTTCTTGAGATTATCCACATGTTTTCCATGCATAATAGCTACATGTATACCTTTTCCAATTGACACATACTATATTTACTTCACCTTTTTACTTAACAAAATGATTTATGTTTTTAGTTTCTAAATTTTTTAATATCTCTATACCACTTCCACATGTTTGGCAACTTTTTTTTTTATATTTTTTATTTTTAAAATAATATTATCTTAAGGTTTGGAAAAAAATTAGATGTTCAAGTACGTTAGGTTGGTTCTTCAATAACCAATTTGGTGGAAAAAAATACGTTAAACAATATGTTTTGTGGTACTTTAGAGTCCCAATTTTTTTTTAAATATTCAAATACTCTAAGTTCGTTCCTCAATAACCGATTTAGTAAAAAAGTAATTTCATGACAAAATATGTAAAGTGCGAAGTTAAACAATGTGTGCTTTTGGATACTCTAGAGTAAAAAAAAATAGATGCTCAAATACATTAACTTCGTTCTTCAATTACCGATTTGGTAAAGAAAAATAATTACTCGACAAAATATGTAGAGTGCAATGCTTATAAGCAATGTGTTTTGGGGCACTTTAGAGTCCGAAATTTTTTTAAACATTCAAATCCACTAATTTCATTCATCAATAACCGGTTTGGTGAAAAACAATCGTGACAAAATATGTAAAGTGCGAGACTAAGCGTGTATTTTGGGATACTCTAGAGTCCAGAAAAAAATTTAGATGTTCAAATACGTTAAGTTCAATCATCAATAACTGGTTTGGTGAAAAAAATTCATGACAAAATATGTCAAGTGTGTGACTCTAAGTAGTCTATTCTAGGGTGTTTTAGAGTTTAGTAAATATTTAGAGTTTAGTACATATATAGTAATTTTGTGACAGAATATATCAAGTATGATATTAAATAATGTGTTTTGAGTATTTTTAGAGTAATTGCTACTATTGCCAGCACACTATTTATTTATCAAACTATTTTCAGTTCCATCTTTTAATAATTTCTTTTAAACAATGGTTTATTTCCAATATCCAGCTTTCATGTTTGGCTTTTTCAAATGCTGCCACATATCATAGATTTGTATTTACATTTAACAAATCTCTCTATATAACTGCTATATTCAAAATTGTAATATTTTTAAAAAATTACAAATAAAAAACATGCAGTTTAACCATATTTATCCAACCGTGCATGGAGTCACAAAACGTGTGCAACTTCTCACATGTGCCATCCAATTTTTTTTTGCTTAGTCATATTGTTTATTTACATGTCTTCCCATCAAATTGCCACATAGTTGCTTCATTTGGTTGCATGCTGAAATATTCTTTTTTGATGTCATCACCTAATATTGCCACATTGCATGATTGCATGAAGTTGTGTTTTGTGTCATTCTCTAATATTGCCACCATTAAACTTATCTACAAATACATGTCACCCTATAACTTAGACACCTAACAAAAATTGTAATAAAATATCACATAGTGCTTCCTATATAAGACACAAATCATGCGATTGCACCATATAATTTTGTGTGCATTTTTATATTGAGAGCCAAACTGATTTCAACATAGCAAATTGATCCATTGGGAGTATTGTCACTTAATTGAACACATATTGTGTGTAATCATTTTGAGAATCACTGCATTCAGGATGCTTGCTCTGCACCTCTGCTTCTACCACCAGAAACAACTGAAAAGGTCTTTGGCATTCTTTTTTTTCCAAAACACAAAACCTGTTCCTTTCAACCTCATTGCCCTTCGAATCATTCTCTACTTCACCAACTTCTTTCGTTGCCCTGTTTAGTTAATATATTATACTCATGTTAGCAAATTCAGATTAACTGCGTTTCTTTGTTAATTTGTTTTTGGGTGGCACTCAATAGTTATGTTGTAATTCATTCCTTTTACAATGTTTTTGTGTCCAGTTCCCAGTTTCGAAATAGTTTTCCTACATGCCTTATAATCGTCTAAAGTTGTTTTGTTTGGTACATGTAAAGCACTCATACTTTATATAGCTTGCATTATTAAAGAAGAACAGTCCGATTAGCATTGCTGCGTGCCTTAATCATCTAAAGTTGTTTACCTTTTTAAGCAAACTTTTGATCAACATTTTTTTAATCTTACATGCAACAAATTTAACCTTTCTAGCAAAACTTTTGATAAAAAAAAACTAAAATCATGCATGCATTCCTCTTTTCTTCTCACTTATTTTGGTTTACAAAGATTTTGTACTCCCTTTTCCTTGCTTTTTAAAAGTTTTGTTCAGTTTCATTTACACCATACAAATTGTTGCCTGTGTTTTCCTTTTTTGACACTAATTTATGAATTTTAATTACTCTAACACTACCAACTGTGTAACATGCAAAGTATATGACATTTTAAACTTTGCTTAAGTCTTTTATGTTTAATTGTTAACACATGCTTTTTTATTGTTTTCGCAGCATCTACATTCATCCTTTTGCAAGACTGCTGTTCCACATAGTCTATCCAATGTGGTTGTTGTGAATAGTTGTCTTTGGCTTAATATGTTTACAATATTTTGGTAAATCATGTCCTTGGCTGTCATCCTCTTTTGTTTCCCTCTAGCTATAGTAGAGGCACCTTTGAAGAGTAATGAGTGTATGATATTGAAGAATATATGTCTTTCCAATCAACATGATCTTATTTGGTTGGAGATGAACCTGTTTTGTGTATCTTAGGTAGTAGGAGCAACCTCTATTTTGTAGTGTAAAATATCAGTATCAGATATGAGGTTGCTAGACTGCTGAATTATGTATACCTTTTGTTGCCAATGTTCTGTTATTTGGCTGAGTTCTAGGGTGTTTTAGAAATGTCAAGTAGTTGAACCAATGTCTATTTTGTAATGCAAAAACTTTGTAACATAGTATCAACTATGAAGTTGCTTTAATATCAGTTACGCTTACTTCAATAGTGGTCACACTACACTTGTCATTCGTTTTTAAAAGTTGCAAAACTAGCTAAAAAAACAATAAACATTTTAAAAGGTCACTTGGAGACAATGCCTTTTCTACTTTAAATTTTTCTTTACACTATTTATATTGAATTGTTTGTAGAACCTTAGTTCCTAGGGACAAGGCTGTTTTTCAAGGCGGGGGCAATGATAGTGTCGCACATGTTAGCGAGAAACAAAATGGTAAACTCGTCATTTGGTGGGTTTATGAGAGGAGAGCCAAGAAGAATAAAGGAGAAGGGTAGTTATTTGTGAATTATTTATGTTACTAGGTAGTTATGGTGTGGAAATTATTATATGCAAGTTAATTAGGTAGTTATGGTGTGGTAGTTATTATATCTAAGGTAGTTATTTGGTGTGAATTTGACTATAAGTATGGGGTGTTTGTTTGTAGGGAGTCATCAGAGAAGTTATTATGTTTGTAATGGCCAGAAGTTGTAACTTCTGAGGAGAGCAATGCTCTTGGGTAGTTAGGCTTGTAATTCCCACTACTAATTTCTTATCAATCTAATATATGATTTCCTTTCCATTTCTCTCTTCAAGATCATTCTGTTCTTGCAATTATTACTGTTAATCGATGGGTTTCTATCATGTAGTCCTTAAAAGGTCTACCTCTCAGAAATGGTTATTAGTAGTTATAGTCTTTCAGCAATCAATAGAGTCATCAAAAGCCTTAGACTATTAGGCCCCCAACTTATATGCCGAAATAGAAGGAAGTTTAAATTTACCTAAGTGTCGAACGCAGTGTTGTTCCAGAAGTAGAAGTCATTTTGAAATTGGTTGATTACGATAGTCACAATGATTATACTCGGATGTTTAGGGGATTCGAAAAGAGGGAGGACCAAGGGAATGTTTAAAGATATTTTAGACTTAGTTTTATAAATCAGTATGGAGTCACAGAAGGTGTGCCCGTTTTATTCCTTAAAAAATTCTCTCACTTTCAAAATCTCCTTGGTACTACCACTTTTCCAAATCCCCACTGAATCTGAATATGAATGTTACACCTAAAATTAACCAATGATCAATAGAGTCTCTGGAGTTCTAGTACCCTTGCTCTCTAAGGAAAGTCGTTATGCTTGCCCGTAAAGTTCCTAGTGTCATGAACATCTAATCCATTAGTATCGAAGTAATTGGGACCTCAATAGGAAGTAAGTTACAATACTCAGTTAAGTCATGTTAAGAAGAGCAATTACTATTTGAAAAGTCGCCTGGCTTAACTTATAGGACCCCAAAAAAGCCCATAAACCCAAGTAAGATTATCGTGTTTTAGGGTTGAGTTCCAAAGACCGATTCATGAGGTTTGAAGACACACCCTTACTAGTATTTAGGGTTAGTTGATGAAAAGGACCCTTATGGGTATGTCAAATGATTGTTTTATATCCAAACGTTTTCAAGCAAAATTTTACAAAAACCTTATCCATTTGTGAGTCAGTCAAGAACAGTGTTGTGTCGAGTCTAACCCAAAACACTAAAGGTGTCTCTGAGAAAACCGAAAGAAAATAATCCACAGCCTACTACCCGGAAGGGATGGGATGTGGGTCGAGTATACTAGTGTAGTGGCTAGTAATGAGAAGGAGAAGTAATAGGTATTGTAAGGAAATAGTTCCTCAATCTTCATGTTATTCAAGTCTCCATTACAGTGGAACGATTATAATTATTACCCTCTGGTTTATTAAAGTGAACATTAAAATTGTTTGGACTTTAGTCGGTTTGACTAGACAAGGCGAGGTTTCCGATGCAAGTATTCTATTGGTTAAGTGTCAATAGAGTAAGTATGTGCTAGATTTAATGTTGTTCCGATTTTAGCACAAGTTATGGGATCGATTGTCTTAGGGATTCAATGATTTGGATAAGTATGGTAATGAGTTTTTCCACTTGCATTGTTTTTGCTCGAATTAGTGCTTATGCAGAGTGTAATATAATGTATGGGTCAAATGACATGGACCGATTAAAATCAAACAATTTGTATGTTGACTGACGAATCCTAAGTATGACTATATGATTGGGCAGTGAATGTATAATACATGAGCCCATGATAGTGAGTTCCCTAACCCCATTGGAGGTTATTGCTTTATTTTGTTGACCCATACATATTGGTTGTTCGGAATTTCTGATAATGTCTGTGTGTGAACTGCAATTGGGATGATCCATGAGCTCACATGCTAAGTGTGCCATGGGGACTTTGTTGGAATGGTGTTTGGTACTACTTGTTGATGATTTGAGGTTCTGCTATTAGAGCTGTGTGTGAGTGAGCAAGTTAGATGTAAAACCATTCATGTATTTTCACCTAACAACTTAAACTTTTGGGAGAGTTATTTTATAGCATGTTGTTTATGCATTTAATATGAGATGTGAATCATGCATTCATTTTTACGTGGTCAACAAAATACTTTGCTTTTAGTTCCTTGTTCTAAGGATTTGATTTGAGAGTTTGGTTTGCTACCGGTGATGCTAATCGGAAAGTTTTCGCATGTTACAACATTATTAGTATGTGTCATGGCTTTGGTGGTGTGATTGTTGCTATTTCATTGAGTTGCATGTTAGTATTCCAATTGAATGATTAATGCTCTTCAGTTAATTAGTTGCTCTTTTGTTTTATGGACTGCTTTGGTGTTTGCAGGTATAATATAAGACAACATAGTTGTATGGTTTGGCAAGCCTCTAAAAATGAATCGAGCATCAGAAATAAGAGATTTTGTGTGAGGGAATAATATCCATGGTTTATTGCTTCATTCTTGTTTAGTCAACAATGTTTATTTATTTTGATAACTTGGACTGCTTTTGCTTATAAGTTTACTCTGTCGCTGAATTCCAGTTCCTTTAATATTTGATTTTGCTTGTTGCTCTTTTGGTTTCATGGAGTTTTAGAAATTGGTTATTTAAACAAGGCTTAAATATATGTTTTGCCCCTGCAAATATCACCATAATCCAGTTATACGCCTGTAAAAATAAAAACTTTAAAATTACCCTTGCAAATATAAGTCGCTTACGGTTATGCCCCTCGGTCAGTTTCTCATCCAAAAAAATAATTTAAATAAGGTTTATATATATGTTTTACCCCTACAAATATCACCATAATCCAGTTATGCCCCTACAAATATCACTATAATCCAGTTATGCCCCTGTCAAAATCTTTAATTTTTCTATTATGCTGATATTTGGATGGGCATAACTGGATTATGGTGATATTTGCAAGGGCATAACATATATTTAAACCTTATTTAATTTTTTTTTTGAATGGGAAGCTGACCGAGGGGCATAACCGTAAGCGATTTATATTTGCAAGGGTAATTTTAAAGTTTTTATTTTTACAGGGGTATAACTTGATTATGGTGATATTTGCAGGGGCAGAATACATATTTAAGCCTTTAAACAATATCACATGTGCTCCGTATTTCTTTCAATAGGTAAGACTTGACAAACTTTTGAGGACAAAATTTTTCAAAGTTGGGATGAAATATAATACCCAAAGTAATTAAATATTACTTTGGATATTTCCTTGTGATTACGTTATTTAAATAGTATGTTTGATGATTGTTTGAGTTAGTAATTAATTGAGTTTTTGAGAAAGTGAGAATTGTTTTAAAGATAGGATTAGAAATAAAGAGGGTGCAGCAGGAACTTTGTTTAAAACACTTCCTAATGGGTTGGGGCTAGGGTCCAGTCCATTGTACCCAATCCAAATATCTTTCAGCTGAAGGGGTTAATGAGGGAGTGGGAAATCATTTTTTTTAAACAATTCAGAAGAGAGTGGGAGGGCGAAAGAGAAGAAGACGGAGACTTGAGAAAGAAGAGGGTTCTAAAGTCTGAAATCATTGCATGTTAGTCATTCCTCTCCATTCACCCTCATGTTCTTCCTAGTTCATCCCAAAGACCAGAAATTTCAATCTCCAAACCACCTAAAAAGTAATTTGAAAGCTACTTTCCATGGAGCTTAATTGCATCATGTGTGTGCTTCTTAGAGTTTAAACTGAAGTTAGGAAGTGAAGTTTAACTATTAGAAGTCTTCTCAAGAAGTTTGGTGCCTTGCATTTTTGGCTTCAAGTGTTAGGAGTTTTGAAAAGCCCATTACAGCCTTGTGAAGAACACTCCATCTCATTGTCACAAGGACAGTTTGATTTTCAAGTGAGTTCCTCGACTTACTACCTTTAGGAATGTTAGAGTTTCATTTATTACTCATGGTATTGTGTTGCTTGCTTCTGAACTTGTTGATAATAGCTCCTTTCCTTTGAAAAAAATTGATCTTTGTGCTTGATTGATTTATTACATGATTATTTGATCTAAAATTTTGATTAGCAAAAGTACATTGAATGCATGTGTCTTATTGTGTGATATGATGGAATTCAATATGTGCTAAATCTAGTATAGTATAACATGTTTGATTAGCAATTTGATGAATTGTGGAAGTGTTGGTTGAAGGTTGATTTAAAGGGAATTGACAAAATTTCAGCTCTGTTGTACCGTGAGAGGGACACCGTTTGTGTTGAAAGAAACGGGTGGCTGTGTTACTTTCTACCTCATGAAGTGAAAACCAATTTTTTTGACACGGCCTGTGTTGTTTCGACATGACCCGTGTTGTCTCACCTGCAGAAATGTTATTTTGTGATTTCCCAATGATATTGACACGATTTATATGCATTGCTAATTTTAATTTTTTAAGCCCATTTTTGTCAATTCAAGTGATGTGTTTGGAAGTTGAGGATAAACGGTTTTGTGGCGTATGCAAACTTCTTTTCGAAAACTCTTGTGAGAACTAATTAGTACATATATAAGTACACTTATAAATGAATTAAAGAATGGATTATGTACTTGGGGTGGTGTCATGAACAATCTCGAGGCCCAAGAGGTTTAGTTTAAGGACTATATATTGGAAGTGGGTTCCCCACCGTGTAAGTAGTAGCTTTTATATTATGTAAGTCTATTGTGTTAGGGGATGCATCATAGGTAAATGATAAAAGATATACGGAGCATATTTATGGTAAAGAGTCTCGAAAGGACTCACTAAGATTATGTAATCTTACTCCTCATTGTTGTTGTTTTTCAGATAAGCAATTGAAGCCTAAAGAAGGTAATTCCATGTAAAAGATTCCAATCTTTGAGGACCTTGATGTATTAGAAGTTAAGTATATTTTATTGTTCTAGTCTGCTAGGTTGAGACCTTTCTGTTATTGTCTAAGTATAAGATATAGCTTATGATGTATTAAGCTTTATATACAATTGTATTTTGTATTAAAATTGCAGTGTCGACGCTGATAGGTGAATTGTATCTACTTTATGTTCAATGTTTTTAACTAAGTGTTGAGAAATTCCTATTACAAAAAAGTAGGATGTTACTTTTAGCATAATATTAAGTAGGTGAATTGTATTTTGATTAAAAAGTAGTTGTTTCGGACTGGGCCAAACATTCATCGGATGAGGCCTGGCCCATTTCCGCCTCACAGGATATCAACTGCCGAACTGCTCACCTGACCAACGATCAGAGTCAACCCTCTGGATCCAACGGTCCAGGTACGGCGTCCCAGCTATAAATAGAGGTTCCGCCCTCCAAACCTAGGTACGACGACGACGACAATTTCACATACACAATTCATAAGGCTGAGATCCCACGCGTATCTTACCTTCCTCGAGTCCGGGCACGAGGAGCTCGGGCACTCAGTCAAGCACCTCGGCACAGTCCCGAGATCATATCATTTATCTCATCTTATTCCTCTCCTATTACCTCATCTTTCACATACTGACTTGAGCGTCGGAGTGTCTTTGCAGGTACCCCCACCCAGCGTGGACGAAACTCTACCTCGGACATCCGAGCTCAGCATCCTACCTGCACATACCTTGTTGGAAGCAATCAAGCGTGTAACTCCAGGTTAAGAGTCTCATCTAGCCTCGGGAGCTTCACCATTGTACTCCGGTACCGAACAGTAGTATTCCGGATTTTATCGTCGACTAAAATCTAGGATGTTAAATTTAGCATAATATTAATTATTCCCATTACAAAAAATACTTTTCTAATATTGTATTGTTAAAAACTTATTTGCAACCTATAATGTCGCAAATTAGATTAAGTAGTCTCACTTTAGTTTCTGTTGAAAATAGTTCTTAAATTTTTTTTAATTATGAAGGAATTATTAATGACTTTCAACAAAAATACAATGAGAATATTATTCAAATAACTACAAAGGGCATCACGTCCAGCATAAACTAAATCCTAGGATCGACTGTGTATTAAGGCAGTGAGAGATCAACAAAATCCTTAATAATATGCAACTTAGTGTTGAGTTACCTATGCCATAATAAGATTTTGGTAAATTGTTTTTGACTTACCAATGTACTTTTTTTATTAGTGCTTATCAATGTATATTTTAATAGGCTAGTAAAATAAAAAAAGTTAACGGATTACGTTAATTAAAATGCTATACAAGTCACCTTTTGTCTTCATTTATTTTTTGCTTTTAAACTATCATATTAGAATTGCATATTTTTTTGCAAATAGAATTGCATGTTTACATGACAACTAGTAACAACTTTTAAAAAGAAAACACAATTAGTGTTGCTTGATAGCAAACATGATTGTCACGTGATACTCATACATGATAACAAAGCCACTCTATCCTATAAAACATTATTCAATCACCTCTTTTCCCTCATTAACTTGCTATCTCTTTTACTTCTATTCTTAATATCTTCCGTTCTAAATTAAAATTAGTGTGTGACTCGAGTATTGCAAGTATATGAAATGTTATTTTCTTTTTTTATTGTACTGTATGATGTTATTGTTTAATTTGATTTCAAGAAATGGACACAAGTGTAGTTGATGCTTCAAGAAAACGTAAAAAAAATGAACAGTTGGTAGAGCTTGAGGAACCATTCGCTGTTGTTTGCGTTCTTATTAGCCTTGAGTTTTATGTCATGGTATCAGGAAACATATTTAGTTAAGGAACCTGCTCGGAACTTGGAATTGGAAAGACGCGATTTCCTTAATCGCCTATATAAGGGAAAAGGAAAGCGATTGCATTGATCAGTTAAGAGTTAGTAAAAAAGCATTTTCTAAGCTTTATAGAATATTCCTTATAAAGGATTAATGTGTATATAGTTTATATTTGTATAAAAGATATTCTTCTTATGAAGGATTAATGTTTGTCAATATTAAGCTTCACACTGAAAGAGACGAAAATAGAGAAGAAGAAACTAAAACTTTCATTGAATTGAAATTCTCTGTTTTTACATTTACAAGAAGGGACTTATTTACAATGCCTGAGACTCAATTAGTTACAACAGAAAATAACAAACTAAAAGACTTAATAACTAACCAACTAACTCAATATCCTAACTGACTCACTAACCAACTATCAGAATAATTAAATAATAGTAAACGTGATTAATTAGTTCTAATACTCCCCCTCAAATTAGGGGAATAAATGTCTAGGACACCTAACTTGCTGATGAAACCAGAAAACTTTCCATGTGGGAGTGTCTTGGTAAAGATATCAGCGAGTTGCTGATTTGTGGAAAGATGTATCAATTTTAGAAGACCAGAGTTGACATTTGCCTAATGAAGTGACAATCAATGTCAATGTGTTTTGATCTTTCATTGGAGGTGGGATTTTCAGCAAGCTAGATTGCAGACTTGTTATCACACATGACCAAAATAGACTCAACAGATGTATGGAAGGATCTGAGCAGCTGAGTTAGCCAAATTAATTCACTTGTGAGGCTTGCAAGGGCCCTGTATTTTGCTTCAGTAGAGGACCTAGCAACAGTAGGTTGCTTTTTTGACTTCCAACAAATCAGAGAAGAGCCAATGTAGATACGGTATCCAGTAGTTGATTTTTTGCTGATCTTGCAACTTCCCCAGTCAGAGTCAACATAAGCAGTGATGTTGCTTTTGCTGGTGGAAGGGAACAGTATGCCTTGACCAGGGGCTGATTTCAAGTAGTGAAGCACATGATGAAGAGCTTGAAGGTGAGGGGTCTTGGGAGAACCCATGAATTGGCTTAATCTGTTGATGGCAAAAGTAATATCTGGCCGTGAGATGATCAAATACATTAATCTCCCAAGCAATCTTCTGTACACTGTGGGGTCAGGAAGCAAATCACCAGAGGTATCATCAAGTTGAGTGCTTTATCTGCACATCTGTACTTTCTTGAGCTGGCTATGTACTCTCCTCTAATCCTATTAAGCAGCTATGACTTGATCTTACACTGTTGGCCAGCCTGGTCCAGCTTTACACGAAGCTTCTCAAGCTTCCTAGTATGGAACAAACACTTTAAATGCACCAAGGAATAATCACGCATTCCCTCTTTAATGCTTGAAACATTCCAGCATATTTATTGCTAGGATTCTCCATTTAATGCAATTGAAGAACATTCAAGAGGAGTTAATGTATTTGTCTTAAATTGGTTACGGTTTCCAGTAACCTTCTCAAGCTTCAATATTCTTTCACATTAACCTTCTCAAGTATGAACTTATGCTTCTAAGGTGTTTGTGAGGTCAACCTTCTTTTGACTTCTGGTCAAACCTTCAGTTGACTTTTGGTCAAACCTTTTGCTAACTTATTTTAAGCTTCTCATAATTTACCATTCTCAAGGCTTTTCTACCCTTGTATTTTACCAACTTGTTAATCCAAGGTAGGGCCTTAATTTGCTATGTTCAGGAAACCTGCTGTTAGCACTTAGCAAACATGTTAGATCACACTTCATTAGAAAACCTAAATCTTACTTAGTTTGTATCATCAAAACCTAGAAAGAGATTCTTATTCCAACAATTATGTGATAATTAGTAGTAATATAGTTCATCACAAACCAAAATTCATCAGAAAAAGGGGGTAAGATGCATATTTATGTGTGGCTATTGTAATGAATAAATCATTTTATGAATGTTACACAAATTAACCATGCAGATATAAAGTATTTTTCTGATCTAGATCAAGTCAGATTATAAGTTAGCTATTTTCTACATGTGGTGATATTGAAATATCTTTATGATCTATAAAACAATCTATGGTTCTTGTTTTTTCATTTCATCCCCAAATATCAACAATTCAAGGAAGATGTTTTGAAGATAATACTGATCGCAAAGCTTCATTAAAAGAGGATACATCACAAGTGACAGCGGGATAGATTGCTCCATATACACTCAGGGAGAATATCCAGATGTTGAAATTCATATTCTAAAGGGACGCTTCATTCATGAGAGAAAAGTTGCACTCTTCATTCAGGGAGAAAAAAGCTGCACTCTTTTTTCCTTTGCCATGGTTTTGTCCCACTAGGTTTTGCTGGAAAGGTTTTTAAAGAGGCAGTTCCCACTAGCAGGATATTGTACTCTTTTTCCTTCACTAGATTTTTATCCCACTAGGTTTTTTCTAGTAAGGTTTTAATGAGGCATATCATCGATGGACATCCAAGGGGATTGTTATGAATATTATTATATAGTGGATGTTCATCCTTCTCCCCATCTTCCATGTAGTGGATTTTTATGATTGTCTTCTCACTTACCAATCCAATCCCTATAAATAGGGTTCACCCTTATGTATAGTGAAGTACTTGTGAAGAGAATAATACAAAAAGGCTTTCATCTTCTCTCCTTCTCTCATTTTTTTGTTCTTCCTCTTTCTCTATTTTGGTTTATTTTTATAACAGTCCTTAAATTTATAATTCAAAACATAATTAAGATCAACTCGATTGAATAGAATTAACTTGATCTAATAAATACATTAGACTATCTTTGTACCCAAAAAATACATTAGACTATCTTTGCTCTAGACAAAAATCAGCATAGACAGTGAAAATAAGAAACACTTGACGTGTTTGTTTAGTGATAAGAGCTTAGCCTTATCCTTAAGGTGTTAAGTTCAAATCTCATTGGGACAATTGTAAAATGGTCATTAGTACCACATTGATTAATAAAAAATTTCCCTTCCCCAATTTTTTTTAAAAAAAAGAAATTCCAATAAAATCTTAGTGAACACACCGTTAACGAAAATGAGATGATTATCACGCATAAATGTTTTTGTTGAAATAAAAATGTTACATGTCGTGGGAACTGGGAAATATTGCTCCCAAATGTCCCAACAATGCATGTTGGGTGGTTTTTATTGGGGGTACAAAAGTAAAACTTGTTGAAAAGTATTATTATTATTTTGACGGGGACCTATAAAAAGTATTCATTTGTTGAAAATCAATGTAATGGATATTTTCTCGTCAAAAAAAAATGTAATGGATATTTTACAATGTATTAAAAAAATTGAGTGACACCGAAAATAACGTAAAATAAGTTGGTTCTATTTGTGAACATATAAAAATATAAACAACTATATTTGCAATAATAATATAATTAATAACATATATATAAAAAGAATGGGTCAAAAAATTAAAAATAAAACAATTTTTTTGGCAAAATAAAATGAGATCAATACATTTAAAATTAAAAAATAATTCTAGTCAACTCGATTGAATGGAATTCACTATATAAAAATACTTTAGACTATTGTCAAAAAAATAAATACTTTAGACTATATTTGCTTTAGACACAATTTAGCGTACATATACTGGGAAAAATAGACATAGCAATAAAATTTTAGGGTTTTTTTTGGTACCCCCTCATTGTCACTTATGCCCCCATTTTTTCCATTTGGACCAAAATACCCCTAAGAAAACTTAAAAAAGCAAAACTCTCCTCATTGGCGTATATTTCTGGGAATCAGTAAGTGGCACCCCCTAAATTTTCCGAATTTATAACGTATTTCCGGAATTTTTTCCTTGAATTTTCCGAATTTAGGACTAAATTCGAAAGGTATATATTGACTATTTTTAACAAAATTTCCAAATTTACATGTAAATTCGGAATGTGGACCCTAAAAACACATTCCGAATTTACATGTAAATTCGGAAATTTCAACGAAATACATTCCGAATTTAGGTGTAAATTCGAAAATTTCAATGAAAAAATTACGAATTTACACTGTAAATTCGGAATTATTATTTTTTTAAATTTCGTTTTAACTTTTTTTTTTTGCTTCTTTAGTGGCAAACAGTCGAGGAGGAAACTTTGAGTCAGGGGAGTCATCTAGACCAACACCGCGAGATGATCCTGGCACTAGGACGAGGGTCAGGTTGACTAGACAGGCTGGTCACGCTTCTGAGCGTTGGAGGCGTATCCGACAGCGAGAGCATCAGGAGCCAGCTCATCAGGACTATCAGGAGCAGCCTGACCAGCCGCAGCATTATCACGAGCCTGAGCAGCCTGCTCATCATTATCAAGAGCCTGCTCAGCATTATCAGAAGCCTGCTCAGCAAAACTATATGATGCAGGACGCACAGCATGAGCAGGTACAGGAGCCTGCTCAGCATCACGCTCAGGCTGCTGCTGAGCAGCCTTTGTTGCACCGGTTGGTGGATCACCGCGTCAGTAAGCTACTGGCTGGGGAGGTAATAATAAGTAATTTATTTATTTTTTACCAAAAATTTATTTAATTAGTTTTAGTTATTTATTAATTACTTTTTTTTACAGGATCGAGGTACGCTCATGGTGGCATCTCACGGGGGAAGATACTAACTATTAGACCTCAGTAGCACCACCCACATATTGCTTCATGGTTGCAGCGGGCCAACCTATATCAGCTGGACGCCACACCTCTCAACAACATCAACCACGAGCTCATATCAGCTTTTGTGGAGAGGTGGCCTTCTGGACCAGCTCATTCCACATGCCGTGGGAGGAGATGACCGTGACGTTGGACAACGTGTCCGCGTTGTTCCACTTGCCACTCACCGGCAATCCTTTGGCAGGGCATCTGTATCTTACCACTGCTGAGGCCGTTCAAGCTGGAGTGGATTTTCTAGGCGTAGATGGGACGGCGTGCTGGAACAAGGTTAATTCCACTAGGGTTCTAGCATTCCGATTTAGATTTTTGGAGGATGCCTACAGAGATAATATGCACCGCGGGCACTATGATCATGCTGCACGGTGCTATTTGCTACACTTGTTGGGGGGCACCATCTTCTCCGACAAGAGTCACACTTACGTGCCTGCTAAGTGGATTCTTCTTATTTCAAATTTTGAGACATGTGGCCAGTGGGCTTGGGGTCCAGCTGCTTTGGTATTTCTCTACGACCAACTGAACTTCGCCTCTTACTAGGAGACTAAGCAGATTGGCTGATACGCTTCTCTACTACAGGTAATTAATAACTTAATTACTTTTATTCTTTTAATTGGTTTTATTTATATAATTACTTATTTATTCATTTAATTATTTTATTTCAGTGCTGGATTTATGAGTACTTCCCCACTATCGTCCAGCGGAGAACCTCCTCTGATACTGGGCCTCCACATTGCAGCAGGTGGAAGAACTTTAAGTGTGATCATCTCATGCTTAAAGATTTTCGGGAGCGGATCGATAACCTGCGGCTGGATCATATCATTCTTACGCCTTGGGAGGACCATAGAGAGTACGCTCCTTTCCACAACATGTCCCATTTCGGAGGTTGGTTGCTCTGGGGCGATATTGTTGTGCCATATATGGCAGACCGGGTACGTTGGCAGTTTGGGCGCATCCAGCAGATCCCTCCTGCACCCATTTCGGGATCACGTCCATCTGTGACCTCCATTTTAGAGAGTTTGTCGTTCTATCCAGGCCCAGCGCAGACTTTTTTCCGTTCTAGTAGACACGCACGTGTGGCGGGTGAGTGCACTGATGATTACCTACCATGGTATGAGTCGGTCTCCATTCCCCGTCTGACTCTGCTGATTCCGGTTCGCTGATTCCAGAGCAGCAAGTACCAGATCAGGAGTCTGTAGCTGAGGAAGTTAGTCCACAGACCTATCAAGATAGGATCGATTCCGCCGCCGGACATATACTTGATGCGATGGGATATGAAGGAGGCATTCCAGTTGATGTATATGACAGTCTCTTTCAGGCTTTGGGAGACTTTGACTTTCATCCATAGTTGTATTTATTTTCATTTTTTTTTGTATTTGTACTCGTATTTTATCGACTTTATTATATTACGTTTTTTCTTTCGTTTGTTATCGTTATCGTAGTTTATTGAGTTTCATAATTTACTGTTATTTATCGTAATAATCATGATTTTTTAATTAAACGAAACTGATTTTTTGTAAAAAAAAATAAAAGTTTTTAACTATTCCAAATTTACCTCGTAAATTCGGAATACATTTTTTTAAATATTCTGAATTTACACGTATTTTCGGAATACAGTTTAAAAAAATGTATTCCGAATTTACATGTAAATTCTGAAATTTTCATACCCCTATTCCGAATTTATGTGTAAATTCGGAAAGCTAAAAAAAAACGTTTTTTTTTATAAATGAGGGGCATTTTGGGCCAAAAAACGATTTATGGGGGGGTATAGGTGATAATGATGGGGGTATGAAAAAAAAACCCAAAATTTTAATGCATAAATTATTGTCAATGGACATGTGACTATCTTGCATATATGTGTTTGTAAAAGCAGAAATACTGAACTTCGTTTTACCCTCTAATAAAAATTATCAAAAAAAACTATTTAATGACTCTAAAAAGTAACGTAAAATAAGTTGGCTCCAATTGTGAACATAAAAATAATATAAACACCTTCTATATTTGCAATAATAATATAATTAGCAGCTTATGATAATTAAAGACACGATATGGTTTTCTGATTTTACAATAAATCTAATATGTTGGTCAAAAAAATAAATCTAATATGTCCCATAAGGATATTATTTTAGTACATTTGAATAGAAAATAAAAAATACAATTCTTAAACATTTTAGGACCAATTTTATATAGAAATAGAATATATCAAAATATTTCTATATTAGTAAAATCAATGTCCATAACTGATAAAAATAAGATTTCAAATTGAATGTTAGAAACAATTGACCTCTTTCTAGAGTTAAAATATAAATAAGGGTGTAGGCATAGCCATATAGCCACACAATACAACAATACCTAACTTATAATCTTGGTGTTTTTGTTGTGTGAAGCAAGTGAAGGAATTATGGGTCATCAAAATTGAGATTGAGTTGTTGAAAGATCCAAAGAAAAGGCATGTGACATTTTCCAAGCGTCGAGCTAGCTTATTCAACAAAGCAAATGAGTTGACAATCTTGTGCGGTGTAGAAATTGCTATTGTTGTGCTCTCTCCAGGGAACAAACCGTACTCATTTGGGCACCCAACTGTTGATGTTGTTGCCAATAAGATTTTTCAACAAGAGCCTGAGCCAAATTTTGCCCAAGGCAACTCCTTTTCTGAAGTTTCAAACATGGGCAATCTGAATCTACAACTTGCTGTTGTATCGGCCAAAGTCTGTCTGAGTGAAAAGAAAGGTGAGGAGCATGATGAAGTCCTAAAACAACATGATATGACCCAACTCTCTAAGCTTAAAGAATGGAAAGACTGATATATAGAGCTTAAGGGTAGGGTGAAATCTCGTCTTCACGATCTCGAGATGTCAGAATATGTGATCCCCCTTGCACAAGAACCCGCGGTGAGAACGAAAAAGCAAGTTGGAAAAAAGAAATTAAGTTAGATAGAATTGTTGCCTAGTGGCATGCAAACTATGTTTACTTAATTTTAAGTTCCCTCGTCCCTAAAATCTTGTTGCCCCATCCCTCTTAATAAAAACAGTTTATTGTGTCTTATTTCAAAAATTTGTAAGGAAAAAATTATGAATAAAAATTAGAAATTTTATGATAAATATTCATTTTATTTCAAAAGCTTCTTTTACGCGCACATATTCTTGCTTATAGTAGCAGATCTAGCTAGGAAGTTTAGTAGGGGTAGAAAGTAATCTCTAGTATTTTCCATTAAAAAATATTATAAGTTTCTACAAAATTAATATTTTGTTGACAAAAAATTCAAATTCAAAATATAATTTGTTTTGCGTTCTATGTGTGTTTAATTTTAGATGAATAGTAAAAATTAGATATATATCGTTAATTGACCAAATTTATTTTCATTAAAATCTTAAGAACATTTATGTCCTGGTATATAGTATCACTTTACATTTCAAAGAAGAAAGTATAAACATATATCTATTAATTACTGAAAGATCAATAAATAATTCTATGATAAAATTATATATATATATATATATATATATATATATATATAACAAATCGTGACATTTTAAAAAGTTTAATATAATCATCTTTTAGAGATATAAATCTCTATTCAAAGGAAATAATGTTTTATTAATAAATTTTTTTGACAATATTTAATTTTATTAATAATCTTAAAAGACACAAGTTTGCAAGAGAAATGATAAATCCACATATTAGCTAGAAATGAAAAAAAAGTATAAAAATAAATTCAAAAGAACATAACGGCTATACTCATGGAAAAAGTTTTAGAAGTTAATTAAGAAATTTAATAAGATAATTTCTGAATTATAATTTTTTGCTTCCTCTTCTTTAGAGGGAAGTTATTCAAGGACCTAAAAAAGGGAAGTTTCTCAAAATATACAAAGAAAATCAGAATTTTTATATAAATTCAAAATAAAATTGAATATGAAATAGGATAAAATTATACTCAAATATATTAATTGCATGTATGATAAATTAAGAAAACATCATGCAGTTATACTATTTAAAGTTTGTCAAATTAATAATGGGTATATATGCCCATGTGTGAATATGTAAGCGCGTGTAATTTTAAAAGATGGATACTATATTATTCGTGAATCAAATGTTTTCCATATCAATATTTTAAAATATGATATATATATATATATATATATATATATTAAAATATCTTAAAAAAGTTGTCAAAAAATAACTAAAAGTCTTTTTGCCCAGTACTTTAATGCGATTGACTGACTCTTAAAGCAGGTGGTTTATGTAGGAACTAATAGGATACCCGTGCATACGCACGGGTGCTGTCGTGTTCTTTTTATGAATGAATTACCCAGTATTTAAATAGTCTGAACATTATCCTGTGAAAATAAAGGCAAATTTAAAGTAAATAAAAAAGGAGTTTCAAATAAAAAATAGATAAATATTAAAATCTAAAAATGTAAAACTATCATTTAAAAAAATATGAGCATTTATCCTGCGAGTTTTATATCAATGTAGTTTTTTTTATATATCAGTGCAGCTATATATCTCGTATTTTTATATATATCACAGTAGTTATCCCCGTATTTTTTGATATATCAGTGTAGTTATCCTGTGTTTTTTTATCTATTAGTGCAGTCATCTCATAGTTTCAATTGATTATTTGAGTTTATTAGTAGATTATAGTAGATAGTAAAAGATAGATAGTAGACTGTCAATAAGAAATATTTATCCCGTGTTTTAAATTTAATCAGTTTAAGTAGTCATTAAACCTTCTTGTTTTTAGATAGTAGGTTTATAGTAGTCTTCAAAAATTATAATTATCAATAGCAAATATTAATCTCGTGTTTTTCTATGTATCACAGCAATTATCCCGTATTTTTTATATAGCAGTGCAGTTGTCTCATAGTTTCAATTGATTATTTGAGTTGATTAGTAGATTATAGTAGATAGTAAAAGATAGATAATAGATTATCAATAAGAAATATGTATATGTTTTTAAATATTAATCAGATTAAATAGTCATTAAACCTTCTTGTTTTTTTAGATAGTAGGTTTATAGTAGTATTCAAATATTATAATTATCAATGACAAATATTAATCATGTATTTTATTTATGTATTACTGCAGTTATCCCGTATTTTTTATATATCAGTGTAGTTATCCCGTAGTTTCAATTGATTATTTTAGTTGATTAGTAGACTATAGTAGATAGTAGATTATCAATAAGAAATATGTATCCCTTGTTTTAAATAGTAATCAGTTTAAATAGTCATTAAATCTTCTTGTTTTTTTAGATAGTAGGTTTATAGTAGTCTTCAAAAATTATAATTATCAATGACAAATGTTAATCCTGTGTTTTATTTATGTATCACTGCAGTTAACCCGTGTTTTTTAATATATCAGTCTAGTTATTCCATAGTTTCAATTGATTATTTTAGTTGATTAGTAGACTATAGTAGATAGTAAAAGTTAGATAGTAGATTTTCAATAAGAAATATTTGTTTTAAATATTAATTAGTAGTTTAAATAGTCATTAAGTCTTTTTGTTTTTTAGATAGTAGGTTTGTAGTAGTCTTCAAAAAAAATTAATTATCATTGACAAATATTAATGTCGTGTTTTTTTTTATATATCAAAAGAGTGAACAGAAGAGTGAAAACAGATTTTGGAGAGAAAATTAAAATTTTAACGGGACAATTTTTTCTAAAAAGGTGATAGTTTTATTTAGTGTGACTAATTTACATTTTTATAGCTAATTTGTATAAGTTTAGAAATTTAGTTAAAAAAAACTAAAGTTAGAAATGATAGGATAAAGAGAATAATTGTTTATGGGGAAAATAAAAGTAAAGTAAAAAAAAAAGGAAGAAATAGAGTGTAAGAAAAAAGTGAAAAGGAGGAAAGAGAGAGTAAGAAGAAAGAGAGAAAAAAAAGGAAGAAAGATAGTGTAAGAGAAAAGTGAAAAGGAGGAAAGAAAGTGTAAGAAGAAAGATAAAAAGGAATAAAAATGAATAATTGATTAAATGTAATTTACTATGTTACCTTCATTTTTGACACTTGTCATGTTTCTCAAATGAGCCAATAGGTAATTTCATTGGAGGTTAATTGGTATAAATCTATAGTAGAAAGTGTATGGTCAATTGTCACCCAGAAAGAAATTACAAAAAATAAAATAAAATCCAATCAAGTAATTACCTATAATTAAAGTAGTGAGGTAACGTTGTAAATTTTTTTTAAAATATAGGGTAACTAACCAATTCCAATTTTGTTTACGTTGTCACCACCACTTTAATTTTGTTTACGTTGTACTCACTATAATTCAAATTCTATTTTTAAAGAAATTAAAGTAGTGAGTACAACGTAAACAAAATTGGAATTGGTTAGTTACCCTATATTTAACGTAAAACTATATATTAATAACCAGTTTTCTAAACTAAAAAACGGTATTATAGAAATTTTTTTGTGTCCGAAAAAAGAAAAAAATTTAATAAGTTAAAAAAAATTAAAATTTAAAATCACCTCAAATATTTAGGAGAAACAGGAATTAAGAAGAGAGAGAGAGCTAGACAATAATTGTAAGAAGAAAGAGAAATTGAAAAATGTGTCGGAGGAAGAGATTAACCTAATGGATATATAGGAGTAGGAGGAAGATGAAAGGGGGTGGTGACACTTTTCACTGGTGAGGCATATGGGCCTATAAAATATGATGATCTGGTTAACCCTGCTGATGATCATGTGTCAGCTACGACCAACGTGTCTTACAAGGATGTGGTGGTGGGATAGTAAAAGATGAGTGGAAAGTATGAGTTTCCTGAGAAGAATGAAGGGGGTGGTGAGCGTATGGAGTCTGAGATACATTTGTTCATGAGGTAAGACTTTCCTGTGAAATTGTGGTACCATGTGTTTATAGGTGGCTAGGTTTGGAGGTGGTGCTTTGGCCAAAACTCCCCACAGTCCCACACTTTTCTCGATTATGTATACACAAGTTAGTCTTAGGAGAGGGCGTTGGGGCCTTATAATGATCTGACACGTTGTCCTTTGGATGATTTGGGAAAGTCGAATTAGGGTTACTTTTTCTATTAAACTTTTGACTTCTCTGAGGCCTTTTTTGAGACAAAACTTTACTCGTGGAATTGGTTTATGGCTAAGAATAAGTCTAGTCATTGTCTTTTCTATGAGTGGCGTGGACCCCTTAGAGTGTATTTTCAGAGGATAGGATTAATACGTTTTGTGGTGCTACTGACCCCCAAGGGGTGGGTTGAGTCTCTCTGCTTTGGATTTTCACTTTGTTTTATGGTTTCCTTGGTGTTTGTTTCAGTTCTCCCACTTGACTAACTGAGATATTCTTGTATAGGGCTTTCTTGTTACTTTCTCTAGTATGGATGATCACAAGGTTGCATTCACTGAAGGTCCCTGGCTCATATATGACCACTACTTTGACAGTACCAAATTTTGATGCATCATGGGAAGCCATTATGTAAAGTAGGAGTGTCTGTGAGAGTTTCCAGTCTAAACATTGAGTCTTACGATGCAAAATTCCTTATGCACTTGAGTAACAAGATTGGAAAGTTTGACGTTGAAAGGTGTGTTTACAAAAGTGAATATGAAGCGCTCCATATCTTATGTTTCAAATGTTCGATATTTGGCATACTAGTAAACCAAATTTCACGATTTATGCATGGTGATAATGGAATTAATGGAGGACGTGCACACTTTAATGTTTTGCATCGCAATTTGGAGGGAGTTATGGAGCCAACATGCACGATCTTGGGGAATGGAGAAAGGATTTTTTAAAAAGATTAGAGGGATTTAATGGAAAAAAAAATCTAGAGTATATAAAATCAAAATATTCCCAAAAGTGGTGGTGATTTTGATAGTGTAGATAGAGAGGTCTTCACGTAGCACCAATAATTCAGATCCCCCACGTGACTAGGACAATATTCGTATAGTTTGTACGTAGTAGTACTCCAGAAGGAAATCTAGTAAGTTTTTATTAATTTACTAGATAATAAATTACTTGTATTTTACTCGTGCGTCTGCCGAGGTGACACTGTATTTATTGTAATTTGCTATGAACTTATAAAATGATTGAAAATTGCAAAACTAAATAAAAGAAAAGGGAAAATTTCGAAAGCAAAAAAAACTATATTTCAACTGGCGTAAAATACTTGTGCTGCAAAAAGTTAAAAAAATATGTTAGTATCTTCTAATCTTAAAAATGAAGTAAAAATTATTTAAAAAGAAAATGAAATTTTGTAACATCCCCAAATTAGATAATCTCAAATTGTTGAGATTAGTAAGTGTTTTCATTAAATTGCTATCTACTGAGTTATGATTGATATTTAATTGATTTTATTTTATTGATTTCTAATCCACTTGATTGAGTATTTTGTGGTGTATTGAGTGAATTAAATTGTGTAATTGTTAATTTGCTAAAATAGTTGCATTGGGTAGTGTAGGAGTAGTAATTAGAGGGGTGCTTATAGATTAGGGGCAAAATAGTCCTTCCCTAGCTCATTTTTCCCTTAGCTCATTAACTGACACACACATAAAACACACTTATTCAGTTTTTAAAAACAACAAAAGAAGAGAAAGTGAGAGAAAGGGGAAAAGTCGAGAGAAAGAGGGAAAGAATGGAGGAAGTGAGGGCTTGAGGAAGAGAGTGTAATCTCCAATCCCTTCAAATATGTTCAACCTCAATCCATCTACTACCTTCTTTCACTTCATTTCAGCCATCGTGTTGAAGTGTGATACAAATTCTAGAATCTTATAGAAAGTAAAACTATGTACTAATAATATTAACTTCTAGATTTCACTAGAGATAGAACCTAGAATTCTCTAATCATAAAAAATTAACAACCGCCATATAGTAGGCGGTGAAGTAAGGCCTATAAATAGGCTTCTCTATTTTGTGTAATCATCAAGCAAGCTAGAAAATCCACTAGCCATTGTACTAATTATTGAGTCTCAATAAACTTGGAGAATTTGTTATAACTTCCCACGGTAATATTGTCTCTAACTACTACTAAACTATCATTCTCTACTATTCTCTACTAAAACACTATCAGTGGTATCAGAGCCAGGTTCGGTCATCTATTGGGCGTAGATAAACTATCCAACTACCTACTAAAAATCACTACCGTTATTCTACACTACTTCATAATTTTCTTAGCCAATGGCTAACAACACCCAATCATCATCCAATATTCAAGTCCCTACTTTTTCCGGTGAAAACTATGATTTTTGGAGCATTAAAATGAAGACATTTTTTTGCTCTCAAGATCTATGGGAAGTTGTAGAGGAAGGATTTACCGTTCCCGCCGATACTTCAACTCTTACTGCAGCTCAAAAGAAAGAGTTGAAGGAAAATAGGCAAAAAGATTCAAAGGCATTATACTTCTTGCAACAAGCTGTGGGTGACTCTATTTTCCCGAGGATAATGGGAGCTACTAGTGCCAAGGAAGCATGGAGTACACTACAGGAGGAGTTTCAAGGAACTGCCAAGGTACGTGCCGTCAAACTCCAAAGTCTAAGGCGTAAGTTTGAATTATTAAATATGAAGGAGTCTGAGACCGTACAAGACTACTATACTAAGATAAAAGAAATTGTTTCTCAAATGAGAGCCTACGGGGAAAATATTCTCGATAAAAGAATAGTTGAGAAAATTCTAATTTCTATTCCCCGTAAGTATGACCCAATCGTGACGACGATTGAGCAAACTAAGAATTTGTCTACTTTATCGGTGACTGAACTAATGGGCTCTCTTGAAGCTTATGAGCAAAGATTGAGTAGGCATGATGATGACTCTGTAGAAAATGCCTTTCAATCTAAGCTCAAATTTCGGCCTCAAAATAAAGGGTATGGAGGAAACAAGAGTAATGGAGAAAATTCTAGAAACAAGGAGAATTCTAGAAATTTCTCAAAGAAAAATCAAGACGAGTATCCTCCATGTGGCATATGCAAGAGGACTAATCATGCCGAGAAAGACTGTCGCTGGCGTGGAAAGCCACAATGTCGGCACTGTAAGAAATTTGGGCACGTGGAGAAGAATTGCTACAGTAAAAATAAGCATCATGCTAATTTCGTCGAAGAACATGAGAGTGTCCAGAATAAGCATGATGGTGAAGAACATCTCTTCTATGCTACTCAAGATTCCAACGATGACAAAGAAGGAACCTGGTACTTAGATAGTGGTTGTAGTAATCACATGGCTAAAGACGAGAGCATCTTCAAGCAAATTGACGACTCTGTCAAATCGAAGGTCCGACTAGGGAATGGTACTACCGTGGAATCGAAAGGCAAAGGCACTGTCATGGTGGAGACAAAGAAAGGTACGCGACTCATTAAAGATGTCTTACTAGTTCCCAATCTTAAAGAAAATCTCTTGAGCATCGGTCAAATGATAGAGAAAGGCTATGTCCTTCACTTTGAAGGAGATAAATGCATAATCTATGATAACACTAATAAAAGGGTCGAGATAGCTCAAGTAAAGATGGAGACGAGGAACAGAAGCTTCCCGATAAATTTTAAATATATAACTAACATTGCCATGAAGGTGCAAGCTGATGATTCATGGCTATGGCATCGAAGATTTGGCCACCTCAACTCTAAATCCTTAAAGTTGTTATATCAGAAGAATATGATGAGAGATCTACCATGTCTAAAAGAAGATGATGGAGCATGTGAAGGATGTCTTCTCGGAAAGCAGCACAGATCACCGTTTTCAACGAGCAATGCATGGAGAGCTAAAGATGTACTAGAGCTCATCCACACAGACGTTTGTGGACCGATGAGAACGCCATCACTCGACAACAACAGGTATTTTATCCTTTTCATCGATGACTTTTCTAGAATGACTTGGGTCTATTTCATCAAAGCAAAATCAGAAGTCTTTGGAATATTCAAGAAGTTCAAGGCCCTTGTCGAAAAGCAAAGTGGTAAACACATAAAGAGGCTCAGGAGTGATCGCGGAAAAGAGTATAACTCCCATGAGTTTGATAAATTCTGTGAGGATGAAGGCATCGAGCGACAACTTACAGTCGCATATTCTCCTCAACAAAATGGAGTATCAGAAAGAAGAAATCGCACGGTCATGGAGATGGCTAGATCAATGCTAAAGGAAAAAGGACTACCAAACACTTTTTGGGCTGAAGCAGTTTACACTGCTGTCTACATAATCAATAGATGCCCAACTCAAGTAGTCCAAGACAAGACTCCTATTGAAGCTTGGAGTGGACAAAAACCATCTGCTAAACATCTAAGGGTCTTTGGATCAATCTGCTACATTCATGTCCCTGAACAAAAGAGGCACAAATTAGAAGACAAGACAGTTCGAGGCATCTTCTTGGGATATAGTACACAATCAAAAGGCTATCGAGTTTACAACTTACAAACAAAGAAACTCATTATTAGTCGAGATGTTGAAGTTGATGAAGCTGCCGCTTGGAATTGGGATACAGGAAAAATTGAGAGAAGCAGCATTTCCCTTCCAGCACAACAACCTCAAGAAGAAGTTGAAGAAGTAACAGAATGTTCAGGTATGCCTCCTTCGTCTTCTCTTCAACAAGATTCCTCACTAGAATCTACTCCGAGACGAGTTAGATCTCTGGCGGATATATATGAAACTTGCAATTTGGCCATACTTGAGCCGGAAAACTATGAAGTAGCATCAAGGCAAGAAGTATGGGTCAAAGCAATGGAGGATGAGATTAAATCAATTGAGAAAAATAACACATGGGAGCTAGTAGACTATCCAAAAGATAAAGATATCATAGGAGTTAAATGGGTTTATAAGACAAAGCTTAACCCTGATGGCTCAATACAAAAACATAAGGCTAGACTCGTAGCAAAGGGCTACTCTCAGCAACCTGGAGTTGATTACAATGAGACATTTGCTCCAGTTGCTCGTCTAGACACAATAAGAGCTCTAATAGCTCTTGCAGCACAAAAACAATGGAGCATTTATCAGCTAGATGTCAAGTCTGCATTTCTAAATGGAGTACTAGAAGAAGAGGTTTATGTTGAGCAACCACAAGGCTTCGTCAGCAAAGGAAATGAAGATAAAGTGTTGAGACTAAGAAAAGCTCTATATGGTCTCAAGCAAGCTCCTCGAGCATGGTATAGCCGAATTGATCAATACTTCATCGATCAAGGATTCAGGAGGAGCAAGAGTGAACCAACACTATATGTCAAGACCCAAGGTCAAGATGACACTCTCATTGTCTCCTTGTATGTAGATGATCTAATCTACACTGGAAACAACACTAAAATGGTGGCTAAATTCAAAGAAGATATGATGAAGACATTCGAGATGACAGATCTTGGCTTGATGAACTACTTCCTCGGCATAGAAGTAAAACAACAAAAAGAAGGGATATTCATCTGCCAGAGAAAATATACGGAAGCACTATTGAAGAAGTTCAACATGAATGAATGCAAGCCAGTAGCTACTCCACTTGTGACAAATGAGAAGTTACAAAAGGAAGATGGAGCGCCAGAAGCTGATGCATCGCGCTATAGAAGTTTGATCGGGAGTTTACTGTATCTTACTGCTACGCGACCGGACATCATGTATGCTACTAGTCTACTATCAAGATTCATGCAGAAGCCAAGCCAAGTTCACTATGGAGCAGGAAAGAGAGTTCTAAGATATCTACAGGGCACAAAGGAGTTTGGTATATGGTACAGAACCACGACCAACTCAAGATTGCTTGGCTACACTGACAGTGATTGGGCAGGTTCTATTGATGACATGAAGAGTACATCAGGCTATGCCTTCTCACTAGGATCAGGATTTTTCTCATGGGCGTCTAAGAAGCAAGCAACAGTTGCACAATCAACCGCGGAAGCAGAGTACGTGGCAGCAGCAGAAGCGACAAGTCAAGCTATATGGCTTCGGAGAATACTCGAAGACATGGGTGAACTGCAAGATCGCCCTACCACAATCTATTGCGACAATAAGTCTGCTATAGCAATGGCAAAGAATCCAGTTCATCATCACCGAACAAAGCACATTGCTATAAAATATCACTTTATCAGAGAAGCAGAGACGACCAAGCAAATTCAACTAGAGTACTGCACAACAGAAGATCAAGTTGCAGACATATTTACAAAGGCATTGCCAAGAGACAAGTTTGAGGAGTTGCGGATTGCTCGAAGTTTCTAAAATTTGTATCAAGGAGGAGTGTTGAAGTGTGATACAAATTCTAGAATCTTATAGAAAGTAAAACTATGTACTAATAATATTAACTTCTAGATTTCACTAGAGATAGAACCTAGAATTCTCTAATCATAAAAAATTAACAACCGCCATATAGTAGGCGGTGAAGTAAGGCCTATAAATAGGCTTCTCTATTTTGTGTAATCATCAAGCAAGCTAGAAAACCCACTAGCCATTGTACTAATTATTGAGTCTCAATAAACTTGGAGAATTTGTTATAACTTCCCACGGTAATATTGTCTCTAACTACTACTAAACTATCATTCTCTACTATTCTCTACTAAAACACTATCACATCGAGAGAATCAAAAACATGTACTTAAACACCACCCAAAAAACCAGTTTTATACCCATTCCTTCTCCTCCAAAGTTGCTGGTTGCATGTCTAGAAATGGAAGACATGGGAGCTTGGGTGAGTTAGTTATGCACATTGAAGGTCTTAAAAGACGAGATTCAGCTTAGGGTTGCACCTAGGGAGTTCAAATTCGTGGGTTGCAAGGTTAGTAAGGTAAGAAAATCTGTTCAAAAACATTTTCAGAAAAATAGAAGAAAACCCATTCTCTAGCTACTCCATTTCAATTTGCATGTGAGGGTGGAAGCCTAGATTGATGTTTTGACAAGTTGCATGAGATACAAGAACTCTCAAGTCAGGGTTTTGGAGATGACATTGATGATTTGGGGTTAGAGGAGTCCACCTTAGCAAGGGGGAAACTAGAGTGCGTTCAAGAGAATATGAGCTTAGGAGTTGATGGCAAGGTTCTAAATAGCGGTCGCGTTAAGGCTTTCACGGTTTCGGCCGTTTCGATCGTTGTGATACGTGTTGCAGCCGTCGCGGTGTGAATTAACCACAATAATGCAAAAAATTAATTAAAATTATTTGTACTATCATATAATATATAATAACTAAATTTAATGTTTTTTTCATCATTATAAGAAGTCTAAAGTAAAATAAAACTAACAAATAACAATATGAATAATTTAGTATCTAATAGTAGTTTATGATTAATTATCTAATAACAGTTCATCTTAGATCTTAAAACAAAGTTCATAATATATTGGATACCTCGAGTTCACATTACATCATAAGAAACTACTAATATATTTGAAAAAAGATTACTAAAAAGCTATTAATTGGATCACTAGTCACTACATGGTAGAACAACGTGCAGGATCATAACTTCCACTATCACCTTCATCATTGTTATATCCACTTCCTCCAAAAACATAATCAAACAATCCAGAGCTTCTTGGTGGTTCTATTTGTTGGTTACCATATGAAGAAGAAGTTGCTGATGAATCACCATAATTCATAGGAGGTTGGTATTGTGGTAGGTTGGGATTTGGCATATATGGATAATACTCATGTGGCATGTAAGAAGGTGGTTGGTAATATCATGGATAATTACCTTGACTGCCATCAGATTGTGCAGCAAAACCAAAATCACCAAATGATTGTGAAACACTAGATGAAGAAGAATAATACATTGGAGTCGCTTCATGTCTTCTACTTTTACCGCGTCTAGCTTGACCTCTGCTACTACCAGCAGTCATATTCTCACGTGAATCTCCTTCCATTCTAGGAGGCAATAGATTTTCATCACGCCTAACACATGGTTCTTCATCATAAGAGAAAAAGGCCCTTCACCTACTCCATAACTTTGATCTAGATTACCATTACCACCACCACTGCCACTATTTCCCTCACTGGTTGGACTTAAACCACCATCACCACTTTCACTAGGTACTTGACCTGAATCTGAGGCGTCTCCACCAGTTGGTTCTTCAAACTCATCATCAGAATCAACAGACAACCATTGTGCATTTTGGACTCCATCCAATAATGGCCCCTCTCTCTCCTCAATCCATGGAGATAAATAATCTTCCTAAAATATATGATCGAGGTTGATAGGATTGAAGCTGGTTTCAATGTCTTCCTGACTTCTTCTCATGGTGGTCCTCATTTTTAGCTTCATGTTGTAATATGCAAAGACAAGCTTTTGTAGCCTTTGATACTTCAGCCTATTTATTGTCTTTGTATGTATGTAGCTAAAAGTACTCCAATTTCGCTCACAATTTGAAGCTGAAGTTGTTTGGCTAAGAACTTTCACAGCTATATTTTGAAGTTCAAGGGCACAAGATCCATGTAGTATCCACCACTCAGCTGAATAAAGATGATAGTAAGTTACTTATGTATATCAGTGAAACAAAAATAAAAAATTTGCAATATAATCATAATAAGAAACCAACAAGTAAAAATAATAAATCATACCGGGTTTCATTTGAGACCACGCTCTTTGAGCTAGTAGAGTTCCAAACGTTTATCGTTTATCCTTAAAAAGTAACAACTACAAAAACCAATATACCATATAAGTCTTTATTTTAAAATTTAGTATAATATTATACATCATAAATATATAACATTAACAAATTTCTTACCTGATTGATAGCTCTTATTTGCTTATCAATATCTGGTTCTAATTTGGTTATTACTTTTGTGGTTCCTTCCACAGTTTCCTTAGCTACAAGACTTCCATGGACAACTCCAAATTGGAATTGTGGATTGAGACAATAACCTTAAAAATAAATGAATAATTGGTATATTTACTTCAAAGTCAAACACAAGCATGTAAAATAATTGAATGTTTAGATACGAACCTGCTGAATGCAAATCAGTATGCATGTATATCCATCTTTTGTCAATAATTGAATTATAATAGGCATGGTAACAACAATTATTCTCAATAGCTTGCTTAGCTCTATCAATTGCTTCATAGAGAAATCCCATGGTAGGTTTATCATCACAATCTACCAACTTCAAAACCTTGACAATTGGCTCAAATACCTTTATTATTTCAGTTGCCTTAGTCCAGAATTCTTTGCTCATTACAATCTTTTTGGCTTCATATGCAGCTCCTGATTTGTCTTTTCCAAATTTGGAATTTTTGTATTCGTCAGAATCAAACATATTTTTTAAAGCTTGTCTCTCTTTCACAATAGATTCAAGTTGTAGAAACTGTGTAGCAAAACGACTAATCGCTGGACGAATTATTTCTCTACCACCAGTATGTTTCTTCATCAAATTCACGGTCCAAATATGATTATATATAAATAAAGTTATCGTTTTTGCGTCCTCAAGCAATTTTTTTACCTTGGACTTTTTTCCAATATCTTCCAAACACAAGTCCAAACAGTGAGCTGGACATGGAGACCAATAAAGGCGAGTTGTTTTTTTCCATCAATTTCAGACCAGCTGCTTTCAATGCTGCCTCATTATCAGTGACTATTTGGGCAACATACTCTTCCCTCACCTCTTCCACCATGTTGTCAAGCAACTTAAAGAAATAATCAATGTTTCTACTTGCAACATCAGAGGCATCAATAGACTTTAAGAACGCTGTTCCTTGGCTACAATATACTAAAAAGTTCATGATATGCATATGATTTATACCATTTGTCCAACCATCACACATTATAGTGACCCCTTTTTCCTTCCAGACTCGCTTTAGTTCATTTATATATATGACATCATGCTACTTCTTTGGAATATTTGTCTATCTTCCCATTGTCTATGTGACATCATGCTTTCTTGTGTAGCATGTCTCATAGCTACATCTTCATCAATAAAACCTTCATCTTCCTCATCATCATAATGATCCCCTCTTAAATGTGAGACAAATTCTTCCTTTCTTTTTCGTTGATCATTTCTCTTTGTTTTACTATCTAATAAAAGCTTCATCATACCTTCTCTAACATAAGTTTTGACTCTAGCACAACTTTTGACTTCTCCTGGCATGTGTGCAAGATGTTCCTTCAATCGAGTTATTCCACCGGTTATTATTCTTTCACAATATTTACATTGTATACTATTTCTTTTTCTACCCGGCACAACCGTTCCAAAGTGCCAACCAATATCATCACTCGGAGCACCATCTACTCTACCAATTGGAAAAACTTCTGGCGGTTCCATTGTTTAACTAATCTGAAAATAAAAAATATAATTATAAATTCAAAATTTAAGAAGTTAAGGAGAGAACTAAGAATGGGTTAAAAAAAGACAAAGTCACAAAACTAAACTAATTAATAGTCACTAAAAATGTTGTAAAAAAAATAGTCACTAAAAATGAGTTAAAAAAAGGACAAACCGATTCAAACCCAAATAGATCCATCTCATCTCATTTTTTGGCTTCTCCTTTTTAGGTCTAGTTGATGTATGTAAATTAACCTTTCCAAAAAAAAATATAGAGCTTTATTTAAATTAACCTTTGCATAAATAAAGCTTTTTATGCAAACCCAAATAAATCTCCAATCTCCAAATTTTAACAGATTAAAAAGGAATCCATCATCATAAACAGATGAAGCAAGTCAACAACGAACAGAGAGTGAGTTTTTTTGGTTCTTTCTCCACCTCTACCTCTACCTCTACCTCTCTCTCTCTCTCAAATCCTTCCAACCCAACACAGTTACGGTTACTCTATACACAGAAACACAGAAATCAGAAATATCAAAGAAGAAGAAGAAGAAGCTCAGTTTTAGATTTCATACCTGTTCGGCTGCTCCTGATGTTGTTTGTTGTTGCTGGACTGGAGTGAAGAGTGGAGTGGAGATCGAGTGGTGTGATGTGGTGCAGGTGCTACTCAACTCAAGTACTGATTTGAAGCAAAGCAAGATCTGTTTCTTCCCTTTTGATTTTAGGGCAGCAGAAAATGAATCTGTCAGAAGAATAAGAATATATTCTGAATCTGAAAGTGACAAGGTGAAGGTTTGTTCAAAAACGAATCTTTTCTGCTTTTACCGTTGAACAGTGTTTTGTCGCGTGAGTCGCGGCCGTAATGGCGTTTTCTCGCGGTCGTCACGGTCGTAACAGCGTTTCGTATCGTTTTTTACCGTGAATTTCATTCACTCCGTTGTCGCAGCTCGTAAAGGTAATGACAGCACCCGAAACCGTTTTGTCTTGCCCATTTTTGCTGTAACGTTCCGTTTTTTGGAACCTTGGTTGATGGTGCTCAAAGTTGTGATTTCTTGCTTGTTTGATGTTGTGCCAACGATTTAATGTGAGTTCTTCAATTTCTAAGATTGTGGTTCTGTTTTCAATATGTGTTCTGAATTAGATATCATGCTATTGTATGATGTTGCTGAGATGTGATGAATGTTTGATGCCAATTTTGATGTTAAACTCACTGTTTGGGGTATTCTGGGAGTAGGTTTGGTTATACAATAATTGGGAACAATATAGTGGTCCAAAATTTATGTGGTTTACCTTTTTAGAAACTATACTTAATGCTCGTTAATTTGGTACTGGTTTGGTTGCATTTGGAGTTGTATAGCTCGAGTTATAGGTGACACACGTTAGGTTAAAATTCAGGAAACAATCAGGGTATAGGTTCAGTATTTCGAGCATGATATTTTAATTTGAACTCATTTTTGAATGATTATTGTTTTACTGAAACCTAGACTTAATTGGCTACGATTTAGGCTCAAGTTCCATGTAATTTGACGGAGTATTGATCATTTTAGGAGGGTTGCAAGTTAGGTCACAGTGGTTGTCCCCTTTTCTGAACATAGCAGCTTGTTTGATGAAACTGTACTGATTGGCCACTATTTTGGAAAACAAAAGTTATAGTCAGAAACTAGACATCCTTATCTTTCTATAGAGGGGTCATTTGCTGAATTCCGTTGTCGTTTGGTCTGTCAAATAATTTTTCGAAGTTTATGCATACTTGCGGAAGTTTTCATGTGGAATGATTGACATTCAAGTGTACTCCTTATTAAACCGTATAGTTTCCACAAGTTAGAATAAACAATGATACGATAATGTAATGGTATTGAACAATAGGTTTGAGAGGATCTAAAACTTGGTTAATGTTTATTATGCAGTTCCTTTTGTGGACTTATGTTATATGAGTTGATTTCGTACATGAGTTCATCATCTAGTTTTAGTTATGTTCAATGTCCATAAACAAGAATTTTACTTTGATGTATGCTAAAAGGTGTATCGTGGTATTTAATTTCATCTATTGTTGAAATATTAGGGTATTACAAATTTAATATTGAAGTGACTAAGTTACACAAGAAGTGGGTTTGAACTGTGTACCCTTTTAAAATTGAATACCTAAAACCTAAAAATGTTTCTCAAAATAAACTTGGATATGAGAAGGTTAGTGATAATATTTATTCACATAGAATCAAACATTCTCTTATGAAGAAGGACAATTAATAATAAGCCTAAGTAAGAGATATGATAGTTTTATCATTGTTTTAGGTTAAAACAAGTATGCTTTGTTAAAACAGTGTTGAGAATGTTGAATGAAATAACCTTCTCTTAGTTTGAAAAATTACAAGTGTTTTATAGCAAGTGAACAAATAGAGTGGAAATCTAGTAAATAACACAGTAGAGTTATAGAGGTTCACCCAAATTTGGCTACGTTCTCTCCTCACTTCCTTGTGAGTGTATTTCCACTGTTTTCCAAATAGCTATTACAATTGCTTTTGATCAACAACAAAAGACTTTCACAACACTAGCTTCGGATCACACACAAAAGCCTAGTGTACTCTTACACAATAGCACCTTGTTCTATTCCACCTCTTAGTCTCTTCTAGTTTCCTAAGAGTTTCCTCAATCAAGTAAAATCACCAGAAACACTCACCTCTCTCTAGGTAGTTTGATGAGATGCTTACAAGATAGTGTTTACAATAAGGGTTTGGGTTTTCGGATTTTAAGAGCTTGAAATAAAGTTAGATACACTATAAACAATGATACTGTTCGGTACCTAGGCTCCCGGCACGAAGGAACCCGGGGTACAAGGTAAAGTAGATGTGCTTCCAAGAGTTGAAGATTGAGCTCGGGATGTCCGAGGTAGCTCTCACATCCACGTCGGGTGGGGGGTACCTGCAAAACACTCTAACGCCCAAGTTAGTAAGAGAGAGAGATTAATGGAAAGAGAACGATGCAAAAGAGTAAGTAATGTTCAAGCGTTGCCGTTATTGGAGGGCGAAACCTCTATTTATAGGCAACAAGCCGTACCTAAAGCGTTGGATGCGAGAGTATGGATCCTGACCGTCGGATGTGAGTACCACGGATCTGAGTTCATGCTAAATTACCTGGACTGCGGAAATGGGCCAGGCCCATTCCTCTTGAGGTTTGGCCCAGTCCGGAATAGTGGCCCCTCAAGTCGGGGACGAGAGAAGTATGAGGTCGGCCTCGGCTTGATTCGTCCGCTGCTCTTAGGTAGTGATTGCCACATGTCATCCACGGAGAGGGGAGCAGGTATGCGACGTTTGGTGAGATTGAGGATGCCTTATGGCGTAGTATTGAAAGGACGCATTAGTGTGACATGACGTTTCGCATCTCGCCCTTATATAAGGCGAGTTGAGGGTTCATTTGCTCACTTTTGCATTTTCTGAGATATTGAGCTCTGCAATTTGAGATTCTTCTGACCACCGTCCGAGATCAACGCCGCCGTTTACCATCGACGATTTTTGGGCTTTCACCGAGACGAGATCAAAATTCAAGCCGATATCAGAAAGTACCTGCACAAAGGTTAGTTTTTTCCGTCCTGCATAGGTTAAATGCTTTAGTATATTGTGTTTTCCTTCTGCAGCGGACGTTGTCGTTCTAGCGACTGTCGCTGCCTGCCTCAAGGGGAGGAGGTGGACTGGCCTCGGGGTATCTGAGGCCGAGTTCAGTACTGCTTTAGCCTTAATCATTAGATAGATGAATAGGTTTAGATGGCTTGAATTAGATAGTGATAGTGTCGTCCTCCCCTTGCAAATAATGGTCTGATCCAAGAGTGAGGAAACAAACCCCTTTATTCCACCTGGTAAACCGATCTTAAGGAGGTCGACTACTGGAGACCCAATACTGTCCCCCAGGGGAGCTCCGTCTTTGCTTTCTTTGACTTACGTAGCTTCTCCTGCAATCTCGGGTGCTTTAGCTAGGGAGATCATCGAGCAGGTTTCAGAAGGCACTGTTGAAGAGATCGCTGTAAAAGAGAATGCCGAGGTTGGTTCCCAAGTGCAGGATCTTGAGGTCGTTGAGGAGGAAGATGAGAAGACTATTGAAGAGGCATACGACTAGGTGTCTAAGAGGATTTGCGAAATCTTCTCGAAGTTGAAGCCGGACAAACCGCTGTCCTACTACGAACGCTTTATTGTTGCTCCAACCGACCAGAGATGGAAGCTGATGGCGACTGATGCGATGCCAGTGTGCACTGTCATGACGGAATGGGGTTTTTCTTTTACGGAGCTGTGCTAGAAACCATGGGGGTTCGGATCCCGTTAAGCAAATTCCAGAAGGACGTGCTCGATTACCTGCACGTGGCCCCTTCCTAGCTACACCAAAATGGTCGGGGATTTATGCGTGGATTCGAGCTGGTCATGGAGCACCTTGGGAGGGTTCCCTCAGCGAAGGTCTTCTTCTGCTTCTTCAATGTATTCCACTCACCGGAGCCGGGTTAAGGTGTCAGGAGACAAGGACATGTCGGCCTACGGGGTAACATAGAGCGATCGTTCTTTACTCCGGCAAATGACTCCAACAAGGACTTCAAGCTGAACTTCTTCTTTGTTGTGGCTTCAAATAATGCGGCCAAACTTTTCATTGCTGATTATGCGGAGAAGGTTCTGTCCAGAGTGTATTTCCCGTTATCGTGGAGCCAAGAGCATTTTGTCCGTGATGGGGAAGAGATTCAAGACAAAGTCCTACATCGTGAAGCCGAACTTGCTGACCGGGGAGGACGTTGAGTCGTATCAGTTAATTAACCAATGGGGGAAAGGGCTAGCCAAGAAAGGCTTGAAATTCCACTGCGGCTCTATGATTGATGTCGTGGCCGATTCCAAGGCCAAGCTGAAGAGATACTTCGCCTCCTGTACTTACCTTTTAATTTTACTGCTGTGTTGTTGTGCCGGCCTCGGGAATTTTCTAATGTTGATTCTGACCATTGTTGTGTGAAAACAATATGTGCAAGTATACACAGTCGCAACAAGTAATAAAGAGTAAGTAGAGATTGTTCCCACTAGGATTGTTGAGTTCTTTTCTATATTTAATTAGCAAGTAAGCAAGTAAGTAAAAGCAAATTAAACTAACAAGTTGTAGAACCCAATTTTATCAACAAACAGCAAGTAAAATAAATGATTAGTAGAAATCCAGAATGAGAGTAAGTTGGGAATGCCTTCACTATGCAAATTCATAATAATGGTCTAATGTTGTATCTGATGCTGCAGCATTAGGTGCTGCAGCAATAGATGTATTTTCTCAAATACTTCACACTAGGGTTTCCTCGCAAGAGTTTATCTCTAAACCCTAAAGGAGTACGCCTTAGGCTGCTTGGGCACCCGCAGTATTCACCTTATGGATTTTGCCCTCCTATGTCTAGGGTTTAAGCAAGGAACATTAAAATCTCTTTTAATGAACACAACCATATTATCCTTTGAGATCAATTTATAAACCATGTCTGAATACATGCATTAAATACATGCATTAAAAACACTAAGACTTCATTACATAGATCTAAGCATCCCAACTAAGAGTATTTAGCTCATGATCAGCAACAAACACAAGAAATAAAGCATAGATGCAAAATCTAAAGCCATAAAACCGAAATTACAAGAAAGAAATATACTAAGAAGAGGTAGACTGAAGATTGGCTCCAAGAACAGTAGCAAGGAGGTTCAGATCAGCTTCCAAATCCAAGAAAATCTATAGGTAAGTCAGCTCCTGTGTTGCTGCAGCATCACTCCTAGCATCAGAATTTCTACTTTTATTGTGAAAATGGAGCTTGGAACGAAAATGGAGAGAAAGACTATTTCTAAACCTTGCCTCCTTTCTGAACCAGCCTCCCAAATGAGGAAGATGAGAGCCTCTTTAAATAGTACTAGGGTTTAGTGATCCAAGAAATATCCTTTGGAGGCTCTTTTTGTCCTTATGTGTGCCTAGGAGTACAAGTGACCACCTAGATGGAATATTCTTGGCATAATAGTACCCATTCCCTGCTACAGGACGTGCCTGTCCTTTTCTGACAGCTCACCATAGCATTTTCTCTCTCATTTTCCACAGGAACGCAATGCTGCGGCACCTGATGCTGCAGCAATGAAATACACACATAAAAGCACAAAATGGGGCACCAAAGTGCCAAATGACTCCAAACTAGAATTAAATCTTCTTTTACACTAAACAACATATTTTAACTAATTAGACACAATAAAACTTTAGAACTCTCAACAATTTAAGTTAAGAAAGCATAAATAACTCTTAGAAATAAGAGTCATCGACCATCTTTCTTCTTTTCAAGTAAAATGGACGACCTTGACGACATCTTCGAGAACGCCAATGTCGACACTTCCATGCAAATAGAGGTGCCCAAGAGGTATCTTGAAAAGAAAACTTCTGAGAAGAAAGGGACGGGTTCGGGATCAGGATCCGGCCCCGCGCTTGAAAAGGTGGCAAGCAAATCCCACTCCTCTGGGGGCAGGCCTGCCGTTGAAAAACAAAAGTCCCAAATAACCTCTCCTGTTGCTGCTGTCAAGTCTTCTTCGAAGCCGGGTCCGGCGTCGGTCAATAAGGAGAGTCACAAAAGAGGCCACCCTGAGGCCGCCAATGCTGAGCCTGCCGCCCTGAAAAGATAAAAACAATGGCAGGAAGAAAGGAGAACGGGGAAAAAATGGAAAAAAAAGGCTACCTTGGCCGACTTTGAGGCCTGCGCCGGGTAGGGAGAATGGGTGCTGAGGCCTTCAAGGAGCTGGAGGAGCTGATAGCCAATAAAACAACTGCTCGCCTCCAAGGTAAGATTTCTGACTTTGAAGCTCACAATAGATACTTAGATGGCGAGTTGATTCGCACTTCCTGTGACTTAAGAACTTACCGAGATTGTAATTTGGTAGCTTATTTCGAGGAGAACCGGAGTCTGAAGGCCGAACTGAATAAACTGGCTGATGTTTAGAAGAAGCTTGACGAAACCAACTCCAGGGTCGGGGAGCAGGCGAAGAGAATTGCAGAGATCCCAACTCTACAGGCTGACCTTCAGATGCTCCGGGAGAAGTTGGACGGAGCCGAGGCCGAGAAGAAGAAAAGTGCTGAGGAGATAGAGAACTTAAAGAAAGATAAAGCAAGCCTTACCAACAAGGTCGCCACTGGGGTTGTGGCTAGCTTCCAGCGCTGCTTGCAGATGGCCCTTCTCGTCGAGCCTACCCTGGACACCAGCCTTCTTCAAATTGCTAACAAGGCAAAGGACGGGAAGATTGTCTGCAAAGGCCAAGTATTGTATTATCCGGCCTCAGCTTCTTCCCCAGCGGAGAATCAAGCCGGTCCTGAAACTGAAGCTGTTGAAGGGGTAGGAGACCCAGCTGCCGGAGTGGAAGGAGAGAAAAATGTTGAGAACTTGGATTAGTCTTTTTGCTCTCTTCCTTTTTGTAATCTTTGTAGTTGGTCTCGGGCATGTACGGGGGCAATTTTGATTTGTAACGTACAGTGGACACTGTCCCTTTTCCGGCTTTAATTAATATGCCAACTTCTTCGCCTTTAATTTCGCTTCTCTTCCTTTGAATGCTTATGTCATTGCATGTTTAATATATTCTGATTGGATACCGAGGTTAGAAAATAGAAATCCGAGGTTGAGATGATCAATAGAATTCCGTAGTAATTGTAATAATAGAGCTCCGATGCCGAGAGGTAATAAACAAAGTCCGACGTAGACTCGCCCAGTAGAATCCCCTGGTGAGGTAGCAATAGAAGAGCCATGTAGTTGTAATAATAGGAATCTGGCGCCGACGCAATAATAGAATTCCGAGGCAGAAATATCAATAGAATTCTGTGGCAGAAGAAATAATAGAATTCTGAGGTAGATGAGCCGTAGATGGGAAGGCCGCTGCGGGCCCCCCTCTCCAGAACCCTCAAGACGGGGAAGTCTTTCAAGATGGGAAGGCCGCTGTGGGGCGCCCTCACCAATGATTCCTCCAACGGAGGTCACTGTGGACCCCCGCCCTTCTGCCTCTAATGGAGTGCGAAGCTCGGAGATCAGAGGTTGGCTCGCACGAGGCGAAATTGGGATACCTTCGGCCTCTGATGGAGCTCGTCAGCTCGGAGATCAGAGGGAAGGTGGGCTCGCACAGGGCGAAATTGAGAGGAAGTCGCTGTGGACTTTTTAATCCGGACCCTCTAATGGAGCCGAAGCTCAGAGATCAGAGGGCTGTTGAAGCCGCTGTGGGCCATCTCAAGATAACTAGTTGAGAGAAATCCGAAGCCAGACTCAGGAGTGTAAAGTAGAGATTTGATCCGTCAAGTAGATGGCAGAGAGTCCGTTGCCAGATGGGCTCAAGCCGTTCTGGAGGCGAGCTATAAAAATCCAAGATCAGATGAAGATCCAAAGCAAAGATGATATCAGATAGGCTCAAGCCATTTTTGAGGCGAGCTACGAAGTTCTGAGATAAGGCGAAGTCCTTGGACGGAGATCCGAGATCAAAAAGGCTCAAGCCATTTTCGAAGGCGAGCTATGAAGATTCAGAATGGGACGAAGCTCTGAGATCGGATGGGCTCAAGCCGTTTCGGAGGCGAGCTGAACCTGCAGATGACGTGAAGCAACAGTAATTGACTTAATGAGTGGAAGTCAGGGCTTACCTCGGGAAGGAGAAGCGTATCAGGAAGAGTTAGTATAGTACTAGAGATCCGAAAATAGAGAGTTAATGAAGTCCGGAAGCAAGCTGTTTTGCTCCCACTGTGGTCGCCATTGTTCAGTACCTAGGCTCCCGGCACGGAGGAACCCGGGGTACAAGGTAGAGTAGATGTGCTTCCAAGAGTTGAAGATTGAGCTCAGGATGTCCGAGGTAGCTCTCACGTCCACATCGGGTGGGGGTACCTGCAAAACACTCCGACGCCCAAGTCAGTAAGAGAGAGAGATTAATGGAAAGAGAACGATGCAAAAGAGTACGTAATTTTCAAGCGTTACCGTTATTGGAGGGCGGAACCACTATTTATAGGCAACAGGCCATACCTGAAGCATTGGATGCAGGCGTATGGATCCTGACCGTCGGATGTGAGTACCACGGATCTGAGTTCATGCTAGATTACCTAGACTGCGGAAATGGGCCAAGTCCAATCCTCTTGAGGTTTGGCCCAGTCTGGAAAAGATACTAAACAAGCTAACACACACTCAAGAAAAGTATCCTAGAAATGAACTTATAGAAGCTTTGAGTGTGGGATGCGAAGGTTGATTGCTTTGAGAAGCTTGAACTTGTGTAGGTTGCAATTAACTCTCATGCTTTAAAACTTCAGACAGGAACCTTTAAATAGCCCTGGAGATTGAATATAGTCGTTAAAAACTTGAAGAGAGCCGTTTGAAAGAGCCAACGGTCCATAGGAGTGATGTGATGGAAGATAGAAAAGTTTACAACTTTTGGAGCTTCTCAAGCTTAACTTTTTACTTTATCTGCACATCAGA
This sequence comes from Astragalus glycyphyllos, assembly GCA_963573325.1. Lineage (NCBI taxonomy): Eukaryota > Viridiplantae > Streptophyta > Magnoliopsida > Fabales > Fabaceae > Astragalus > Astragalus glycyphyllos. The sequence continues at coordinate 99,437,207 of OY754307.1, forward strand.
ACTTTCTTGAGCTGGCTGTGTACTCTCTTCTGATCCTACTAAACAGCTATGACTTGATCTTGTACGTTTGGCCAGGCTGTTCTAGCTTGCACGAAGCTTCTCAAGCTTCCTAGTATGAAACAAACACTTTAAATGCAACAAAGGAATAATCATGCATTCCGCTTTTTAATGCTCAAGACATTCCAACATACTTATTGCTTGGTTTCTTCATTTAATGCAACTGAAGAACATTCAAGAGGAGTTAATGTGTTTGTCTTGAATTGGTTGCATTTTCTAGTAACCTTCTCACGCTTCATTCTTCTTACACATTAACCTTCTCAAGTATGAACTTATACTTCTAAGATGTTCGCGTGGTCAACTTTCTATTGACTTTTGGTCAACCTTCTATTAATTTGGTCAAACCTTCTGTTGTCTTGTTTTAATCTTCTCATAATTTAACCTTCTCAAGGCTTTTCTACCCTTGTCTTTTACCAATCTTGTTAACCCATGTTGGAGCCATATTTTGCTATGTAAGGAAACTTGTTCTTAGCACTTAGCAAACATGTTAGATCACACTTCATTAGAAAACCTAAATCTTACTTAGTTTGTATCATCAAAACATAGAAAGAGATTCTTATTCCAACAATCTCCCCCTTTTTGGTGATTACAAACTTGTAGTATGTTTTGAGTTTTTTTATTTTTAAGAATAGGCCATTAAGCATGTTGATCATATTTTTGCAAACATGTTTTGAACAGATTTTTCACAAGGATTATAAACATGCAAATCAATTAATCATAGCAAAAGGATAATTATCATATATCATGTAAAATATGGTGAGTACAAGAGTTTGATAATTATCATACATACTTAAAACAGAATGTAAAATATAACATGTGATGTGACAAAAAGTGTGCCACAAGTCACATAGCAAAATATCCAAAAGAGTAGTTAAATTGTCATATTACAAACCCCAAATGCACTATCTAACTAAGTAGCTAATACTAAAAACCTAATCTCTATTTCATCCTTTTGTCAACAATAAAAAGGAGGAAGAAAGGAAATTAGGTTGCTACTTTGTAGGAGAAGAGTCATCTGAGGAGTTTGAAGAGGCTGCAGGCTGAGGTATGTCTTCAAAGGTTGTGGTTGACGAAAGTCTGGTACTGCCACATGTGGAATCACAGAGGGAACAAAATTCTGCAACATCCATTGCTGATAGACATAGTTCCTATGTGCTTCAATCTTGTTCTCCTGTTGCAAGATCCCAATGCTTCTGAGGAGATTGTTCTATTGAGCTCTCATATTTTTTATCTTCTTCTCACGTTGAGCTCTCATCTTCCTCATAGCTTCCATCACATCCTTCTTATCCCCATACGCACTTGAGTCATCTTTGTCCACTGAGGGCTTGTTGCTCTGGGGTGCTTTCTCAGAAGAAGATAGTGGAGCATTTAAGGTCTAGCAGTAGAATCCAAGTGATCCAAATTTTGTAGGCATATTAGGAAGCTTAGAGGGAGCAGAAGCTTCAGGCATTCTGGGAATAGATCAGTCATACCTTGGAGTTTGAGAGAACAGAAACTAGTTGATGTTCTCAGATGGCAGAGTGTTGGCTGGAGATGCCTTGGGGTTTTCATGCCACTGTGAGAAGGGCCGGGGAGTACTTTCCCGCTCCCCGTCTCCACCTCCCATATTGTCCCCCATCCCCATCCCCCGCTTCGGGGAGTTTTCCTCCCCCATCCCCATCCCCACGGATCTCCACGATTCCCGCGGGGACCTCAGTAAAAATATAATAAAACTGAAAAAATGTATAAAAGTCAGACCAAAAAATAAAAGTTTAACATTAAATATAAAAAAATATAAAATTTAGTCTTAATTTGATATTTTAATATTTAAAAAGGATAAAGGTAAGAATAAAAATATAAAAATTAGCACAATTTAATATTTTATATAAAATCACAAATTAAAAGACTAAAAAATCTATTACTTAGAATATAATATATATATCTATAATATGAACATTTATGTAATATATTCGGGGGCGGGATCTCCGCGGGGCGGGGATAGACCCCGTCCCCATCCCCGAATTGACTGCAGGGAATTTTGTCCCTCATCCCCGTCCCCACGGGGAACGCCCACAGAGCCCCAAACAGGCAATCCCCGCAGGGATCCCCACTTGCAGGTAGAAATTGCTACCCCTAGAGAAGGGATTCACAAGGTGTCTAGTTGATCCTTTGAACACCATGGTGAGCTAGAGTAGTTGTTGGAGCAGGAGTATTTAGCGTTTCACTAAATGCTATATGTATGCACTCCGAAAAATCCGGTTTGGATCCTTCTTCGTACAACGGGAAAAACAATGAAGCCGCCACCAATATTTTAATTTAGGAAAAAACATTGGAAAAATCCTTTTAGGCGATTGGCCTTTTGAAAACGAGAGATATAGGTTCGGGGGTCGGTTATGTGTGGGGAAGGTATTAGCACCCCACACATCCTTTCTACCGAAAGGGAACCTTTAATTTAGTGTGTGGTTTTTGACTGTTGATTTGAAACACTTTGTTCTACTTCTTTTCTTCTTTTTTTTTATTTAAGAAAATGTTTTTGAAAACTGGGGAAAGAAGAATCTTTTTGTTATTATTTTTTTAAAAGGGTGCTTGACGGGAGGTGAACCCGCTCCTACGTATCCTCCGGTGCGATGAGGAATTCAAAGCTACGTAGTTCTAGTCTTGTTTTGAAAAGGCTCTTTTGTTTTTAGCTTTTTAGTTTTTAGGTGTTTTTTGAAATAAGACTCGAGTGTTCACTAATACCAAGCAAGCAATGGCTTCGAGTGGTTTTCATTACTAACTCGAAAGAAAATAAGTTGAAACCGATAATCAAACAAGCAATGGCTTCGAGTGATTGTAAGTAACAACGTTTTTTTTTCTATCCTTTTTTGTAAATGAGGCGAGCATCGGTGATAATCATCTAGCAAAGGCTTAGGACAATTACCACTAATGACTTGTGTTGTTTTTGGAATTGAATTGGGTTCGCATGTATTTAAGGTTTGGGAGCTTTCATGATAATCAAACAAGCAAAGGCTTCGAGTGACTACCACTAATAACTCCTCATTAGTGATCAAACAAGCAAAGGCTTCGAGTGGCCACTAATGATTTTGTTTATGAAAAACTTAGGGTTTAAACTAGGAAAAGAAATTGGTCTTAATTTGTTAAAGACATAGTTTAGAAAAGAAGTTTGAAAGCAAGTTGATATTTGGAAAAGAGTTTTGGAAAACTAGTAGAACATTTTCAATCAAGTTCCAAGTCAATAACCAAAATGCAAATTGCTAAACTACAATTCATGCAATGATCTAAACTAGTAACCATTTTCGTGTCAAGTTGTTTAGAAAAGAAAACAATGAATGCAAGAAAGTTCATAGATGCAAGCATAGCACATTCATTGAGATCATGTTATCAAGCAAGCAACAACATAGACACAATTTGCAACTTACCCTTTGATGTTGAAAACATCTCATTACAACATTTGAATACACACTGCATGAATAGGCAAAGATGAACCTAGACTACACATATCATGTCACAATACATAGATAGGCAACGAATGAACCCAAGTTGAACATTTTGGCAAAAATTCATGAATAGGCAAGAGAATGAACCTAGATTGCACATCTTATTGAAGATGCTAGGCAAGATGAACCTAAATTGAACATTTTTGCAAAATGCATGAATAGGCAAGTGAATGAACCTAAATTGAACATCTTATTGAAGATGCATGAATAGGCAAGTGAATGAACCTAACTAGGCATTTATGACACAACATGTGAGTAGGCAAGGAAGTTACAAAGCACAAGTGAATTCAAACATTTAACGAATCACTTGCAAAATCCTAGGGATTTCACATCAACATTTGACATAAGCAACAATGTGGTATCATTTTGATGGCATCAACATTTAGCATATTTCTACAATCAACCACATGAAAGGAATAAGTTGGAAAGGGCATTTGCCTCAAGTAAGATCATTAGCAAGCCATGAAAAATCAATTTGACATTTTATTTAGCAAGCATATGCAATTAAGGTGTTGAATCCCTTTAGGTAATCTTTAACACTTGGGATATGCACAAGTGTATAAGTGTCAAATCCTCTTACCAAATCATAACCACAAACATGATTTTCAAAGCAAGCAACAAAAACAAGCACAATCCCTAATTATCTCATGAAATGCGACACCAACATAGAGCTAAAACCTCATTTTATTCTTTGAAAGCAACAAAATCATGCAAGCAAATGACATAGATCAAACTTTTTGGCAAGGATTCACATGATTAAGCAAAGGAATGCACTAAAATCACACAAACTCTAATTTTCTACAATATGCAAAATGAAACATAAGCCCAAATCACAATTTTATTCATGAAAATGCAAGCACAAAATGAAAATAGCACAAACACACAATTTATTCCAAGAGAGAGATGCATTTCAAGCATCCAAGCCTCCCAAAGTGTTTGTCAAAATGCTTGAAACACATCTCTCATTCAACAACAACAATTATATCAACATTTCAACATAAAATAGAGCACTAAAATGCAAAGAAATGCTTGATATGCAAAAATAGATTGATGATCTACATTTTTGATGCTAAAATTTTGATGATGCTAAGATTGAGAGTATACCTCAACTCCAAGCTAGAATAGCGAAAGAAATAAGGTGAATGAACACTAAACCACTTGAATCAACCCTCTAATCTTCAATCTTGAGCTTGATTCTTGAGATTTGAAGATGGATCTTTGAAGAGAATGCAAGGATGATGAAGGATTTAGGACTAGAATGTTGATTTGAAGTGAAAAAGTGAAGAAATGAGGTGAGGGAATGAAGAGGAGTATTCGGCCAAGAAGGGAGAAGAGGAGAGGCTAGGTTTTTGAGTGTGAATTGTGTGCAAAAACTTGTGAGAGGTGAGGATATGAGGGTATATATAATGTGCAATTAGGTTTAGGGGCATTTAGGTCATTGTGTACCTCATCTCATTCTAGGATTGCATTTTAATTTTGAATCAAGGGTGAGGATTGAAACACACCTTGATGAGGGGCAAAAAAATGCAAAATGAGAGGGAAATGAAGGGGTAGATATTCAGCCAAGCAATGAGAGTGGTGCCCAAGTTTTGCAAGTTGGCAATTGTACTATTGTACTATCCATGAACCTTCCAATTATCCTCTCAATTTTGATTATTCCTTTCAAGATAATTGTACATAAATCTAACCATTTTGAGCCATATACAAGGTATCTTGAAGAATATGTCATTTTTGAAAATGAGAGATGACCAAAATTGCCAACAAAAATCCTATCATATAATTTTTGGGAATATTCCTTGTACTAGTTTTTGAAATGCTTTCTTGAATTAATTTGAACTTGATTTTTTTACTACACATATAAAATATGCGCACAATTTGAAAGATGATTTTCTTTATTTTTTTTTGTTCAAAATAATACAATTTCATTAAATAAATTCCCAAAAATTAATTAATTGGATTTTCAACTAGCAAAAATTTATTAAATTGAAATTGACCAAACAATGCCCCTTTTAAATGCCCCAAAATTCCTTAATTTCTCAAAAATGATTTTGAAAACCTTAGAATGCTTGGGTAAATACCCTAAACCCTTTCTCAAATAATGCATCACTCACAAAATTATTTATTTTTGCTAAAAATTAGGGTTTTGAAACTAGGCGGACAAAATCAGGGTATGACAGCTGCCCCTCTTTATTTGGATTTTACCAAGAAATATGAATTGGCCGAGACATGTTTCGAAGATAAAATAAAAATAAAGAATTCAGAAATTATACCAATTTTGTCTACTTGGAGAAACCCGAATTTTCTTTTTCTTTTTCTTCTTTTTTTCTGAAAAATGAACGCTTGGCGCGCTGATGAGAAAGCAGTAAATGAAATGATTAACGACTTGCGCGCTAACTGTGAAAAGCACGAAAAACGCTAAATGAAGAAAGCGATAAAGAAAGCGGTAAAATGCAAGGTTGCCTAAAACCTTTAAACGAACCCTTGGCGAGTCCGCGTTTGCAAGTGGCTTTGAGGAGCACGCATCCTGAGAATGGCCTTTCGAGCGACCGGGGGGATCGTTATCAGCTCCGGAACTGATATACTGATCAATGCACGGCGTCCACTGTATCTTAGGCGGATACAACTATTCCGTTGAACCTCACATGGGGCTGCGGTCCATCGTGTTGCTCGTACACGACGTGAGACCATGAACAGAAGGGAGCGATGAACTCTGACAAGAGCGATTTGAACTCCAAACTGCAATCCACGCTTGAGCGCTGAACTGAAAAGCATTTGAACTCCGAACTGAGGGAGCGTTTTCTGGGAACTGAGTGCGGGGATTAACACCGAAGTATTTATCCGTCTTTGTACCTGCAAGTGAGATGAACAAATGCATGCAATGCAAATGCCATGATTGCTGTTTTGATGGAATGAATGTAATGCATGACTTTCTCTTTTTGTTTATGTTTGATGAATGCAATGTAATGCATGATTTTCTTTTTTCTTATTGCTCTTTTGCTCTTTCTTTTTTTTTAGCTTTTCTTCTCTTCTTTTCTTTTGCTAGTTGTTGCTCTTTTGCTCTTTTTGGCTTTTTCTTTTGCTGGCTCAACCAAATCGTTGGACTTGCTTTACGAGGCACAATGATCATCCATGATGACAGTGCGAGAGCCACGCTCCAACCTTTTTGAGATTTGTTTTGATGCAATCAGTGCTTTTTGTTTAGTTCTTGTGAATTTTACCTGACTGAAAGATCATCTCTTTTCTTTGTAATTTTCAAAAATTTCGCAATGATTTTAATGCTCTGATTTATGCACATTTTCATAATCATTTATCATCTACCATAAAACATCATTTTAAAGCAGAAATGAAAAGAAAGCAAATGGTAAAACAACAAACAGATGGAGTGAAAAACTTGGACTTTTATTCATATGGAAACCGAACGTGCAGAAGGTCACGCCGACTGAAAAGAGTACATTGGAATTTTTTGAAACTAAAAAAAAACAAGAAAAATGGACGCAACAGATCTTAGGAGCGCTTTTCATCTTTGAAGTGTGCCAATCACCCATACTTGCAGCCTTGATCACCCTTTTATCCAAACCTTTGGAGGTGCTGCTTGCCTCTTTTTCTTTTAAGTCCAACTTTTCTGACCCTAATTTTTGCCTGGACCGCTCTTTGCGAGTTTTCAGTCCACCGGGTCACTCTTTTTTTGCCTATGCCGCCCTTTCGGGTTTTCAACCTAGCGAGCTAATTCTTGCTTGGCTCATCTTTCTCTTTTTCTTTTCATTTTTCTCAGGCGTAGTATTTCTTGACTAAATCTGAATTGACTGGGTTTGAGTTCTTCACCATCCATGCTGGTGAGTATCAATGCTCCTCCAGAGAAGGCTTTCTTTACCACATAGGGTCCATCATAGCTAGGAGCCCATTTCCCCCGAGGGTCACTCTGAATAGGCAGGATCTTTTTGAGCACGAGGTCTCCTTCTTTGAATTCTTGAGGACGCACTTTCTTGTCGAAGGCTGTTTTCATCCTTTGTTGATACAGTTGTCCATGACACAGGGCAGCAATTCTTTTCTCCTCAATGAGGTTCAACTGGTCCAGACGAGCTTGAACCCATTCAGCTTCTTCCAACTTGGTTTCCATCAGCACCCGCAGGAAGGGTATCTCAACTTCGATAGGGAGGACTGCTTCCGACCCATAAACCAAAGAGAAGGGGGTTGCCCCGGTTGAAGTGCGCACTGAGGTACGATACCCGTGCAGAGCGAAAGGAAGCATCTCATGCCAATCTTTATAGGTTACTACCATCTTTTGCACGATCCTCTTGATGTTCTTATTGGCTGCTTCGACTGCCCCATTCATTTTGGGACGGTATGGAGAAGAATTATGATGTTGGATTTTGAAGTCTTTGCACAGCTCTTTCATCATCTTGCTGTTCAGGTTGCTACCATTGTCTGTGATGATCTTGTCTGGAAGGCCATAGCGACAAACTAGATCTCTTTTTACGAACTTAGCAACCACAGAGCTGGTTATGCTGGAGTACGAGGCGGCTTCAACCCATTTGGTGAAGTAGTCAATGGCGACTAGGATGAAGCGATGCCCGTTTGACGCTTTAGGCTCAATAGGACCAATGACATCCATTCCCCACATTGAGAACGGCCAAGATGCAGTCAGAACATTTAAGGAAGCAGGTGGCACATGGATATGATCGGCATAGATCTGGCACTTGTGGCACTTTCTCACAAAGCTGTAACAGTCGGATTCCATTTGCAGCCAATAGTAGCCGGCCCTCAATATCTTTCTTGCCATGGTATGTCCGCTGGAATGAACCCCAAACGAGCCTTCATGGACATCTCTCATAATTCTTTCTGATTCCTCCTTTGTCACACATCTGAGGAGTACCTTATCATGATTCCTTTTATAGAGCACCTCGCCGCTCAAGAAGAAATTCATCGACAACCTTCTGAGTGTTCTCTTGTCATTCTCGGAGGCCCCGGGAGGATACTCTCTGTTCAAGATGTACTGCTTGATGTCATGATACCAGGGTTTACTATCAGATTCTTCTTCAATTGCTGCGCAGTAGTGATGGGCTGGCAGATCTCGATGCTGAATTCTGATGTGAGTCAAGTTTTTGTCGCAGTTGATGTTGAACATTGAAGACAAAGTGGCCAGTGCATCAGCCAACTGATTCTCATTGCGAGGAAGATCCTGAAATGTGATTTCCTCAAAAGGCTCAACCAACTCTCAGATGTAGTCTCGGTAAGGAATCAACTTGGGATCTCTGGTCTCCCAATCGCCGTTTACCTGGTGAATGACTAGAGCTGAATCTCCATACACATCTAGTCTCTTAACTTTCCAATCTAGGGCTGCCTGAATGCCAAGAATACATGCCTCATATTCTGCAATATTGTTTGTGACATAGAAACTCAGCCTGGTAGTGAATGGGATGAAGCGACTATCAGGGGAAATCAGTACTGCCCCAGCTCCGTGCCCATATATGTTGGAGGCACCATCAAATATCACTCTCCATCTTTCATCTCCCGGGGATTTCCCTTCTTCAAATAGGGCCATAATATCCTCGTCTGGAAAGTCATACTGCATTGACTGATAGTCTTCGATAGGCTGATGTGCTAGGTACTCGGCCAGCGCACTACCCTTGATGGCTTTCTGAGTGACGTACAGGAGGTCATATTCTGACAACTGCATTTGCCAGCGGGCAATTCTCCCTGTAAGTGCGGGCTTCTCGAAGATGTACTTGATAGGATCCATTTTAGATACCAACCAAGTAGTGTGACTTAGCATGTACTGCCTCGAACGGTGAGCAGCCCAAGCTAATGCACAACAAGTCTTTTCTAGCAACGAGTACCTTGTTTCACAGTCAGTAAACTTCTTGCTCAGATAGTAGATGGCATGCTCTTTCTTCCCGGATTCATCATGTTGTCCCAACACACATCCCATTGAGTTATCTAGCACAGTTAGGTACAGGATGAGAGGTCTGCCGGGTACAGGAGGCATCAAGATAGGTGGATTCTGAAGATATTTCTTGACCTTTTCGAAAGCTTCTTGGCAATCGTCATTCCATTTAGTCTCTTGATTCTTGCATAACAGCTTGAAGATTGGTTCACATGTGGCGGTTAACTGGAATATGAACCTAGAGATGTAGTTCAGTCTTCCAAGAAAACCACGGATCTCCTTCTCTGTTTTAGGCACCGGCATTTCAAGAATTGCCCGCACCTTGTCTGGGTCAACTTCTATCCCCCTTTGGCTGACAATGAATCCCAGCAACTTCCCTGATCGCACACCGAAGGTACACTTGGCCGGATTTAATCTGAGCTTGAACTTTCTCAACCGTTCAAAGAGCTTTTGCAAATTGACAATGTGTTCCTCATCGGTTTTAGACTTTGCAATCATATCGTCCACGTAGACTTCGATCTCCTTGTGCATATCGTGAAACAATGTGACCATAGCCCTTTGATAGGTAGCACCGGCGTTCTTCAACCCGAATGGCATGACTCTGTAACAGAACGTTCCCCAAAGAGTTGTAAAAGTTGTCTTCTCCATATCTTCAGGAGCCATTTTAATCTGATTGTACCCTGAATACCCATCCATGAAGGAGAACAGTGAATGCTGCGCTGTACTATCCACTAAGACATCAATATGAGGCAGGGGAAAATCGTCTTTGGGACTGGCCCGATTTAGATCTCGGTAATCAACAAACATTCTGACTTTCCCGTCCTTTTTCGGAACCGGCACAATATTAGCAACCCATTGCGGATATTTTGCTACCGCTAGGAAACCAGCATCAAACTGCTTTTTCACCTCATCTCTGATCTTTAAGGACATTTCTGGTTTCATCCTTCTCAGTTTCTGCTTCACTGGAGGACACTCAGGCTTGACTGGAAGCTTGTGCACCACTATATCAGTATCTAACCCTGGCATATCCTGGTAAGTCCATGCGAAGACATCATCATAATCATGCAGGAGTTGAATTAGCCTCTTACGCTCACTTTCATTCATCGAAGTGCCAACCTTGACTTCTTTCTTACTGTCCTCTGTGCCCAGATTGATTGTCTCAACAGATTCCCCATGCGGCTGAATAACCTTTTCCTCTTGCCCAACCATTCTCATCAATTCTGAAGGAGTTTCCCAGTCATCCTCAACATCCTCCTCGGCTTGGTTAACGGGGTAATCAAAGTTAACATATGAATCATTGGCATCATTATTTTCAAAGATGTTCATTTTAGATCTGCATTTGCGGGAATGGAAACAGAATGAACAAGCAAAATAGAAACACAGGATGAAGACACACAATAATGGTATGAAAAACGATTTTATTCATTTGAGAATTCAAAACAACATTTTATTGATTGATGATATTCGAAGGAAAAACATGCATGCCCTTATGAAATGTCCTGAGGCCTTGGGCAGAGCCAAAGGATTCGCATTACAAAATCATTACTTTGAAATGAAAGCAACAGGGAAATCGATGATCTTCCAATTGTTGAGCTCTTCATTTGCAGCACTGCGACGCACCCGGTCCACACTCTTGTCTTCCACAGCTGATTCTTCCCCAATGACAGCCACCTGATTGGGGTCCAGCATGCCCGCGCTCCTGAAGCTCTGCTTGAGATCACAGATGGGAACCCTCTTCAAGCTTCGTTCTCGCCCCTGAAGCTTAGCTAGTCTTCTTTCTCGCTTCTCCTCAGCCATTCTCTTCTTATCAGCTTGAGTGGGCCAATATCCTAACCCACATCTATCCTTGTACTCTTGCAACTGGACAGGTGCTACAATTCCTTGCTCGGACCTTCCTAAACCCTTTCCGATCTGGTAACCATTTCTCAGCATGACCTTGGCGACCATGATATCAGCATTGGACATTCTTGGTGCAGGCAGTGGGGCTTCCTCTCCTACGAAAGCGGCATTTGCAATTTCCAATGACTGAAAAGCAGTTTCAAGGGATTCCTCTGCAGCCTCGATGTATTGAGAGGGATGGGGCTTGTTAATCATAAACTCTTCTTCTCCAAAGACGACTATCAGTTTGTCGTCGACTACAAACTTAAGCCTCTGATGGAGAGATGAAGGAACAGCTCCTGCAGCATGAATCCAAGGTCTTCCCAGGAGACAGCTGTAGGATGATGCGATGTCCATGATTTGAAAGTTCACATAAAACACCTCAGGCCCTATCTGCACTGGAAACTCTATTTCCCCGATAACCTCTTTCTTGGATCCATCGAATGCTCTGACTAGCGTTGAGCTAGGCTTCATATATGAACAGTCTACGTCTAGCCTGTTCATTGTAGATTTGGGCATGACATTCAAAGAGGATCCATTGTCTATGAGGACCCGAGAAAGTGTATATTCACCACATCTGACTGAAATGTGCAATGCTTGATTATGTCCCTTTCCTTTAGGGGTGAGCTCGTCATCAGTAAAGGTAATATAGTTGGAAGCAACGATGTTCCCTACGATGCCATCAAGCTGGTTAACAGTGATGTCTTGGGGTACATGGGCTTCATTCAGCACTTTCACTAGGGCAGCACGGTGGGCCTCTGAACTGAGCAGCAAGGACATGATAGAGATCTTTGCAGGAGTGTGGTGCAGCTGGTCCACCACTTTATAATCGCTTTGCCGCCTGATTCTCAGAAATTCGGAAGCTTCTTGCTCTGACACCCTTCTACTTTCCACGGGCTCTTGCTCTTTACCCTTACCCTTTCGAATTCTTTCCTCATCCTCTTTTGATGGACCCACTTTAAGGGCTTCAGGGACATAGACACGTCCGCTTCTAGTGACTCCGCTGCTTCCCGCAATGTTTGTGACATCGGGAACAGCTTGAGGATTCTGAGTTTGAACTGGCACACCATAACTCCACGGAACAGCACTATCCTTTTGATAAGGAGCTGGGACAGGAATCACAATTGTCTTAGGTTTCTCCATGCTCGGCTTTTGACTATACGGGACCTCAATAGGCTTCTGGACACTTCTGTTCTTATCAGACTGGAAAGTCAACACATCTTCCTCTTTTTCTTGCACACCTATTTGGATTATATGACGATCCAACAGGTCTTGCAAAACTATCTTGAAGGCCTCATATGCCCCAGCACAATTATCATCAGCACAGACTTCTTTCTGAGTACAGCCTTTCTTGATGACCCCAAACTTGCACAGCTCTGCATGAATGACCTTCAGTGGTGTCTGAATACACTCCACAGTTCTGATTAAGGGTTGGCCTCCCGTGTCAAGGATGGCGTTGGTTGCAGGTTCTTCATGACCAGGCAGCGGGTTAGTTGTAATTCTTGGGTTTTCTTGTTTGAAGGTTATCCCTTTGGTGTCAATCAGATCTTGCACTACAAGTTTGAAGGCCTTGCAGTCTTCCACAGCATGTCCAACTGCCCCTTCATGAAATCTGCAGGTAACGTTGGGATTGTATCCTCGAAAATAAGGTGGTTGGACTGGTTTCATGGGTCTGGTGTTGATCAGCTCGTTGGTGACAAGGTAGTTAAAGAGGTCGGTATATGACATAGGAATGGGATCAAAGGTGGTCCGTTTTCTGTCTTGATAATTTCTATGGTGATTACTTTGTGGTGAGCGGGTTGGTTGTGTTTGAGTGGGGACAGGGATATCTTGTGGTTGATAAGGTGGGCTTATGGTAATGGTGTTGGTCTCTCCTTCCTTCTTCTTTGGAAATCCGGAAAACGGCTTTTTATGGGTGCTTGTACCTGCGGAACCATGGGCAATCTTGCCGCTCCTCAGCCCATTTTCTAATCTCTCGCCGATGATTACCATATCTGAAAAGTTGGAGGACACACTGCCGATCAACCGATCATAGTATAATGGAGGCAAAGTTTCCATAAACATGAAGACTAATTCCTTTTCTAACAGAGGTGGTGACACTTGTGCAGCTAGAGCCCTCCACCGCTGGGCATACTCTTTAAATGACTCGTTGTCCCTCTTTGCCATGCTCTGTAACTGTGTTCTATCCGGCGCCATATCTGTGTTGTACTGGTACTGTCTGAGGAAGGCATCAGCCAAGTCTTTCCAACAACGAATCTGGGACGGTTCTAGCTGCATGTACCAGTTGAGAGATGCCCCAGCAAGGCTCTCTTGGAAGCAGTGGATTAACAGCTTGTCATCATGAGAATGCGTAGACATTTTTCTACAGTACATGGTCAGATGGCTCTTAGGGAAAGTTACACCTCGGTACTTATCGAAATCATGCACTTTGAACTTAGGAGGTAAAACCACATCGGGAATGAGACATAAATCGCGAGCCTCTCTCGATCTAGAGCCTGATCCTTCAATCATTTTTAAGCGCTCTTCTAACACCTGAAACTTTTCTCTAGTTTGTTGGTGCTCAATATAATAGCCTTGGGGGAAACTGTTCATTCCAAGGTGGGGACGGAACATTGGAGCCATGGTTGAGACTGCATGCGGAGCATGAGGATAAGCAGAGTTCCCAAGAATGAGGCTTTGGGCCTGAGGATTTGCAGCTGGCTGGGGAGTAAAGCCTTGTGGAGTCACCTGAGGTATGACAATGGGATGTGGAGACTGAACCCGAGGTTCGCCCATTGCTCCCTCTGATCCTGCAGATGCAGGTTGTCCATTCTCGACATTCACCAAAGGACCAGTTCCTTGGTTAACTTCTGGGTTTGAAGGAGGAGTGTAGCCTAGAGGCAGTCCAAAAGGAGGCCATTGAGCAGCTTGGTAGTCATTTCCATTCTTCAGGGACAGCAGGACCCTCATCATCTCTGACATCTGTGCCTTCATAGCATTCATCTCATTTCTGATTTCTTGGTCACCTTGACTGGAACTATCCGGAGTTGGGTTACCCTGATTCTGCACTACTGGACCTGGGTCTGTCTCATTTCTGATCTCTGAGCTCGGATTTGCCTGATTCGGATTCTCCGCACTTGGATGGGACTGATTAAGATCGTTCAGAATCGTTGCCATGCCTCTTGCTTGAGAACGTGTCCAATAACGATGTTGGCGAACCAGCTTGCCTTACTTTCTGTTGATGGAACACTTATATGAGCTCGTGAACGAATTAATGAATGAATGCAATGCAGATGCATATGATTTTATGTTGCTTGATGCCAGGAATCGCGACATAGTTCGTCTTGTCATAAGCACATAATTGTTTTTTCTCTCTCTCTCTCTTTTAATTAATTTTGGAAATGCAATGAGAGGGGAATCGAAATAGCAAGCCAGCACACTTCATACATCGGGAATTCAAACAAAAGCCTTAACAACTTCCTTAAAGGGAAGGATAGTACAATATTCATATGGAGTACAATACTCGAAAGCAAATAAAAGAGTACAATATTCAGGAATACAATTTTTTAAATGGAAAGTAAATATTCAAAATGAAAGGTACAAATAAACAGCTCAAATACAAAGAGCTTTGAAATCTCCGACCCTCTTCCTTTTCTTGCTGACGTTCGCATCTCGGGATCGCTCTCGGAACTCCGTGATTAAAGCCCTGCAGAATTTCACAAACTGGTAAACCTCGGGTGGGGTATTGAGGAAGTGCATTTCGGCCTCGGCTATTTTCAAATTCTTGGGGACTCCCGCAATGGCTTGGCTAGCTAGCTCTGCCAGCTTTGAAAATTTGTTCTTCCAAAGCTGAATCTCCTCTCTTAGCTCCTTGATGATTTCTTGATCCTCTATTTTGCCAACCAATGCCATGAAGCGTTTCTCCCAGTACTGGCTTTTTGCTTGCACTTGCCTATAAGCCCCTTCTAGACACCTGAGATTCCTCCCCAGTTCCTCAGATCTTCCTTGTTCGAACCTCAGAGCTTGCTGATACTCCTTAAGGATATCTTCAATAGAACTCCTCTCTCGCTCAAGGTTCTTTAGCTGACCTTTCAATTCTACTACCAAGCGGGATTCTTGTCTTGACTTAGTTGCTATACTCTTCCACTCTTCGGCTTCCTCAAGTGCTTTTCTTGTTTTCTGCTTGCACCTTTGGAGTTCCTCTCTAGCTCCCCTCAGGTATTTCTGAGCCTCTAGCTTGCTTTTCTCTTCTCTTTTGAATCGCTTGACGCTCTCCTCAACAGCGATCATCTTGATAGCATCTTCTTTCTCTAACCTTTCTTTCTCTATGGTCATTTTCTCCAATTCTGTTTGCAATGCCTTCTTTTCTTCCTCCACTTTTGCTAAGGCTGACTTGACTTCATTCAACTCCTCAAAGGTAGGAGTGTAAGGCTCTGATATCTCCTCTTCAAGGGATAGTGCCCCTTGATTTGGTAATTTTGCATTTTGAAGCCTCTCTTTGAGCCACTGGTTAAAGGTGATGCTACTGGTTCTCTTGGACAGCTCTTCGCCTTCCTTATGCACTACGGACTCCCATGTTTGCAGAACTCGCCGAAGCAAGTCTTCGCATTTAGGACTCCCCTTATAGAGGTAAAAGCGAGACAGCATGCTTTCGGAGGGTGAATTCCGCATTGGGTAACCGAGTTGTCTTAAGGTTAGTGAAGGATTATAGTTGATACACCCTTGCGTTCCCATGAGAGGCACATTCTGGAAACTTCCACAGCTGAACACCACCATAGGCCTTTCCTTCCAACAAGCAGTGGTAAACCAGCGGATCTGGAGATCGTTGAGACTTTTCAAGACCTCAACCCATTCAAGAGAAGTCATGATCTTTACATCACAGCTTCAGGCATAGGAGATCAACTCCCTAACTTCTTTTCGGTTGTTGACAACATGAGTGACAAGCCAAGCATAGAGGACGTGAGAGGAGAAACACATTTTCTTCTTGTGGAAATCACTGTAACGGGTGAAAGCCTGATAAGTGTTGGCGAGAACAGCGGGAAGAGGATTGATAGGATTTTTGGTGTCTTTGAATGCCAAGAAAGCACCAATTGCAGTTTCATCAACATATCTCTCTATCTGAGGAAAGAGGACCACCCCAAAAATGGTTAGAGCAAGCACCAGCTTGAAGAGACCCCACTGTTTGGCCAGAGCGTAAGATTGCATCAAACCCTCAAAGTACTCTTGCGGAAACCCGGCTATACCATTCCTTTCCAACTTTTGAAGCTTCAGTTTTTCTAAACTGTTTTTCAGCAATGATGCTAGCTTTTCATCAGTGTAATAATGACCTTGATATCGGTACGGCGTGACATGCGACCTAGAGAACCCCAAAAGTTGTTCATATTCTTCCAATGTGGGCGATAGTGGAAAGTTTTGAAGAGAAAACATCTGATATCTGAGTCATAAAACTGACTTAGAGACATAAGAGCATTTTCCTGAACATCTAACTGCAGCAGCCTACGAATGTTCCCATATGTCTCGTCAAAGGACCCCAACTCAATCTGACCCATCAGTGCGGAAACCTGGAAGTAGGTGAAGCTTTGCTATTCGATTCCATCTTTATGCACCTATGACAGGACGGTACATTATTTGGCTATTCCCGGCAAGCAAATATGAATGAGATGCAAAATGTATGCAATATATTTTTTTTTACATTTGGTTTTATAAATGCGGCATGATGCAATGAAATTATGATGCTAATGATGCATGTGGAAAAATAAGGACAATGCTCATGAGCGGTAGTTCAAAAATTTAGGAAACGCGCTACGTGCCGCCTCACGTAGTGGTTTATGGAAAAAGAAAAGATATATTTTGGATTTTTTTTTGAAAATTCTTTTTTTTGAAAAGCTCACTTTGAGGAAAACATGCCTAAGCTAGCAATGCAGCACACAATTTGTATGCCCTCGTGTCCTACAAAGGTGGGAATCCTAGGGTCTAAGGCAACTCAAAGGTACCTCCCATGTAGCTCTAAATCACATCCTCACAATGGTTACCGGAGCTAGAGACATTCTCATGACGGCACCCACAAATGTAGAAAGCTACCAAGTGTGAGGTATCATGAGAAAGCGTACTCCGGTTGAAACTTTCATGAGAGTCAGACAGACAAAGGTCTCGAATGCCAGTCACTACTCGTCTCCACTCTCCTATGTGTTTTTTCAGATCCGGGTATAGGACCCCACTCATAGCACATAAATCATAAGGTGTGAAAGTGTGTGATGAGGGCATAGCACCTAAAGCCTACCCAATCTAAAATTACCCCGCCTACAAGGAAAAACCAGAACAGTCTAGACAAAGAGTCGTCTACCCTAGGGTTTTGCAAACATATATCATTTTAATATAAGCATGTAAACTAACCTAGGGTACCAATCAACAATCGTGTACAATGCTTACCTTCAAGAAAGGGAGCCATGAAGAGGGGACATAATGGAATTGGGGAAATATGCATGAACTTACCTCAAAGAAAGGGAGCAAAGAATAAGGGAACATAATGGAATTGGGGAAAATGATGCATGAGCATAAGCATATAAACAAAGAAGAGGAGGAGAAGAAACTACACTTCAAGAAAGAAGCAATCATAGAAGAGGAAGAAGTAAATGCACATGAATGCAACACGATAGTGTGAGAATGCAAGAGAGCAATTAACACTCAAACTTCATTGATGAAGAAAGAAAGAAAAAGAAGAAGAAGAAAAGGGAGAAATAGAACAAAGCATTCAAATCAAACAATTAAAACCACACACTAAATTAAATAGGTTCGACCCTCTTAAAAAAAATGTCCCCAGTGGAGTCGCCAGCTGTATGCACTCCGAAAAATCCGGTTTGGATCCTTCTTCGTACAACGGGAAAAACAATGAAGCCGCCACCAATATTTTAATTTAGGAAAAAACATTGGAAAAATCCTTTTAGGCGATTGGCCTTTTGAAAACGAGAGATATAGGTTCGGGGGTCGGTTATGTGTGGGGAAGGTATTAGCACCCCACACATCCTTTCTACCGAAAGGGAACCTTTAATTTAATGTGTGGTTTTTGACTGTTGATTTGAAACACTTTGTTCTACTTCTTTTCTTCTTCTTTTTTATTTAAGAAAATGTTTTTGAAAACTGGGGAAAGAAGAATCTTTTTGTTATTATTTTTTTAAAAGGGTGCTTGACGGGAGGTGAACCCGCTCCTACGTATCCTCCGGTGCGATGAGGAATTCAAAGCTACGTAGTTCTAGTCTTGTTTTGAAAAGGCTCTTTTGTTTTTAGCTTTTTAGTTTTTAGGTATTTTTTGAAATAAGACTCGAGTGTTCACTAATACCAAGCAAGCAATGGCTTCGAGTGGTTTTCATTACTAACTCGAAAGAAAATAAGTTGAAACCGATAATCAAACAAGCAATGGCTTCGAGTGATTGTAAGTAACAACGATTTTTATCTATCCTTTTTTGTAAATGAGGCGAGCATCGGTGATAATCATCTAGCAAAGGCTTAGGACAATTACCACTAATGACTCGTGTTGTTTATGGAATTGAATTGGGTTCGCATGTATTTAAGGTTTGGGAGCTTTCATGATAATCAAACAAGCAAAGGCTTCGAGTGACTACCACTAATAACTCCTCATTAGTGATCAAACAAGCAAAGGCTTCGAGTGGCCACTAATGATTTTGTTTATGAAAAACTTAGGGTTTAAACTAGGAAAAGAAATTGGTCTTAATTTGTTAAAGACATAGTTTAGAAAAGAAGTTTGAAAGCAAGTTGATTTTTGGAAAAGAGTTTTGGAAAACTAGTAGAACATTTTCAATCAAGTTCCAAGTCAATAACCAAAATGCAAATTGCTAAACTACAATTCATGCAATGATCTAAACTAGTAACCATTTTCGTGTCAAGTTGTTTAGAAAAGAAAACAATGAATGCAAGAAAGTTCATAGATGCAAGCATAGCACATTCATTGAGATCATGTTATCAAGCAAGCAACAACATAGACACAATTTGCAACTTACCCTTTGATGTTGAAAACATCTCATTACAACATTTGAATACACACTGCATGAATAGGCAAAGATGAACCTAGACTACACATATCATGTCACAATACATAGATAGGCAACGAATGAACCCAAGTTGAACATTTTGGCAAAAATTCATGAATAGGCAAGAGAATGAACCTAGATTGCACATCTTATTGAAGATGCTAGGCAAGATGAACCTAAATTGAACATTTTTGCAAAATGCATGAATAGGCAAGTGAATGAACCTAAATTGAACATCTTATTGAAGATGCATGAATAGGCAAGTGAATGAACCTAACTAGGCATTTATGACACAACATGTGAGTAGGCAAGGAAGTTACAAAGCACAAGTGAATTCAAACATTTAACGAATCACTTGCAAAATCCTAGGGATTTCACATCAACATTTGACATAAGCAACAATGTGGTATCATTTTGATGGCATCAACATTTAGCATATTTCTACAATCAACCACATGAAAGGAATAAGTTGGAAAGGGCAT
This sequence comes from Astragalus glycyphyllos, assembly GCA_963573325.1. Classification (NCBI taxonomy): domain Eukaryota; kingdom Viridiplantae; phylum Streptophyta; class Magnoliopsida; order Fabales; family Fabaceae; genus Astragalus; species Astragalus glycyphyllos. The sequence continues at coordinate 99,457,008 of OY754307.1, forward strand.
TTGCCTCAAGTAAGATCATTAGCAAGCCATGAAAAATCAATTTGACATTTTATTTAGCAAGCATATGCAATTAAGGTGTTGAATCCCTTTAGGTAATCTTTAACACTTGGGATATGCACAAGTGTATAAGTGTCAAATCCTCTTACCAAATCATCAACACAAACATGATTTTCAAAGCAAGCAACAAAAACAAGCACAATCCCTAATTATCTCATGAAATGCGACACCAACATAGAGCTAAAACCTCATTTTATTCTTTGAAAGCAACAAAATCATGCAAGCAAATGACATAGATCAAACTTTTTGGCAAGGATTCACATGATTAAGCAAAGGAATGCACTAAAATCACACAAACTCTAATTTTCTACAATATGCAAAATGAAACATAAGCCCAAATCACAATTTTATTCATGAAAATGCAAGCACAAAATGAAAATAGCACAAACACACAATTTATTCCAAGAGAGAGATGCATTTCAAGCATCCAAGCCTCCCAAAGTGTTTGTCAAAATGCTTGAAACACATCTCTCATTCAACAACAACAATTATATCAACATTTCAACATAAAATAGAGCACTAAAATGCAAAGAAATGCTTGATATGCAAAAATAGATTGATGATCTACATTTTTGATGCTAAAATTTTGATGATGCTAAGATTGAGAGTATACCTCAACTCCAAGCTAGAATAGCGAAAGAAATAAGGTGAATGAACACTAAACCACTTGAATCAACCCTCTAATCTTCAATCTTGAGCTTGATTCTTGAGATTTGAAGATGGATCTTTGAAGAGAATGCAAGGATGATGAAGGATTTAGGACTAGAATGTTGATTTGAAGTGAAAAAGTGAAGAAATGAGGTGAGGGAATGAAGAGGAGTATTCGGCCAAGAAGGGAGAAGAGGAGAGGCTAGGTTTTTGAGTGTGAATTGTGTGCAAAAACTTGTGAGAGGTGAGGATATGAGGGTATATATAATGTGCAATTAGGTTTAGGGGCATTTAGGTCATTGTGTACCTCATCTCATTCTAGGATTGCATTTTAATTTTGAATCAAGGGTGAGGATTGAAACACACCTTGATGAGGGGCAAAAAAATGCAAAATGAGAGGGAAATGAAGGGGTAGATATTCAGCCAAGCAATGAGAGTGGTGCCCAAGTTTTGCAAGTTGGCAATTGTACTATTGTACTATCCATGAACCTTCCAATTATCCTCTCAATTTTGATTATTCCTTTCAAGATAATTGTACATAAATCTAACCATTTTGAGCCATATACAAGGTATCTTGAAGAATATGCCATTTTTGAAAATGAGAGATGACCAAAATTGCCAACAAAAATCCTATCATATAATTTTTGGGAATATTCCTTGTACTATTTTTTGAAATGCTTTCTTGAATTAATTTGAACTTGATTTTTTTACTACACATATAAAATATGCGCACAATTTGAAAGATGATTTTCTTTATTTTTTTTTGTTCAAAATAATACAATTTCATTAAATAAATTCCCAAAAATTAATTAATTGGATTTTCAACTAGCAAAAATTTATTAAATTGAAATTGACCAAACAATGCCCCTTTTAAATGCCCCAAAATTCCTTAATTTCTCAAAAATGATTTTGAAAACCTTAGAATGCTTGGGTAAATACCCTAAACCCTTTCTCAAATAATGCATCACTCACAAAATTATTTATTTTTGCTGAAAATTAGGGTTTCGAAACTAGGCGGACAAAATTAGGGTATGACACTATAGATGCAAGGAATTCAGGATTGATCTCTTGGGAGGAATTGGGATTCACTGGTGTTTGGATGTCAGCAGAGTCCATAACAGCTTCATTCACAGCTTGTGAGATAGGAGATAGGTGCTCAAATGGTTCTTCTTCTTCTTCTTCCAAGCATGGAGGTTGATTCATATCTAGCTCCTCCTGAGCTAGACCACCTAGTGTTTCTTCTGAGGACTCTTGCTCCCTCTGAGAGGAACGTTAGGGACTAAATTTAACGTTAGAGACTAATAATGAAAACGAGAAAAATAAGTTAGGAACCAAAATGCCTATTTTGTTAATGTACGGACTAAATTTAGAAGGACCCGATTTTATAGGGACCAAAAACATATTTTACCCAGTAGCAAATCATTTGCAAAATTGCCTAATTCAATTTTAGAATTTAGCAACCATAAGCATGCATTACGATCTCTAACTTAGGAACATAATTTTTTTTTTACATTCATTATTTCGAAGTCCCAACAGATTTTTCAGAGTCAACAAATGAATTAACCAAAACCTACGCCCTTAATCAGTGAATTCACATAATTGTTGGGCACACTCCACAAAACTTACCCTACATCAACAAACAAACAGTGTTCATAAATCATTCCTAATACCCTAACAACACTCTATTTGCGAATGAAACGTGATGAGAAAAACAAACAATTTTACAAATACCTAATACTGAGTAAATAATTGTGTAAAAAAAATATTGAATAAATATAGGGAATGAGAAAAAAATTTGCTAACATGAATATGAGGGTTACATACAGGACGGGCAGAGGCGGGCAGAGGCGGACCTCTTATACTCAAGGATTCTCCTGAAAAATAAAAATTTAGGGTTATACCCCTGTATAATTTTTATTTTGATCCCCTATGTTTTAAGTTTTTCACCTAAATCTCTCAGTTCTTTCAGCTTTAATAGTTAAATAAAGACTAAACACTTACTTTAGTTCTTAAGTATACACTATCTTTTCTATCAAATTAGCTTTTAATATTTAAGAAATTTGTCTAATTAGTTTCCTTAAGGAATTACTTATAAAACTTTGAGAATTATTTTGACGAACCACTACAATATTTTGACCCAAAGGCAACGCCTGAAAAACGTTGCGTAAAGCCTAAAAACCGTTGCCTTTGCTTTCGGCAACGGTTTTGAAACCGTTGTTTTCGCCGGCGTTGCCTAAACCATAGACAACGGTTTTTTGCAACCAAAGGCAACACACACCTAAAACCGTTGCCAATGATAACTTAAGCACAACGGTTTTGATCTTCAGCAAATGACAACGGGCAAAAACCGTTGCCACGTATAGCAACACTGAAAAACCGTTGCCACAGATGGCAACACTGAAAAATCGTTGCCACATATGGCAGCACAATTAACGTTGCCAGGGCAACACAACAAACCCTTTCCTATTAATTTAAATGTGAATTCTTTGGTAGCGTTTACCAATAAAAGGCTTTTTAATTCTAATTATGATGTGAAGTCATTAGTATCAATAGCATCACCAAAAAAATTGCTTTTTAATTCATCAATATAAAGGAAACATTAGTTGTACCTAAGATAAAACAATTTAAATGAAAACCCAATAACTAGGTATGAGTAATTAATTCTTTAAACGACATAGTTAAGTATAAAAAAATTTACATAAGCATTGTTCGATATCTAAAATAAAACTTCATGAGTCTTCAAGACATTGCATAATCTCCTTCATCCAAGTAATCAAGACCTCTTCATCTATACCTTCATTATTTTCCTACAAAAGTAACAAAAACCAATACTTAATCAAAACAATCAAATGCTATGTCGTGGGAAAACCATGCGGTGCCTAAAGTCAAAGACTCTATTTACAATGTGTTACAAAGAAGAGAAAAAACACATCATTTGCTTGTCACTTGCTACCGTCAAGTACTTTACACTTAGCTTCTGCCCTTAATTCCATAACACCATAGCTAAATCACAACTATGCAACTTGAGACAAATATTTAATACAAGACTAGGCACGAAAAATCAAGTCCTTAAGCTTTAAAACATGCATATGTCATGTAATTGATTGATTGTGAACTGCATATTGAACATATTCATTTCAGAGAAGAAACCATGGCAATTTGCCTCCTATTAACTTAAGCAATTTCCTAAATTTCCCTCCAATGATTGAGTATACGCATTCCTGGTCTATACATGGCAGGCCTAAAGTTGTTTAAGAGAAAAGTACAATCATAGTGTCTTTATTGAGCGCAAAATAAGAAGAAAAGAACACCCAATACCTTTGTAAAGTGAGCATGCATTAGACATGGTTGAAGATATAAGTTGCCTTTCTTGCAAGCCGAAAGAAGACAATAAAATTACCAATTCTCCAAGCTCTGCAAAAGCAAACAACAAGGAATGGTCAGACTGAAACTATGATAACAATTAACAAAAGTAACAGCTTAAGTTGGATTAAGCTCCAATCTTAAAGCTTGACACTTCCTCTAGCTGAATGCCTATTTCCAGCTTACATTTCTTCTTCAACAACAGGCTACAACAGTACCAAGAGGGCTTCTTGAACTGGTTTTTGAGCAGAAACGATTGTATAAGTTGAATCAATAGAAACATTTATAGTATTTGGTGTCTGTACATAAACCAAAAGTTAAAGAATGCAATTGTAAAGAAAAAATAGAGAATGGAACTAGTTCAATAACAAATAGTAATTTATTAATTAATTACTTATTTTCACTTAGTACATGATGATGAAACTCTTATATCAGACAAGCCATAGATCACACATAACACAATTCATGCAAATGAGGCTGAGATGTTGGCTTAGCAATTATTTTGCTCCTCTTTTGGAAAAAATGTTATATTTACTCATTAGTGCAATCTTAAGTTCAGAGCTCTTACTAACATTAATTAAAGAAAAACTAACATTAAAAAGTAAAATAGAAAGAGTGTGCAGGAGCCTACTCATTAGTGCAATCTTAAGTTCAGACCTCTTACTAACAATTGAAACTCATTTCAGAAATATATCTTTGAATTCTCTCTCAATTTACATCACTTCCCACATTTTCTCATCTGCACAAACTCTAAAAAATTTGATGATTTGCTATTGCTATGTGTAACCAACAATTAGAGCAATGAGTCAGCAAAAACACTTCCAATTCAGCTCACATCACCTCAATAGAGCAGAGGATAATGAGATACACTTGTAAGCTTGTTTTCACCTCTGAAACAATTTCTACAAATCGCAAAGAAAAAAATTTAAAAAATAGGTATAAACAATCACATACTTGTTTAATATAAGAGCATAAGATAGGAGTTACAAGTAAAGGAGGAAACATTCCTAGGCTTAAAGTTCTGCCATTTGCATTGCCTTTACCTCTTTGACAAACAATTCACCAATGTTGAAGTCATGTCTTGGGTTTACTGCAGCTAATTTCATTTACAAGAGCTGCATGCAGTGATCAACTATAATAATTCAGGTGAACTTTTAGAGTAAAAACATACACACATAAATCAGTTTAGTTAAAATTCAAGCATTCCATCTTTCCCGGTAATTCTGTTCCATCCCGGTACAACACTTTGCTTAGATAGTAATTTCTTATACTTCCTCCCCATCTATCTTGCAGCGGATAACTATGTCAAATATTATAGAAGACAAGTGCTTTCAAACAGATTATAAGCTATCTCGTAGACCTGAATTTGATCGATCACTAACAATTCCTCTTATATTAATTTGTTTCAGCTCAAAGATTTTGTTTTCAGGATTTTGATATGCCTGGCCTTTTGAAGAATATACAAGTCTACAAATCTGAAAAACAGATAATGACTAGGTGTTCTAAATACCCTGTTACTGCATGCCTTCCACAATAATCTAAAATGGCAGCAACTTCTTTATTTTTCAAACAATATTAACAGACATTAGATCAATCCAATTTGTTTCAATTGAATGAGGCTCGTAAAAAATAAGGTTATTTTTGAGTAACCATAGAAAAAATAAGTCATATAAGCTTGAAAGGAAAACGTAAAATAGTAATACTACAATGTAATTTGAAAAGTAAAATAATAATCCATCTCAGAACTTATCAACTTACAATAAACGATAGAAAATGTGATAATTTAGCCGACCAAATGCAACTACCGCTGATCCAATATATAAAACTCAACTAGCAAACAGAGGAGAAACGATAGTTACATTAATAAGCAATGATGAACTATGAAAATTACACAAATTATTCATTAAGTGGCAATTAGTAGACCAGACTATTATTGAATGATAACTGAAAAGTGATAAAGAAGTAAATTGAGTAACCGAAACCCAGAAATTCCAAAAAATGTAACCCAAATCGAAACCCAGAAAACGAAATCGAAACCCAAAAAATAAAATCAATCGGAGACAAGTCAAGTTCAGTAAGAAATTGGATAGATAGATTCGTGAGTAGTGTAATCATAAAAGCCCACGGAGTGGTGACAGAATTGGTAATCTACTCTTCATGGGTACCGGAGATCGTCTCCTCGGCTGTTAGGTTCAGTGTTCATCGTCACGTACATGATGGTCGTCCTATGAGTGAATGCGCTTCCAGAAAATGTAACCCAGAAAATGAAATCGAAATGAGGCGTAAAGTAAAACACCTGATATTTGAAGATCCAATTAATGTAAGCAAACGAACTTTCGATAGCGAAGTGATGAAATCGCTCTGTGTGATGAAATCGCTCTGTGTGATTGAAGCAAACAAACTTTTGATAGCTGCTTTGATGCCTTTGCGTTTTCAAGGTTTCGTTCACGCTTCTGATCTTCATATACGCTTCTGATCTTCACGCCGTAGTGATTTAGAGTTCGTTGAGAAGAAGAATCAGAAAACGCTGAGTGTGATTTAGATTATTTGGTTTTTTGGAACTGAGTGTGATTTAGTGTTTTTGGTTTTTTTGGTTTGAGTTTATTTTTGGGTTGAATTCTTTTTTGGCGTGGCACCAAAAATTTTGGGAATCAGAAAACGCGTTAATATTCGGTGGCCAATTTTTTATTTTTTAATAATTGTCCCTATGGCGACGTTTATGAACCGTTGGCTAAAACATAAATAAAAAACCGTTGCCGTAGACCTTATGGGAACGGTTTTCAGCCGTTGCCAATAAAAAAAATTAAAAGAAAAAATAAATCAGCAACGGGTTCAAAAAACCGTTGCCATTGTTTGCTAAGGCAACGGTTTTTTGGGGGTTGCAATTTTAGGCGTTGCCATTGTTGTAGTGTAATAAAATCAGCTGATCTTCATACCGTATAATTTTTATTTTGATCCCCTATGTTCTTGAGTATACACTATCTTTTCTATCAAATTAGCTTTTAATATTTAAGAAATTTGTCTAATTAGTTTCCTTAAGGAACTACTTATAAAACTTTGAGAATTATTTTGACGAACACTACATACTTTAGGGGAATAAATGTAAATTTAGAGACTAAAATTGGAATTTACTTTTAAATAAGCTTAGAGTTAAATAGTTTGGTTTGAAAAGGAAATTTTTAACAATCTTATAAACCGTCAATTTTGACAATGATTGTTTTTGCACCCCTGACCTAGTCTTGGGTCCGCCACTGAAGATGAGGTATTGTGTAGGCGAGGGTTGTTACGGTAGAGACCGAGAGCAGTGGCGTGAGGTTCTATGACAGTGGCATGGGCGCTACAAGGGGAAGAGGTGCGAAGAGAAAGAGATTAAATTAACTGGGGGGTTACAAACAATGGGTGTTGCGCGCGGTGACGATAGGGAGAAGTTGTGTGACAGAGCTGCTTGAACAAGGTGGTTAACCACAGAAGACAGGAACCAAGGCCGTCCCAAATAATTTAGCGGTCTTGTTCAAATCTTAAAAATTGGGCTTCTTATTTGGCCCCTATTTTATAAAATTAGGCCTCACAGATTACTTAATTTTTTAAGATAAATTAAAATCCACATATGAAATTTATCAATAATTTGTCTCCTTCCTTAATTACTTTGTTAACAAGATCAACCTTCTTCTTGTGCAACAGTAAAATGAAGGCAAGTTGTTTAATATAGTTTCTTTTGTGAATTTTAATAGTAGTTCCACATTGAGAAGCTAAGCCAGTTGGATAGAAAACAATTGTTATAAAAAAACTTGAGAAACTATTTAATTCAAATTTTAAAGAGGAATGTTGGACCACTACAACAGATTTGGGGATGGGCAGCATTTTTTTTTAGCCATGGGCAGCGTTTCTGAGCGCTGCTAAATTTGGCACTGGTGATTCCTCCCCGAAAATGGGCAGCGTTTGAGAAGCGCTGCTCATTAATAGCTATGCAGCGTTTGAAGGAGAAGTGCTGCTCATTCACCTAGCGCGTATAGCAATGGGCAGCGCTTGGTAAAGGGAAGCGCTGCCCATTGCTAAACGCGCTAGGTGAATGAGCAGCGCTTCTCCCACCAAGCGCAGCTCATTCACCTAGCAATGGGCAGCGCTTCCCATTACCAAGCGCTGCCCATTGCTAAACGCGCTAAGTAAATTAGCAGCGCTTCTCCCACCAAGCGCTGCTCATTCACCTAGCACGTTTAGCAATGGGCAGCGCTTGCCTTTACCAAGCGCTGCCCATTGCTATACGTGCTAGGTGAGTGAGCAGCGTTTCTCCCACCAAGCGCTGCCCATTGTTTAATTTTTTTTCTTCTGTTTTTTTGTATTTTCCTTTTTACATTTGATAATTTTCTGGTCATATACAGCCAATTAATACCAATCCAATCATTTACATACTAACAACATATATATATATATATATATATATATATATATATATATATATATATATATATATATATAAACTAGTTATATATCAAAATGCACCAATATGATCACAAACCAAAACAAACTAGCTAACAAGTTATTATATGCATGTATCCAAAACTTAGCAACTTAATTACAATATTAACAAATTAATATGTATCCAAATCAAACTCTCTAACAATATGTATCCAAAACTAGCAAGCTACTTACAATATGTATCTAAATTAAAACAAGTTAGCAACATCACACTCATGATCGCTGTCATTCCATGAGGAGCCTGCTTTCTGATATACTTTTCAACATCACACTCATGATCGCTGTCATGATCACTATAATCTGTCATCTGACCTGCAATAAAACATAATCATTGTTATTATTATATTTATCTATCCAAAATAAATAAACAGGCAAGAAGATGAAAACTATGTAAAATAACTACTTGGAAATAGATAAAAAGCATATGATATAAGTCTAAATTACCTTTTCCTTTTCTTGGATATAATTGTATTTGCAATTCGCTTCTTAGTATATTTTTTTTGACGAATGGTAATCCCATCACTATGATCGTTTCTAACATACACAAAATCCTCTATAGGAGTACTTTCCCCTACAATTGTTAGTGATGTCCCAAAGAAAGGGTCGTCCTCAATACCATCATCATCGGTTGCTTGATCCTCAATGTCATTCACCAATTTTTTATTTGTCAATAAAACAATGGACCAAATTGTATCAACTGGATCAGTGACATAAAACACTTGTTGAGCTTGGGATGCCAAAATAAAAGGCTCATCTTTATATCCTAACTTATTGAAATTCACCTGCATGAACCCCACATCATCAATCTGTAAACCACTATTATTGTCAACCCACTTACATAGGAACACAGGCTCCCGAAACATGTTGTAATCCAACTCCCATATGTGTTCAATGACCCCGAAGTATGACATATTCGCATATATGGGATTTCTGTCTTTGGCACTTGATGTATGCAAAGCTTGAGCTACAAGAGTCACCCCACTATTTTGCATTTTACTTTGATCATCATGTTTTTTTGTATAGAACGTGTACCCATTCATTAGATAGCTGGTGTAAGAGAAAACTTGCATATTTGGACCTTTGCTAACCATCTCAATCTTTCTGAAATCGAGGAAGGATTTATAGCAAATTCGAAATCAATGTGGTCTTTTAGCCATACTATGAAACTCCGATTATGTTCTTTTGTTAACCAAACTTGAGTCTTATATGGGTGATCACTCTTAAGTATGTCCATGTGCTTGGAAACATATGAATCAACCTCAGTATCATTGTGCAAAACATATAAGTGTGCTTCATCTAGTTCTTTCCTTGATACCGTCACTATTTTTGTTCCTGACATCCCTTTACTAATGCTTCCTAAGTGACGAGACCTTGGCAGTCCAACAGAATATTCAAGACTAGATAGATAGCCGGTACAGAACTCAATAGCTTCTTCAACTATGTAGCGCTCAACAATACAACCCTCGGTCGTGATCGGTTTTTCACATAACCTTTTAATATCTTCATGTAACGCTCAAACGGATACATCCATCTCATGTAACATGGGCCACACAATTGTGTCTCTCTAATCAGATGAACTATTAGATGAATCATTATGTCAAAAAACGAAGGTGGGAAATACATCTCAAGCTCACACAAAGTGACAGTAATTTCTCTTTGCAATGATGGCAACTTTCCAGGGTCAATCACTCTACTACAAATCGCCTTAAAGAAGAAACTAAGTTTGGTTAGGGTCTTGCGCACTTTCTTAGGCAAAATGGAACGTATACCAATGGGTAGCAAATTCTCCATTAGAACATGGCAATCATGAGACTTTAAAGACTTTAACTTGAGGTCTTTCATCGATACAAGGTTCATAATATTTGAAGAGTAACCCTCTGGAACTTTAACTCCATGAAGAAACTTACAAAACACGGTCTTCTCCTTTTTAGATAAAGTATGAGCTGCCGGAGCTAGATATGTACGTGTACCCTTCTTATCGGACCCAATTCTGGTCTCAACCCTATACTAAGCAAGTCTAACCTCGAGTTGATGGTATCTTTAGTCTTTCCTGGCATATTGAGTAAGGTACTGATGACACTTTCAAAGACATTTTTTTCAACATGCATCACATCAATGAAGTGCCTTACATATAATGACTTCCAGTATGGCAACTTAAAGAAAATTGACTTTTTCTTTCACCCCCGTTTGGCAAGCTCTCCTGCAAAAGGCTTCCCAAATTTAATGTTCAAACCTCTCACCTTTTCAAATAGTTGTTCACCCATCAAAGCCATGGGAGCTTTACGGGTTTCGATATTCCCATTGAATGCCTTTTTCAACAGTCGATACGGATGAGTAGATGGCAAAAACCTACGATGACCACAGTAGATATTCGTCCTACCATGTTCCAACCACATCCAATCAGTGTTATCTTCACATATAGGGCACGCACACTGACCTTTGTTACTGTACCCAGATAGATTACCGTATGCTGGAAAGTCATTAATTGTGCCAAAAATCATAGCCCTCAGGGTGAAAGTTTATTCTCTGAACCCATCATACACCTCTACTCTAGTCTCCCACATTAGCTTCAAGTCTTCAATTAACGGAGCCAAGTATACATCAATATCATTTCCCGGTTGCTTGGGCCCAGAAATTAACAAAGACAACATCATATATTTGCGTTTCATGCAAAGCCAAGGAGGTAAGTTATAGATCACCAAAATCACGGGCAATGTACTGTGGGAGCTACTCTGAATGTCGTGCGGATTAAATCCATCAGCAGACAATGCAAGTCGTAGGTTTCTTGGATCCAACCCGAAATCAGGATAATCAATATCAATTTTCTTCCATTGCGGAGAATCCGCCGGGTGTCGTAGCATGCCATCTTTAATCCTTTCATCATCATGCCATGTCAAGTGTTTTGCATCTTCTGAACTATGGTACATGCGCCTAAATCGAGGAATTATGGGAAAATACCACAACACCTTTTCTGGAGCAGATTCTTTATTTTTATATCGCGATGCATTACATTTAGGACACGACTTTAACGATGCATGTTCATTCCGAAATAAAATGCAATCATTGGGACAAGCATGTATCTTCTCATAGTTCAACCCAATGGACCCTAACATTTGTTTTGCATCATACGTCCGAGTAGGGAGCACATTATCCTTGGGCAACATTTCTTTCAACAGTGCGAGTAATTCCGTAAAGCTCTTATCCGTCCATCCGTGGCAAGTTTTCAAGTTATACAACTTTATCACAGCCAATAGTTTTGTGAATTCAGTACAACTTGAATACAACGGTGTCTCCGCATCCGTTATCAATTTCTCAAACATTTGAGGACAGTCATTAAGATCGTCTTCAATAGCCTTTGCCATCTCTTCAAATTTGCCCCCTTCAAATGTAGGTCTTTCGGTGTCAACCGGTGCACATCTCTCAGTACTTACCCATATTTGAAGATTCACCTCTTTCCTCACCATACATTGTCCAACAAGTGTAACTTTGATCTATTCCGTAACCCTTTAAATGTCCTGCCAACTCCTCTGCATTAACTGATTTTACATAACAACAACTCAAACAAGGACACTTCATGTTACTAGAAGTCCCTAAACGTTCAACAGAACACTTCACAAAATAATCCACTCCAGCAACATATTCCTTGGACAGACGATTGGCAGACATCCACTCTCTATCCATAATTTCCCAGTATTTATTTATAATAAAATCCTGATAAGAGAACTTAAAAATCTATTATAGGTGACAAACAACAAACAATTCGCATATTTAGGCATATTCGATTTTACTTTGCTAGTTTTATTCACCACACATATACAAGTTTGCATAACTTATATTCTTGTTCAAGTATAAAATATATAATATAAAAAAGGTGATCTATTTCTAAAAAATAGTAATAGAAGAGTTTGCATAACTTATATTTGATAGGTATCAAGAAAACCAAGCCTACATATCAATGCAATATCTATGAAGAAATAAATCATCATGGTTCAATCAAAACAGTTATTAGCAATTGATTTTTAGAATCATTGTTGTTGCCAAGACTAAACTTCATCACAAGTTAGGTATCAATCTTTCATTTCAAGCACAACTAAAAGAAAAGGAACACATAAAATAAATAAGAGAGGCAATTACAGTTTTAAATAAATAAATAGTCCCTCTAGTTTTAAACAACAAAAGTACCTGAACAAGTGGAAGCAACAATGAACTCCAACCTAGGCGAACCACGCACTAGCAAATGAACCGAACTCTCGAACAACGAATGCAAAGCTCCGTCAAAACAAACTCGCAAAACCTAACAACAATTCACATATTCAGCAACAATCCTCAATTTCTCATGTTTAGAAATACATCACAAGTATCCCTTAACCTAGAACAACATTCAATTAACATGCATTTCACTAAATATCTCAAATTTATAAATACAACACCAGAATCCCTTAACCTAGAGCAACATTAAATTAACAAGGGCGAAAACTATGTAAGTCTAAATTACTTGGAAATAGATACTTGTACGCTGCTTTTTATCTATTTCCAAGTAGTTATTTTACTTGGAAATAGATAAAAAGCATATGATGTAAGTCTAAATTACCTTGAGAGCTTGAGAGAGGAGGAGAGCTTGAGAGAGTATACCTGAGTGAGAGCTTCAAGTGAGAGAGCTAGGTGATGGAGAAGACCCAAAAAAAATATTAACGCTAAAACGTACGTGAGGGAATGAAAATGAAAAAAAAACCAATAGGCAGCGTTTATAAGTAAGGAGCGCTGCCCATTGCTCATATACGTCCTCCAATGGGCAGCGTTTGGCAAGGGAGCGCTGCCCATTACTCATATGCGTCCTCCAATGGGCAGCGTTTCGCAAGGTAGCGCTGCCCATTGCTCATATGCGTCCTCCAATGGGCAGCATTTGGCAAGGGAGCGCTGCCCATTGCTCATATGCGTCCTCCAATGGGCAGCGTTTGGAAAGGGAGCGCTGCCCATTGCTCAGATGCGTCCTCCAATGGGCAGCGTTTGGCATGGGAGCGCTGCCCATTGCTCAGATGTGTCCTCCAATGGGCAGCGTTTGGCAAGGGAGCGCTGCCCATTGCTCACGTGCGTCCTCCAATGGGCAGCGTTTGGCAAGGGAGCGCTGCCCATTGCTCATATGCGTCCTCCAATAGGCAGCGTTTGGCAAGGGAGCGCCGCCCATCGTTACGGGTTTTTCTCTTTGGCTAGCTCTTTTTTAATAAACGCTGCTCAAGGTAGCGACTTTTTTTCGCACTTCTGGCGCAGTGGACGATGACATAATGTGTTCATGTCGGCTGACACATATCTTTTTTCTTGAAAAAAGAAAAAGAATGTTAAAGGTTTTTTTAAATTGTACTCTCATAGTTCATAATACATAGTACTTTTGGCTTGTTAGACACAAACTAAGGTACAATTAATTTGTGTTAGCTAAGTACTAAAATACATTTGTAGTTGTCTTGAGATAATTTAAATCAAAATAAAAGAGTTATTAACTTAATAGTTGTCTTTGGTCTCTAAAAGACTCAATAAATATAAAGGGTATATTTAAAAAAGTTTTGAAGTTGTAGATTGGGTTTTTTAAATAACTCTTGTTTTGGTTGAAAAATAAAAGGTCAAATTACCAAATATTGGGAACGGGAATATTATTTTAGGCCCAAAAAAATGTCCTTAGGTCGAGGTCTGTGCAATAGCACATTCTGCGTGCAAATGCCTGGCCCTGACACGAACTAGGGGGAGAGAGAGGGAGGGGGAGAGAGAGAGAGAGAGGGAGGGGGGAGAGAGAGAGAGAACAAGGAGGTGTGACCTAAATTAAAACTTATCAACAATAAAATTTAACCATAGTGACATATATCTATCGGTAATTTGAACGGTTAAAATTTTAGTATGCCAACAAAATTTTCGCATGTTACCTATGGCTCAGTTCGTCAGTAACATAAAAGTTTAAATTCCTTTGGTTATCGACGGGTAAAGGCTGTGAGAACATAATCATTACCCTATTTGTTTTATAAAAAAACATCTAATAATAATTTATTTGTTTTATATTATTGACCACGTGTACCGAGCTTTGTTGGTCCATGTGATTCCCATAAAAATTTTGCCACTCCTAATATGGAACTCTAGATTTTAGAGTCGCATCCGAACTCAATTACCGCTCGCACGAACCCTTATTGATTTGCATTATATAACATAATCATATAATATCATTTGTGACATAACGTATTTTTATTTTATTATGCCTCATTTATATTATTGAAATATATTTATGAGGTGTCACAACTCTACTTGGCTTTCACGTAAGCGAAAAGATGAAAACGGGGAGTTTAGTGAAGTTACAAAGCTCACACAAACGGTGAAGCAAGGGCTCTACCGTAATTTCTCAATATTACCCACGGCCACGGCATTTGCAACTGTGAGTGAGTGAGAGCACTGAGCAAACGAGCGCGAGAAGAATCTCGTAATCATAGCCTCCTCACCGTGCATTTAAGCATCACTATACAATCCGTTTTTCATTCCAACAAATTTTCCCATTTCATTTTCACTCAGCTTTTTTTCCTTCTCTTTCTTGTGAAACAAACAGCGAAGAACAGTGTATATATTTTATTCATTCATTCTTCTTCGTCTTTATTTTTCGCTTCTATATCATATCTTTTAATTTTTGTTTTTCAACTCAATCGCTAGCTATTCTCTTTTGCGTTGAAAAACAACGATCGAAAAAGTGAGTAATTCATTACATTTTAAAAGTTGATTTTCACGTTTCGTTTCAAAATTCTATTCATGAAAATAGCAATTGGTACTTTCGTAGGCATTTAATGCAGCATCTGTAGCTCTCTGCATTTCTGAAGAAAACTACTCTAGTTTGTTTTTTCAGTGTCGGGAATTTGGATCCATGAAAAAAGTAGAGAGAAAGAAAGAAATAGCAATGTAGAGGTAGCTAGACAAATCGACAAACACTGAGAAACCAGAGAACTTTGCATTAATTTATAGTCAAACTTATTCTACTTCTTATTCCTTTTCTAATTTCTCATTTATTACTCTGACTTGTTGTGAATTGTTGTTTTTAGTTCCATTTTTGTGCTCTGATTATTTCGATCATGAGTTGATTAACTATTAATTAATGGAATCGTTGATGCTCTTTTCTTTTTTAATTGTTGTTTGAAGTTAATTAATGTAGTTGTTCTTTTAATTGTTGTGATGCCGTGTGCAGGTTATGGAGGAGGCAAGTTCTGATCGTTGCATCGCTTCTGGTGGTGGTGAAGAAGATACGGTCTCTCTCTCTCTCTCTCTCTCTCTGATTTCATAAAATCAAATTGATACGCGCGCAGGACACGCGCTTTTTGCGGTTATTATGTTAAAATACGTCAATCACTTTTCAACGCGCCGGGACCATCTTAGTTAAACGGATGCACGCACGCATAGCAGCGTCTCAGGTCGTTGATGGATGAAAAAGAATAATAAGCAATCAAGCTTTTTTATTCGGTTTTGCATGCTCTGATGCACACACACACAGTCCCGCACCACCATTGTCTAGCACTCACTGCAAATAATTACCTTGAGAAAATTCAAAATATTATAGTTTTTTATAAAATTTGACATATTAGTACAATTTTAATAATGTTTAGTAATTGTATGACATTCTTTGAAATGTGTTGATCCCATTGGAGAGTAGTAATTGTATGACATATTTTTTTATAAGGAAATTTAATATTTATTATGAACAAAAACACCCGTGAGAATGTGGCTATTATTCTTTCTTTTGAAGAAATGTTATGTACTACTAATATGATATCGGGTATAGTAAAGTTATAAATATTTTTGTCATCTTTCAGCAACATTAGCATTTTATCATGATTCTATTTTTTTAGTGATTATTTTATTATTATGGTTCTATTAGAGCTTATAAGATTAATATGGTTTTACAGGAAAATTCGTACTTGAAGAGGCAGGATCAGAAAGATCTCCATGTCGACGAGGGCAAAAGCAAAAAGAGTCCATGTTTGGATAAACATGTTCTCCAGATTCAACCCACATCTGATTCAATTTGGATCTTTGGTAACACCCTTAAAATGACCCTTTTATAAACCTTTTAGTACTATTTAATATGCATTGCTAAATGATATATACCTAGCATTTTATCGTAATTGTATAAATAAATAACAAATTTACACACTTTTGTCAAAAAAAAATTACACATGGCTTATATTTGCTTAATTTGCTACTTTATTGTATATTGTATATACCCATTTTGTGTTTCCTTTTTTCCTATTGAAAAGATCATTTTATGTTTCCTAACCGTATGTTATTGTATAGTACCCATTTGTTATTTGTATAGTACGTATACCCACTATGTATATGCTTTTCAATTTTCTAAGTTCTGTCCCACTATCACTTTTTGAATAAACATATTGCAGGGACTTTTGAACACTTTAAAGTGGGAGGATTTTACGAAATTGACCATTCCCAACTTCCACCCAATTCCCCAGTACAAATCAAATGTATCAGCGTTGTAATGGTAAATAATACATTATCCCTAGCTCCTTTTAAACATTACATAGATATTTAAAAACTTAGTCTTTGGTGGTTTTTGTATAACCGAGTGTGGGAATTCAACAGGTTAGTGACAAAGGGGAGCACCAGGTGTCATTAAGGTATCCAAGCCTTCACTCTCTTCGCACTCATTTCAGCGACCAAAACTTTGATAAGCCAAGTGGGAAGAAAATGCCTGCCCTCGACGAGAAATACGCAATGGGGTTGGAGTCCGCCATTAAAGCCCTTTGCAGGAGTATCCCAACTGAGGAGTTTGCACAGAAAAGAAACTTATGGAGCTTCTGGGTTTCTCCTTCTAATGAAAACATTAAGAACATTGACAACCCAGTTATCTGTGATGCTGCAACTAGTCTGGTTTCTAAGCAGGGTTCATGCTGGTCTCAGCTCAAGTTCACTGGGATGATGCAATGGGGACAACGCCGGCAAGTTCGGTTCTTGGGACGCCATGAGTATCAAAAGGTTGAATCTTTACCTGAACTTTGTAAGGGAAAAGGGGTCATTGTTGAAAACAAAGAAGCTATTAATGAGAAGAAAAGAAAGAAGTTTGAAGAAGATAAGGATCTGGCTATCAAAATAGCTTCTTGTGCAGTGCCAAGGATGACTCGTCAATGTAAAATGAGTCACCAAAATATGGGTAGCAGCAGTGGTGTTAAAAACTCTAAGAAAGTAATGAATGACACCAAGAAGCTTAAACTCGTGGTATCCAGCAAAAACAAGCAAAAAATCACGATTGACAGATGGTGTGCTGATAGGTAAATGCTTATTTTTGTACATTAATAAATAACCTTTTTGTCGTATACTGTTTAGTTTTCGCATGATTTAATTATCATTTTTTGTTACCTTGTACATTTGAAGGTATAAGTTAGCTGAGGTGAATATGTTAAAGGTTATGAAGGAAAAAGAAGCTGTTTTTGGAAACCCAATACTGAGGCCAGACTTGAGAACAGAAGCACGAAAGTATATTGGTGATACAGGTTTACTAGATCATTTGCTGAAGCACATGGCTGGGAAAGTGGCACCAGGAGGAGCTGAGAGATTCAGAAGAAGACACAATGCAGAGGGTGCAATGGAATACTGGTTAGAGAGCGCTGATCTTGTTGATATTAGAAAGGAAGCTGGGGTCCAAGACCCTTATTGGACTCCTCCCCCTGGATGGAAACCCGGGGATAGCACTTCTCCAGATCATATTAATAGTAGAGAGCTCAAAGAGATGAAGGAAGAAATACTAAAGTTGAAACAGTAAGACTAGCTTATTCATTTTTTATTCTTGAATGAATCACATTATTGGTTATTTTAATAACTTATTCTTAAGTCATTGAATACTGTTCTTGTCCTACAAATAGTGCTATGCGGGAGCTTGCATCAAAAAGGGAAGAGGAAGCATTGGCCATTGTGACTACACCTAGTTCCTGTTTGTCAAGTTTGAATTCTGAGGATTATGGTTCCCTACTTTCTAAACAGGTAAAGCACAGCAGTAGTCCAAGCGGATTTCTGATATGATAGTGTAGCAGAGAGGTCACGTGAGATATAGACAACACCCAGTTTAACTACTTTTATTATTGTATTGCAGGAGATTTATGCAGAATTGGTGATTAAGAAGGCTAGAATTGAGGAACAACTAAAAGAAATTTGTCTGGCTCTGAGTGGAATGGAGGTAACATAATCTTACCCTGCATACTATTGGCATGGATGGAATGTTTTTGGTGGAAACTTGCAAGGAACTAGCTAGTGCTACTAATGATTGCTTTTTTATGTATATTTATTTCTCCACTATGTTCCATAAAGAATTGTCAGTAGTATAACAAATCCAAATATTATTATATGATGATATAGTTATTTATTATTTTCATAATGATTGGGAGTAATTGTTGAGGACTAATGAAAATCAAAAATCAGGCTATTCATTAAATGTTTAGGTAACATAATCTTACTCTGTATATTATTGACATGGATTGAATGATTTTGGTTGCAAACTTGCAAGGAATTAAAGCTCCAAAGGACTGCTTTGATTTTCCCCTTGGAAATCTATGTAGATTAACTTGTCCATTGTAACATAAAGAATTGGCATTAGTATAACGGGTGTAGTTATTACTTTCGTATTCATTGGAAATAATTGTTTTGGACTAATGAAAATCAGCAATCAAACTATTCACTTTCAATTTGAATGGAAATGAGTTTGTTTGTCACTGATGGAAGGCATTTAATGCAGGACCAAATGAGAATGCTGAAACCAACAGTAGTAGCAGAAGAACAAATAATGTCAGAATCATTAACCCCACAAGCATTATTACCAGGACCAAAATCTTCATTGGGAGAAAACATTGGAGAAGAGACAAAGGAGGAGGAGAGAAAAAGCAATGATAACAAAGGAACCAAATCAGCAGAGGAAAAAGCAGCAAAGATAGAAAGACTGAAAAGTGGTTTCATAATTTGCAAACCACAAGGGACCTTTATGTGGCCAGATATAACCTTGTCTCCCCATGTTGTGACCAACCTTGAAGAAAACACTGTGGTCCCAATCCCAACACCATCTTCAGCTTCCTCTTGTACAAAATCCCAGACTCAGAACTTGCCATTGCTCCCACCTCACCCTTCTTCTCCTGTTAAGCCACAAGCAGAAAGACGCCCTGTGAGCACAGCTACATTGAGTACCATTGTTACTGGACCATTTTCCCCTCATCTTTCTCAACCAATAGGGACCCCAACATCCACAGTTTCTGAAATTAGCACCAAGAATGGCTCTTCTATTAACCTCAATGAGTTCCATTTTATCTAAAGTAATGCTAGCAAAGTCCTGCTGCATACATATATATACACATATATATTTCAAAGAAACCTTACCATTTTGGAAGTAAATTTAATGTTGTAATTAACTTCAACTTAATTAGTTGGTATTTACGGATTGAAGTTAAATTTTGTAGCTATGTGCAATTGAAATTGCAAACCAAACATTAATATTAAACAAGACAAGTCAAATGATGATGATTTTTGCATACTTTTTGATTTTGAAGTAATTTTTGTGTGACCTCATGTTAATTTCCACAAGCTCATATTTTGTTTGTAATGTTTCTGCTTTCCATATTTCAGTGCACATATATTTTATTATCTTCTTAGACATGTAGCTTACCTGAAAAATTAGAATATTATTATTATGTTAACGTTTTCATCCATAATCCGATGGTAATATAACTATTTAATTAAAATAGTATAAGTTAAAACATAAGGAATTGCTCCAAAATTTACCAAGACAAAATTAAGAAGTTTTAATACGTGATATGTAACGATGTGCAATACGTGATCAAAATTTTGCTTCAACTTTTATGCAATACTATTTTATGAAAAAGTAATACCACACAGCTATAGAGCCTCAATTTCAACTCATATATCTATAGTACTATAGTGTAATTTGTGACTCTTCAGTTCCCATAATAGTAGTAGGACATTTATGATATTCGGTAAATGGGTTAATATTCAAAAAGCTCTCATTATATAATCAGTTTTTTTTTTTTTGTATTTTGTGGCTGTTTTTTTGACGTTCCTAATACGAATAGTCTAATAAATGGTACTAATCACAAACTGCAGTGAACATCTAGTGGTACTCACAAACCACAAAACAAATACAAAGTGATCATAAAAAGCAATATGAAAATTACTAAAACAGAAGTGGACAACTTCGATTATAATTCAAATCTGGAGTTTAATACAAACGGACTAAAAATAAATTGCAAGAACTTAAGAGGGGCTCTAATTATGTTTATAAGAACATCATCAAAACAGGTCTTTGATGATTTACAAAAAATATGAAGAATGATAAAAAGCCCTAAAATATCTCAAAACTAAGAACATCTAATTAAGAAATAAAAAACCACACACTCAATGGTGATGAAGAACAGAGAAATTAAATTGATTATTGTAAGAATCCCATTGAAGGCCAATAACATCTCCTTTCTTTAAACCTCTTCTAGCAACAAAATCTTTAACCCATTTCCCCTTGAAAACATAGCTTCTTGAAGAAACCCATCTCTTGAAAATAAGATAGTGAATTGAATTAGTATCAACATCCAAAACCCTAACTTGAATCCCTCTCTGATTATCAAAATCACCCAACACAGGCAACACTAAATCTTCAGCCAATTCGGTACCAAGTAAGAGTCTACTCAAGTGTCCAAGATCACTTTCTTTCAACTCTTTTTTGATCTTCCAAGGATCATCAAACAACATTAAATCCGTCGAGTAACCCCACCTTCTTGCATCATATGTTGCTTGCTGGACAGGTGGTGCCCTAATGTTGATGGGTTGTGTCTCTTTTGTTGTCGTACAAGAACACACACCCAATGACAAGTGAGTACAAACCTTATTGCATGAACAAGAACAAAAATCCAATGTTAAATGTGAACAAATTGAGACACCCATTGCAAAAACGAACTCTTTGCTCTCTTTCGTGAATTGGGTTAGTAGTAATAAACTTTGAACCCCAAGCTGTGCTTTATAGTCTTGGCTTGCTTTAACGTTTTTTTTTTGGTATTCGGTTAGTATAACTGTAATCATTAGTTTATTTGTAACGGATACTTTCTTACAGTTGTTATCTTCGAACCCCAAGCTGTGCTTTTTAACTATGATATCAAATCTTGATTAGAATTTATACTTTTGTGAAATAAATACAGTTGTAGAGTTAAATTGAATAACAGAATCATAAATAAATCTTGATAGTGTATGATCGAATCAATTAATGAGAATGGGTTTTGATTGAACGAAAATATAGTTTGTGGTTACTTTTTTTTTTGATTGAACGAAAATATAGTTGAGATTCAATTATAAAAAACTAAAATCGGAATTTCGATAATTCTAAAAACAATAAAAGAATCATATGATAAAAGTAAAATTATTTTATAGATTACTTTTTTGTCACCCAATTGAACCAACCCAATAGAAAATCGCAAATCGAACAAACCCAAACCGAAAAATGTAAAAAACCGCAAACCACAAAATCTATTCAGTGTTTTTTTTTTCAATCAACACTAATGTTTATTGACTTACAACCTTCCTTACTAACTTATTAGGCCAAATCCAACTAAAAGAATTAAAAGAGAGTAATTTTTATTACTACATATATTTGAGCAGAATTTTTCTTAAAGATTTATGTTAGCCGTTTTTTATTTTAGTTAATTTTAACACTGTTTTAAATTATATTTTTTCTCAGAAAAAACCGAACCAACCAAACCAATCCAAACCGCATTGGTTTTGTTTTTTTAGGAAGCCAACTGAACCAAACCAAACCGCATGTAAGTTTACCTTGCGGTTTGGTTCACTTTTTGTCTCAAAACCGAACAAAACCGCACCGCGAACACCCCTAAAGAGTAAATTTAGTGAGTGGTAGAGAAGAGAAGTTTGCTTGTCCTAAAAGAAAAGGTTGATACGATTAATTAAATAATAAAAAAAATTACGAAAAATAAAATAAAAAATATTGAAATAGAAATGCCGCACTCGATGGTCGATCTATTTATTCTTCGGAGACGTGGTATGTACTCTCATGTTTGGGTTGCATGTAAAAATTTAAGGTCTATACTCTGATTTTTAGGTTCTGTGAACGCACAGATTTGCCTCATGGTGGATCTCCTCTAATTGTGGCTAAGCACACTTCCAAAACTTCGATAGAGGGTGTATCCCGCAAAAGATACTCCGATGCCCAAGTCAAATAGAGCTTTAGAGTTGTTAACACCCAAAAATAATTAAGTCGTAGGCCGAGGGCTGAGGAAAAGGGAGAAAGAATTAGAGTGATGAGGCAAGCCATACGACCAAAATCTAAAGAGGTATTTGCTGACAGATTGAATTCAAAAGAGCTCCTCGGAGCACACTAAAAGACAAAACTCCCCGAGGAAGGGGTATGCCCGAGGTGAGTCGGTCTAGAGCTGTGTCCTCGGCCGGTTTTGGGAAGGTTTGTTCCAACGCCGTAGCAGCCGAGGCTGCGGGGATGGTCTGGGTATTCTCATCTCTAACAGAGGTGAGCATCTGGAGAGTTTCCCTCATCTTGTTGAAAGCTCTTGCCCTCTACAGCCTCCTCTTCTGTGAGCGAGATGTAGAGGTCACTCTGGGTATTGGCGTTTCTACGACTTTCTGTGTCATCCTTTGATCTTGTGGCACCTCCGAGGGTGGCCTCACAGTTCTAGTAGCCCTCAACTCGCGGTCATTTAAAATTGTAATATCCACTGAGGTTGAGTTTTGGGCCCTAGTGACCTATGCTACCCTTCTTTCCTCTTTAAGGTCAGCTTCTTCCCCCTGAAGTTGGAATGGTGACCTGTCCAATGGGATCCTCGGCTGGCCTACCATTCCCCCCAAGTGGGAAGTGCTGGAGCCTTTCCCTCAAGTCTCTAGGCTTAGGCATGTGCCTCTCAGGGTTGAGTTTGGACAAATTAACTCCCTGAGGTCATGGACAAGTTTTCCTGGTTTTGGAAGTGTCTTTTGGGGTCCTTGAGGCTAACTAGGTCCCCTTAGCTGTAATTTCTCTTATAAGAGGGCCATACGTTCTGCAACGGTGGATCCTCTAGGAGGTGACCCAAATCGATCAAACACTGATGTCTTCCTTTCTAGGGAGACCTCTTGTTTGGGAACCCACACGTACGTCTTCTTTCCTTTCCCTCGGTCACTCCCTGAGAAGGAGACCATGTTGATGTTCATGCTGGGGAAAGAGTCAGTGTCGACAATCGCCTTTGATGCCCCCTTGTCGGCCATTTTGAACCTCCCTTTCTTAATGGCTTCTTGAATGGCTCAGCGGAAGATAATGCAGTTGGAAGTAGCATGATTGAAGGAACTATGCCACTTACAATATTTCTCCCCTTTTATCTCTTCAGGAAGAAGTATCTTATGGCCGTCGAGGAGTTTGATCTGTTTGTCTTTGAGGTGATAGTCAAATATTTGGTCAGCCTTAGAGATGTCAAAGGAATACTCAACCTTATCCTCGTCTTTCTCTTTTCCCTTGGCAGGTTTAAGAGCAGGACAGAGGTAGGCTTTACCCTTAACTATCTCGGCCACCATGATGTCTGCCGTGTAATCGGCTAATTCATCCTAATCTGAGTCCTCGGTTGCATCCACCACTGATACTAATTATGGTCCTCGACCTCTAGCTAATGGCTCTCTTCCTTTCTCTTTCTTGTATGAATTGTTCAATCTGAACTGCCTTGGAAGCTAAGCCACTGAGGTCACTCCAAGCTTTTCCAACAAGCTTTTCCTTCAATTGAGGGTGCATTCTAGAGATGGCCATGGAAGTAAGTTGAGATTCTGGGAAAGGTACTGAGCACTTTTCGGCCATCTTTCTGAATCTTTCAATGAAGTCTGTTACATACCCATCCACCTTCTGCCGCAAATTCATGAGATCGGTTGCTGTAACTTCAGGCTGTGGCCAATAAAATGTGTCATGGAAGCACCTTTCCATGTATGCCCAGGTCTGTATAGAATCAGGTGGGAGAGAAGACGTATTAGTGACATTCACCATAAACTACCCCCAGTGTTGGCGGTGGCAAAAGTACCAGGCTGAGGAATTACAGGAGTAGGATTTACACGATGAAAGAACATCTGCTAGGGCATAGTCACACTCCCACTCGGTGCATGGACACTATTGCTTGCCTCCCATAGGATTATAAGAGGATGCCTACTGAGGTCCAGCAAGGTTGGTGTATGGCGGAGTCTGATGCGTGACTCGCATAGAAGAAGGTTGTCCTTCCTGTGATTGGTCGGGGAAACCATAGTTCATTGTGCTACTGGCTTGTGTAACATGCCTCTGCTCCACTTCCTTGGCCTGTTGCATCTCATTGTGCACCATAGGTTTCACTATGTCAGCCAATTGGTGGGACAGTTGGTACATGATATCGTGTATCCCCACGTCGATTTACTGCCAGATAAACGACGTGGAGGCTCCATACTTAGGTTCCTGCCAGAACGTAGCTCCATACGCCAACAATAATCCAGTCCAGGCGAATCAAACAGAATTGTTCGTTCACCTGTTCTTGTCCCATCAGGCGTGCCAATTTTTGTTGTCGTCAAACTCTTAGGTCCTAGCCGTGGGGCGGCCGGATGTTTGGACAATCATTGATTCCTCTGTACTTCAAGCAATTGCGCCGAGGAGGGAACTCTGCTCCTCGACTGTGGGTATATCCTGACTCCTCTAGAAATGGTCAGGTTAGGTGAAAGGGACGCAAGGGTTGGATTATTCTACTGGCCTAATGCATAAAGTAAAAGATAAAAGTGCGGTAAAGAAGATAAATTGAAATGAAACGTGGAGTTTTGGTTGATTGGATGTCTCATTTTACATTTACAATGTGCTATATATATATATATATATATATATATATACATAGGCCATTGTCGGCCACTATGCGAGCCAACACTTGCCTACCGTTGGATCAATCTAAGATTAACGTCTATCATTGCTCTTAAGCCCTAAAGAGGTGGAGTAACTAACCACGACCCCAACTAGCATAGTTAGTGGGGTAAATACATGTCGCTCCGCTTTTCACGGCCTCGCTCCTTCACTTGATCTTCTACTGCTCCCACGTTCTATCTTTGTGCCTTCTCTATCTTGCCTTCCAAGCAAAATCTGCCATACATCGGCCACTAGGTCCCTCGGCTGCTCTTTGCCCTTGGGCAATAACTTAGGCACCCGAGTCACCTTGGCCGTGCAGGCACTCTATAGGCTGAGGCTTGTACTCTCCCTCGGCTTAGCTTATTGGCCCTCTGGCTTACCCCTCCCTTGGGGAATTTTGTCTTGTCGCGTGCTCCGAGGACTTATCTTGAATTCACTCTATCAACAAGTGCCTCTTGAGTTTTAGTCATGTGGCTTGCCTCAACACTCTAGCTCTTTTCCATTTCCCCTTAGCCTTCGGCTTACGACTTAATTATTTTTGGGTGTTAACAGGTTGTGGCACTTAGTGTTTAGGTCTTTAGGGTTGGTGGTGGTGCTCCCACAAGATCTCCCTACTTTGTTTTCTATCCTTTATGCTGGGGTTTGCCCAACAAAAGGGAGGAAGGATATAATTATGATCAGACATTTAGTCCTCTGGGTTATTTAGGAGCCTTAGTCCTCTGGGGTGATTTTCTAAAGCAAAACTTTGGACCCCTCTGAGACCTTCTTTTTGATTAAGTTGTACTCATGGAATTGGTTTTTGGTTAAGGCTAAGTCTAATCACTGCTTGTTCTATGAGTGGTGTGTGGCCCCCTTGAAGTGTATATCTAGGGGATAGGATAGGAGCAATCAATGTATGGTTCTTTTGATCCTCCACAGAATGGATCCGTTTAGTTAGGTTGGAGTGGTAGTTGTTGTTTTACTTTTATGTCTTGGTCTTGATTGTTGCTATTCTAGATTTTTCATATGTACATAGGTTTTTGTGTTCCTTAAAAACACATCTCATCTTATATTTATATATATATATATATATATATATATATATAATACTATACTTTTCGGTTTCAAAACTAAAAAGGTCGAAACCTAGTGATATTAAATTTCTTCAAAACTAAAAAGGTCTGAAACTCTGTTACACCAAAGCATTAAAGACCACTAAGGATATAAGTGACGGCACGATTAAAAAAAAGCGATCACTATCCTGAGGAAAACAATAATGTTATTTAGACAAAAAATCCAGCCAAAACCAGACAAAAATACTCAATACCATTTGAATACCTGCAAAAATACGGTGGTGGGACCCAGTTGATGAAAAGTTAAATTATTTTTTAGAATTATTAAAAGTAAAAAAACGCAAAAACCAAAACACGGTGTAAACATTTCACGCATGCTCCCTCCCTCCCACAGTCTCTCCTCCGTCCCTCGACGTCTACTCTCACCCCTGACCTCCTCCCCCCACTGCCATCCGCCGCCGTAAATATCACTCTCAAAAACACGCTTCTTCTTTTGTCACGCTGTTCCAGCGAAAAAGAAAGACATTTTCCTCTGCCACTATCTCCACCGTCAACCACCACTCTACTCCGACGACCTCCACCCTTTTCTTCACCGCAACCACAAGTTTCTTCAACGCAGGTAATTTATATTGTTTTCATTAGTTTATCCCTAATTTTGCTAATTGTAGAAACCCTAAATGTCCCCAGCTTGGTTGGAGAAGATTAAGTTAGTTTTTCTTGATTTTATTAAGATAGTTGCTGATATTTGGCGTTGTGATAGTTGAAATGTGATATTTGGGGTTGTGGTACTCATATAGTGCCCTCATACGATTTCAGAGCAAGTACAACGGAAAACCATCTGAAAAAGTAGTAAGGATTCTAAAAGAGATAAATTTAGTTTGTGTAACATGATCTACGATTTGCACATCAACAATTGAGGAGTACTTGATAGCTTCATTTCTCCTACAGATCTCCAAAATAGGAGTTATAATATTTCCAGACCATGAAGCATCATTTGAGGTTGAGGTTTTTGAATCAAAATATAGCTGTTAGGAGGTTTTTATTACTGTCATTTCTTAAATTTTTATTCTGCTTTTCTGCATTTAATGAAGCTATTAGAGTTAATATACAACATAATTTTGTGGATGATCTTGTGGGGAGTCATGCCAAATTGCCCATTGTTTTGAAGGTTATTGATAATGCAAAGGCAACTTCAATTATTAAGATTGTGTTCGACTTACTGAGTGCTGACAGTACTTCCTTGGTGCAAAGCAATTATGTATATTTATTGATCAACAAAGCCTTAACTAATGAACAATATTATGCTTATCTTCCAAATGTATTCTCCAGCCTTATTTAGGATTTTTATAGATTCAGATCAAGCAAAGTAAAAGGCTAATGTTGCGTTTCTTGTTTGATGGACAATATTTTATTAAACATATGCTTAAAAGTAATTATTTAACAAGTGCAGATTGGAATCTATTTTTCTTTTAGATTATGATGTTGAAAAGATTGATGATGATAATCATGATATGCATCTATGAATGTAATTGATTGCTAGCATTCTTAGTTGAGTCTAGTTTGAAAAACTGTTAACAAGTGGCACTCAACATTTTATATCAATTTTGAAGCCATCCTAACATCGAGAGAGTTTTGCATGCTGGAGAAGGTGATTATTCATTTTTCATATTATTAAATCAATAGAGACACTAATGTTGCTTGGTATGTGAATAGTCTAGAGTAGTCCAATGTAATGAAGGGAAAAGGTCTTATCATATATTTTATATTCTAAACTTTGATGTTTGATGCATGATTCAGAGAAGGGAAGCTACATCATGGGAAGGTTGAAAGGGAAGAAGAATAAGGGTGATAAGGCAAATGGAATGGAAGTAAATTTGTTTTCCCATGAAGTTCTAAACTTTGACGTTGAAGATTTACCTTTAAAAGATGAAGACTGTACAAATGAAGTTCTCAATGAAGCTATTGAAACGTCAAAAGGGACCGCTCATCTCAAAAGAAAAGCTTATTAGACAAACAAAGGGACATTGGGATGAGGCTGTCAATGATTGAGGATGAAATGAAAGTACTTATAAAAGCTGATAGTAAAAGGGCATCGACAAGCAATCATATTGTTGGAGGTGAAAAGGTCCAGAAGCATCGTATGCACCTAAGGCTGTACGTGTGACAACAACGACATATCAGAATGAATTCAACAAATCGCTGGTTGATTTGTATCGATTTTGCACCTGCCGACTCACAACGTCAATGCGGGACGAGTACATATTAATCCTTTTGATAATTTGAAATGCTAAAGAGTACATTTATTGACACTGCTTCGTCTAAATTATGCAGTACTCTGGTTGACTTCAATGATCATATCCTTACAAGATATAGCCTAGAAACCTCCGGCCTTAATGTATTTATTTTGCCATTTCTATTTTTTTTTTATTTCGGATGTATTTGAACATAGCTGTGTTAAAGTTTATGTATGGATTATGGAATTGTCAACAATATATAAAGTTTAATAAACATTATCAGTTTTTCATAACACCAATCTAGTTCAAGTAATAGGTCACTATAATCTTTCATTGTGTAGGCAATTTGACCAAATTGATAAAAGAAATATAGAACAAAGGATCAATATTTGCCAAATGGTGGATTTGCAGAATATGGTGGGTTTAAAGAAGACCACTTGTTCCGCATATAAAGAAGACCAGTTGTTCAAAGTAGCCAAGAGCGTTGACCAAGATTACTAAGCAATTCACCAAAAATTTTAACACAATAACCAAGCCACGTTAGTCCAAAAGCATTAGGGAATATGACTATCTCATCACTTGGGACACCAAATAAGTGCACTCTGAACCCTGATATATCAGATATTCGCATCAAGGTTAGCTCATGTCCTTTCATTTTAGTAGCCAAGACTTTTGACCAAGATTGCCAAGCAATTCACCAAAATTTTTAACACATTAACCAAGCCACGTTAGTCTAAAAGCATTAGGGAATATGACTGTGTCATCACTTGGGACACCAAATAAGTGCACTCTGAACCCTGATATATCATATATTCGCATAAAGGTTAGCTCATGTCCTTTCATTTAAGTAGCCAAGATTTTTGACCAAGATTGCCAAGCAATTCACCAAAATTTTTAACACATTAACCAAGCCATGTTAGTCCAAAAGAATTAGGGAATATGACTGTGTCTTCACATGGGACACCAAATAAGGGAACTCTGAACCCTGATATATCAGATATTCGCATCGGGGTTAGCTCGTGTCCTTTCATTCGAGTAGCCAAGACTTTTGACCAAGATTGCCAAGCAATTCATCAAAAATTTTGACACATTAACCAAGCCACGTTTGTCCTAAAGCATTAGGGAATATGACAGTGTCATCACTTGGGACACCAAATAAGTGCACTCTGAACCCTGATATATCAGATATTCGTATAAAGGTTAGCTCATGTCCTTTCATTTGAGTAGCCAAGATTTTTGACCAAGATTGCCAAGTAATTCACCAAAATTTTTAACACATTAACCAAGCCACGTTAGTCCAAAAGCATTAGGGAATATGACTGTGTCATCACTTGGGACACCAAATAAGTGCACTCTGAACCCTGATATATCAGATATTCGCATAGGGGTTAGCTCGTGTCCTTTCATTCGAGTAGCCAAGACTTTTGACAAAGATTGCCAAGCAATTCACCAAAAATTTTAACACATTAACCAAGCCACGTTTGTCCAAAAGCATTAGGGAATATGACTATGTCATCACTTGGGACACCAAATAAGTGCACTTTGAACCCTGATATATCAGATATTCTCATAAAGGTTAGCTCATGTCCTTTCATTTGAGTAGCCAAGACTTTTGACCAAGATTGCCAAGCAATTCACCAAAATTTTTAACACATTAACCAAGCCACGTTAGTCCAAAAGAATTACGGAATATGACTGTGTCTTCACATGGGACACCAAATAAGGGAACTCTGAACCCTGATATATCAGATATTCGCATAGGGTTAGCTCGACTCCTTACATTCGAGTAGCCAAGACTTTTGACCAATATTGCCAAGCAATTCACCAAAATTTTTAACACATTAACCAAGCCACGTTTGTCCAAAAGCATTAAGGAATATGACTTTGTTTTCACTTGGGACACCAAATAAGGGCACTCTAAACCCTGATATAGTCAATTATTCGCATTGGGTTTAGCTTATGTCCTTTCATTTTAGTAGCTAAGACGCTTGACCAAGATTGCCAAGCAATTCACCAAAATTTTTAAAACAGTAACCAACACACGTTTGTCCAAAAGCATTAAGGAATATGACTTTGTCTTCACTTGGGACACCAAATAAGTGCACTCTAAACTTGATATATTACATATTCGCATAGGGCTTAGCTCATGTCCTTTTCGTTTTAGTAGCCAAGACTTTTGACCAAGATTGCCAAACAGTTCACTAAATTTTTTAACACATTAACCAAGCCATGTTTGTCCAAAAGCATTAATGAATATGACTGTGTCTTCACATGGGACACCAAATAAGGGCATTCTGAACGCTGATATAGTCAATAATTCGCATAGGGTTTAGCTTATGTCCTTTCATTTTGGTAGCCAAGACGTTTGACCAAGATTGCCAAGCAATTCACCAAAATTTTTAAAACAGTAACCAACCCATGTTAGTTAAAAAACATTAGGGAATATGACGATGTCTTCACTTGGGACACCAAATGAGTGCAATCTGAACCCTGATATATCAGATATTTGCATAGGGGTTAGTTCATGTCCTTTCATTTGAGTAGCCAAAACCTTTGACCAGGATTGTTAAGCAATTCACCAAAAAATTTAACACACTAACCAACCCACGCTATTCCAAAAGTATTAGGGAATATGACTATGTATTGACTTGGGACACTAAATAAGTGCACTTTGAACCCTGATATATTATATATTCGCATAGGGCTTAGCTCATGTCCTTTTTGTTTTAGTAGCCAAGACTTTTGACCAAGATTGCCAAACAGTTCACCAAAATTTTTAACACAATAACCAAGCCACGTTAGTCCAAAAGCATTAGGGAATATGTCTATGTCTTCACATGGGACACCAAATAAGGGCATTCTGAACCCTGGTATAGTCAATAACCTGATATAGATACAAAATGTAATAATATAGATAGACCCAAAAGGTTACACACTGTCTATACAAAGTGTATCAAAACATGAACGTGATGTCATTTACAACATTTACATCAATACTAATCAATATTTACATTGACATTTGCGCGCTAGACCCCTCTCTTGAGCATGAAAGAATTCTGATTGCCCCATCTTTTCCCTTTACTAATGTTCTAATTATCCATCCAAAACCTTCTCTTAAAGCATACTCACCATAATATGACATCCCCTCATCTAATGAAGCAAAAGACATCCCGATTGTAGGCTCCCAACATGCATCCTCATCGTTTGACTCGTCAACTGTTATACCTTCGCAATTGCCACTACCACCTTCAACGAATGTATCTGCACTCTCCATGAACTTCCAAATGTGGGTGTCACACCATGACTTCACAATAAAAACCAATTATGTATATCGTTAATTAAAATGAAGATTGTGTTGAAACCTAAGACCACTAACATAATTACTTGAATGATTTTACAAAACTAGTTTTTGCAAACACCTTCATTATATCATCACATTTCAAGTACCACAACCTCAAATATCACATTTCAAGTATAACAACCCCAAATATCAGCAAGTATCTCAGTAAAATCAAGCAAAACCAACATAATCTTCCCCAACCATATGGTTTACCACAACATTAATCCCCAATAGTACCATTCAACATAATATTGTATGGTCACTAAAGCTTTAACAGTAATTATAATATAAGTTTTTAACATGTACAGGCCAAATAATCAAACAAATATTCTAATTACAGAGAGTGGTTTCTAGGGAACTTTGAGGAAATCAAACATTTCTACTGATATCAAAGACAATTAATGCTGAAAGGGACCCAAATGTTTGCTCTAGCTAGCATAAGGTATGGTAAAATTTCAACTTTTACTAAAAATAATAGGGTTTCGTTTCAATCAAATTGGGGACATTTAGGGTTTCTACAATCAGCGAATTAGGGATAAGTTAAGGAAAACAATATAAATTACCTGAGTAGAAGAAGCTTGCGGTGGAGAAAAGGGTGGAGGTCGTCAGAGTAGAGTAGAGTGGTGGTCAAAGGAGAAGAGAGTGATGGAGGAAAGCGTCTTTCTTTTTCGCTGGAACTGTGTATAAAAGAACAGTACTTTCGCTGGAACGGAGTAGAGTAGAGTGGTGGTTTTTACGGCGGCGGGGGAGAGGTCAGTGGTGAGAGTAGAGGTCGAGGGACAGAGGAGAGGCTGTGGGAGGGAGAGAGCTTTTTTTGACGTGTTTCCACCGTGTTTTGGTTTTTGTGTTTTTTTTACTTTTAATAATTCTAAAAAATAATTTAACTTTTCAACAACTGGGTCCCACCACCTCATTTCTGCTAGTATTCATACGGTATTGAGTATTTTTGTCTGGTTTTGGCTGGATTTTTTGTCTAAATAACATTATTGTGAGGAAAATCATACAACATTTGATATCTATATGGAGTACATACTAAACAAATAGCAGTTTTTTTTTGACAAAAAATTGTAGTAATAGTAGTAGTATAAATGTTAGAAAATGAAAATAAGAGTCGACCATTAAACATTTAAATAATAATAAAAATTCATAGGTCTTAAGTAAAACATGGAATAAATACAAAACTTAGTCATGAAAGAAACAAGTTTAAGTATCTAAGTCTTAAAGTAAGTAAAAAACGAAATTCAAATTAAAAAAGGGTTAAAAAACTAGTGTTTACACAACCGTGATTTTGGCAAAACACTTTATTACAGACTTTTAATAGCAGGCATCAACCACTATGCTCCACTTGGCCACTCTGGCTTTATTCTTGTTGCCTATTTGGTATGGAAAAAACTCCATACAACCATCTGATGCATGAAAAAAAAAAGAGAGAAGTGTTAAGTGAAATGTTCCTCCTCCATGCAATTTAGTTTTCATTGCATGTGAAATGTGTTATTCTTTTACGTGTTTTTTCTTCAGTAGTGGATAATATAGCACAATAATAGTACATGCAAATTATAATTTTTTTTTTTGAAGCAAATTATAATTAGGAAGCACTTATCTAGAATAAGCGCTTTATGATGGGAGTAATTTGAAGCCACCATTGGCACCAATTTTATATTTTTTCCTATTTGTTAGAGGTTTTAAAAACCTTTATAAGTTATTATGCGAGTTTTCTAAATATTCAATCAAAAATCCTCTTTTAAAAGAAAATTTACCTTTACAGACCTACAATTATCATCAAACCAGCTGCCAGTGCACCCCCTCTAGCTTCACCATTTAGAAGTTCAAACCAGACAGTCAGCTCAACACATCTGTTCTTTGTTATTCCATTCTTCATTGGTATTAACGAACTGGTCAAAGAAAAAAAATCTTAAATAATGCAGCACAAAATATGTGTCATCATATTGATCTAATGTATTCATTTGGTGCCATAACCAAAAAAATCAGATGAGAGAAATGCCAAAGACCTACTACTTGACGCTTTTTTAATGAGTATTTAACACTTATTTCAACATATTACTAATGCGTAAATCTAATGTTGGTTTCTTTAGTCATTAAATATATAGAA
Organism: Astragalus glycyphyllos; assembly: GCA_963573325.1. Lineage (NCBI taxonomy): Eukaryota > Viridiplantae > Streptophyta > Magnoliopsida > Fabales > Fabaceae > Astragalus > Astragalus glycyphyllos. The sequence goes on from OY754307.1 coordinate 99,491,191, forward strand.
CTTATTTCAACATATTACTAATGCGTAAATCTAAGTAATTCAACATATTACTTAGTTTAGAAGGCTGCATACAAACCACATGCACAAGTTTCAGAAATTAGGCAACCAATTGAATGTTAATACTACATATAAATCACCTGAAACAGATATATAGAACTAATCTCTTTTCACAAGTGCTAATGAAAACGAACTCAACTAACCTCATATGTGGAAATCTCTCTAGGAACCTTCCCACGAATTGTGACCTTTTGAAATTGTGCAATTTACAGAAAGAATGCAAATAGCATGGAGTTGTTCATTCCTTGTTTAGGACACCTATGAAGTTGTTGCCTAAGCCACTTTCTTGTGGGAATGGCAAGGACCTTGGTAGTACTTCAAACGACAAACAATTAAACGGTAAGGTCAAGATAATGGAGAATGTGTCTCATGTTATGAAGTTGCAAAAGTATCATCTTCTACCTCTTATCTCCATTCCTTCCCCTAGGCCTTTTTCTTTTACTTGGAATCTTACCAATTTTAAAGAAGATAGCGGTGAATCTACTTAGTGGGGTTTGAGTAAATTATTGCATCAAATAACTTATTTAAAAAACAAAATTTTTATGCATGAGAAGAAGTGTTGCATATGCATAAAGGTCATACATGATATCAAAACGGGACAATTATAAAAAGGTTGAAAAGTTTGGAAATTAAGTTTGTTTAAAACTTAAAGGTATATACAAATACAACTAAGCACATAATAACATTTGATATCTAATACCTACTACGGCTGAAATACAAGGCCACATCAAATGTTATTGTCTCTCATTTGATATCTAATACCTTCTGGCAGAAAGAGAATGTGGCCAGAAGGTATTAGATATCAAATGTTATTAGATATCAAATGTTATTAGATACCTACTACGGCTGAAATACAAGGCCACATCAAAGGTTAATATTACTTACAAACTGGCAGAAAGAGAATTCATTATCTATATTGTCTCTCATTTCATTTATTTTTCTAGAAACTGTTTAAGTGTTTAACTTATTTTTGTTATTGCCATAAAAGTGTTCCCTCTAGTAAGTTTCACATCTTCTCTCTATTAAATTTTTTTAGGCTAAAATATGTTTTTAGTCCCTATAAAATAGGTTTGTGTTTTTGTTTTAGTCTATGAAAACAATTTCATGTACTTGCGGTTACCCAAGTTTTATTTTTTATCAGTTTTAGTCCTACATGACTTTTAATAGCTGGTTTATAGTTTTCTGAGCGTTTTTAAAGTTGTTATTTTGACAAATTATTTGTCGCATTTCAAAACTTAATTTTTTTGAAATATGACAAAAATTATTGTTTTTGTATACTTTATAAAGACTTAAATATGTTTTTTTATTTCAGTAGGTGGATTTTGTTTATATTCCATTTAATTTTCCTTTTTTTTTTCATCTCTACAAAATAAAATAGAAGTTTTTTTTGATTTTAATCCTTATTTTTTTGTTGAATCCCTCAAGTATTATTTTCCAACGATTTTAGTCCATGAAGTTAGAAAATATCGACTTTATTCTATGAAGTGTTGACTAAACGAGTATTAATTAAAAAATTGTATTTGTTATTGGGATAAAAAGCACAAAAAAAACAATTATGCAAGGAGAAAATGTAACACCCCAAAACTTAACCTTCTAGGTTAAGGATAAATCCACAAGTAGGATCATTGGAAATCAAAGCTTATGAATGATATGTTCAAGTTATGAAAATCAAGATTTGAATTGTACGAAAAGTTTGTACAAAATTGTCATGGAAATTCATGGGTTATGTTTGATTGTTCAAGTTATGAAATCATGAATTTATGATTGTACTGGAAATTAGTTCAATTGTCATGGAATATTAGCGCAAGTCATAGAAAATCAACGATTTTTATTGTACTAACATTGTACAATATTTGTTATGGCAAGGAGTATTGGTGCTAACTTATTTGTTAATTCCTTACTTAATGATATGATTGTGAAAATATTTCATGGAATTACGTGTTATTTTGATTAGTAAGTAAAAGTGACGATTTATGAATTTTAATTGATTTCTTAAGCATGATGTTTATATGCTTGATTATGTGAATGTGATAATGTAATAATCGAAGAATTGTATTTGATTGCCTTATATTAAAAGAAAATGTGACTTTATTAAGCTATTATATTTGTGTAAAAATAGACTTTACCTTGTATTAAGAAGTTTGATGGTGTGTTTTACAAAAAATTTCACCACCTCATGGGTGCATGACCCAACCCAAATAAGTCTATACAAGTGGTCGAAATCGGACCTGACACAAAAGAACCATCGTTACCCGAATCCAACCACGACCCAAGGTGCAATACAAATTTTAAAAAGTAGCTGGACGTGACTACTCAACAAAAGAGAGAGAATTGCATAGATTAACTTTATTGACATAGTTACTTTATGGAGATTGACTATCTTTTGGAAAACCAAAACTACTTAATTGTTTATTGGAAAAAGCAAAGGCAATTAAAGAACAACAGTACCACACACGGCATCTGAACTCTCTCTCTCTCTCTCTCTCTCTCTCTCCCCAAATATCACATCTCCTTCAGGCAAAAAAGCGGACCTAGACCAAAAAATATATATAATTACTAAAATAGAACACCTTTTAGATTAATTAACAATGTAGAACACTTTTTTTTCAAGCTAGAAGTCGCCCCCTGTGATGGAGACTTCTACACTGCAATTTTGCGATTTTTTTGGTTTTACAGTGCAGAAGTTGCCTCCTGTGGTAGCGACTTCTACACTGAAGTTTTGCAATTTTTTCTGGTTTTACAATGAAGAAGTCGCCCCCTGTGGGAGAGACTTCTCAATTGTGCTTTATATATATATATATATATATATATATATATATATATATATATATATATATAAACCTAATTAGATTCTAAAATTAATTTTAAAAATTAATTTTGTTATTTCTAAAATAATTAGATGATTAATGGTAAAGAAAAAAATAAAACACATTAATTTTTTTAACTTATTTAATAGATAATTACAATAGTTGAACAAATAAACTAAAAAGTAAATTAAGATAAAAATTAAAGTTGAAGATGATGGCCACTTCCACATGGTGGTGGTCAGCGAACACGCCGTGGACGTTGTTGTGCTGGTTGTTGTTCTTGCTCAGTCGGCGCAGGGGCAGGTGGTTGTTGGTAATGGGGAACCGACGAGGAACTAGCACCAACCTGCTCATGAAGCCTACGAAGATATTCAACGGATTCTGGTGTACCAGGATGGACACCAAACATATTATGGAACCAATCTGGGTCAGTAGAAGCCATAGGATGCCTATGACAATCTTGAATTGGCGTATGTTCCACTAACTGGTTGAATGGTTCATAATCCTGACATGTTGGCGTGTAGGAGATAGAGTGGCGGTGAGGCACATCTTGTTGGGTTTCTTGAAAGCTTTGGGGAATTTGGGTCGCCTGTTGAGTTGGTGTCGCACGTCGATTACGGTTATGTTCTCGACGTTCGGTTTGATTGGCTGGCATAGGTGGTGCTTATTGCATAGTTGTCAGTTGTTCATCTTGATCACCCCACAACACCAACCTGTGCACTACCCCGTGGGTCCCTTAGCTGTTGGTCATTAATTGAAAGGTATGGTGTTTAATTATTTAGAAACCAACACATATATTGTCGGGAGTGCCTCGGTATTCCATTAAACGGGTGACCCACAATAGCCCTATGTAGTCTTTCATTCCAGTATTCAATCCATTCTCCGTGCCTTTCAGACCAGTCCTCATCTGCAAGTCCTCGCATGTCGATGTTGTGCAGGGAGTCCAAATTGACTAGTGCAATTGGTGTGTCTTGGACAAGGCCAAATTGTAGTTTCACTCTATCCCCATGGTGCCATTCGACATGTTGGAAACAGATCAAAGCCGTGTTTGCACTTCATATTAAGCTGACCTTACATATAACAATTGATAATTGAAAAGGTTTTAAAGAGAACTTAATTTAGCCTACTTTGAAAATAAATTCTGATGTACAAATTAACCAAAGTCTAGGAGCTGAGTACTCTCAAATATGTAGTTGAATGTGACTTGTAATTTTTTTGTTTTGTTGATTGTAGAAACTGATGAAGAAAGCGACTTCATGGGTGGGATGTGATCTATTTAGTTTCTTTTAAACACTTTCGTATTATAAAAAATTTCTTTTCCATGAGCATAACGGGTTTTCTGAAGACCTTTTCCTTTTTTTATTTGATTTAATTAGTTGTAATGGAAGTCCAAATTAAGACATTATTCTTTCTTTATTTGAATTTTCTTGAAAAAGATATTTTACTAATGAACCCAACTCAACCTAACCCATTTGAGATCGGGTTGGGTTGGTTTGGGTCACACGAAAATTTGGGTCTAATTTTACCGAACACAACCCATAAGTATTTGATTGGGTTGGGTGTTTAAACGCATCAAAACCCACCCAACCCACCCAATGCCCACCTCTACTAAAATGCTATTTCTGGCAGCGTGAATTGCAGGCTCTAATACGGCAACCACTGAAAATCTTCTTGCCTCATGCGGTCGATCCTTGTTCTGTATCCATCAAGGACAGATGGACATCTAGTGTGGTTAAGTCTCATAGAAACCCATCTATTAAAAAAAATAAAATGTTATTATAAACAAGAATAATTTTTTTAAGTATTCATAAGGTGTGAGAAATTGTTACCTCTTTGCTAGTGGCTACCCAATACCACGGTTGCAAATTGGTCCTAGGAACGACATACGGTACCAAACTCAAGATTGTAACAGAAGAGTACATCCACCCATACAGCTTGAGGAGCATGTAGTTGTCTTACACAACATTCTGTATAGGTTAGCTTGACATGCTGACCCCCAACTGTAATTTGAAACTTCAATTAAATTTTCCAAAAGAGGTAGGTATTTGAGGTGTGCTCAGTTTGATGATTTATCTGGGAGTATGTATCCCCCGATAAACCGCATCAGGTACGTGTCATACCCTAATTTTGTCCGCCTAGGTCAAAACCCTAATTCTCAACAAAAATAAATAAATTGAGAAGTGTGGCATTATTTTGAAAAGTGTGAAGAGCATTGTGCATGCATTCTAGTTTTTTTTTAGGTTGGAAATGCATTTTTGGACAAAAAAAATGTTTTTAGGGCAAAGGGTATTTTGGTCATTTTTCAAAAAAAAAAAAGAGGATAATTTTTCATCAAAAATCATTGTGCAATTTTAGAGGAAATTATTTGAAGCAAGACACCCTTGGTCATATATTTTTTGCGCATACATGCACGCAATTGCATAAAAATTCAAATTCAAAAAAGGCATCAAAAAGGAATATTCTACAAAAATTTCAAGATGAGGTTTTTATGATATTTTTGGTCATGGTGATCTCATAAAATGGCATATTCCTAAGGTTCCTAGTATGTGGCCTAAATTGGGTGTATTTTTGTACAATTATCCTAAGAAGAATAATAAAAAATGAAGGGATAATAGAATGGTCATATAATAGTACACTGTGGGAGGTGTCTCAAGCATTTTGACAAACACTGTGGGAGGTTTGGGTGCTTGAGATGCTTCTCACCCTTGAATAAATTGTGATTTATGTTGTTTTCACTATGATCTTGCATTTTTGTTGAATAAAATGATGTGATGCTTCGCAAATCATGATTAGAATTAGGGTTTGTTAATTTTCTTGTGAAATGGGTTTGCAATTGTGATCAAAAACGTTTTCTCAAGTTATTTTGATGTTAATAGATGGTATCTTGCTTGCAAGTCATTGTTATGTTGATGATTGGCAAGAGGACTCACACTTGTGCCTTAGGCATTTCACTTTAAGTGTTGAGGATTGCCTAAGATGATTCAACACAACCTTGTGTTTTGATTGAAAATTTTGGTTTGCTTGTTAGTAACTTGTTTGCAAAATTACTCTATGTTGAGGATTGGCAAGAGGACTCTCACTTGTGCCTAGTGCACTTCACTTTAAGTGATGAGGATTGCCTAAGATGATTCAATTTTCTTTGTGCAATTCTTGCTTGAAAATGCAAATGCTAGTTTTCTAACTTGATTAATCAATTTTGGTTACAAAAATGACTTGTTAATGCCCTCTTTTGGTCACTTTTGGTCTTGCAAATGTGATGTTCTTTCTAGGTCAATGTTATGCTTTAATGTTGATGATTTGGTAAAAGGACTAGACACTTATGCACTTGTGCATTGTCTCAAGCGTCAAGGATTACTAAAAGGGATTCAACCTTGTGCTTTATCTTGTGTTGACACCTAATTGAATTGAACTTTTGTATGATCTCTTTGTGTGCCTATTGTTGATCTTACATATGCATGCCATTAGATGTTGATGACTAAGTGTCATTCTTGTGCTCAAATGTTGTAATTGGTAATGTTTATGCTTATGCTTACATTGTTGATTGCTTTGCTTGCAATTTGTTAAATGTTGCACTTTGGTTCTTGACTTGGAAATTGATTGAATGTTCTACTTTCTTTTCCTTTTGGATGCCACGCCATCCCCACAAACCTTTTGTGACCAATGTCACCCTCAAACTCCCTTCTCCTTTCTTCAAATCAATCATTTTCTAAAGCTTTTTCCAAACTCAATCTTTTCTCAAATTGTTTTCATAAGACAATCAAATTCTTTCTAAGATCAACAATAAACCTTTTTGAAAACTCATAAGGAGGCAAGTCGGACGTACGGCCGGTGTTGTCTAGCGTCCTAAGATCAGAGCTGTACAGCTCAAACATCTTGGGATACTTATGAGAATTAAAACAAGTAATTAACAACTTGAACCCTATTTCAAAAAATGAGTAAGGAATCGAGTCGGATGTACATCCGGTATTGGTTAGCGTCTTAGGGTTAGCGAGCTGTACAGTTCGGGCGAGCCTAAGATACTTGCCAAATAAAAGCAACCAACCTCACAACAAATCTTTTTCTTCCTTAATCAAAAAAACATTTTCAATAAGTAGGGGGCACGTCGTCTGTACAGGCGGGGTTGTCTTTGTTCTAGGTCTAGTGGACTGTACAGTCTAGGACCGAAAACCCCTACAATAAAAAACACCAACACAAAGTTTCTCGACTAAAGAGAACTACGTAAGCTTTGAATTCTCCATCGCACCGGGAGATACGTAGGAGCGGGTCACATCCCGTCAAGCACACTTTTAAAAAATAATAAAAAGATTCTTCTTTTCCCCCGTTTTCAAAAACACTTTTCTCAAATAAAAAAAGAAGTAGAACGAATTGTTTCAAATCAACTCTGTCAAAACCGCACATCAAGTTAAAGGTTCCCTTTCGGTAGAAAGGAGGTGTGGGATGCTAATACCTTCCCCACACCTAACCGACCCCCGAACCTACATCTCTAGTTCTCAAAGGACCACCCGCCTTAAAAAAAGGACCCTTTTTCAATGTTTTGGTCCCTAAATAAAAAATGTTGATGGCGGCTTCACAAATTTTCACGTTGTACGATGAAAGGTCCAATCCGGATTTTTCGGGGTGCAACAGTACGCCCTATAATGTTTTCTCAGCACTCTGTTAGAAGCGCCTACTAGAATTGTAGAAAATTCTTCTTTTAGCCACTTCATCTTAACTTCGTTCCTTCTCCTTTGATCTTCAGGGAGAGGTTTTCCCAAATGCAACTACTACATGAGACAAAACCCGACTACATCTTCCAGTAACGGCATTTCCATCTACAGATAGCCCCAAATGCAACGCCATATCTTGGAGAGTTATTGTGCACTCTCCTATTGGAAGATGAAATGTGTGTGTTTCTGGTCTCCAGCGTTTGACCATTGCTGCCACTAATGGTGGATTTACTTTGAATCTTCCAATGGTTACAACGGTACCAAACCTAACTTGTTATACAAAAGGTCTTATCGATTCATCTGGAGGGTCAATGTTGAAGTTGTGGTGACATTCCATTGCATCATCGTTGAGATGCATGGAAATGTGATTTTCTTGGTTAGTAAGGAAGCCATTTTTAAAATATGAAGGTGATAAATATTGGACAGTGATGAATATGGAATGTGTGTAGTGTGAAGTGTGGAGTGTGAATTATGAAGTATGAAGTGTTAAATGTGAAATGTGAAGTGTGGTTTTTTTATAGTTGTTTGGACATTAGCATATCTCCATCAATTTTTTAAGATTCGATGCAATCATTCTCAATAAAAACAAACCAAAATATCTCCATCAATTTTTATATAAAGTTGTTTGTAAATTAGCATATGGAATAGGTATATATTCTCCATCAAATCATGGAGTGAATTATTAGAATTTACATGATTAAAAAATGACTTTTTTACCATGTATTGATCAATTTTTATGATATATTTTTTAAATTATTTCAGCAAAAAAAAATATATGACCTTATAGTAGAGGTATAGAACTACCGTATTGGGTTTTGAAATAGGACTTACGGACTTGAATTAGACGTGTACAAGAATCAAGATATAGACTAAAAATTGTTTTTTCTAAGTGTTTTTTTTGTGTTTTTTACGATTTTAATACATGTCTATTTTAAATCCGTATCTCATATTTCAAACCTCAACACGGTAGTTTTATACGTCTTCTACACGGTAGATATTTTTAAAAAAAAATAAAAAATAAAAATATATGATTAAAAGTGGTCAATACATAGTAAGAAACTAATTTTTAACACAACAAAAAATGGTTTTTTGTGTTTTTTTTCAATGGTCTTGATGTTGTTGACACTTTGACGCACGAGATCTTGCTGACACTTTTAGATACATTAATGTGGTTTAATATTTTTTTACCATAAGTGTAAGAAGAACTATATGAAGTGGTTACCAATATAGACGCATAGTTACCCAGGTCTTGTAAAAAACTAACCAACCCACTTTAGTCCAATGGAATTGGGGAATATCACTATGTACTCATGTTTCCTTCCCAGGTTTCCTACCCACTTTACCCAGGTTCTGTTGATGGAACATGGTTGTACGGTAGGTACAAAGGGTGTCTTATTTTGGCAACCACACAAGATGGAAGAAGCAACTGCTTCCCAATAGCATATGCAGTTGTGGAGGGTGAGACAACCGATGCTTGGTCTTTCTTCCTATCTCGTTTAAGACAGTGGGTGACACCACAGAACGGTCTATGTTTCATATCGGATAGACACGAATCTATCAAATGTGCTGTTAGGCGTCTAAAAAGCACTTGGAAACATGTATTCTGTATTCGCCACATAACAAAGAACTTCATGAGACACTTCAAAAACACCTTTGCCAGAAAACATGTCATCAATATGGGTGAGCATTTTTTACAAATTTGTTGATCAATTAATTTCCATTTTCTGTTACATAATTACCAACATTATGTTTTGTTGCTTCAGCATACTCAATGACCAAAAAATCCGCCGATATGTACAAAGCCAAGATTGGTAATGAATTGGGTCCTGATGGGGTGACTTGGGTTGATGACATAAAATCCAAACAATGGTTGCAGTGGTGTGATGGAGGTTACCGTTGGGGACACAAGACAACAAACCTGGTCGAGTGCATTAATAATGTCTTTAAGGGGGTGCGCAATCTCGTATCCGTTAATTGATAGATGCATGTGTCATACCCTAATTTTGTCCACCTAGGTTTAAAACCCTAATTTTCCGCAAAAATAAATAAATTGAGAAGTGTGGTTTTATTTTGAAGAGTGAAGAGCATTGTGCATGCATTTTTGGGTTTTAAAAGTCATTCTAGGGCTTTTAAATTCATTGTTAGAGTGGAAATGCATTTGTTGTTAAAAAACAAGGTTTTTAGGGCAAAAGGGTATTTTGGTCATTGTCAAAAATAAGATAATTTCTCATCAAGAATCATTGTGCAATTTTAGAGAAATTTATTTGAGGCAAAAAATTTTTGGTCATGTATGTATGTATGCGCATACATGCATACATTGTGCACAAAATTTCAAAAAAGGATCAAAAGGGAATATTCTACAAAAAGTTCCAAGATGTGATTTTTATGACATTTTTGGTCATGGTGATCACATAAAATTGCATATTCCTAAGATTCCTAGTATGTGGCCTAAATTGGGTGTATTTTTGTACAATTATCCTAAGAAGAATAATCAAAAATGAAGGGATAATGGAATGGTCATATAATAGTACAATAGTACAAGATGACAACTAGCAAATCTTGGTCACCAAGGACCCCTCCCATTTATGCGCCTATCCCTCTCTATTCTCTCATTTTGTGTTTTCTCAATGTCCTCAATCCATGTGAGCCTCAATCCTAGCCTTTGATTCAAAATTAAAATCAAATCCTAGAGCACAACTAGTGCACAATGACCTAACTACCCTTAAACCTAATTGCTTTCTATATATACCCTATTAACCTCACCTCACAAAAAAAAAGCTTTTGGCCTCACCATTCACTCATAAACCCTAGCACACAACTCCCTCCTCACCTTCTCTCCATTTTATGCGCCACCCCCTCTCCCTTCTCTCTAACTCACTTCTTCATTTCTCATCTACCCACACACATTCAATCCATCTTCCAAGCCTAAACACTAATTTTCAACCATCAATCCTTCATAAAATCACACAAAAGTTCAAGATCAAGGGTCATTTTTTGGAGATTGGAGACCAAGCTTGAAGATATGTTGATTTGGTTGATTGTTTCTTCATCTATTGTGTTTATTTGGAGCTCATCTTAAGGTATGTGATTCCTAGACCCCTTATCTTGTAAATCCTTGCATAAAGTCATCATTTCTTGCATATTTGTGAGATTTCCACTTCCAAAAATGTAGATCCTCTCTTTTAACTTCATTTTTATGCTTGTACATATGTTAATCTCATGAATCTTTGTTTTGATGCTTTGATTTTGGGGTTATATGCATTATTTTGTTGTTTTAAGTGAAATAAAATGTTATTTGCTTTGATAATAATTTCGCATGCTTCAAATAAATATGTGTTTTATGATTTTTGTTGGTTATCATGGTTGAATCTTGTGAATAAATGCATCTATGTTTTGGTTATGTCACTCGCTTGCTTGATTTGGTTGACTTGTTAGAATAAATTGATGATTGGCCATTAAACTTGCAAATATTCAAACCTATGTTGTTAATTGTGAAATTTGTGATTTGAGAAAAATGAATTTGGGTTTTTGGTTCATTTATGATCCACAAATGATCTTGGGTCATGCTAAGTTGGCAAGAGATAGGTTACTTCAACCTTGATGCCTATGCTTGTAAGCATTTAAAAATTCAATTCCCATTTGATGTGTTTGTGAAATGTGAGCAAAAAGGGGTCTATAAACAATTGAATTTGCGCACATGATTGGTCTCCAATGACCTTGATGCATCCTCAAGTTTAATCATGCTTTCTTTGCTCTTTGAGTTTATTGTAAATTGTTGTTTGAAGCTTGTGAAGTTGCGGCAAAGGATAGGCTCACTTAACCTTGATGCACATGCATTTTGCATATTCATGCATTCTTACCTATTCTTGCATCCTTGCCTACTCATGCATTCTTGAATTGAAGCTTGGTACTCCATGCTTGATATACTTGTTTATGTGCTTGTGGTGCATTAAAATGTTGAATTGGTGTTCACAATTTGCTTGTTTTGATTTCCACCAATTGTTACTCGTTAGTAACTCTCCAAAACTTCAAAACCATGTTGCATACAAAGAACAACTTGTTACTCGTTAGTAACGTTCCAACTTCAAAATATTTTTTTTGCATTTACATAATCATTGATAAACAACTTCACCTCTTCTCAAAACAATTCCAAACTCTTTTTCACAAATCAAACCTTGTTGAGGATAATGCGAAGCCTTTGCTTGCACGATTGTCAACAATGGGGTGCTAGTGGTGATCACTTGGAGTCTTTGCTCAATTGATTATCATGAACACTCACTTTTCAAAAGAACTCTCATTTCACAAATTAAAAACTTTGTTGAGGATAATGCGAAGCCTTTGCTTGCACGATTGTCAACAATGGGGTGCTAGTGGTGATCACTTGGAGTCTTTGCTCAATTGATTATCATGAACACTCATTTTTCAAAAGAACTCTCATTTCACAAATTAAAAACTTTGTTGAAGATAATGCGAAGCCTTTGCTTGCACGATCGTCAATAATGGGATGCTAGTGGTGATCACTCGAAACCTTTGTTGTTTGATCACTGTGAACATTCAATTTTCACAATTAAACAACTAAAAAATAAAAACCTTTTCTCGACAACCAAGAACTACGTTGCTTTGATTCCCTCCCCGGGATACGTAGGCACGGTGCCCTCCCGTCAAGAGCAAAAGATTAAATTTTCCTTAAGTTTTTCCATAAAGTAAGGAGAGATAAAGAGAGATAAAAACAAAGCATTTCTTAAATCAACCTTTTAAATCACACGTCAAATCGAGGTTCCCTTTCAGTAGAAAGGATGTGTGGGGTGCTCGTACCTTCCCCATGCATAACCGACCCCCGAACTCAAATCTCGTGGTTCCAAGGACCATTGTCTTTCAAGAAAGGTTTTTTCAATGTTTTACCTCTAAAAAAATATTGGTGGCGACTCCAATTCACGTTGTGCGAAGAGAAATCCCTCCAAAGGATTTTTCGGGGTGCAACAGCATGACAACAAACCTGGCCGAGTGCATTAATAATGTCTTTAAGGGGGTGCGCAATCTCTGTATCCGTTCATTGATAGATGCAACATATTTCAGGATAAATGAGATATTTGTCAAAAGGGGCACGCAAGCACAGGCAATGTTGGAGTCTGGAACAATTTACTCCAAAAATTGTTGGAAAAAATTGAGCAAAAGAGGCAGTCTCAAACACGCATAACGTGGCAACGCACGATCGTGCCCAACAATTGTTCCAAGTCGAAGAACAACCACAAAGTGGTAGACCTACAAGCACATTCGTGGTGGACTTCAAAGCAAGGATGTGTGAGTGAGGGGAATTTCAGGCACTTCACTTCCCTTGTTCACATGTGATCGCAGCATGCTCAAAATGTCGTTACGGCCACATGTGCTTCGTGCCTCCATAATACACAATGCAAAATGTATTCAATACATACTTTGTGGAGTTCCCACCATTGACAACTAAGTTGTCATGGCCTAATTTCAATCAGGCATGGCAATGGGGCGGGGTGGGGACGGGTTTTACATTCCCCATCCCCACCCCCGAATCCCATATAGTTCCCTGTTTCCCTACCCAAACCCAACGGGGATGAATTATTGATCCCCATCCCCGTATCCAACGCGGTGAAATCAATTTATTAAATGAAAAAATAGATTTTACTTGTCCCAAACCCACAAATTATCCCATACCCGAGCCTACTCCCAAACCCATCCCAAATCCAAAATTTAACATAACAACATAAAACTAATGCAAGACAACTAATAGCCAAAATATCAATGTTCTAAATTAACCGATAATCCAAATTATTAAAACAATAACATAACCAAGTACAAATTAGGGTTAGCTCTTTGAGGGTTTCTAATATAAGATGAGTAATAATGTAATTTCATACATTCGGACGGGTTCGGGGTGGGGATCTATGTCCCCATTCCCCACCCCGTCCCCATTTTGTATTTCGGGGAAAACCCAAACCCAAACCCAAGCCCAGTCAAAGCGGGGAAAACCCGTCAAATAGGGTCGGGTTTGGGCGGGTCCCCAAGGGTACGAGTTTTGTTGCCATGCCTAATTTCAATGATATAGAACTACAACATGATCCAACTAAACAAAGAGATAAAAAGGGTCGTCCACAGTCTACCCGTATTCGGACGGAGATGGATCAAGGAGAAAGGGAGGCGGAACCACATAGTGTTCCTGGTGTTCCCAGGAACACCCAAACATCCAAGCAAAATTGGTAATACCCCCAAATTTTACGCAATATGTCAAGGGTTCGAGTCCCACGGAACCTACTTTTACAGTTTCTTTTCTTTTAAACTACTGCCTATTGAAACGACGTCGTTCCACGCACGCCCTTCTTCAGTAACGTTTCCCACCTTCACGCACGCCCTTCTTCTTCAGTAACGTTTCACGCACGCTCTTCTTCTCACGAACCAAATTTTCACGCACAGTCCTTCTTCTTCTCTAATTCATCAGGTATTTCCTTCTCTGTTTCTTGATTTCGCTGGTTCTGAATTCCACAATCCCTAAATTCGTTAAATTCCTTTTTCAGTTCTTCTCTATTTTGATTAAATTTGGTTTTGTTCTTCTCTGGTTTGTTAAATTTGTTTTCATTTCTATTTTGAGATTCAACGATTTTTCTTTCTGTTATTTCATTTCTGTTATTTTGTTTCTGTTTGGACTTTGGTGATTCAATCATTCAAGGGTTCAATGACATCGAAGCAAGACATCAATGGAGTCCAATGTTACTAGGAATTCAATCAAGGATTCAATCATTCACGCACAATGGATTATTTCTGTAATCTGTTTGGTGTGATTTAGCAATTTGTTGCTTTGTTTGGTGATTGATTATTTGTTAATTGATTTGTTACTTTGTTTGGTGTTTGATTATTTGTTACTTTGTTTTTTGATTTTTTATTGAATAGGATGCTTAGGTATTTTTCCAAGAAACCCAAAGTTCCACCACCAAATCCGCAACCGCTTCCACAAGATCATGACCAACCAATTCCACCACCAATTCCACAAGATCATGACCAATCAATTCCACCACCGATTACTCAAATTCGTGAACTCACAGATGATGATATTAAAGAGAAATGGGCTTATTTGGAGATGGATCCCTCGAAAAGAAAACAAATTCTTGAGTATCATCCAAATGTGCAAGATGAAGTGAGAAGAGCTTACCTTTTAAATGGTCCTAACCAAATACGTTTGACCAAGTATCCTGTTACAAAGATTTCGGGGAAAAATCGTAGTTTTTATGCAAGTTGGTTTGATGAATATAATTGGTTTGATGAATATAATTGTTAGAGTACACTGTTAAAAAGTAGTATCTTCTTGTGGTAACCTTCAAATTGATGTGCCAGATATGGATTCACAACATGTGAAACATAACAAGTCCAAGCGTCGTTCTCCGTTGGTCACAAATTTGCATTATTTCAAACATGATTGCTTCTTGGGTATCATAGATTTAGTGTTGAAAGAGTTGAATGAACGATTTACTCCTGAAAATATTGAGTTGTTGCATTGTGTAGCATGCTTGAGTCCTTGTTATTCATTTAAAGCGTTTGATTCAAAATCACTTGTGAGGTTAGCGAGATTGTATCTAGCTGACTTTGATGATGTTGATGATGTGGAGTTGTCTAGCCAACTTGATAATTATACTACCTCCGTCCCATTTTATAAGTTGTTTTAGCAAAATGAATTTGTCCCAAATTAACTGTTGTTTTACATTTCCAAGAAAGAATCTAACATGTTTTTCCCTTATTGCCCTTAGTAATCATTACAACTTTTTACATTTAATAAATGATTCACGTTTATCTATGTAGAGAGATAAAGGGTTAAATAGTAATTTGGACAATACTTTTTATAAAATCTAGACTACCAATCATTTTTCTTAATATGTGTGCAACAACCTTAAACTGCATATAAAATGGGACGGAGGTAGTATTAATTAGGAGTGTTAAAGGTGATGATAGATTTTCCAATTTGAGGGGGCTCTCAGATCTTTCCAAGACTCTTGTACAAACAAAGAAGAACAAGACCTATAGATTTGTATATAGGCTTCTGAAATTAGCTTTATCTTTACCGGTGGCAATCGCAACTGTTGAGCGAGTATTTTCAGGAATGAAGTATGTGAAAGATGAATTGAGAAGCAGAATTTCCAACCCTTGGCTTAATGATTGTTTGGTGACATTTGTGGAGAAGGATCTTTTTAGCAAAGTCGATGATTTAGACATCATCAAACGCTTCTAGGCTATGAGAAAGAGGAAAATTCAATTAAACTTGGATTAAAATGTACTTTATTTTGGAACATTACTTTATCGTTGATATTTTTTTTGAACATTACTTTATCGTTGTTTTTTTTTGTATAATCGTACAAATGTTAAATCTTTGAAAAAAAAAAGGAACACCCTATTCTAAAATCCTGGATTCGCCTCTGCCCGCACCAATGGAAGTGGTATTTGTAGAAATGAGGGTCATAACAGAAAGAACTGCCCAAACCGCAATCTAGACTAGTCACATTTTAAACCTTTGTAATCTCGTACTAATTAAATAAATACAGCTATTTCCATATTTCTATTTTAGCGTCAATTATTTTTTTGATTTACCATTAATTATCAAATTATTTTAGAAATAACAAAATTAATTTTTAAAATTAATTTTAGAATTTAATTAGGTTTATATATATATATATATTAATATAAAAGAAATTCAAAAATAAAAAAAACAGTTCAGAAGTCTCTCCCACAAGGGGCGACTTCTGCACTGTAAAACAAAAAAAATTGCAAAATTGCAGTGTAGAAGTCTCTACCTCATAGGGCGACTTCTAACCTAAAAAAAGTGCTCTACTTTGATAATTAATCTAAAATGTGTTCTATTTTGTTAATTTTTTTGGTATAGGTTCGTTTTTTTGCCTCTCCTTCAATCTCTCTTTCTTGAAAATACAAAATAACAAAAAATTTCAACTTCTTTCTCTTTCTTCAACCTCTCTTTCCTTCTTCAACCTCTGGAAAAAAGCTTTCAGTGGCCATGGAAATTTCTCAAAAAACTCTCTTCTTTTCTTCCTATTAACCCGTCACAAGCTACCTGCTGAAACCGCATAAACCATGAAACCGAACCTACATAAACCGTAAAACCTAACAATCGAAACTGGGCCTGTGTATCCCAATTGCGGGTTGTTTCGGATCGGTGCTTTTGGGCTCAAATTCGCCCAAGCCCGATCGGTATCCACTTATACTTGGCAGACCTCGAGGTTGGTGTTGTCAGAGAATCTATTCAAGCATTTTGCGGCCTTGACTAGTATTTATCCTATATTTTTATTCATTTATTCAAATGATGGAGATACCCAGCATCGATGAATTTACATTTTCTGTTTTGTCCATGCCTATACTTAGACATGTAACGTGTACCTGTCTAGGCTTATTAGATTGACTAACTTTCTCCACGATATTTGGTGAATGGAGGTATCTATTTGGGAACATATATTGTGCACACAATTAACATGTCCAGATTGGTACGTTACATTTCCAAAAATTACAGAAATGGCATTTGACAATATTAGAAATTTCTTTGTAAATGGGTCTCTTGTCAAATGGCATTCTACTACATAAATGGAATTAGAGACTTTCTTTGTCGCCAGAAATTACAGAAATGGCACTCAACTACGGAAACTCTCAAAAAAGTCTCTTGTCACCAATAATTACCATTATCTCAAGTAAGTAGCTCAGTTGGCGAGCTAAGGGATACCGAAGGAGTGCACCAAACACTGGCGGAGGCAGGGGTGGCCCAGCAGGGCCATGGCCCACCCAGTAAAAAAAACAATTTTTTTCATATAGGGAAAATTACTTAAATACCCTTATTTTTTTAAAAGAGCCACACAAATCCTCTTCCTCTCACAACTTGACAGCACATCATCAGTTAATTAGATACTTCTTTTTCTCGTTTCAACTCTCGCGCGCAGAGAAGAGAAGAAGAAGAAGAAATAGAAAACCAAACCAGCTTTCATCCTCTTCTCAAAACCAGTAATTACTAAACCGATTTCTTTCTTTTTTGCACAATCCTCTCACGTTTTCTCTTCTTCAGTCATCGTTCCTCACTATTCATCGTCGTTCATCGCAGTTGCTCGTCGTCGTTCATCGTCGTTGCTCGCCGTCGTTCATCGTTGTTGCGTGTCGTCGTTCCTCGCCGTCAATCTCGTCATTCCTCAACACAAGTTTATTTTAGTGGCCCACTGTTAGCCTATAATTTCGACAAGCTTCATTTAAAATAGTCAACAGGGTTTGACTTATACTTTGACATAGATCAGAGGATTTCGACAAAGATCATGTTCATGGCAGATTCGACAAGCTTCCAGAAGAAAAAAAACAAAAACAAGAAAGAGGAAAATGAACACAAGCTTCGACAGACAGAAGACTAAGTAGTTATGCGCTGAAAAGCTAGTAGTTGGTCGAAAAGAGGAGCAGTTACCAACATTTTTATAACTGTTTTTGAGGACAGTTTCTGCTCCTCCCACTTATAAATAGTAGTTTCTGAGAAGAAACAGGGGTCACAAAAACTCATATTTTACTTCTCACGCTCTAACTTCCGCATTCAAGAGAAAAACGAGTCAGAGAAACAATGTATGAATTTGTGCACCATTTCCTTTAACTTTAATGCAATTTTAATTTGTTTTTCTTTCATTTTACTTGTTTTTATCATTCAAGTTCTTCTTCTCTGAAATACTCTGATAACTTCGCGCGAAGGAATCAGTTATTTCTTTCTTCTTTTTCTGGTTAAAACGCGAGACAATTCAAGAACATCATAATAAACTATAAACTCTAAGCACAAATGGTCTTAGGATTCACTGGTTGATCCTGCAAGTTAACCAAATTGGAGACCAGCGGTGTTTACCAAAATCCCAGGTAAACAAATTGGCACGCTCGGTGGGACATTTGTGTCAAGTATTAAAGTATTACTTTAATATAATCCTTTGAAGTTAACTGTGCATGCGCTTAAGAAGTGGTAAATCTCTGTCAGAGATGACACGTTCTAGTGCAAGTTTTTCAAATGCACAAGTGGGCTTGAAAATGCGTCTACCAATGTTGCTAATCCAGTAACCACCATGGGAGTAACTGCTCCGTTGCCTTCGACAGGCATGGCTGCTGTGATATCGTCTGTGCCTAACACTTTATCAACAATGGCCACCACAGTGACCACACAGCCTATTGAAATGGTATCTATGCCACAAACGATGGGAATGTCTAGCCCTTATATGATTAGTGGGCACATGCCATTTAGCATGCCCATGGTTGGTCGAAATTTCCCCTATGGCATGCCAACTGCCATGATGGTAGGTTTACAAACGAACTCATCAACATATGCAGATAATGTGATGAATAGTGGGTTTTCCCTTACGCATACTTCCCCAGAGGGCATTTATGGTCGAAATGCCCAACCCTCATTAACCACAGCATCTTTGTTGGCCTTGAGGCAACAAATAGATGATGCTAATCATGATATGGTTAATATGTTAACCCAGCAAATTGGTACAGTGTTCAATCCTTTGATACATGATACCAATATTAGTTATCAAGCATTGGCAACCCAAATGGGTCGAATTGCTGATTTCTTTGGCACCCCTAGAATACAAAATCAGCCAATGCCCCAAGCCCAACCTATGAGGCCTGTCGAAATTCCTTTAGAAAGCCCTAACATTGAATTGCCTAGAAATCAAGGGCAAACACAAGCTGTCGAATAACCCATACAAAGGTTGGTCGAAAATGCACCTGATGTAGTGTTGGTAAATAGAAATCAAAATGCTGACGAAGTAGTCAGACAAGTACAACAAAATAATTTTGGAGCACAAAATAACTTAGCTAATTTTGCCGAAACAATTTTAGCCCAAAATGGCCTTAACTTAGGTATGCATAGGGCAAATTTTGTTTCTCCTTTGTCTGAATATGTTTTACAAAGTGAATTTCCAAGGGGTTGGAAAATCCCTAAGTTCACTAAGTTTGCTGGGGAAACCAATGAATCCACTGTCGAACATATTGCTCGTTATTTATCCGAGGCTGGAGACTTAGCCCAAAATGAGAATTTAAGAATGAAATTTTTCCCTAATTCTCTAACAAAGAATGCTTTCACTTGGTTTACTACTTTACCCCCACATTCCATGTTTAATTGGAACCAATTAGAGAAAGCTTTCCACGAGCAATTCTACATGGGACAATGTAAAATTAGTCTCAAAGAATTGGCCAGTGTTCGACGCAAAATGGCTGAATTTGTGGATGATTATCTCAACAGGTTTAGACTTCTCAAAGCAAGGTGCTTCACTCAAGTGCCTGAACATGAGCTAGTCGAAATGGCTGCTGGTGGCTTGGATTATTCCATCAGGAAAAAGCTAGACACTCAACATTTGAGAGACATGGCTCAATTGGCTGATAGAGTTAGGCAAGTCGAAAGTTTGAAAGCTGAGAAATCTAGAACTAATAGGTTTCATAATAAAAAAGACAAAGTTGCCTATGTCGAAATTAAAGATGAAGGACAAGAATTCGACATCTCCTATGAGGAGGTCGAAGAAGAGGTCAATGTTGCTGAGTTAAAACCTGGACCTCCATATACTTCTACATTGCTAAAACCTTCAAATGGTAAAAATCCTGTCGAACCTAAAAACGACAAATTCGTTGCAAAAACATATACTTTTGATGTTACTAAATGCGACGAAATATTTGATTTGTTAGTTAAGGATGGTCAGATTTTGGTTCCTAAGGGACTAAAAACACCACCATTAGAACAAAAGCAAAAAAGAGGTTTTTGCAAATACCATAATTTTTTGGGTCATAATACTTCTCGTTGTGTTCTTTTCAGGGATTTGGTGCAAAAGGCACTCAACGAAGGAAGGCTAAAATTTGGTGACAAACCAAAGGCACCAATGAAGATCGATGCTGATCCTTTGCCTGATGCTGAGGCAATGTATACTGAGGTGAGCATCAACATGGTCGAAACCTCTGAAACTGTGCCTGGTAAAGCCAATATGAAGAGAACTACCATAAGTTCAAAGATGGATGTCGAAATGGTCATTGAAGGCCAAGAAGATGACAAAGTGAAAGCAGTGTACCCAAAAGCTGAAGAGGAATTGGTTGATTTCCTCAATCGTTGCAAGCTAAGCAACTCAGAAGTGATGCTGTGCCCAAGGTGCAGTGCTGTTTTTGACAAGGAGGCTGCTAAAGAACTTGAAGAGTTCAAGCCTCAAATGAAGCGCAAAGGTAAATGGGTGGATAAAAGGCCCAAGTTTGATTTTGCTGATAGGAGAATTCCCTACATGGTTACTTCGACCAAAACTCCTGGAAGAGGAAAGCTGAGTACTTATGTTCCTCCTTCTGGTACTCCTGTCGAAAAGTGGGTACATTCTGGTAGAAGAGACAAAGCCATATACCACACTGGGGGAAATGCTATCCATCGAATTAGGCCACCTAAACTGGTCGAAGGTAACACAAGTGATGTTAACCAAAACAAGGCAACTGAAATCAAGAAGTATGCCTATAGTAACAACTACAAAGGGAAGAATCCTATGACAAGAACTCAATGGCGAAGGTTTCAACGCCAAAAGAAGGCTGATGCTCTTGCTGCAGGTAAAACAACGACCTCAAACAAAGGGAAAAGTAAAGAGGTAATCTTACCTTCGACTGAAGTGGTTAGGAAACCAGCCACTGAGAGAATTTTTCCTCCTCTTTCTGAAATTAAGAAAGGCTTCAAAACAGAAGACCATAATTTAGAAGAGGAGTTAGATTCTTCCTTTGCTGATTCTGGGTCAGAGCTTGACGTGCTATCTGGGGTCATCTCAATTTTACCAATTGAGTATGATGTGGTTTCTGAGGTTAATGATGTCGAAGAAGATTTCGACGAGGAAACTACATATAAACCCATATGCTACTATGTGTTGAAGAATGGCTGCATCGAAGAGCAACATGCTGTCTTTGAAAGGCCAGATTGTGGCATGATGAATCACCTCAAGCCACTATTCATTCAAGCCAAGGTCAACAATGTGGGAATCAACAAGGTCCTTGTTGATGGTGGTGCTGCTGTGAATTTGATGCCTCAACATTTGCTAAGAAGAATTGGCAAATGTGACACTGATTTGAGGCCACATAATGTGGTTCTCACTAATTATGAAGGCAAAACTGGCCATTCACTTGGGGCCATTGAAGTCGAATTAGCAGTAGGTAGCATCAAAAGGCCAACTTTGTTTTTGGTAATACCCTCCAAGGCAAACTACAACTTGCTGCTTGGAAGAGAATGGATACATGGAGTGGGGGAAATCCCTTCGACTGTGCACCAAAGGCTCATTAATTGGAGAGAAGATGGGTTGGTTGAAAACATTGAAGGTGACCAAAGTTATTTCAAGGCTGAAGTGAATACGATCACCAACAAGAACTTCGACAAGCAACTGGCAAATATCTCTCCATGTTCTTCTTCCAATGCTGGGTTCATTGAGCAAGACAATGTCTTCTCCTCTGTCAACCTTCACCCAAATTATGGTTTCATTTGGGAAAGGGAAATCAGTGATGAGGAGAATAGACCAAGAGGCTTTGTTAAGCCTACTGGCTGGGATGGACCTTGAAATGATTATAAAGCCCAACGCATGGGAAAGAATTACGGCCTATGTGGCCGAAAACAAAGAAAAAGTTATTCTAGAAGCTGAGTTACATCAAATGGTTGCTTTAGCCACAAAAGATAATAACAAAGAAATCATGGTCGAAACACAGAGACTTGATGGTGTCTATGATGATGAACCATTAGGATTTGAGAAAGATCCAATGGGTTCGACCAAGAAAATACAGGCACAAGATCCCTTAGAAGAAATTGATTTGGGAGATGGGTCAACAAGAAGACCAACATATATTAGTACAAAGATCAACAAAGATTGCAGAGTGCAGATTGTCAAATTGCTAAAGGAATACAAAGATTGCTTCGCTTGGGATTACAATGAGATGCCAGGGCTGAAAAGAGAGGTGGTTGAGTTGAAGTTACCTATTCGACCAGAGAAGAAGCCTGTGAAGCAAACACCAAGAAGATTTGCACCAGAAATCATGTCGAAGATCAAAGCGGAAATCGAAAGGCTATTGAAAAGCAAGTTCATCAGAACTGCCAGGTATGTTGATTGGCTTGCTAATATAGTTCCTGTAATTAAGAAAAATGGTACACTTAGAGTTTGCATAGATTTTAGAGATCTAAATAATGCTACTCCCAAAGATCAATACCCAATGCCTGTGGCAGAAATGTTGGTTGATTCAGCGGCTGGTTATGAATATTTAAGCATGCTTGATGGATATTCTGGTTATAACCAAATTTTTATTGCTGAAGAAGACATTTCAAAAACTGCATTTCGATGCCCAGGGGCATTAGGTGTTTATGAATGGGTAGTGATGCCATTTGGTTTAAAAAATGCTGGTGCTACATATCAAAGAGCTATGAACACTATGTTCCATGATTTTATAGAAAATTTTATGCAAGTCTATATAGATGACATAGCTGTTAAGTCTTCATCAGAAAATGGTCATTTAGATCATCTACGACTATCATTTGAAAGAATGAGAAAATATGGATTGAAAATGAATCCACTCAAATGTGCCTTTTGTGTAAGTGCAGGTGATTTCTTAGGCTTTGTTGTGCACAAAAAAGGCATTGAAATAAATCAAAACAAGACGAAAGCTATCATGGAAACACAACCTCCTTCAACAAAGAAAGAATTACAGTCATTATTAGGAAAGGTCAATTTCCTTAGAAGATTTATATCAAATCTAAGTGGCAAGACTCAAATATTCTCGCCATTACTTCGACTGAAGAAGGATGATGTTTTCAAGTGGGATGTCGAACATCAAGTAGCTTTCGACGAGATCAAGACATATCTGATGAACCCTCCTATTTTATTGCCTCCCCTATTAGAAATAAGACAATGAAATTGTATATAGCAACATCAGAGTTGTCAATAGGGAGCATGTTAGCACAAGAGGATGAAAATGGTGTAGAAAGGGCCATATATTACCTCAGTAGTGTTTTAAATGATTCTGAAACTAGATATCACCCTATTGAAAAATTGTGTTTATGCTTGTATTTCTCTTGTACCAAGTTAAAGCAATATATTAAGCCTGTTGATGTGTATGTTTATTCCCACTTTGATATTATTAAACATATGCTGTCGAAACCAATCCTACATAGTAGAATAGGCAAATGGGCTTTAGCTTTATCTGAGTATTCATTAACATTCCAACCTTTAAAGGCTATCAAAGGCCAAGTCGTTGCGGATTTCATCGCTGATCATTCAATATTTGAATCAGAAATTAACTTTGTGCACCTTCGACCTTGGAAATTGTACTTCGATGGCTCCAGCCATAAAAATGGGTCTGGTGTTGGGATGTTAATCATTTCACCTAAAGGGATTCCAACTAAATACAAGTATAAAATTAAAGAAAGTTGCTCCAATAATGAGGCTGAATATGAAGCCTTAGTAGCAGGACTTGAAATTCTGTTAAACTTGGGGGCAAAACAGGTTGAAATTAGAGGTGATTCTGAATTAGTAATCAAACAATTAACGAAAGAATACAAGTGCATTAAGGAAAATTTGATTACCTACTTTATTGCTGCCAATACTTTATTGAAACGTTTCGACAGTGTTGATATTCAACACGTGCCTCGTATTGCAAATCAAGAGGCCAATGATCTGGCACAAATAGCTTCTGGTTATAAAGTTTCTAAAGAAAAATTAACAGAGCTAATCGAAATTAAAAACAAGTTAATTTCGACAGCAATGACACAAGAAACCTTGTCAGGGAAAAAACTGGAGGAGGCAGAGAACTACTCTTTAGCCTTAAGTCAATTACCTCCAAGTGAAAGTGAAAATTTTATTGAAAATTTTAATGATGAAGTTTCCAACAAAGGTTATTGTGATAATGTGTTTGAAGTTTTTGCCATTGACAGTATGTCAAATGATGATTGGCGAAGACAAATTGTTAACTACTTGGAAAATCCAACGGGGATAACCGATAGAAAAACCAAGTATAGAGCTTTAAGTTATGTGATCATAGGCAATGAGTTGTTTAAGAAAACCCCTGAAGGAGTTTTACTCAAGTGTCTTAGTGAAAATGAGGCATACTTGGCAATATCTAATACTCACAGTGGAACTTGTGGAGCTCACCAAGTAGGCCATAAAATGAAATGGCTCTTATTTCAACAAGGTGTCTATTAGCCGACTATGTTAAAAGATTGCATAGAGTTTGCCAAAGGATGCCAAGAATGTCAAAAGCATGCAGGAATACAACATGTACCTGCAAATGAATTGCATTCTATTGTAAAACCTTGGCCATTCAGGGGATGGGCTTTGGATATAATTGGTGAAATTAAACCAAATTCGTCGAAAGGCCATCGTTTCATATTAGTAGGAATAGATTATTTCAATAAATGGGTGGAAGCTGTTCCTTTAAACAATGTTAATCAAGAAGCAGTGATTAATTTTATTCAAGACCATATATTATATAGATTTGGTGTGCCTGAAACTATCACCACAGATCAAGGTTCAGTTTTTATTGGTCAGAGAATGGTCGAATTTGCTGCTGAAAATGGTTATAAATTGTTAAGTTCGACACCATATCATGCTCAGGCAAATGGTCAAGTTGAAGCAGCCAACAAAATTATTGTTAATTTGATTAAAAAACATGTTGGGCAAAAACCCAAGAATTGGCATAGGACACTTAACCAAATTTTATGGCCGTGTCGAACATCTCCCAAAGAGTCAATCAATAGTACTCCTTTTAAACTTGTTTTTGGGCATGATGCAATATTGCCAGCAGAGATTTGTCTCCAATCAACTAGGATTCAAAGACAATTTGAAATCCCATCTGATCATTATTGGAATATGATGTTAGATGAATTAGTTGATTTAGATGAAGATAGGCTAAGTGCATTAGATATGCTCACAAGACAAAAAAAAGAGTGGCTAAGGCCTATAACAAAAGAGTCAAATTGAAGACTTTCGACGTGGGAGATTTAGTTTGGAAAGTTATCTTACCTATGGATAGAAAAGATAGAGTCCTTGGTAAATGGTCCCCAAGTTGGGAAGGACCATTCAAAATTTTACAAGTCTATTCAAATGGCGCATATGAAGTCGAAGAGATTGGCGCTGATGAAAGAATTTTGCGTATAAATGGCAAATACTTGAAAAAGTATAAGCCAACATTGCAAGAAGTTAAAATAACGCTGGAATAAAGATAAAGAAAGCGTAAATACGTGGCATTCAAAAGAAATTGTGATTGCCATATGAGCATTGTCAGAATTACAAGCAAAACGTAAATCATTATCAAAATGGTTAAAGTATTACGACAGGAAAATGAATCTATATTATTACAAAATGACTTTTGATTTCAAGTCATTGAACAAAGCTTTAGCTTTGGAGATCTTCCTGTTGAGGAAATTGCCATCTTTGGTTAGCTTTTCGACAGTGGCATTGCAGCGTTCAAGTTCTTCTAAGTGTTTAAGGCAATTGGTGGTTTCTTGGTCAATTTGGTCCTTAATTTTTTTTCTGCAGGAGTCAAAGACCCTAAAAGGGTTCCTTTCTTCTCTTCCAATGCTTGAATTTTCGACTGCAATCTGGCTATACTCTCTTGATGTGTCTTGATCTCGGCATTGCAGTCCTCGATAGCCTTCATCTCAGCTTCTGACTTGGTCTTCAAGGAGGCAAAGCTAGCATGAGTGGCATCAACAAGTGCTGCCACTTCTGCCTTGCGTTTCGACTCAAGCTCTAGAAGATTGTCATGATCCCTCTTTTTCTGTATATCTTGAGCAAGTTGTTCGAAAAGAGGCTGGACAGCTAAGACAAAGTCACTAACAGATTCATCAAGGACTCCATCAACAGCAAGTTCAGCCAATTTGTGGAGTAAATCCTTAATCTGAAAAGCAGAACGTGGAAGGCCACGTGGTACACCAATGTAGGAATAACGCCAACAACATTTAACAGTGATGACGTCAGGTAGGTGAAATATTCCGATCAAGTGTAAAACCTATTTCGACATTGAATTCAAAAATGCCCTCTTTCTTCCTTTGCCTTAAGCTCAGTCGAAAAAGACATTTTTGGGGGGCAATTTGTTAGCCTGTAATTTCGACAAGCTTCATTTAAAATAGTCAACAGGGTTTGACTTATACTTTGACATAGATCAGAGGATTTCGACAAAGATCATGTTCCGGGCATATTCGACAAGCTTCCAGAAAAAAAAAACAAGAAAGAGGAAAATGGACACAAGCTTCGACAGACAGAAGAATAAGTAGTTATGCGCTGAAAAGCTAGCAGTTGGTCGAAAAGAGGAGCAGTTACCAACATTTTTATAACTGTTTTTGAGGGCAGTTTGTGCTCCTCCCACTTATAAATAGTAGTTTCTGAGAAGAAACAAGGGTCACAAAAACTCATATTTTACTTCTCGCGCTCTAACTTCCGCATTCAAGAGAAAAACGAGTCAAAGAAACAATGTATGAATTTGTGCACCATTTCCTTTAACTTTAATGCAATTTTAATTTGTTTTTCTTTCATTTTACTTGTTTTTATCATTCAAGTTCTTCTTCTCTGAAATACTCTGATAACTTCGCGCGAAGGAATCAGTTATTTCTTTCTTCTTTTTCTGGTTAAAACGCGAGACAATTCAAGAACATCATAATAAACTATAAACTCTAAGCACAAATGGTCTTAGGATTCACTGGTTGATCCTGCAAGTTAACCAAATTGGAGACCAGCGGTGTTTACCAAAATCCCAGGTAAACACCCACCCGACTTTTTCAGTCTAGCTCCGCCTCTGGTGCAGTAGCTACTATATTAGTATATAACATGTCAGGATCACCAAGTTCTCTAGCCAATCCAAAATCAACAAGCTTGATTATCTTTTTAGATTTATCAATCAACATATTCTTTGTTTTCAAATCTCTGTGGATAACTCTTAGTTTTCTCCAGTTCATGAAAATTTTCAATCCCCATAGTTGGATAGTTAAACAGTTGAAGATAAATGTGTGTGTGTCTGTGATCACTGTGTTGTGACGATTTGTTCATTTTCTCATTCCATCAATGAATGAGACCAACTTCTTGTAATGAATTCTGGTCCATGTTATACTACCTGTATCAAGATTTATCTGGTGAAGTTCTTGAAGGTTTTCTTGCCACTATCCTGCCATGTGTTTATGCATCTAAATGGCAAGGTCCCTGAAGGTGATCATGAGTATATAGTTGTTGGATTTTCCAGTATATGTAAGGTTGGTTCCTCTTCTCTCAAGACGTTGACATTGTTGGATTGCTACAAAATTGGGGATAAAACCATTTCTTCTTTGGCTGAATTTGCATTAATCTGGAGACTTTGATAATTACTTGTTGCTGATATTTGCCTTGTTATTTTGGATTTGGTGGACATGTTAATTAGCGTTAATTGGATTGATTCTGCTGATTCTTCCTTGTTACCAGAAGTGTCCTAATATTGTTGACCTTTATACTTCAACTTGGCTGCTAGAGAGGGATTTCATGGTAATCATTCCAGCCTGCTCCAGTGGCATTTTCTGAAGCATAACAGTTTGTTGCTGCTTCAATGATAGTTTGCCTTAATTGGCATTGTTTGATTCTCGCTTCCTTCGCGTGGTTATAGCATTGTTGCTTCCTCCGAGTGGTTATAGCATTTTTGCCTTAGGGCTTTTATTTTCGCCGATGTATTTTCGGCATCTCTCATGTAATTCTCTTTTGATTTGATGTATTTTTGTATTGTTCATTCCAAGCTAGAAGTCTTGTGAATGTCTTCTAGCTTGCGGGGGACTATTAGATGTATAGCTTGTTAGTAATTAGTGAGTAAGCTAGTAGTTAGTTTATGCCTATATAAAGAGGCTTCATGTAATCATTTCGTATAACTCTTATCATTTGTATCAATTCATTTTAATGAATATTTGATCTCTTAATCTTTTCTCTCTTATCTTCAATGGATGCCATATTATTCAATAAGAATTAAGGGAGATTTAGAGAGAGAGAGTGTGAAGGAGAGAACTCAAGTTTATTTTTGCATTTACGACATTGTATATGGAAAATTCGTTACACATATTAAACAAGTAAAAGTAATGTTTTGTTTCAAAAAAAAAAGTAAAAGTAATGTTTTTTAAGCATGTCCGAATAATATAATTTATCTTTTAAACTTCGAATTCTAAGAATTTTTAGTTTTTTTTGAAACATATAATATTTTGTGCTTCAACACTGCCGGTGTTAAGGAATAACACAGTGCTATTATTTATTTCAATATAAATAAATAAATATATCATAAGTAATATAAATCATGAGTTTGTCTATATAGGCTTACAACTAGGACCAATAAGAAAAAGCCACACACATCTCCAAATAAATACGTGGCATCCACCTCAACTTTTATTGAAAATTAATTTCGAAATATATCTCAAAAATAAAGAATCAAGGGATCAAACCCCCTTCCTCACACCGGCACCTTCCAACACTAACCATTTGACTAACCACGTTTTGTTGTAATTGAGGCGTATTATAGAATATATACCCTTTTTTTTCTTTTATTTCTAGCAAAACCTATTACCTAATTATATTTATTTATATGTATTTTAATACTTATATATTACATTTATATATCATATTTATTTGACATCTAATATTTTGTATCATTTTCCATTGATTTTAGATTCTATATATTTATTAACTAGAATGTTATTAAATATGAGTAATTTTATTGCTTTTCAAATTTGTTTTTAATTCAAAATTATATTAAATTTAAAAATATTGACTTATAATATCTTACATTTTTCTAATTCTCATATTAATTTAAAACCAAATTTATTGATATCGAGTCATGTGGGTCAATTAGTGACCCCTCGGTTCGACCATTGACCCAATGACCCAGTGACCTGCTCGGGTTGATCACCAGGTGGGTTTTAATAACATTGATTAGAGTTGACAGTTTCAAAAAAACAAAAACAAGTAATGAATACAATGCTAATTTTGTGGATCCAGTAATGAATACAAAGCTAATTTTGTGGATCCAATCTCTCTCTCGACAATCTCTCTTCATCTCTCATTCGCACATTCCTCTTCCTTCTTTTTCTCTCATTTTCTATCACAAAATTTCAATCTTTTTTTGATGAACTACAAAAGTTTGTCCTTCATCTCGTCTTTCATCTTGATCAACTTAAAACGCAAAGCAACGAAAGAAGAAAATCAGAAGAAACAGAGCACTGCATTTCTCTCTCTCCATGGACCATAACTCCTTCTATCTTCCTTCGTTAGGATTTCGTTTTTCCCTAAATTTCTGAAGAATTTCCTTCGTTAGCATCATAACAAAGTTGGCCACGATACTGTGTGAAGGATGAAGAACGATATTCGCCACTTCCACCGCCACAAGACGCCGACGTTCTAAACCACCACAACTTCTTCAGCACCTTACCGTGATTTGTTTTTGATTCTATTTCTTCTGTTGTAAAGTTTGTCTTTTTATCATGTCAAACTAAATGAGTTTTCTTTGCTTTTGCTTGGTAATATTTTTATTCTTTGAAGTTTTTGAAATTTTCTCCAATCATGTTCAAATGGTTTTTCCCCCTTCGACTTCTGTGATCATAAAGCTTTAGAGGAATTTTGGCAGTGCAGTATCTTTATGGCTAAAAAGATTTGGCTCTTGAAATCATAACATTGTTTTGGAGTACTTCCTAAGTTTATCAATTTTGCAATCATCTAATTTCAATAAATAGATTGAAGACTGTGCCTACAATATAGTCAACCTCCATAGTGAGAAATTAAGGATATAGTTGTTCTTACATTTGTATTGTATACAAGTATACTCCCCAATATATATAATCATACCCAGAATAGCAGATGTAGAAAATAGTGAGATATTGCTATAATAGTAACAAAAATGTGTTGATGCAGTGATGAAGGTACACCTATGGTTGTCCGGTTACGGAAGTGTTATTGTCACCCTTATTACGGAAGTGTTATTGTCACCCTTATAACTAAATTTTATATTAAAATATTAAATTATGATTTTTTAGTATACAATCTAATCTAATAAACGTGTCCTACTAAAATTTGTCATGCTGGGTTTATTTTCTAAGGTGTCCAAAGTAGTCAATTTTTTTGACATAATATACGTAAACATTCAACTGGCTCTTTCAGTGCATGTTATCTCTATTAGTGGAAGTTCACGATCATTCCATTTCATTTTTTTTTAAACATTCATAGATCAAAGTTACAAATGGCAAAACAAAGGGACTATACTGCTCTTTTTAATTTTACTGATCTAAATGACTGTATTTAGGGAGCCGGGATATAGGCTCACATCGACAAAATGTACATCTATAAGCATGACAGCTCTCTCCTTGAAGGGTTCGTATACAACATCTCTAAATTTGCAGTAGCTCTTAATTCTGGGAAGTATCGTGCGCGAGGCACGAGTACAGGCTGAATTTGAAGTTGCAAGCTATTATTATTATTGTTTTCCATGTGGGTCTTTTCCTCGAAAATCGATTAATACAATTCCAGAAAACGATATTAATATATATATATATATATATATATATATATATATATATATATATACGTTTTGACAAATAATTTAATATACAAAACTATGTATACCCGTGCAGCGCACGGGTCATATACACTAGTCTTTATAAATAAATGTTAATAATATATTTTGTCATGCTAAAATTTGTCATGCTGGGTTTATTTTCTAAGGTGTCCAAAGTAGTCAATTTTTTTGACATAATATCGTAAACATTCAACTGGCTCTTTCAGTGCATGTTATCTCTATTAGTGGAAGTTCACGATCATTTCATATCATTTTTTTTAAACATTCATAGATCAAAGTGACCAATGGCAAAACAAAGGGACTATACTGCTCTTTTTAACTTTATTGATCTAAATGACTGTATTTAGGGAGCCAGGATATAGGCTCACATCAACAAAATGTACATCTATAAGCATGACAGCTCTCTCCTTGAAGGGTTCGTATACAACATCTCTAAATTTGCAGTAGCTCTTAATTCTGGGAAGTATCGTGCGCGAGGCACGAGTACAGGCTGAATTTGAAGTTGCAAGCTATCATTATTTTTGTTTTCCATGTGGGTCTTTTCCTTGAAAATCGATTAATACAATTCGAGAAAACGATATTAATATATATATATATATATATATATATATATATATATACGTTTTGACAAATAATTTAATATACAAAACTATGTATACCCGTGCAGCGCACAGGTCATATACACTAGTCTTTATAAATAAATGTTAATAATATATTTTGCTAAAATTATTATAAAACATAATAGCTAAATTTTAGATAGTGTCCAGAGTATTTAATATCTTACGCAATGCACTTAAATATACAGCTTCTGTTTTTTTAATTCCTAAAAAAATTGTCAATTTTTTAAGTTACAAGTGAATGTCGACCCGTGGTGGCATGGATGAATCATACTAGTATATATATATTTAAGAATCTTAAAAATAAGGCACCAAATTTAAGCCTTGCACATAGCTTTTAAAATCTCAATGACGACCCTATATATCATATAATTAAGAGAAATTCAGAACAAAAATTCTATGATACTCTTGAATTTAATTTGTTGGGTAACCATATCGTATAGGCCAAATTAATTCAAAATTTTAATTTATTTTAAATGATTAAATATAAAATAAATAACATGTCATTAAGTGATTAAATTTTAGGCATGAAAACAAATAAAAAGTCATGTCTGATAGTGATCACCAATCCGAATCATAAGAAAATAAAAGACTTTGTAGATAAGAGTTTCACCTCTATTCTTTGCTTTGGTAACAAAAACGTAGAAGATTGCCAATAGGGTCAGAAGTACCACCGAGGCTGTGATTGAAACCACCAAGACTGTGATTTTCTTATGCTGCTCACGATTAGCATCTGCTTTTACAACCAAAGATAAACACACTTGTGATTATTCCCGAACAATATAAATAAAACAATACAAAAAATAATTCCAAGAGCTTAATTTAGTTACCAATATTAGAAGTATGATCAGTTCGAACAAATAGATCTTGACCACTTTGTGAAAGTCTTAAATCATTAAGATCACCAAACCAGATAGAACAACCAGTGTGTGTTTCCGAATCTAAATATGTATACGCTGTGCATGAACAATTCAACAAGCATATGTCTTTGCATTCATCAAGAGTCATGTTTTCATTTATCCAAGAATTTGTAGTATCTGGAAATCTCATGCCAACATGTTTATGAAATCCATCTCTATTTTTCACTCCACAACTCCAATTTCCACTGCGTACACATCCTTGTGACCATACCATAATATTCCATTGTTGAGGTGATTTAGGTTTAAATCCATCTAAACATTGACACATTGGTGTTCCATCAATAACACAACGTCCATTTGGTCCACATGCATTGTAAACATCACAACTATCTTGTGGCAAGGATTGATATATACTCCAGGTATTGGATTCAGGAGCCCATGACCATATAAGTCGTTGACGAACGGAGAGAGTTTCGTTCACAGTTAGTAGGGCAACCACAGAAGTATTCTTGAGTGTGTACATATAATAAACCTCTTGTTCATTGTTGGAAAATGTTAAATTATAATATGGATTATTCTTCACTCCGAGTCCGAATGCTGCACGAGATATAGGACCAGTTATTAATGGTCCATTTCTTGCATATTTGATTGAGCCCTTCCAAATTATACCTTCAGGATTGCTTGTAACTTCCATAGCATAAGATAAATCTCCTGAAGAGGGGTCATTCCAATTTTTCCATGCAGTGAGACGTCTTTTAAGACCTTTCTTTATGTTTGGACCATACTTCATTCCAGATAAAAGTGTATCAGTTGGATAGTCAAAGCTTTGCCACAAAAAACTTTCTTCTTCATTGTTGTTGTCTTTCTCATCTGAGTACAAAATTTGCATTGTTCAAGAGCTGAACAACGAGAGTTAAAGACTTTTTTGTTGTTGTGTTTGTTGACCATAGAATTGAATGATTATGGTTGAGGAGTACGAGGTTTCCTTCTTGACTTATGATCAACTTGCTGGATTTGTCTTTGATAGGATTATCACGGTTTGCAACCCAAACCACTCTTCTAACAGGGATATTTTTGTACCAAATTCCTACATAACGGTTTGAGGAACTACCTGGACTGAAGAAACCTAACTCATAGGTTCCATCATTAGAAACCAAGGTGTTACCATCCGAAAGTGACTTTGATTGAGTCATGGTATCAGTTGCAAAGGAAATATTAGACAGTAAAAATAGTTGCATAGTTATAATAATAACAAGCATATCAGAAAGAATGGCCATTCTCTTCTGTGTGTAGTGTTTGAGGGATGGTCGACTAGGAAAAGAATTATGGCATTTGATTGGCATCTAAGACTAAGCTAACCTTTGCTGGCATAATAGCTTAATTTCTCTATTGTTTGTTTTAATAAAATTAAATTAAAGTATGAAATTTTCGTGATGCGTTATATATATTTATTTATTTGGTTGACCAAGCCAATTGATGTTGTTGATCAGGGGAACAAAAACCGAAGAAAACGTGAAGATGCATGTGGATAGCTGGAATTGCATCAGTGGTGTACATTAAGATATAGCTTTATCTTTAAGATTGACATCCCAAAGATAATATTTAGAAGGTTATACTATAAACAGATCATACTATTAAATAGGTTCTCTTTTAGAATAGGCCAAGTCCTAATCTAGTCTAAGGTTCCCAAATATAGAGGAAATCTTGCCTCTACGCACATGAGAATGAATCCGATGGGGATTTGCTTATGAGCCGTTGGATCTATCGGATGCATCTGAGCCGTTGATGCGCCATAAAGAGGGTCTTAGATATCCTAGCTATTGAGTTGATCCTGGTCTAGTTAGCTTAGTGGACGTCGTGGCCTAGTCCAGAACAATATCCATAACCAGTTTTTACAGCTGGTTAGATCTATAACCGGTTTTGGCCTATACTTTTTTTTTTGCCAAAATCAATTTTTTAACTTTAAAAACTAGCTTTTGGCCAAAAAAAATTAAAATTTTATTTGGAGTTCATATTTATATTTAAAAATCAAGAATTTAAAACAAAAAAAATTATGCTCTGTCTCTATCTCTTTCTCTCTCTCTTTCTCCACTCCACAACTTTGCCAAACTTAACTCGTGATCGTAAAATTCTATTAAATTAAATTCTATTAACTCGTGACACTTATGCTCCGTCATTATTTTATTTTATAATTCTATTAAATTTAATACTCCTAAAATTAATACTTTATCCAAACTTACTTTTTTTAAATACACATCTTGCAGACTAATCAAATCCTACCAAAATATTCATATACCATCTCAAAAATTGAAAGACTGGATGAAACAAATGTCTGTATAATTGCCAAAATGAGAGCTATTGAGCAGTCAATAATCACTACACTAGGAAATCTATTGGGAGAGCTTTCTGGCGCTCCTAAAGATGTCGCTCCTGTTGCCAATCCTTCTACATAAGCGCATAACAAGCGCTACTAAATATTAAGAAACAGGAGCGCTCGCAGTAAAAGCCCCCCTGTTGGTCTTAGCGCACTTGAAAATCAGGGGCGCTCGCAGTAACAAGCGCCCCTGTTGGTCTTAACGCACTTGACAATCAGGGGCGCTCACTGTTACAAGCGCCCTTGTTGGTCTTAGCGCATCTGATCAACAAGAGCGCTTTTTACTGAGAGCGCCCCTAATTGTCAAGTGCGATAAGACCAACAAGGGCGCTTTTACTGCAAGTGCCCTTGGTTCTATGTTTATTTTTAAAATTAATAATTTTTTCTGTTTCATGTATATCCAATATTTTATAGCACTTCCCTACTCTCATTTTCATCAGTGGTGTACATTAAGATATAGCAACTTTGCAAGTTGTTTTATCCTTTAAGATTGACATCCCAAATATAATTTTTAGAAATTTTATATTATAAACAGATCACCCAACTATTAAATAGGTTCTCCTTTAGAATAGGCCAAGTCCCAACCTGGTCTAAGGTTCCTAATAGAGGATATCTTGCCTCTATACACTTGAGAATGAATCCGATGGTGATTTGCATCTGAGTCGTTGGATCGATGGGATGCATCTGAGTTCTTGATGCGCGATAAAAAAGGCCTTAGATATGGATATTAACTATTGCGTTGATTCTGGTCTAGTTAGCTTAGTGGACCTCGTGGCCCAGTCCAGAACAATATCCATACCCGATTTTTACAACTGGTTACATCCATAACCGGTTTTGGCCTTTTTTTTTTTTGACAAAATCAATTTTTTAACTATAAAATCTGGCTTTTGGCCAAAAAAATTAAAATTTTATTTGGAACCCATATTTATATTTAAAAATCAAGGATTTAAAACAAAAAAAATTATGCTCTCTCTCTCTACTCCACAAGACCCCGAACTTCGCCACACTTAACTCGTGACTATCTATATAATTCTATTAAATTAAATACTATTAACTCGTTGCACTTATACTCTGTCATTATTTTATTTTATAATTCTTTTAAATTAAATACTCCTAAAATTAAGGCTTAAATATGTTTTAGGCCCTTGCAAATATAGGGTGTTTTAGTTTAAGCCCCAACAAAAAAAAAATTAGTAAAAAGCCCTTGCAAATTACACTCTTTTGATAAAAGCCCTTTTGTTAGATCTCTGTTACACTAACGTTACAAAAAACTAACGTGGCTACCAATGTGTGTTTAAAATGTTGACTGGACAGTATGACTCAGCAAAAACATAAAAAACTAATTCATAAAATGAAAAATAAAAAAAGATTAAACGATTCAAAGAAAAAAAACTTGAATTTGAAAGGTTGGAAGTGAAGAGAAGTGACGAAGAACATTTGAAGAACGAAGGAGAAGGAAAGAATCTAGCGTTTGCTAAGACTGAGAATCATGCGAGAGAAACGAAAATCGACGAAGAGGACGGCATTTTGAAGGTTTTCTGGTATGACGAAGAGCATGGAAGCTCCAGGAAGGTCATAGGTATGTATTTTTCTGTTGAATTTCGTTTATTGAAGTGTTAATCGTTTCTTCAGTTCATGCATGTGTTGTTGTGTTTGTCAATGTTGTGTTTGTGCTTTATTTTACTCCAAAAGACCACTTATGGGACCAATGTGTCTCTTTATGCGTGATTGTATTTGACCATTTGGGACCACACTTCTCAGTCTTTATAGTTGATTTGTATTTAATATAGGTTTGTTTTGTTGTTTTTCTATTGTTGGTATGTGTAATTGGGACCACAAGAGTGATTCCTTTTTCAAAGTCATTTTTTGACTAAAAATTGTATTTGTTGAAAATATAGGGGCTTTTTAGTAATTTTTCTTTGTTGAAAATTTTACAGGGATGAGTTTCAGTCTGATAATTCACCATGGGGGTCACTTTGAAGTTGGGGAAAGTACGGGTTATAATGGGGGGATGTAGCTATTGCAAACATCAATGATGTTGATAAGTGAAGCTTCTTTGAAGCTGTTGGACTTGTTAGCTAGGGACTTAGGATACAAATAAGATTTTCTCCTATGTTGGAATTCTGATTCACCAGAATATGCAGGGGGTTATAAGTCACTAAAGGTGGACAATGATGCTGTCAGATATGTTGAGTTTACATTACTTCGTAACTGTGACATACAGTTGTATGTGGATTCATTGGTTGGGGAAAAAATTGAAGGTGAAACAAGTGGTAAGGGTTTAGAGAAGGAGGGTGAAAGAAATGTGGAAAGTGATGAAGAAGATGACGCTCATGGGGTTCATTTTGATGACAATGAGGAGGAAAGGGCACTTGGAGTTGATGATAGATATGAAGAGGATGACAATGTTGAAGAAAATGTTACTGGATCTGAGGGCAACGGAAGAACAAAACACTGGTCTACACACAAGGGTCTCTCTCCTGCAAAAAGAGCTGCTGCAGGAATTGATAAACTCCAATTTAGTGCATTTTTAGAGACATCTTTGACCTATTTTTAGAGCAATTATTACCAATTAAATAAATAAGTGACTTACTTTGCTTTTTATTTTGTAGGAAAGAAAATAAACAAAAAGAATATTGCAATAAGCTGTTTAAAGCAAAATTGGAATGTCATTAGTGATGACTGAAGGCCAGCCCAATTCAAAACTAGTACCAAAGTGTGATAGGCCCATGTGTAGCATTTGCTCCTAACTAAAAGTAAAGGCCCATGGCCACTTTATGAAGAGTGAAAAAGCATGACCTAATTATTTTGCTATATATATATATATATATATATATATATATATATATATATATATATATATATATGTGTGTGTGTGTATGTGTTTTTTTTACCCCCACCACCTTCCCATATACCCCACACCCCATGCGAAAAGACCAAAATACCCTTCACAAAATTTAAAAACCCAACATATCCCCAGCTCAAAAAAAAATGGAAATCGTATATACCTATATATACGAATTTCCACTAAAAATTTTAAAAAATTGGAAATCGTATATAGGTATATACGATTTTCCCTAAAAATTTAAAAAAACCAAATCGTATATACCTAAGGTGGGGGTATATACAATTTTGTAACCCAAATAATAAATAAATAAATCATTTAAAAATTTAAAATTATATTTTTTTAGAAAATTAAATTAGATATGAATATTGACCGTCTTTTGATTCTGTTTAGTGTGTAGTTCGTTAACACGTGACGATGTTATACGTCGAGCGAATAAATTAGGCTAAAAAATCCGTTTTCGGGCAACCTACTCCGATTGTAATGAAACCACAGCCATTAAATCCGAAAAAAATCAAGAACCAAGACTCCTTAAGAAGAGACAAATTCCATCGTTTACTATTTTTTATCAATTTTTTAAATTTTTCATAGTATCCAAAAAATCTAAAAAAAATTGCATAGCCTTATTTTGGTTTTATTAGATTTTTACTGGTGTTTTTATAATTTTTTGATTAGTTTTGACTCGTTAACGTATTTTTAGTAGCGTTTTTAACCTTTTTTAAAAAATTAAAACAATTTTTTTTAATAACAAGTCGTATATACATAAAGGCGATGTATATACGACTTTGTAAAATACAAGTCGTATGTACCCCCTTTCCTACGTATATACGACTTTGTAAAATACAAGTCGTATGTATCCCCACACCTACGTATATACGACTTGTATTTCACCAAATCGTATATATGTAGGTGTGGGGGTATATACGACTTGTATTTTACAAAGTCGCATATACACCCCCTTATGTATATACGACCTATTTAAAAAAAATTCACATATATACGATTTGAATTTTTTAGGGATATTTTCGTCTAAAAAAGTCTTATAGGGGTATATGGGAAGATGGTGGGGGTAAAAAAAAACACTATATATATATATATATATATATATATAGATGTGTGTGTGTGTGTGTGTGTCTGTGTGTGTGTATGTATGCGCCGCATACATCATCCATCAGTAGAGAGAAGAGAAGAATTAATAAAAAAGGAGAGAGTGAGCGCACGAAAACCGAGGAGAAGAATTAAGAAAAAGGAAGAAAAGAAGGAACCCACAACAGTGACGACGGCGAGAGAGATTTGAAGTTTTGGGTACCCGTTCTCCACATCGTGAGAGAGCTTTAGAGCAAAAACAGAGACTGAATACAGGATCAGAATTTACTCTATTTCTGGGTTATTTTCTATCTTTTGTAATTCATGACTCCTAGTTTTATTTCAATGTTCTTGATTACTATGAATAGCTAAATCCTCTTCTAGAGTCTTAGGTGGATCTTGTTTGATTAGAGACTTTTTTATGTTTTAATTTATACTTTGAATTCCTAATTTTTATTTTAATTAATATTTATCCTATTGCTTTTATCACATAATTAGGATTGACAACCCTTTGCATGTTCATAATCAATTAATTGATTAGTGACCGTACTACAACTAGTTGGTGGACCTATAGGATAATTGAGGCTATAATTAATGAATGACCAAACTTTAATTTAGTCTTCCAATCATTCAACCTTTTTGTATTTTATGTTTTTCTTAAATTTAAATTCTAGCATGACCAAACTAGGGTTAATTTAAGAAAAAGAATATTAATCACGAATGACCAAACAGATTAATAGTTTTAGTAAAGGGATTGGTAATTGAATAAAATAAGGGAATTCAGGTAGAATTAGACATAGAGGAATCGAAGCTAGCAAGTGAAACCGAGACCCTAAGTTTCTCTCCATTGATCGAACTTTTCAATTTAAATTCTTGCTATTTATTTCTTCGTATTTTAGTTTCTACAATCACCAACATTCGTTCGTCTAAATAATAATTAATCTTAAAGTAGTTTGGTACTTATTAATTAATCCCTGTGGAGACGATATTTTTTATACTACTTCTGCAAGAGAGTACACTTGCTCTCAAGTGGGTTTTTAACGCAACAAGAATTAATTTGCCCTTTTCAAGTGATGAAGACTCAATGGATGGTGACTATGAATTTGAAGATGAATATCACACTGCAGAGTTGTATAGCAGTGCTACTGAATCTGAGGAAGATGACACAGGCTTGAAGATGATAAGGTACCCTGCTTTCAAGAAGATAAGGTACCAAGATTTGGGGATTTTATTTTTGTTTTAATGGCACAAAAAGAGGGTCTGAGAGTGCATGTAGGCCCTTTATTGGGGTCGATGGGTGACATTTGAAGACAAAATACGGGGGTTAGCTCTTAATAGTTATTGGTAGAGACCCTAATGACCAATATTATCCCCTTGCATTGGTGTTGTTGAAAATGAAACCAAAGAATCATGGAGATGGTTCTCGACCTTGCTTTTAGAAGATATTGGCCAAGATAGTAGATGGGTTTTTATATCTGACCAACAAAAGGTATATTCTGATTTATCCTTTAATGATGTTTATAATTTGTTGCTTTACATCTGCATATGTTTATACTTTGTTATTTTATTTTGTTGGGGCTTGGGATTGATTGTTGTTTTTGAAGAACTGTTTGAGTCAGTGGAACACAGGCTGTGCCTAAAGCATTTATATGTCAATTTCAAGAAGAAATTTGGAGGAGGTACTGCAACGATAGATCTGATGATGAGTGCTGCAAAGGCTACATATTTTCAAGAATGGGAGGAATGCATGAAAGAGATGAAGAAGTTGAATGTTAAAGCATGAGAATGGCTTATGGGTGTTCCTACCAATTTATGGTGTAAACATGCCTTTACTTTTTACCCTAAGTGTGATGTTCTAATGAACAATTTAGCTGAGACATTTAATCACAATTTTGTGTGCTAGAGAAAAGCCAATAATCTCTATGTGTGAATCCATTAGAACATATTTGATGGGTAGGATAGTTGACTTAAGGAGGAAAGGTAATAAATGGCGACATAGGATTATGCCTAAGCCTATGAAAAGATTAGATAGAGAGATTGAGCACAGTGACAATTGGTTAGCCATTTGGTCAGTTGAGGAAGAATTTCAAGTAGAGCACAGTTCATTTGTCAATAGCTTTGTAGTTGATTTATCTAGGAAAACATGTTTATGTAATTACTGGCAGTTAATAGGGATACCATGTAGACATGCAATAGCTGGAATGTCTTACAAAGGGTATGAGCCTATGGACTATGTTGATAACTGCTACAACAAGGAGAAGTATTTGAAATGCTATTCCCACAGTATAAGCCCCATTAATGGCCAAAACATGTGGCCTCCAACTTCAAATGAGGATGTGTTGCCTCCTATGTATAAGAAGGGTCTTGGGAGGCCAAAGAAGTTAGGAGAAGGGAGATTGATGAGGAACCTAGTCCAACAAAACTGAAGAGGCAAAATACACAGTATAGGTGTACAAAATGTAACAAATTGGGAAACAATTCAAGGGGCTGCAAGAGTTCAGAAGTGAGTGAAGAAGCTCAAAAAAGAAAGGTATAATGGCACTATATGTATTGCTTTTTTCTTCACTATATTTTGTGGTGTCTAGTGGACTATATTTATTGGTGTTTTGTTGTTGTTGACCATTGTAGAGGAAGCCCAAGAAACCAAGAACACATGATGGAGGTGTTGTAAATGAACCTGTTCCTGCTGCTGGTGTTTCAAAAAATGTAACTGAACCTATTCTTGCTGCGGGTGTTTCAGAACATATAGCTGAACCTGGCTGGTGTGATTCATGTTCCTGTTCCTGCTTCAGTTCATGTTCCTGACTCAGTTCCTATTTTTGCTACTGGTGATGCTTCAGTTCCTGTTCCGGCTTCAGTTGTTCAACAAATTCGTAGAGTATCAAAGACAAAAAAGGGGCAACAAAGAGCAGTAGGTTCTGAGACCTAAGCTGCAAAGAAGAAGAAGAATTGATGTTAATGAAGCCACTGCAGCAAAGGACAATGGAGGTGACCTGACCCAAGAATCAAACACAAAATCTCCAGTGGTCAAAGAGAAGAGGATCAAGTATGTGGGAGCCAAGTACAACCTCATGAAAAAAGTTTAAGTTGTAATCTTCATTAATTTATGTAGGATTCTTGTATTTTGATTGACACTTACCACTGCTAATGATAGGTGGTTTAAGATATTATCTTGTATTTTGGTTGCATTATACCACTGCTAATGACAGTTGGTTGAACACTCTTATGTATCAACTTACCTTCTGGATTCAGCTGCAATTTTATATGTCCTCTGCGAATATGTTAATCTTTTTTAAAAAAGCCCCTGCAATATATTCCATTTTTTTACAAAAACCTCTGCAAAATGTATTTTTTAAAATAAGCCCCTGCAATATGTTTATTTTTTTAAAAACTCCCTGCAAAATGTATTTTTTTTAAATAGGCCCCTGCAATATACTGATATCAGTATCAGTAAAACCA
Organism: Astragalus glycyphyllos; assembly: GCA_963573325.1. Classification (NCBI taxonomy): domain Eukaryota; kingdom Viridiplantae; phylum Streptophyta; class Magnoliopsida; order Fabales; family Fabaceae; genus Astragalus; species Astragalus glycyphyllos. Next base: position 99,533,582 of record OY754307.1, read on the forward strand.
TTGATGAAACACAACCAATATCAGTATCAACATAAACCAACTATCAATATCAGACAAACCATTGATGAAACATAACAACTTTTCAGTCATTAATAACTTGTTACAAACACTAATCATTAGAAAAGCAACATAACAACATACAAACTCCTTACATTTCCTAACCATAGACTAAATATTCTACCCATTACTTCCAATGGCTAATAACAACATAAACAACAGAGATACACAACAACATAAACAGTGCAAATTGAAGACAATGCACCCTAGCTGTAAGCCCAACAACCCTAGTCCTCTCCATGCCCAATTTTCCTTTAAGCTTCTCATTCTCTATGGTCACTGCTGCCATGAGTTTGTCTGCATACTCACAACCTTTGCAATTCTGGGTTTGTGAAGACACACCACCACAAGTTTCCATTGCTGAAACATCTCTAAATTCAAAATGCTTATCACTTAGTTGATCATCCCACACAAAGACCTTACAGCTGTGTTCCTTCTTCTATGGAAAATACATAAACAATTAGGGTTTTCAGTATAGCCAAAAAGAGGAATACAAAATACATTCAAAAATGAAAAATCATACCCAGTTTGTGCACTTCCAGTAAAGGCGATTGAGGTTTTGGTCAGACCCAGATATGTAGAGCCTCATAGTACTCCCACAACGACAAATTGGTAGGCAATGAACCCCCATTGATGAAGAACCAAAAGCTTGGCTATGAGAATCTGTGGAGGGGGTAGATGAAGAAAATAAGAAATTGAGAATTTAGGGATTTAATGATTTGTGAATTAGGTGGCATATCAGGTCCTTTTATAAATAATTATAAAACAAAAAAATTACAGGTCACACCTCCATTTGCCACATAGACAATTATTGTAACGGAGATCTAACGGAAGGGGCTTTTATCAAAAGAGTGTAATTTGCAAGGGTTTTTTACTAAAATTCTTTTGCAGGGGCTTAAACCAAAAATTTTTACTACAATTTTATTTGGAATTCATATTTATATTTAAAAATCAAGGATTTAAAACAAAAAAAATTATGCTCCGTCTCTATCTCTCTTCCTCTCTCTCTCTCTACTCCACAAAACCACGAACTTCACCACACTTAACTCGTGACTATCTATATAATTCTATTAAATTAAATACTATTAACTCGTGACACTTATGCTCCGTTATTATTTTATTTTATAACTTTTAAATTAAATACTCCTAAAATTAATGCTTCATCAAAACTTACTTTTTCTTAAATACACATCAATTTTTGCAAACTAATCGAATCCTACCAAAATATTCATAGACCATCTCAAAAATTGAAAGACTGGATGAAACAAATATCTGTATAATTGCCAAAATGAGGGCTATTGAGCAGTCAATAAAATTCCCAACCAAAATAAAATTCCTCCAAGTTGCTAAATACACATCGACCTCTCCACATAATGTCAAATAGCCCAGTGTAGCTTAATTTAGTTACCCGAAATCAAGGCAGTATCTATCTCAACATCTAGAAGGCAATATTCCAAAGCCATCAAATGAAGAATACTATATGCAAGAGCAATTGAGTTAAAATTTGAGACCAATGAGTGAGGCACATATCCAAGACAAACAAACAGATGCCAAAATCCAAGGAGAAATAGTAAAGTCTTTTTTATTCAAGACAACCTTTTTCTAAATCTTAAACTAAGTCAAAACATAATCAAGTAAGGAATTCCTTTTTCTAATTCTATAGTTAGTATTGTGTTGGAGTTGATTGAAATTGACATCTTAAAAAAGTTCCACATTACTTAGTTACAAGATGCACCGGTCAGAAATACCATAAGTTGCATTTGACTTTGTTTTTTATCTTATACTCTTATTTTAGAATGTTGTGAGATGTATATAGTTAAATATTTTCTTTGGAGGGTGTGGGTGTACAGGGGCAATGGGGTGTTTGAGATAGGTCTATGTGTTGTAAAAATTTTCACATAGTGTTATTCTCTGGTTGTCATTAGACAACGAATCGTAGTTTTTCACCGGTTTTGGAGTTTTTCACGTTAAATTCTTGTGTTCCGGTTGTGCTTATTTTATTTCTCTATGTTGTTTTTCTCAACAAATTGAACACTTCCCGTTTTCTAATTCTATAGTTAGTCCAACATTTAGATTTTCTCCGCGAGTGCATATGGAGCAATATACTCCGCTATGTCACTTGTGACATATCATCTTTTAATGTAGCTTTTTGGTCACTGGTCAGTATGATCATCAAAACATTTTTCTTGAATTGTTGGTATTTGAGCATTGTAGCGACCGAAAAATCCGGGAAAGATTCCTTGAAGGTTCAAAAATGAAGTCGCCACCAAAGTTTAGTTTAAGGGCAAATATTAGAAAATCCCTTTGAAATTGATAACGGTCATTGAGACCAGATTAGGGTTCGGGAGTCGGTTATACGTGGGGAAGGTATTAGCACCCCACGACATCCTTCCTAAGGCTAAGAAAGGTTACCTGCTAATTAGTTGTAGGAAGAAAAGTTAATTTTACCCATTTTATTTTGAGTTAAAAGAAATTAAGAGAGACGGGCCTGGTATTTTTGAATTTTTAGGATTTATTTAGAAAAGGACTAAAAAAAATGTTTTTTTATTAGTGCACTTGACAGAGGTGGGCCCTCCCTCTCTCTGCTCCTACGTATCTCCGGGTAGAGAATCAAAGACTACGTAGTTCTGGTAGAAAAATTTTGTTTGTTGGTGTTTTTTTTTATTATTAGGGATTTTAGGACTCTTGAGTGATCAGTTCATTTGTCCTAAAAAGCTGACTAACTCGATTGTCCAATCGACTTATTCCCCTATTTTTTTGAAAATTTGTTTTTGTTTGAAATGAAAGAGATGTGTTTGTATTTTTTATTTTAGAAATTGTTTGTTTTAAATAGGGATTTTAGGACCTGATCCGTAACGGTCGGTTCATTTGTGGTCCTAAAAAGCTGATTAAATAAAATAAATAAACAAATAAGAAGGTAGTATAAAAGGAAATAAGTGAGTTATTGGAAACCTAATTTCACAACTCTCACCCTCTCAGCGCTGCATGACCCCCTGTTTTAGTAAGAGAGAGAAAAAATTCATCTCCACCTTGAGAGAGAGAGAGAGAGGTACTTCGCCAGGACTTTTTCTAAATAGATAAGGCCAAGACTTTTTTAAAAGCCTACTTAGATAAAAAGGCCAGGCTGTAGGCTGTAAAAAAAGCCTTCTAGGCCTATCAGGCCGGCCTACTTGAGTAAATATAAATATTATTTTTTATTACTATTATTATTATATTTAATTTTTTACTTTCTGTTAAATTATAAATTTGCTTACATTTTTTATTTATTTAAAATGTGGACCTATATCAACTTTTGACATATTTAAATGAATTATTATAAAATAAAATTTAAGTAGAATGTCCTATAAATATAAGTCTCTAAAAGATTTTGTTAGATCTCAATTGTCTATTTACAAAGTCTACACCACTCAAAGATTGTCGGATTTCTAAAATAAAAAAATTGGTCAAACAGGCTTTTAAACAAGCTTTCGAAAAGGCCAGGCCAGGCCTCAAAAGTTGGTCTATCACAGGCCACAGGCCAGGCTCAGGCCTAACGCGTTCAACGTAGGCCAGGCTTAGGCCAAACAAAGCCTAGCTCGGCCCAGTCTATTCCCACCCCTACTTGCTGTCGCTGCTACTGCCAATTTTGACCGCTTCGGCAGGTTCTTCTTTTCAGAATTTTGATTAGGGTTTCGTAATTTTTGCTCCTGTATATTTCCGTCTGATTTTCTGTAATTTTCGTATAAAAATTCCGTCCCTTTTTTCTGTGTATCAAACCTTCTTTTATAAGCGAAATCGCCATTAATTCTCGATATTGACCTGATTTTGTTACCTATTTCAGGTATCGGGCTTTGTGGAGACTTGCTGAGCAAGGAGAAGCCCATAGGAGCAACTTTGATACTGATTTCTTGCATTTTCGTTTTTATTATTCTGTGTATATTTTTTGATTATTTTGTATTTTGTGACTATTTTTAATAATTGTAATATTATTTCTGATTTTATAATATACTTTTTTATTTTTATGATTTTATGCCTTTTATTTTTATAAATTAAGAGAATAAAACAAAAATGAAGTTGGGCCAAAACCAAGAATAAAAATCGGGCCCGACCAAACGCTAAAATGAAACCCAAATTGCTAAGATAGTCCCAATCATGACAAATTGCAAATTTCAGACCCAATTAAAACAAGTTTAGTAAAATCAGGCCCAATTAAAAAAGCACAGGCCCTAATGAACCAAAAACAAATTTGTAACGAATCAAACGAGAAAAAACAAGTAGTGAATCAAACGAGAAAAAACAAGTAGTGAAAAGGATCGGACAAAATTGGGGTATGACTAGCATGAAATAATATTTTATGCTCAAATATCATCGCATGTAGATAAATAGCTAACTTGGATTCTCCTTGATCTCAATCTGAAAAAACTTTGTACTTGCATTGTAATTTGGGGAACATATAGAAAATGATTTCATCATTAGAATAGTAAACAATAAAATATGCATCTCACTTTGTTAAACTGCATTTAGTAATATGCATGTATCCAACGATGTAGTCTTTATCAAAGGATGTAGCATTTATCTTTGGGATGGAGATATTTGTTATCTTCTTGTCAATTAATAACTAGTTCTATATAATTTGTTAAACAAAAGTTTAATTTAGCTAATTGTTGGATCTGCAGATCAAACAAGACTTTGTGTTTCAAAAGGGTTTATTTGAAAAATTTTCTTTATATATCTTGAATCCTCCTAAGATTTTTCATGTAGAGATTATCATAGGTTCAACCTCAAAATCCATCAGATATGATTTAAGGTCATTCATCTTGAACTTTTTCTTTGAGTAATCTATAGTTTTTGAAAGCTCTTCAGGAGTTCCAATAATAGCAAATTCATTTTTAGATCTTTTCATAAAACTATATGGACATGTGAAGTCATTTTTATAGGCCTCCTTTAGAATCTTAATTGAGATAATCATACCGCATGTGTAAACTATAATATCTCATGGAGGGATTAATTCAATTTGAGTAATCATCTCGAGAGTCCAAAAAGTGTGTCTCAAAATATTAAATCCTTCAGAGATCTTCATATAATTATGACTATCAAATGAGTCATACAAATAAGTTGTACCAACATTCATCATCTGCAAATTGATCTCTTTGTGTGCTACAAGACTAATTATGTACTGAATAGTACTTGCATCCAGTACCAGTGAATATGTCTTATCAAAATCAATTTTAGGTCTATGCGAAAACTCTTGAGAAACAAGTCGAACTTTATAACATCACTATTATCATTCTGTTTTGGCACAAAAATCCATTTGTATCCAATTGGTTTCGTTCCTTCATGTGTTCGAAAAACCAAAGTGGTGTGTGGGTCTAATGTGATGCCTTTAGCTGCTAACGCATCACGAGTCGGAAACTTTTCAAGCACAACCTCCAACCATATACCCCTATTTTTGAAGGATATCATGCTGCCAAAGCTCCTTGAGCATCTTCTGTTGATCCTCTCCAAGCTTGTCCTGCTGCCAAAATATCCAACAAATAAAAATAACAAGACCCGAGGGAAAAGAGGTGTGAATTTTCAAGGCTACCTCCAAACATCACAAGAAAAGCGGTTATGCTGTAGAATATTTGATAACGAAACGAATTTGTCATTGTCTTGCATGGTGAGTGGGCAAAGGCAGACCCACTATAGCTATAAGCTCCAATCCCAACGATCTGTTATCCAAGAACTGTGATTCTCAACTAATCGCTTACTGATTTTCGCCACATCATACAACAAAGGAAAAGCAAACTTCAACGGCCACTCCCGAGCCACTAATGTTAATTACCAAAAAAATGTATTGTCATTTTGGTCTTGAATATGTCAAAATGGTCGTTGAATGTGTCAGAATGATCCCTCATGATGTACGTGTCCCTCTTGGTTGTCCATTTAGGAGCGCCGCCATGGCGAAAAAACGTGCCAACTCAGCCAAACTAACAGAGTTTGTGAGATGAGTTAACAGCAGGGACTAACGTGACAAACTGATTTAATATTGAAGGACTTTTTTGGGTTTTTGTTCAAGTGAGGAACCAAGTTGACGGCGCCCCAACACTTTGAGGGATCAAAGTGGCTGTTTACCCAAAAAAAAATGGACCACGCTTGGTGCATTGATTGAAAAGCAACAACGAAATATCAATGTTTGGCGTGTTGATTGTTATGAAGAGAAGTGCTAGCAACACTTTCTTTTTTAACTCTCTCGAACACTCACTCAATGATTTGTTAATATTTTGTGGATCCCACCACTTTGAAAATGAGACTCATAACTAATTTTAAACAGTCATAGGGTCAGTGTTGGAGAGCGTGTAAAAGAGAGTTGCTAACATTTCAATGTTGAGCATGTTCATCACATCAACGCTTGTTTGAAACCAACAATGGAGAATCACCGCTAGGGTGTGTTGTGACGCTATGATTAGAAAGCAATAACGAGGCGCAACTCTTGGTGTATTGACCAAAAAGCATAATTGAGGGATCAACTCATGGCGTGTTGACTGTAAAGCATAACTGAGAGATCAACTCTTAGCGCGTTGGTTGGAAAGCATAAATGTGGGACTATTGCTTGGCACATTGATCGGATAGCCCCTTCATTTGTTCTACTGAGAAGTGAAAGATAAATAATAAGAACATTATTGACAAAACAATAATAAATGTTGCATTGGACGTTGAAAATGAAAAGTAAATAGAAACAAATTTTTTTCTACAAAAGCGACAAAGTAATAAGGAACAGATGGAGTACATGCATTTAAAATTAAGTGGGAACAGCTGGCATTGTGGAGAAAAAGAGAGGAGCTGAAACTTAATTTGGAGGAAGCTAGATCAAACACCAAAAGATTTTCCTCCAACTGATGTGCACCAATCACAATTGAGGCTTTATAAAACGACATAGTTGCTATTGTCCCACCATCAACTAATGCAAGACACGCAACTTTTTTCTTTACCATTACCATAGAATTAGCTCCGTGAATAGTCCACTGCACTCCCCCTTGCAACACTAGATCAATAGTTGGAACATCAAGTTCAGTAATGGTAGTTGTTGAATCAAAACATGCCTCAAATGGTGGCACTGATGCCACTCTCTTTAGTTTTCTATCTACAGCCTTCTTAAGGAAATCTCGAACAAAGGGTTTGTAAACGAAACTTTGTAATTCAGCAAAACGAGTCATAGTGCTGATTTTTGTACCCCCATTTCCTTTCCTATCAATGGACAAGAAAGAAGGATTTAAGTTGACAACATTTCCATCAATCTTTATTGATTTCACGTCAATGAAGTATTCATTGGAAGGAACACCTTCCTCAAACATTGGACCTGTGTCAAAGGGGTTAACAACTAGAGACGTGGTTCGAACTTGAAAATATTTAGACACATCCTTAGGATGTTCTTGAGGACGAATGAGTAGGTTTATAAATCCTAGGTTGTTTGAAGAGGGTAAACAAAGAGAAAATTTAGGGGGAGAGAAATTCTTTAACAAAGCAAGCTGAGTTGGCAATGCAAGTTTTGACCTAGCAAGGCCTATAATCCCTTTAGTGATCTTGGTTTTGGGTATTGAAGAGTATGCATCAGAGTTAGTGCAGCTAGAAATCAAGCCAAAGACTTGAACATGTGAAATGACTATGATATCCTCAGCAAGGTTGCCTGGGAAAATGATTTGAGATAAAGGGTTGTAATTGTCAGTGCCACATGTGTTATTTGTGCAACCTGGTTTGTAACTGCTATAGCAATTGCTACATGGATGATTATTTTTGAGGCATCTATTAGAGTCACAGGTAATAGGATGATAGGATGATGAGTTGTAGTGATTGTCACAATCATACCATAGATTTTCTCCTGCGAGATCAATGGCTACATCAAAGTTGTGTCTTGGACTTCCAATGCCAATTGTAGTGTAGAATATATTGGTTGCTTGGTCTTTCTTAATGGGAAGAATAAAGGGGTTTGGAGGGTGTGATACTGATAAGCAAGGAACAAAATGATAATAAAGAACTAAAGAGAAGAGGAAAAAATGGATGCTAGAAGTCATTGATTTGTGTGTGTAAAAGTAACTCCACTATGCTAACACAACACCTAATTAACGGTATTGTAGTGTGAAGTCCAAAATGAAGTGTTTCCCTTGTATTTTATAGCATGGCACCAATCGCATTAGATATGGGTGAGGAATGATGATCCTCTCCCGTTACTCATATAGGAGAGCGAAAGACTTATTTAATAAAATATTATTACTTTTAAAATATTATTTTTAAATTGTTGAGTTTTTCTCTCTCTTACTAGAACTGTATAATAAATGGAGAGGATCCAAACCCATTAAATGTGTGTAATCATGTTCATCATATTTATGACTCTTTGAACAGACTTTACTTATTATACCATCCTCCAAGGAGCAACCATCATTTTTGGTAAGTCGAGTCTACTTATACACATTACTCTTTCATAATAATTAATAGTTTTTCTTAATAAACACTGTACTTCTCTAAAAGTAATCCTTATAGGATACCCTCTGTAATTGGTAAAAATCACTTTAGGAACTACTATTATGGATGGGTGTTTTGTCGACAAAGATGGTCAAGTTTAATTGTGTAAATGCTCAACATATTGAGTAGGGTCCTTGATTGACACGGCTTGGCCAAGTTGTTTCAAAGTGGTGGGATATTATTCATATGCATATAAATTTGATATAGAAGATTTGTTAATATATATATCAAGTGTGAGTGATTAGTCCAACATCGGTTAGGAATAAGAGATGAGAACTATATACTTGACGTTTCTTAAGATTTTGGTGGAGATGTGGCGTCCAAATTTCTTAGTGGTCTGATTTATTGGTTAGCACGTTGTTACTCCTGGTGCTCTAGACTCTCCCAACAAGATCCAGCTATATTACCATGGTTTGCCATGCTTGACATTTTCGTACATCAATCGATCCAAAGGCTAAAGTAGATATATAATGGATTGGATATGCATCAAATGCCACAAGGACCAGTATAATTTATTGCAATGCAACGTTTCACTCAATCATATATGCCTAGTTGGTTCTCACATTTATAAGCCAGCTGCAGCCTGCAAGCCATGAGTGCCTACATAGATATTATAGATACTATTCTTTAACAGGGAATTAGCCATTTAAATCCTCAGGGAATTAACAATTTGAGAATTAACAGTTCGAGATTTAGCCATTTAAATCCTCAAAAAGTGACTTTGGAGAATATAGTTAATTCTCCAATAACTAGAAAAGCCATGTAGTCATTCAAACAACAAATGGATGACGTAGTAGCGTTAAAACAAAAACAGAAATTATAAAACCTATTTTGTTGGTTGAATTTTGATAGAAAACTTTTTTGAAATTAAGGAAAAAACTAACTCAATCCCAATTCACTCGAACACGTTTTTGTGTTGAAATTGACTTTCAAACCCAAAAAACAAAAACTCACAACCACCTCAAACGGGCCCTTAATAAATGTTTGGACAATTTAAAGTGAGTGAAGCTGGGCGGAATGGAATAGGGTGCGTGGAACAAAATGCCAGGGTTATTGGAAAGTAGAGAGTAGGCAATGATAAACATAAAATTCAGAGTAGAGAGTAGAGAGTAGAGAGTAGAGAGTAGAGAGAAGAATAGTTTTGTGATAATAATTGATTGATTTCTTAGTGAGACACAAGGTTATCTTTAATACAACCCTCAACGGCTAAAAGAAAAAATGACATAAGGTAAAATTAATAAAATAAAACCATAAAACTAATATTTATATCCCTGTTACAATACCCTTTTCTTCAAACATCGCTGTCCTCAAGAATGAGTCATCATAAGTGTCATACTTTAGTAGCAAAAACATTTCCTTTATTGATCATCTTCCTATGCCAAACATCCACAATTTCATGATGCTGAGGGAAATTCTTATTATAGGCCAGAAACAAATCACAGCAAGTGTCAAAACTATCTCCAAACAAATTAAGCAAATTAATCAACACTTTCCTTAAAACCCCTCTTGGGCCAATTAACTTCAAGACACGCTTGCCATAGATACTGATTTGAGCTTCACATGCACTAAACTAAACTCAATAGAAGCATATCCAATTACCACATTTACAACACCAGTACTTAAAATTTGGCCCATACTTCGTACAATCTCCTGCTACTCAGTGAACACCCCCTACACGCGTGAAAAGACTAAAATACCATTAATGAATCTTATGCTCCTACGATGGTTCGGAGCACCGAACCAGTTCGGACTAGCATCGTCCGAACCAGTTAATAACGCACAGACACCTCCCTTTTTTCTTTTCAGTTATATTAGAAGAGGTTTGGAGTAGCGTGCTCCGAACCAGTTCGGACTAACATCGTCGAACTAGTTAATAACGCACAGAAACACCCCTTTTTTCCTTTCAGTAATATTAGAAGACGTTCGGAGCAGCGCGCTCCGAACCAGTTCGGACTAGCGTGGTCCGAACCAGTAAAAACCAGTTATATTAGAAAAGGGGTATTTTGGGGATTTTGAGAGTGAGGGGGTGTCTACTGAGTAGCTAGGGGTTGAACGAAGTATGACATTAAAATTTCTAAGCAATAATGATGAATTGCCTTATTGGAAGCCCATAAACCAACGATCACATTTGCATAAAAAGATTCATGTTCATCACTTGATCCTTATTGGAAGCTATTGAAATAGTGAACAAACAAGTCATCAAATACTAATGCTTCCATAACATGGCTAGAAAAACAACAATAAACAATTCACACAAAGAGGCCAAGTAATTTTCGGGAGTAAGTTAATTACTAAATGGGAGTAACCATAAACTCAACAATCTTAGTGGCAAAATTCCAAGTGTCGTGATCACTCCAATTTAGAACTAGTAGAGAATGTTGTGGTAAAGGATTCTAAGTAGCAGAAATAATTTCTATGCATAGCTTTTTTTCTGGTCAAAATGCATAGCTTCAATTAGGGTATACAAAACATGTGAATCTGTAAATTTGGAGAATCTGAAGTGTAACTGATCCTTTGGAACTTACATAATTCATTTCCCTTTTGCGGAAATGTAGAGGGTTGCTTAAAACCATTTACATGTATACTTCTCAAAAAACTTTCTTGTAATTCCTTAGCAACAAAATTATCAGATTTCAACATCCAAAGAGACCAACCATATTCAAACTCATATATTGGTTCACCATCCTTCAAGTCGAGACCTGCATCAACGATGTCCGCTGCCAAAGTGGTTCTCCTAGAATCTGGCATGCATTCCCCTAACAAATATGTTACCATCATGGATGGCATCAGAATGGTTGTTTGAGCACCGGTCCATTGAACATGGCAAGTTTCATCTTTTCCCAATCCAATTATGGATATTCCCTTCTCTTGCTCCTTACCCAAATCCAAGACATACTCTCGATACAAGCTGTTGCGATCTTAACTTGCATTTTCAATGGGTTCTCATGCTTCGAGAAATCTAGAAGGTTCATGTTCAGTGGTAGCGACTCTAGAATAGCAAACAACCATTGCAAAAATTCAGAAGAGTTCACACGAATTTGGTTCTGAAGGGGCTTCAATGGAGTCGGTTCAATAGAGACTTCAAGCGTAACCACCAGTGAGCCAGCGGTGAAGGGTTCAGGCGGTTTCCTTTTCTCGTCATCGATGTCTGTTGTCAGAGTGAAGAACAGATGGTCGAATACTGGATCTGCCATGTCTTCATTTCCAACCAGTGAATTCTCAGTATCGTCAACAATATCAGGAATGATATCTGCAGTGGGTTCGTACTCAATGGTTTGACCGCAGAACAAATCAACCTCGGCGTTGGTAGCACCTGCTGGTGGATCCTCCTCAAGCGTATTGGAGAGGCTAAAATTTAGGGCCTGGTCTTTGTTGTCATCTTCAGGTTGGAGTTCCTCTTCTTCATTCTCCAACAGAATGAACCAAACGTTCTTATGTGCAAATTGATGTTCAACAGTAAATGATTTATCACATACAATGCATAAACCCATTTCCATCTTAGCTTCAACTTCTAGGACAGTCAAAATTCTCTTTGCACCCATGGAAAAGCACCAGGTCGATGCTTTGATACCAATTGTGATCCGAAAGAACCAACACTGACAAGCAGAGAATTCAATGGATTGAATGAATTCTAGAGCAAAATGAGTAGGCAATGATGAACATAAAATTCAAAGTAGAGAGTAGAGAGAAAAGCAGTTTTCTGATAATGATTGATTGATTTCTAAATGAGGCACAAGGCCATCTTTTTTTTTTGAAAGGTAAATATTCATTCATTAGATAATTGAAACAACATTTCAGGAGTTGGGACATTTCCCATCCACAATCTAGAGTACTCACTAAGAGAAAAGACTCTCCAAGCACTATGGACGTAACACATAAATTGTTTAGGAAACATGAAAACAAATACAAGCCAATTACAATGACCAAACAACCAATTTATCAACAGCTTCCGCACACGGGCACTAGCTATCCATAGTTGAGAATCCACAGTCTGTGTCCCAATCTAGTAACCAATTTTTCCACGAGTTCAGAAGTTGGATGATAGCTGGGAGGATCCTTGCAATAGTTGTCAGCCACATAAGTCTCTACAATCACTGAGAAACACCAAAGTGCACTCAATAGAAGGATCAACAAAACAGAGTCTTTGTGAGGCATTCTTTCAAACACATAGAGTGCACTGCCCAGATTAACCATAAAGAGAGAAATCTGCAGAAATACAAAACAACTAGAAACATGATTAAGAACCAAAATAGGCAAACACAAGCACTGCCATGGTGGCTTAGGAGGTGGACGGACGGCCGCCGAGATCGGCGAAGCGGAGACAATCACAAAGCGGCGAACAGTCAAGGGGTTAACAAAGTAATCAGATCCCCCAAAGAACTTTCTAGTTGACGGTGACGACGGTGGCTCTGCCGGGGGGCGCGCTGCTGGAGGAGATGGCAAGGTGGAGGTTTGCAGCAGGATTAGGCCACGGCAAAGCTTGCCGATCTGACGCCGATCTGGGTTATTGTGGTGGTGGTTGCTCGCGACGATCATTGAGAGGAGAGGTGGACAGATCAATGGAGGGGTTTTCGTGGATAGGTAAGGATGGGGTACGGAGTCGTTGACGGAGCGGCGGTGGAGGAGCAGCGGTGGAGGAAGTGGACCAGAACCTCCGTGAGGGAGGAGAGGATCTTCATTTCAAAGGGGTAGGGAACCTTCAAGAAGAAGGGATGACCTCCATGGTGGAGAAAAAAGCCGTCACTAACCCTAGGGTTGGGCGGAGAGGTTGGAAATCTAGAGAGAAGGCAGAGCTTCTCTCTCTTCATTTTTTAGGCACAAGGCCATCTTTAATATAACCCTCAGGGGCTAAAAGAGGAAAATGAGATAAGGTAAATTTAATACTTAAAATAAAACAAAACCATAAAACTAATATTTATATTCCTGTTACAGAAGTTACACAACCCAACAAGAAGTACATACTATCAGATTCGGTTCTTGAAAAGAAAGTTGACATCTTGAGGAGACCTGGGATTCCTTCTTGCAGTAATCTGAATGAGTGCACCATCAACAAGCATGTGTTGCAGTACTCTTGTTATGTTCTGTGTGTCATCAATGCCAAGATGATGACTTCCCACCAAAGGTATTTGCAATTCTTTCATCATTGTAACCATTCCTGTGGCCTGGTATCCATTATCGATGAAACATAGTATTATTGTATTACTAGGATTAATAAAACAAATTGGAAAAAATTCAACATACGGCACCTTAAGATGTGACATATTCATATCAAGGGACTTATTTAACATAAACTACTTTACATCATATTTGCTGGAAGTTATTCTTAAATGGTTAGAGGAAGGAAAGCTAATGACTTCATATTTATATCTTTCAACACTTCCCCTTGTGAAAGACATTCGGGGTGAGAACAATACAAAGGCTCACTTTCCTTATGCTAAAACTTAATTTTATTTATAAGAAAAGGAGGGGGATAATATTCTCAACCACCTGATCAATACAAGTTTGATACCATGTCAAGAAAAGAAGAACCAACATTGCCGAAAAGCATGAGTTTATTCTATCCATAACTCTACAGAAAAAAGAAGCAGAAGTAAATGAAAGAAAACAACATTTTATTAACTTCAACACCGGAATTGGTATGGTTCGGATCAAGCCAACTTGGTTTCTAAATATATGCTTTTTATAAGGTTTATCAGTGAAGGAATAGGAAGAATTGAAGAAATAAGTTTCAACTATTATCCCTAGATAACAATACTGTGCATAGATAATAAAAAGATCAGTGTGTTTGAAAGTTACTTCCCCTGATACCATGACAGTAATTTTATATTTGAATAAACAGTGACTCTTCGGATGGACGGTTTAGAGCAGTTACTGTTGTAAGTGTATTAACTAGCATGCGGAAAATAAATGGGTGATTTATAGATTGAAATTGAGCCCCATAATTAGTAGGGTCAGGGTGTACCAGAGAAGGAGGATTAATGCAGAGTACTCCCTAAGTAGGTAAGATAAATGAGTTGTACCAGTAATTCTAGTCCAACTAACCAGTTATAATTGGTGGGTCTGTAGTAGAAAGTATAAGTAGGGATAGAAAGTAGGAGAAGGATCATCGGGGCAACTTTTTGGAGGAATGATTGGAAGACACTTCGACCTCCCGAAAGTCAAGAATTTGCACTGTATTGTTTTTTTGCCTTGTTCTTGGTTCTGAACCCAATTGAGCTAGGAACTCAAGAATTAGGGTCCTGCAGGAGGGAGAGTACGTACAGCAGTGATAGAGGAGGTCCTGCAGGACTTCGAAGATATTTTCCAAATACCAGAATGTCTATTCTCCTAGAGATGTAATGATCACGTTATCCAGTAGAAAGAGGATGCAGCAAATCCCAACATCATATGTTACTTGTAGCATCATTGCCAAAACGAAGAAATTGAAAAGTGTGTTGATGAGATGTCGACGGCTTGAATTATCAGGCCTAGTATACACCTTATTCTATAGCTCCCTTACTCTGGTTAGCAGAAAAGAAGGCGGAGGCGATTGTGTAGATTATAGGACTTTAGATACGAAAGCTATCTCCAAAATTCCAATGCACATAATTGTTGAGTTACTTGATGAGTTCAATTTGCTCTTCTAATGTAGTCTACCTGGCTGCCATCTGTTCCATGCAGGCCTTAAGTTTTTAAATCTGCACCACCCATGCTGGCTCCGATACCTTGTTATGAACCTTTACATGGGATCAAGCCACAGGTCTAGACGTAGTAGAACCTTTTTCAACCTACAGTGAAAGCATGAAGCAGACTCATCTCTAACAGTGCCCATCTTAGACAAACATATTTTCCGAAAAATGATTTCCCAGACTCGTCCCTAATAGAGCCCATACCAATTGTGAGCTCAAGCTAATAAACGGCGGAGGAGTTTCAGGTTAGGATTGATTGCTTCTTAAGTTACAGTCCTACACATTGCATTCATCAGCCATGAAACCAAATAAGAAATTAAGCCTAGCTTTAGTGGCCCTTATCAAGACCTGGATAGAATTGGTCAGGTTGCATACAAGGCCGATCTTCTGAGCCACATCGGAAAGCATCCAGTATTTCATGTCTCCCTATTGAAGAAGACACTCACTGCTCAGTAGTAGAGCCATCCATTTCCCCCATTTTTTCCAATGACCATGAGCTTTGGGTTCAGCCAGAGAGCCATCTGGGATATAAGACAGACTTTTTATAGTGTTTGGAGATTTTGATTCACTGGTGCAAGTGTGCAACCTCACTTTTCCTTCCGTCCACGTTGAGGACAAAATAGCATTTTTTTTTGGTGTGGGGAGTCTTCATAAATTTAGACCACCATAATCGGTAGGGTCTATCAAAGGAGGTGGAAGAATAATGCAGGAGACTAGTACTTCTAAGTAGGATAGATGAGTTGTACTAGACTAACTAACCACAGTTGTAATTAGCAAGTATGAGAATATGGCTGGCCGAAGTTTACTCTTAAGTGTTTTATACTTCCTGACATGTCATTCAGAACGTAGCTGACTTAGATGGAACAGCTATAACAAACTCTGTTTCAGCTACAGGAGTCAGTAAATGTATCGCTCAGATTATAAAATGATAATTCAGAACTCATATTTCTGCTCCCATTTTTTCTAAATCCAATCCGTAAACTCTATTAGGGTATCTAGAGCTCCTTAATCCATTTTCCTGGCTTCCACGTCTGAAAATTCTCCTCCACTGCCTTCACCTAGGGTGGCGCATTCTTCTCCTCTCTGTGTTCCTCCACTAAACTGCAGATCCCCTGTCATAGGAACTCATCTTTAACTAGAATTTCACTAACTTTTTCGGTGTCAATCACATTCTCACTCTCAGAGAAAATCTGGACGGCGTGAATTCCTTGGCTTTGGTGCCAACTAGTGGAACCTGTAGTCAAGTCTCATTGAATGTGTTAGGCCCACTATCATTGATAACCCCATTATTAATATGAGGGGGGGGGGGGGGGGGGGGGATATTTTAGAATTAAGGAGTGAGAGGGAAAATGATGAATATAAGAAGGGGAGGTAACAGAATGGAGGCTAGGAAATTTGTTGGAAAAGTTTTGAGCAACCTTTACACTTGAGGGAGGAGTCCATTCCTTTTTTTTGAAGTGTTCTGTTGTTTTTCTGTTCTACTCTTTTCTTAAAAAAGTTGTCTTGTAATTGTTAAGGAGCATAGCTCCATAATTTCCTATATTTTCCTCGGCGATTCTGCCGATTCATCACTGGGAAAAATGGTGAATCAGGTTGAAGATACGTCGAAAGTAGGAGAGGGATCACCAGGGTATTTTTTGGAGAATAATTGGGACGGACCTGGATTGTTATTTGCCTTGTTCTTGATTCTGGATCCACACTGGGCTAGGAACTAGGGAATTCGGGTTCTTAATAAATATTTCTTATTTCATCTCTGAGATCAATTCTATCAGTTAAGCATAAGCTTTCAATAAAAGTTCATGAGTAATTTTAATTTTGATGATCAGGATCCCTGGGTTCTCAGTTACGTGCCCAAACATGTTAGAGTAGGACACAGAGGAAGAAGTCAGAACATGTTCTTGAGTAATTTGACAACCAGAACTTACTTCTCAAGTGTCAAGACCCTATACCCAAATCTAAGAGACTGACCACACTGTTTATGCTCCAAAATATCAGCCCTATATGTATAGTAAATCAACGGCATCCCTCTATAGCTATCAGTAAATGAAAGAACTTACCCTCCTATTATAAAAGTTCAGATAGACATCTTTAAGATTAATCCACTCCATAAAATAGCGAGGAAGCTTTATCTTTGACACTTCACATTGCTGAGGGACCTTCGTTTTCAAATCCCAATTTCCACTGCAAAAGAAAAAGAAATAAGAACAAATTCTTTTTTAGATATATAGGGCAGGAAAGTAATGTAACATTGCAAATAATAAAAAGCAAAAGTATCATACGTAAACCATGAAATAGTGACATTTACCAAGTTACAAATGCTGCACGATTAAGTTCCTCACCCATCCATAGTTTATGTTCCATTAACCAAGCTTCAAATTCATCAATAACCTCCTTGAATGGTATAGCAGTGTCATGCCAAACTCTGACAAAACATAAAATACTTTTATGATTATCTAAGTAGTAGTTAGACTGAATAACGGAAGCTAACTATTTCCTTGCTGGTTACCATAAAAAATTACTTCCAGTCTACTATTTATTGCTATCATCAACCTAAAATTACAAATAACCAATCTTATTTAACTAGTCTAACATCAGACATACGAAATCATACTTTACTACAACCAACCTTAAATTACAAATATCACCATCAAAACACTAGATGAAAAAGAAAATATGAAGAAGAGATCTATCTGCTTGTTAGACTGTGTTCAGTAGTGAAAATGAAAACGAAACTGTAAGATTGTTTGCAGATCACAAGTGTGAAGAAGTAAGGTGGTAAAGCTATTTAAGCTGCATACCTATCAACTCCAAATTTTCCGTACTTTCCTTCGATGTATTCATTTATTCTTTGTTCGCTCATACGTGTAGGCCTCACGAACCTATTAAACAGGTAGAGGAACAATGAAAAGGAAAAGTTGTAAGATATGCGAAGATTGATGATCCTAAGTCCTAACACGTACATTGTATTTGAATTCAAAATAAACTAACGTAAGAAATCAAAACCTATTAATCTCAAATATTTTCTAAGACTCAAAAGCCAGCTGTTGCATTTAAGGCTTCAAAACTCAAGAGCCTACTATTCCATTCAATGGATAATATGAACCATTTCAAAAAGAATTTTTAATATCAAAATGATCGCTATGTATCGTTAGTTGTTGACCTTTATGATAATAGCTATAGTCAATGAAAAATAATTCCAATATATCTTTTAACATTCTTTCCCTTAAAATGTTCTTTTTAGAACAGTTGAACACAATATTAATATGTAATACAGAATTACCAATTACCAAAAGAAAGAAAAAGAGATTTATCTCAGGCACTAACAGAACTCTGCTATCGGTGGACATGCTATAAAGTGGTAGATCAAAACCTGTGGAAAATGCCTTCAACTTGCAACGTTTTTGCACTAATCATTAGAACTGGAAACTCAAGAATCTCAACCTTGCCCTCTAAATCAAGTACAAGGAAAAAGTCTAGATTCTGAGTGACTACTTTATTTAACTCGGCAATATTTGCTTGAAGCTCCCCGGAGCAATCATGATTAAACTTCTCAAGGTGGATAAGATCATCCATCTACAAATTTGGAGAAAGAAAAAACACCATCAAAACTACAAATGTCATATTCACATATAGAATTTATCAATACAGTACAGAGAAAAAGCTTTCCAATTCCTAGGCTGCAAGTGTTATTTTCCAGAGTGAGTCATAATCCAACTATTCAACTTATGTCTTCTTACAATTTCTTATATATTTAATAAACATCAAGGGTTGGGAAGCCTGAACCAGTAAACCATCTATCCAGAATGAAGCTTATTCCTGTCCTACAATACTTTTTAAGCAATCTTCCCACAAACTAGTTTCATATACCAAGCCAACAACACAGAATGATGTAATGGCACCAAGTCTCACCTTTAAATTTTTCGACACAGCAGAAATAGTGAACATGCATCATTGACATATTAAAAGAGAAAAAAGAACTTTTTCTGAACAAACCCAGTATGAAAGCATGCTCAGAATGAATTGATTCTAGTCCAATATACATAATATCCTCCTAAACCATCCACCTAATTACTAAATGACAGAAGTATCACTATCAAATACTTGTTATGTTTTAAAGATCAAATGCTTAATGTAGTCTCTAAACTAACACATTTTCTCTCATTTGGTCCCTAAAACCCATCTAATTAGTCTCGAAAGTTTTATAAGTAGTCTATAAAGTTTTGTAAAATGTGGTTTATTAGTCACTCTAAAGGACTACTGATAAATCATTAGGGACTAATTAGAGGAGTTTCATACTATTTATTATTTTCGTGTATTTTAGGGACTAAATAGGAGATAACATGTAAGCAACCACTAAATCAATGGTTATTCCAACGTAAATATACACACACTTTCTTTGTCACTGAAACATTCGATCAAACACATGGCATGCGAACAAAAATCAACCACCCCATAAGAACCAGCAACGTTATATCTATGAACGATAATGAAAAGCTTTAAATTTGAAGCGAGTCATTATAACTAAAACAAAAAAGAATTTAAAAGTGGATGGATGATAAAAAAAGATGGAACCTTGGTGCACTTTCCCTGGGTGTGGTACAAGCACGTGTGTTTAGAGCGAGATTGAGGAGTGCGTGGAGATGATGATGAAGGGGCGTTGGAAGTGGAAAGAGAAGCAGAGAGAGTGAGGGAGTGCATTGAGTAAAAGTTGGGGTGCAGAGTAAGCAGTGAGCGTGAGAGTGAAGAAAGTAATGGATTACGATGAGACAAAATGTTGGCCAAGCAGCATGCTCTCTGAAGCGCCATTCCACGCTCTCAATTTCAAACCTAGCTTTTCTACGTTACTAATAACTGCGATTTTCTTCCAATATTATCGAAATATATTATCCAAGCTGCATAGTTTTTCAAGCAACATTTGTTCAACACTTTATTTTCTTTCTATCTTCTCTTTGAGAAACACTAAATTATACCAGATTTCCTTTAGCTTTTTTATATGTAACAAGCTACTTTAAAATTTTTTCGTGACAATTAAATCCTTTAAGTTAGCTGACGTGTAAATAATTACCCTCTTTTTATTTTCCTTTCTAAACAATCCTAGATAGCATTAACAGTGTTGACGTGGTCGTGATGGAGCCTACGTGTCATTCATTTGGTAACAATTTGGTCCTTTAATACTATTATCATGTAACAATTTGGTCCTTAAAATAAAAAATAAAAAAATAAATAGAAATATCTTCTTCAACCTCTTCATCTTCAACCTTCCTTCAAATCTCAAACCCTTTTTCTCTCTCCATCTCAAGCCCCCACCCCCACCACCACTATAAACTCAACTCAAGCAACCATCGTGACCACACATTTTGGTGTTGCGAGTCTCAGCGACCATTGTCATCCTCGGTTTGGTTCAAAACGAAACACAACAAATTAAGAAAGAAACACACCATTTAAGATTCACATCGCATGAGAGATATGAAGAGTTTTAGATTTGAAGAAAGGTTGAAGATGAAGAGATTGAAGATGATTTTTTTCTAATTTTTTTATTCTAAGAACCAAATTGTTACATGACAATAGTTTTAAAGGACCAAATCGTTACAAAAAAAATGATACGTAGGCTCCGCCACGACCAAGTCAGCATTGTTAATGCCATCTAGGATTGTTTGGAAGGGGAAAAAATGGTAACGTGTACACGTTAGCTAACTTAAAGCACTTGGTTGGTAAAAAAAACATAAAGGACCAACTTGTTACAATTAGATAACTTAAAGGACCTCTAGTGTAATTTTGGCGACAAAAAAGTGTGTTAAATGCGTACCAAAATACAAATACGTATGGGATATGGATGGAATATGCGCATAATACATTATTTTATTTTAAATTAAGTTTTGTGTTGTACGTGTATAATATATTTAATTGAAAATAAAAAATAAATGTATTATCTGCGTATTCTCTCTGTATCTTATACATATTCATATTCATATTTTGCTACACTTTTTTTGTCCAAATAACAGTTCTGCTTCTTTTTATCGTTTCACTCGCCTATTACATCTATTATATCCATTTATATAGGATTAAATATATTTTTGGCTTATATAAAATTTGAATTTTTTGTTTAGAAAGTGCTTCTTGGCATGAGAAGAAAAGTACGAGAATGACATGGCCTCAATCAAAAGTCATAACCTTCCCTTCATGTATTTCTATGCTTTCCTATATTACTTTCATTGTTTCGTTGATTTCGTTTCGTATCGATTATCAATGCCCTTTTTTTTATTTTAGCCCCTCAAAAAATTCCACTCACTTTTTGTCCCCTAAATTTTTTATCAGTTTTAGTCACTCATGACTTTTAATATCATTTTTCGGATCTTTTATAGCGCTTATAAGTGCAATTAAAAGTCTTGAGGGTCTAAAATTTATGAAAACAACTTGAGGACCAAAAGTAGGTGTAAATTTTTTGAGACTAAAACGAAAAACTCAAATTTTATAGGGATCAAAAACATATTTAATATGCGTCTATATTTAAATCATTCAAGATCTTAGAGAGATGTATGGGCATACACAAGGCATTTTTTGGTAGCTTTTAAGGTGGTCGGCCTGGATTGTAATCAATTCCTGAATGTATCCTCGATGCGCAACTGCAGATACTAACCTCGTATGTCGAGTAGGACTCAGGACCCAAGAGTTTTAGTCCCTCAAGAGTTTTAATATTACTACATTCCCAAGACTAGATTCGAACCCAGTACCTTTTTTTAGTTGCAAGAGAGCTAAACCATCTAATTCAAATTGTTTTGGGTCTTTTTATTTCTCCTTTTTCTAACATTCTCATGGATTTGTATAGTTGCCATCTCGAATTAGATCATACAGACCTATGAGCTCCATCACCTTTACCATCTAGTGGTGGTTATCTCTATTACCATTGTTTTTGTAGATGCCTACACCTGCTTCATATGGATTTATATTCTTAAACATCAAACTGATTCTCTTTTAGCCAATTCTACTAACTAATACAAACACAATATTAAAATAAATTAAAAATAGTTTAATCGGACTACTTGGGGGGGGGGGGGGGGGGTGATTTCGACCTTTTACAAAACACCTCTCAGACCTTGGAATTTATCATCGCCTTATATGTCAACATCCATCCCACCAAAATGGAATGGTTGGACGAAAACAATGTCATATTACAGAAATGGGTCTCACTCTCCTTGCTTATGCAACTATGCCATTAACCTATTGGGTTCTCATTTTTTCTACAACGGTTCACCTCATTGACCAATCCCCCACACCCACTCTTCCAAATAATACAAATTGTCTTAAACTATGTACTAGACTACACCTCCCAAAAATCCTTTGGTTGCTTGTATTTCCCTCTTTTAACACCCTACAATAAACACAAGTTACAATTTAACAGTGTAGCTAAACTGTGTAAAGTTGGGATCCCCACCACAAAATAACGGGTCTAAATGTCTTAGTTTAGAGGGACGAGTTTACATCACTAAAGATGTGACATTTCATGAATTCACATTTCCCTTTCCCATCGCTTTTTCCACTCAATGTCCAATGAAAAAACTGATTTTCCTACCCCACCAAAGTCAAACCCATCATCCCATTTGCTACTTGACATTACTCTGCTCGGTGTATCCTTGCGTCAGCGGTACACACTGCGGTGTTAGTTCCTAGTGTGTCCCAATCTCCTAGGTCTAATGCTCAGTGCACCTGTACATTTCGTATCGTCAGCTCCATTGTCCGCTAATCCCATGATTCATGTGTCGTATAGTATTGCACCTAATGATGAGAGTATCATGTCTTTACCTGTCACGGTTTCTGCTTTACCGCTAATGTCTCAATCTACTCCCCCACCCGCTAATGAGTCACAATCAGGTGCTTCTTTCAGTAATACCAAAGGACATCCTAAGATAACTTGTTCAAAGACATGGATGTTTAAAAGCACATGCATTTCTTGACCATGCATGTTGAGCCACACACCTTTAAAAGGAATTGGCCAATCTTGCTTGGCGTGAAATTTTTTTATGGAATATCATGCACTTGTAAACAACAAAACCTAGTCCCTCAACCGCAACGCCATAGGTTGTAAGTGGGAGCTTAAAATAAAGAAAAAATCTCGATAGAAGTGTAAATAAATACAATAAATATTTGGTTGCTAGGGGTTACAATCAACTACCAGGAACAGATTATGGAGAGACATTATTTTCGATGGTTAAACTAATCACTATTAGAGTTCTGCTCACTCTCACGTATAAATTGCATATTCATCAAGTTGATGTAAAAAATGCTTTCATTAACGGTTACCTAGAGGAAGATCACATGTCTCAACACCTGGGCTTTGAAGCTTATGATAAGTCTTTGGTTTGTAAGATCCATCGTTCTCTCTATGGCCTAAAACAGATCCCGCGGGTGTGGTATGTTCATCTACGTAAATTTTCGCTTCAATATGGTTTCAAGTCAAGAAAATGTGATCATTCTTTATTCATCTACCATGATTCCGGTGTTTGCCTTTATGCACTAGTTTTTGTTGATGACATTTTGATCACCAGATCTTTCACTGTACTTATTCAAGATTTTGTAGCCAAGCTTCATGAAACATTCTAACTACTTTTTAGGCCTAGAGGTTATATATCAAGCTAATGGTTCTATCTTGCTTACTTAAACGAAATACATTAGTAACTTGCTTGCACTAGCTAAAATGTATGATTGTAATAGCAATGCTATGCTAATGGTATCTTGTAACAAACTCGGCAAGAATGGGTCTATTACGTTTAATGATCCTCATCTCTACAAATCCATTGTGGGAGCATTACAATATATCACTCTATCCCGACCTGAATTATCTTCCAGTGTTAATGAACTTTATTAGTTTTTTAGTGCATCTCTTCAGTCACATTGGTGCGCAGTCAAGCGAATTCTTCGATATTGAGTGGAACTCTACATCATGGTTTGCTTTTGCAACCGAATCATCTAGATGCACTATTTTCTCTTCGCGTCTATAGTGACTCTGATTGGGCCAGTGACTCAGATGATCGGCGCTCTACTTCGGGGTTGTGTCTGTATTTTGGACCCAACTTGGTCTCCTAGAGTTCGAAGAAGCAGACCTTGGTGGCTCGCTCTAGTGTTGAAGCAAAATATAGGGCAATGGCTAATGCTACCGCTAACTTGTTATAGCTACAATCATTGCTTATGGAATCACATGTATCATTTCAAACACCAACACTACTATGTAACAACCTTAGTGTCGTACTGTTATCACACAACCCCGGGTTCGATATTCATTTGCACTCTAAAACTAAACACTTGGAGTTGGATACTCATTTTGTGAGAAAGAAAGTAGCTACCAAGACTCTTATCATTCAGCATGTTCCTGCCTCGGCACAACTTGCTGATGCCATGGCTAAACCGGAAACTGCTGCATCTTTTCTGGACCTTTGTATCAAACTCAAAGTTGCTCAAACACCTAGACCACCTTTGAGTTTAAGCGGAGAATAATAGAAGACACCAAGTTCAGGATGCTTTCACCTTTCTTCCAAGCTAGCGCTTATCCAATAGCATATAGAAGCTTGCTTTTTCGTTTTGTTTCTGTTGAGCAATTATCCACGTGGACTAGCTGTTGAGACTAGTCTAACGGACATGTGATCATCACACATAAATATATTTGTTAAAATAGAAATGCTACATGTCACGAATGAGCTTATTGATACCATTGTTTCTCGAATTGCAGGTGACTGGAAATTCATTTGGAAATAGAATGTCCCACACAAGGTCTGAATCCATCTTTGGCGTACTGTTGTGGAAAAAATATGTGTGCAAGTATACACAGTCTTTAACAAGTAATATAGAGATAAGAAGGTTGTCGTACCCACATGCATTGAATTAATTTTACTAAGTTTAAATTAATAGTAGAGTCAATGATAACAAAAATAAAATATAAAATGAATGATGATTGTGGTGTGTGTATAGACAAATTGTAAATTAAAAACAAGTAAATGTAAGTTGTGAATCAGTTGAGAAATATGGTTGGAATGCTTTTACTTAAGTAAGTTCACTTTGAATGTATAAAGTTATAATTGATGAATCTGCAACCATTGCACCTGCAATAGTTTACTGCTACAATCATTGCACCTGCAATGTCTTGCGGTTACAATGATTGCACCTACAATGGATGCAGTACTAACAGTTTTGTACTTTTCAGTACTTATCTTCAGGGCTTCATTACAAGTCTTATTTCTAAGCTCTAAATAAGTTCACCCTTGCCTAATTAAATTCCTACCGATCATCCCATGAACGATGCTATCCTATGTCTAGGTCTTAGCATGGTTTTAACAAAGTTTCCTATTATTAAAACACTTATTCATGTTAGTTCTTGATTTCAAATCACAAACCATTTCTGAATTTATGACCCTACTTATTTTAAGTGATCAAGTTAAAATAAGTTTGAAAGAATTATCACGCAAGAACTAAATTACAAAAACATCAACATAACTTTATAACATTTCAAAGTTTCATTACTAAGCTAAGGCATCCCAACCACAAAGGGTTCAGCTCATGCTTGACATAACTAGAAAGATACAAACAAGATTTCTCATGCTTATAACAAGAAAAACGCAAAGAGAATAAGAGGTAAGAGTAATTACACAAAAGAAGATTCTTTGCATTTGTTTTCTAGCAATGTGGCTTACACTTTTTCACAAGAGTACCTCAACAATTTTCACAAGATAAGATGAGTAGGAAATATCACTATCTCACTTACTTGAAGCTTTGTTGAGTACTACAACTTACAAGAGAAATAAATCGACTTAAAACTAGAAACTAGAATATAAAATGTATTGTTGAATGATAAGAATTGAGTGTTCTTCAAATGGAGAAGAGGGTGGTATTTATAGGCTTCATGATCCATCTTCCTTGATCACCAAGTTGTTTCTCTCTCCTCTTGTCAAGTAAAAAGTGTGATAAGAACCCCCATCAAATATTAAGGGAGGTCCAATGGTGTAATGACAAGTGGAAAGTGAGATTTTTCACTTTGAGGCTAGATTCATGAACATGGCGCCACCTTCAACAACTTGGCCAACTTGCGCTTGCCACTTGCATTTGCTGACATCATCAGGTTGTAATTCTGTGTTACTTGAGTTGATGCAGCTGTAATAGATGCAGGTGCAATGCTTGGGTATGATGCAGGTGCAATACTCCTGTCTTCTGCTTTTTACAGCTTATTGCAGGTGCACCTATTGCGGTCTCCATTGCAGCTACAATATTCAACAAACACATCAAAAATACCACAAATTATGAAATTCAATTCTAATGAGTTCCAAAGCTAAATGATGCTGATTTCAACTATTATTCTTTATTTGGATTAACAAATTATTGAGTTCTTACAATAATTAAAGCTTAAGAAGTGTAAATAACTCTATATAAAATAGAGTTATCACGTACAGCCCATGGTGTTTTACCGTGTCGTTACAACCTTCGTCGTCATGGCATACCGTGCTCGGGAGAATGTCCAATGTGCAAAGGGAATGAGTGGCACGCCTTTTTCGGTTGCATGCAAGCAGAGGAGGTATGAAGCTGAGCTTTGGAATGTTATTCACCTAGTCGTATAGAAGATGATAGGTACTGTGACTGTGTTTTTTACCTCCTTTCATCGTTGCCAGAGTTCTAGGAGCTGTTTTACGATGATGGTTTGGTGTTTATGGAAGCGGAGGAACGAGAAAGTCTGGGAAAGTGTCGTGAAACCAGTTCGGGTTTCTATGCAGTGTGCTTCGGACCTACTATTTTGCTGGTAAGAGGCAAAACGGGCCAAATTGCTTCACGTCCACTATGCCAAAATTGGATTTTAATAGCAGGCCTTTAACAGCGCTTATTACAAGATAGTGCTATTAAAACTTACATGGAGAGTTTTTACAGCGCTTGTGTTTAGAAACGCTGTCATTGGGGGTTATCTTTTGAAGCGCCATCATATAACATAATGAAATTGTAGGCTTTGGGTAGAGTATACCGATAACAATTTTATACGGTAAAAGATTTATTAAATGTTTTTGTATGTTACCTTCGAGAGTGTTTACAGCTTTGAAGTGTTGTCATAGGTGATGCCAAGGAGTTTGTTATGCTGTGAAATATTAGTTATAACAGCGCTTTATAAGACAAACATGTTGTCTATAGGAACTTATAGCAGGGCCTTAAAAGACAAAATATTGTCTATAGGAACTTATAACAGTGCTTTATAAGACAATCGTGTTGTCTATAGGAACTTATAACAACACTTTTTAAACTCTAAATGCGCTGTTAAACTCTAAATGGCGTTTGAAAATAACCAAAGAGCTGTCATAGGCACCATATCATAGCACTTTTGTGTGGCGTAAAAGCGCTTTTATAACCTATAATAATACTAGCATATACAACGCTTTTATGCACTGTCATAGGCCTAAAAAAAGGACTGTCATAGGCCTTTTTTCGCATAGTGGTCGCTCCAGCTATCTCGCATCGGAACAGTGACACAGTCGGTTGGTCAGTTCTTGAAATTGGAACAGTGAAATGCGACGAGGACACAACTCTTTTTGATGATGGAAGGTACGGTTTTGGTCTTTGTATCAGGGACGATAATGGCGAGTTTGTGAAAGCGAAATCTGCTTGGTTCACTGGGAGGCCCGACTCTCAGGAAGCAGAAACTTCCGGCTTATTGGAAGTAGTCAATTTAATATAAAATCTTTTTTTTAAAAATGTGAAAAAACTTATTAATTTATGTCTTATCTTTTTTTGGACAATAAATTTATATATTATCTTAATAATATACTTTTATTGCTGAAGTAAAATTGGGTCCATAAACTTAAAAAGAAAGATAATAACTCTAGTGAACGTGATTCAATGTAAATTAACTTAATCCAAACTCCCTCTGGTTCTTACTATAAAAATATCTTGCAGTTTTAGATATAATGAATAACTGATATATATATATATATATATATATATATATATATAATATAATATAGGCCAGATACATGAGTTATTAAATAAAACTAAGACTGTAAATTAAATTTTCTTATAATATATAGGGACCGGAGGGAGTAAATACTTTAGCTTATATAAGGTTTTAGGGAAGCAATTACATAGACTATGTCCATTTTATTGAGTGATTGAATGTGAATATCATACCTCTCAAAACAAAATGGGTATGAGAGTGTTTACCTTAAACGTAGATGGTGAAAACTAAAAAACAATAAAAGTTTAGTGCATATATCGTCAATGGACATGTGATTATCATTTATCACACATTTACGTATTTGAAAAGCATAAACGCTATGTCACGAGATATTACTTGCGATTGTCTCGACAAGTCATGTAGGACGGTCAAAGTTAGGCTCCGTTTTACTTACGTGAATCATTCACTATCTCGCAAAAAATAAATAGCTCTTGTAAAAGGTTTCATCACTGGATCTAGGGAGAAAGACGGCCCTCCCGTCTTTCATGTGTTGGTGTATTGGTGTGTTAGTGGGTGATTATTATTATTAGAATTAGATATAGAAATATGTTGGGTGTTAGTGGGTAGTTATCATTACAATAAAGATATTTTGGTTAGAAAAATCTGATACCAAAATGACAGTTTTTTTAGAATCCCCTTTATTAATAGTTATAGAAGAAATAGAAATGTGTTGGGTGTTAGTGGGTAGTTATCATTACAATAAGGACATTTTGGTCAGAAAAATCTGACACCAAAATGACAGTTTTTTTTAGAATCCCCTTTATTAATAGTTATAGATTAAATATAATTGTTCTAATGAAAATATAAAGAAAAATTATTTGAATGACTTTATAAAATAACATATATAAAATGAATTTGGCTCTAATATTGAGCATATAAATAATTTTTGTTTGACTGAAGAGCCAATAAATAGTATCAATACCTTTTTGACCAAAAAAAAATATCAATACCTTCTATATTTGATATAATAATATAATAATATAATTAATAACATATAATAATAATAATAAAGACAATATTTAGCTTTCTGTTTTTACAATAAATATAATCTGTCCACAAGGTTAGTATATTAGTACATTTGTATAAAAAGAATATTAAAATACAATTTGGAAACCTTTTTAGGACCAATTTTATAATATTAGAAAGATACAAAAAGATTTCTATATTAATAATGTTAATATCCATAACTGAAAAAAAGAAAATGAGATTTTAATTTCAATATTAGAAATAATGAACCTCTTTTTAGAATTCAAATATAAATAAGGGCGTAGGAATAGTCATATAGCCACACATTACAACGATCCTAATTTATAATCTCTTGCGTTTTTGTTGCTTTTTGTAATGTGCAGCAGGTAAAGGAATCATTGGTCGTCGCAAAATTCAGATTGAGTTGGTGAAAGATTCGAACACAAGGCAGGTGACATTTTCCAAGCGTCGAACAGGCTTATTTAAAAAAGCAAATGAGTTGTCAATCTTGTGTGACGTGGAAATTGCTATTGTTGTATTCTCCCCTGGGAACAAACCTTACTCTTTTGGGCACCCGGGTATTGATGTTGTTGCCACAAAGTTTTTTCAACAGAAGCCCAAGCCAATTGATGTCCAAGACAACTCCTTTTCTGAAGTTTCAAACATGGACAATCTGAATCTGCAACTTGCTAATGCATTGGCCCAAGTCGGTGAGAGTGAAAAGAAGGGTGAGGAGCATGATGAAGTTCTAAAACATCATGATACGAGTCGACTCTCTAAGCTTAAAAAATTAAAAGATTCATATTTAGAGCTTAAGGGTAGAGTGAAATCACGTCTTCATGATCTCGAGATATCAGAATATATGATCCTTCTTGCACAAGAACCCATGGTGGGAATGAGCAGAAAGCAAGCTGGGAAAAAGAAAATAAGAAAAAATTAATGCTTAGTGGCATGCAAATTATGTTAACTTTTAAGTTCCCTTGTCCCTAAACTCTTGTTGCCCCTGTCTCTCTTAATAAAAGTGGTTTATTGTGTCAAATTTCAAAAATTGCTTATGAATTGAAATTTGAAATTTTATGACAAATATTGTTTTTATTGCAAAAAATTCTTTTATACGCACACAATTCTATAGTGGCGGATCTTGGAATTTTCTTCAGTACGGGATAAAATAATCTCAAATAGTTTCACTTAAAAATATTATAAGTTTGCACAAAATTTGTTTTTGATAGAAAAATTCAAAATCTCCAAGTCTAAATTGCTTTGCATTTGTATGTGTTTCATGTTATATGAAAATAAAAGTTAGACAAATAAAAGAATAAAATTAGTATCAATTTAATTATCTCTCTTTTATATTTGATGACTACGTATATTCATTTAGAAAAATTGTCTTCATGCGAAACGCCTAATATATTATGGAAGCCAAAAAACTTAATTTATTAAACAGATTCTAACAAAAGTATTTTATTTTACAGGGACAAATGATTCGTAGTGAAACATAATTCCTGTTATGATATAGAGGACAAAGACTATGAAGAAAAAATGACACAATTACGAAAGTATAATTAAGATGTGGAAATATAAAGTAGAACTTTTTGCGATAACTTTTTAATACGTTATATTTTTTAATTTTAATTGTTTTTCGATAAGCTTTTAATTTTAATTTTTTTTGCTTCCTCTTCTTGAAAGGGAAGTTATTCAAGGACCAGAAAAGGGAAGTTGTTCAAGATATACAAGGAAAATCAGGATATTTATACAGATTTAATGTAAAGTTGAATATGAAATATGTTAAAAGTTTAATAAAATATATCGAAGGTATAATAATAAATTTAAAACCCACCATGCATTTTTACTATTTAAGGTTTTTCAAATTAACAATAAACAGGGAATTTAATAATTTTAAGAAATAATGGGTATATACTATAGGGCTAAATATGTTTTTAGTCCTTATCAATTTTTTATTTTATTTTGGTCCTTCAAAAAAATATCACCTACTTTTACCGCCCAATGTTTTTTCACATAAATTTTAGTTGCTCATGGCTTTTAGTAGTGTTCCATAGCTTTTAATAGCACTTAGAAATGCTATAAAAGGTACAAAAAAGCGCTATTAACAGTCACACGAGCTTAAAGTTGATGAAAAAAACTTGAGGGGCCAAAAATAGGTGGTAAAGCTCCGAATTCAAATGTCACTAGTGGAAAATTAGGAAAAGAATTAGACATTTAAAGTCAGGCGCTCGAATGCCTGACTTTGTACACTGACGCGGTGGCAAACTTGTAATTAAGATGAAATTTTTTGTTTGGCTCGCATGTTTTTAAGTCAAGCGTAAACATGCTTGACGTTAAAAGTAAAAACTTTTAACATTTTAAGACAAGCTGGTATATAGCCTGACTTGAAAAGTGCTTCACAATAAAAATTAGAAAATTGCGTCGTCCTCATCAGTTCACGCTCTCAACTTCTCTCTCACGCTCAAACCTAGCTTGCGCTTTCCCTCACGCTCAACTCCTCTCTCTCTATTGATCTCTCTCTCTCTCTCTCTCTGTCGCTCTCTCTCTCTATTTGCTGTTCTATCTTTGGCACTCTCTCTTTGGCTCTGATTTGTCTAGGGTTTTTTTGTGTACTTGTATAAGTTTTAGTTGGAGGATTTAGGGTTTATGAAGTTCAAAACTTAATTTGGGAATAATTGAGTAGATTCTCTGTATTAGGGTTTTGGTTTTGGAAAGATTATCTTAATCCATGTAATGAAATATAGGGGGATTGCTCAATGTTCTGTGCTTTAGTGAAATTTGTGGAAGGGTACCATGATGCTGTGAAATTTGGGAATGAAATTTGTGTTTTTCTGTAATAATGTTAATTTTTCTGTAAACAGTAGTTTGATTCAATAAGTTGTAATTATGTAGAACGTATCAATGTAGAAAACTACTCCAAACTAACTTTGGATATCTCACTGATATGATGATGGATTCTTCTTACTCCTCTTGATTAATGCAATTTTGTAATTTTGTAATTCTTCTTACTTCTGTAAACAGTAGTCTGTGGTCTTCTTGATTCTTCTTACTCCTCTTGATTAATGCAATTTTGTTCTCTATATTTGTCTTTTAACTTTCTAGTGATAAAACAATGGAAGGGCGTAAAAATTTAGAGCACTGAAGGTAACAATGCAAAGTCTTGTCTATTCTTCCCATAAATTAAATTGGACTTAGTGGACTTAGGCATGGCTGCATTTAGGATAGCAATATTGTAGGAAGAGTTCCAATTTGTCTGTAATTGAGACTGAGGAAACCTTAACACTTCAATCTTACTGGAAAGGAATTTTTTTTCTAACATCAAGTTATCTTTGTGATTAATTTAGTGATTTTCAGTTTGTGTTAGCATCATCTTTCAGCCTGGATAAATTGTTAATATTCTTACATTTTAGAAACTTCTGCAAGTTTTGGCATTGTGGTAATGTGGTTGATTGATTATCGAGTTAGGATTTTCTTACAAACCACAAAGCCAAGTTCCCTGTTTTGTCCATGCTGGTACTGAAAATGGGCCTAATTGTGAACTTTTCTTTCTTTGCTTCTATGGTAAATGATGCTTTAATTCTTTTGGTTAGATGGGGTTGTCTGTATAGCAAGTTATGAAAAATGAATTTAAGAAGTTATTAGTATTGGATACACATGAAAATGCCCCATGATAAAGTAATTTGACTGATAAATTGACAAATTGCCAGATTGGACTATTGAAGTATGAATTTAGCTAAACTGTGGAAATAATCGATTCCATCGCGCGTCGTTTAACTTTGCAGTATTAATATTGGTAGTATTTCCCTGACATGTGGCCGTGCCATGCGTAAATAATAAAATCTTTAGTTTTCTAGGCCTTCTTTACATGTGAGTGTTCTATGGAACAAACTAATTTGGTTCCTTCTTCTGTTGATCCTTGTTTTTTTCGAAGAACAAGTATACTTTTTCGTATGCATATATGCATACAGTTCATGTTATGTCCTTATCAATAACAGTTCATGTCCTCATGCTCACACCAAATTACAAATTGCACTAAGTTTGGATTATTGATTACTTATGATTACAGAAACTAATTGCTTTATGCATGCATTGGCTTCAATCTTGTTTGGCATGGTATATAAGTTGTATATAAAATACATTCTTTTTATTATTTTTTGAGTGTAGTTATGGATCGTAGTTGGATGCAAACTAGTAAGTTAAGTGACGAGTATGCGTACGGGGTGGAAGAATTTTTAAAGTTTGCTCAATCAAACCTTGAAGATAATGGTGGTATTTTTGATTGTCCTTGTGTTAAGTGTGTGAATCGGATACCACAACCAGTTGACACAGTAAAAGATCACCTTCTTGTTCATGGGATTTGTCGTGGTTATACAACTTGGATATGGCATGGTGAGAAGTTAGATATCCCAAGTGTGTCCGCAAGAGATAATTTCGTAGATGCAAACATGAATGACCGAATGGAGGATATGATACGTGATGTTGGGCCGAAGTCTTTTGAGAGAGCACATGCCTTCGATACTTTGTGCAAAGATAAAGAAGAGTCTTTGTATTCGGGGTGTACAAAATTGACACGGTTGTCCGTGACAATAAAATTATTCAATCTGAAGGCGATAAATGGGTGGACTGATAAGAGTTTCACTGAGTTGCTTGAGTTGTTGAAAGACATGCTTCCAGAAGGTAACACATTGCCGTGTCGTACGTATGAAGCGAAGAAGATTCTGTGTCCGATGGGTGTGGAGCATAAAAAAATACATGCATGCCCCAATGATTGCATATTGTATCGGAATGAGTTTGAGAAGCTTCATAAGTGCCCTAAGTGCAATAAGTCGCGCTACAAAGTAAAGGCTGGTGAATCTAGTTGCGATGATGACAACAGAAAGAGTTCTCCAGCAAAAGTGTTATGGTATCTTCCAGTAATTCCCAGGTTCACACGGTTGTTTGCTAATGCAAAGGACGCAAAGAATATTAGATGGCATGCGGATGAGAGGAAATGTGACGGACAGCTTCGCCATCCGGCTGATTCTCTACAATGGAAGAAGCTTGATAGTTTGTTTCCGGACTTTGGCGCCGAGTCAAGAAATCTTAGGCTCGCGCTTGCTTCGGATGGGATGAACCCATATGGTAACTTAAGTACGAATCATAGCTCTTGGCCTGTTCTCCTTATAATTTACAACCTATCTCCTTGGTTGTGCATGAAGCGTAAGTATGTTATGTTATCCATGATGATTTCTGGCCCAAGACAGCCAGGAAATGACATAGATGTTTACCTTAGTCCATTGGTTGAAGACTTGAGAAAATGTGGGATGAAGGCGTGGATGTGTTTGACGGGTATTCTGGTGAAACTTTCAAGCTGCGTGCAATGTTATTTTGCACGATCAATGACTTCCCAGCATACGGGAATTTGTCTGGTTATAGTGTTAAGGGACATAGAGGTTGTCCTATTTGTGGAGAAAACACGTATTACCATCAATTGAAACATGGTAAAAAGACTGTATACCTTGGGCATCGGAGATTTCTCAAACGCAATCATCCATATCGTAGGTTGAATAAAGCTTTTAATGGGAGCCAAGAGAATGAAACTGCTCCAAATGTCTTGACTGGAGAAGAAGTCTACCAAGTAGTTAAGGATATCAAAGTTGTATTTGGCAAAAATCAAAAGCAAGTCAATGAGAAAACCAAGTGGAAGAAGAGGTCAGTGTTCTTTGATCTTCCATATTGGTCTAGTCTTTATGTAAGGCACTGTCTTGATGTCATGCATGTCGAGAAAAATGTTTGTGATAGTGTTATCGGGACACTTCTCAACATCAAAGGCCAAACAAAGGATGGTATAAATTCTCGTTTAGATTTGCGTGAAATGGGCATAAGAGAACAATTACATCCAGAGGCAAAAGGTAAACGTACATATTTGCCCCCAGCATGTTATACATTGTCAAAAAAAGAGAAAATAAATTTGTGCGAGTGTCTACATGGAATCAAAGTTCCACAAGGTTACTCTTCAAATTTTAAGAGGCTTGTGTCAATGAAAGATCTCAAATTAGTTGGCTTAAAGTCTCATGACTGTCATGTTTTGATGCAGCAACTACTACCAGTGGCTATTCGTGGCATCTTGCCAAAATGTGTTAGACAAGCCATAACTAGGTTGTGCTTATTCTTTAATGCTATATGTGTCAAAGTCATTGACCCTCAGAAATTGGATGAGTTGGAAAACGAGGCTGCTATTATCTTGTGTCAATTGGAGATGTATTTTTCTCCCTCATTTTTTGACATCATGGTTCATTTGATTGTTCATTTAGTGAGGGAGATTAGACTGTGTGGCCCTATTTATTTAAGGTGGATGTATCCAGTTGAACGATACATGAAGATTTTGAAAGGTTATGTGAAGAATCAATATCGTCCTGAAGCATCTATTGTTGAAAGGTATGTTACAGAAGAAGCTATTGAGTTTTGTTCTGACTATTTAGCAGAAGAAAAACCTATAGGGCTTCCCAAGTCTCGTCATACAGGGAGGTGTCAAGGTAAGGGTTTACGATGTCCAAGGGTCATGAGTATGGGTCGAGAAGAGGTGTTGCAAGCACACTTTTACATATTGAATAACACTGATGAGGTATCACCTTATTTATCTACTCATAAAAATATTGTGAAGGCTAAAAACCCTCGAATGAATGAAATAGAACTTTTGAAAGAGCACAACAAGACATTCCTAACTTGGTTTAGAGAAAATGTTATGAAGGATATTAGTGCTTCTGATACATTAAAGTGGCTAGCAAATGAACCTAAGTTTAATGTCTTGTGTTGGTCTGGGTATGATATTAATAACTTATCATTTTGTACAAAGTCACAAGATGATAAGAGTACTATGCAAAATAGTGGGGTTATGGTCATGGCTTCTTCAATGCACTTCTCTAGTTCAAAGGATAAAAACCCTATTTTGGCGTCAATTGCTTACTTTGGGGTTATTGATGAGATTTGGGAGCTTGAGTACTCTAAATTTAGAGTGCCTGTTTTTAAATGTAAGTGGGTAAACAGTAAAACTGGTGTACAAACTGATGACTTAGGAGTTACATTGGTGGACCTAGACAAGGTGAGTTATGGGGAGGAGCCTTTCATCATGGCCGACCAAGCAAAACAAATTTTTTTTGTCAATGATCCTTCTAACAAAAATTGGTCGGTAGTCCTACAAGGAAGAATCATGAATGGTAATGATGAAGACGAAGATTCATCCCTTGGAATTTCAGAGACTCCTTCTTTCACGACACAAATGCCTACATTCATTGAGGATATGGATGTGGACGATGTACATGCGATTCGTGATGATCATAATGAAGGGATATGGGAAGATATTTTAATTTGACCCCTAGAAAGAATTTATAGGTACCTGTAAGCGTGTGTCATTTATCGTGTGTTATTTATTCATTTTTAATAAGCGTGTGTCATTTATAAATTCTTAATATTTGTTTTTATCTGTCGACATTTTTTAACAAGTGTTTTTTATTGATTGACATTTTTGTCTTGTTTTGTTTAAATAGGTATCATGGATGATTCTTCTACCAACCCCCCAACAAAGAAGACTAGACGTGCCACGACATTACCGGAGTTTACGTCTAGACGACCGACAGGTTATAGGTACCCGATTGAATTTGATCAATGCCTAGAGCCTCTAGGTGATATTGCTACCAAATTTAAGAGTTATGTGGCTTTGCTAGCACGAAGCAAGGCAAGCATATTATCAGAAGCTTGGGACAAAGTGGATGGCGAGGTCAAGAACTTGATCTGGCAGGATATCTTGGTATTACCTTTTTATTGCATATTATAGGAAATGCTTTCTTTCATGCACACTCATTCGGTATATCTAAAATATAACCTTGGCAATTTGAAAATTTGTGAAAATATAACCTTGTAGTAATGCATAAAAATTTGAAACAGAATTTGCAAACTTGTAGTAATGCATAAAAATTCTATAGAGATACTTTTCTCTTTAGAAATACTTTCATGTTCTGTTCTAAATTACAGAATATCATTTGGCATGGCATATTCTGTTCTAAATTACAGAATATCATTGGACTCATTTATCAATTGTCAAGCTAATGTTTATTGCCTTTTTTGTATACTTTAATTTAGGAAACATTTGACATTCCCAATGATGAGAGGATGAAGAAAAAATGGATTGCTTATGGTGGTGAGCGTTGGACGCAATTTAAATCAACACTCACTAGGACATATATCTATGGCCCTGGAGACACTCAGGGTAACACAACTCCATGCAAGAAATATAGTTACATACCGACTGAAACATGGGAGTTATTCGTAAAGAGTCGCGAGGAAGAAAAGTTTCAACTAATTAAGAAAATATGATATATATATATATATATATATATATATTTAATTAAGAAAAAAAATGCCTACCACTTAGTGCGATTGAAAACCTCTTAAAGCAATTGTTTAATGTAGGTAGTGTATTTTCACCCAGAAAGAAATTATTCTTCGTTCATTTAGAAATAGAAATTGATTCTTTTAAATAGAAACTGAATGATACTTGTAACATCCCTATTTCCGTTAATTTCAGTTTACGAAATTAACTAGTGATTTATTATTCGATTAAATAATAAATCTAGTCGAGGATATGAGATTGTCGCGAAAGCAATATAAAATTGCTAGATTATGTGATTTTATCCCATTGTTGTTTGAATTATATGATTGTGTGTGATTGTTTGTAGGTAGAAATTGGGTTAAATGAGAGTTTGAGTGAGAAGGGTATTCTGGTCTTTTTCTTAGTTAAATCATCTTCAGCTTATAAAAACTAAAAACAAAACATTTCACCTCACTTTTCACAACTCCACTTTCAGCAAAAACACAAACTTAGAGAGAAAGAAAAAAACAGAAAATAGAGAGAGAGAGAAGAGAGGGTGGCGAGAGAGAAGAAGTTGATTTCCTAATGCATGTAAGTTCCCTCACTTTCATCTCACTCTATTTCTTATTCTCCATCCAATGGTACAAATATCATGACCAGATTCTTCCTCATTCTCAAGTTCCCATTGTTGAACTTCTAAGCTCCTATTGCTCAAAAACTAATTTTGTACCATTGCATGTTGATTTGTGGTCTCAAATTCAGTTCGGAAGCCCTCTTTGTCACCATATTGTCGATTCTAGGAGGGATTGAGGTGTTGAGGTTGCTGTTTTCGAAGTTATAGTGTGTTGATTTTGGTTTTGAAGAGTATGAACGAGTTCGGGACGAGTTCGTGAAGTTTCGGAGTCGTTTGAGATTCGAAGTTTCGGGTTTTGCGTGATTTTCATCACGATCGGTGAGTTTTACTCACATTTAGATTTTTATATTTCGATTGTGATTGTTTGGATGTGCTGGTTATGCGTGGTATTTTCATTTCGAAAGTTTTTAAATCGAAAACCGTAAAATATCGTAAATCAGTGTGAAACCCGTAAGGCTATAGTCTGGATAAATTGTTCATAACTTCCTGTACAGATAATGTTTTAAGTTGGTTTTTGTTTCATTGGAAAGTAGACTTAATTTTGTACTAAATAGACACAGGTTGTACTAAATTTCATAGAGAAATGAGGGAGAAAATTGGATTACAAGTTGACCAAAAAGTTCTGTCGAATTTCAGTACCTCAGTGTCGTATTTTGAAAAACTGTACCAACTGGATGCTTATTTTGAAAAATGAAAATCTGATGTAGAAATAGACTCAGAGAGATTTCCAATGAGTATTCGTTTGCTGAAATCCGATATTGTTTGCTATTTTAAATAATTCGCCGAAATAGGTGCACTATTGTAGGAATCTCTGCACTTATGCTGTGTGTTGAATTGTTTGTTTGTGTCACTACAAATCTCGGAACGAATTACTTGATGCAATTGCTTGTGATTGGGATTGTTGGATTGATTGGCGAATTGTTGGACTGTTTGTTGTGGTTAAAATTTCTGTTTCGATGTTCGGTACGCGTTGGAAAAAGGAATGAAATCGGATTGAATTGAAAAGCGAAATAAAAACAGCAAAATGGTGTTGCTGATGAAGCCACACTGATCGTGTGAGCTAACACGAGTGCCCGTGTGACTTTCAGGTTGCGCAGCTTTGCTGCAACTTGGTTCACACGGCCCGTGTTGTCCCACAAGGCTGGCCGTGGCAGAATCAGTCTGGACCATCCTTTTTCACCCGTTTCGCCCTCAAATCGATTCATTTTCATTCCTAGTTCCTACCCTAACCTATATATTGATTAAATAACCGTAAAACATAGCAATTCGTTTATGTTTGGACTGTTTTATGTCGAATGGTGTTGAACCTAAAATATTTTGAATAGAACGACCACTAGGGTACGAGTAAGCACATGTCTTTTGAAGAATAAACCGAACTAAATGTTCTAATTATTAAATCCAGGATTGACGCGGGATGGTTATTTCTTTAAATCATCTAAACCGGTCTATGATTCACGAGATATATATATATATATATATATATATATATATATATATATATATATATATATATATATTATATTGAGTATAGTTGACGGCCAATGCGGTTGGATATATAAATTATATCGAATTGAGGTGACGACCTCCAGATGTTAGCATACTAGGAGAGGGAAGTCATGAACCCTTATCCTAGGGCCCCAGATGTTATAATTATTTTGCCTTTAGGTGTTGTACACTTATCGGCCAGATGTTGGGGTTCACTCAAGCTTCCTTGGGTTGTTGGTGATGTGCTAGAATTAATAAAACTTATTGTAATTCTTTTATCGAATTACCAGATGTTTTTGCAATTCATATAACGAATTGCCAGACGTTTTTGTAATTATTGAATTACCAGTTTAATGATTCATAATT
The DNA here is from genome assembly GCA_963573325.1 of Astragalus glycyphyllos. Taxonomy (NCBI): domain Eukaryota; kingdom Viridiplantae; phylum Streptophyta; class Magnoliopsida; order Fabales; family Fabaceae; genus Astragalus; species Astragalus glycyphyllos. Next base: position 99,573,559 of record OY754307.1, read on the forward strand.
GAATTGTGAGTTTGGCTAGGGGTCACGGTAAAACTCACTGACGTGTAGGTGACGTTCCTATCGAGTTGACGAAGACTTAGTGACTTTGTCTATGTTTCATATTTCCCTTGTTCTTTCTGTAACTTACAATCATGTTAAGTTGTATAAACCGTTTCTGCTATTGCATTTTTCTTGGATATTGAACATTAGACTATGATATGTTTATAACTCTTTGATTGGTATTCGAGAATTTTTAGTCGGTTCAATATCTAAACAGGAATTTTTATACTCTGATGTAAGCTAATATGTATATTTTAGTATTTCTATTAACCAGAGATACTAGGGTGTCACATTTTGGTATCAAAGTCGTTCGACCTTGTCGGACTTAGAGACCTTATGGTCAATATGTTAGATCGAGTCATCTAGGGACTTAGACAATTAAATGTCAGAACCTTTCAGTATATTATGTGACGTATTGAGTCAGGATCCACTCAGTGTTTCATATAAATTACTGAGAATGATGACAATTAGTTGCCTCAGCCCCGAAAATGTCCAAAACCCTAAACCATAGGAATTCTAGCCTTCTCGTTTCATCAGAGCACGCAGCAGAAGCAGAGGGCTACAGACGGTATTCTGAAGCAAGACATGGGCATCCGTGTTGGTTCGAGGAGACTGTGGGCAACTGTTCAGTTCTGAAAAGCGGTGTAACCTTTATTTTGCAGCTTAAGCCACTATGTGTCGTTTAGAGAGCTACAATTAAGCAAAGCCTTTGGGCAGTAGTAATGTCAGTGTCCTAAGACCTATAAGATTAGATGACATCCCGAAACCCCGACCGTTGCTTGGTCAACATATCAGCCATCGAAATACTGTTTTACAGTTAATCTTACCTTATGGTATGAATCAACCCCAGCTTAGGTCATAGCTAGAGAAATCCTTCCGGATAACTCCCAGATTTAGACCAAGATCTGTTTTCCTCAGAGCCACATTTTTAAAAGGTTATAAGTCGTCTAGTAAACTATAGGGCAAACCTAGTATTGGCAAACAGAATTACCCAGTGTTGATCGGATTATTTCTCGATTCAAATACATGAACCGAGTCCCTTTTATAGATGACACCAATATGGAATGTCGATAGAATTGACTTTAGTATAAAACCCCTGACTAGGGCATGCCACTCTCAGTTTGTGAGAAATTTTCGTCAGTCTTCTAACTTGTTTTATTCATATCTTCTAATCCGGAACTCCGATTTTTATGTTCCGAGATGCATTGGAAAGCTAACGAAAATGTCTACACATCAGAGTAGGTTTTGGATTGTGTTCTTGTCAGTATTAGGAAGGGTACCCCTGCCTTACCTTAAGTAGTGAAACCCTAAAGCGTTGTAGAACATTAACCCTCTAGTTGCAGTGGAAATTGGAAGAAGACTTTCTATCTTTAAGAGTTAGTTCCAAGGCAACAGTTTGGGACAATATTCTTTGTAGTTTCCCAAGGGATCTATTTCTCGGACATGGTCATTGTAACAGTAACCTTTCAGCAATCAGAAAAGTTGTACCCTGAATGAGGTTATCAGCTTTTAGGGTTGAGTTTCACAGACCGAGTCTTGAGGTTTGCAAGATGCACTCTTATTAGTATTTCTGGTTCGTTAAGGAAACTGACTCCTATAGGTATGTGATAAAATTGTTTTATACTCAAATGTTTTCACGAAAAATTTTCTGCCAACCTTACCCAATTGTGAATTAGTCAAGAACATTGTTTGTACCTGTGACTAGCAAGAACACTAGAGGTGTTTCTAAGAGAACCAAAGACTTAAGTTCCTCAATTGTCTAGCCGGAAGGAGAGGAAGATTTGACGAACATGTGAATTTAATTGCAAGTAAGAGAAGTATCAAGCCATGTTAGGACAACCATCTTTTAGCAATTATATTATTCAAGCTTCCGCTATTGAGATAAATCCCAATCGTTAACCTTGATTTTGCTAGGGTTAACAGTGAGTTGTCATGACTTTAATCCATTGGATGAGTCAAGACTAGTTTCTCGATTCCAATTTTCTATTGGTTAAAAGTCAATAGATCAAGTATAGGCTAACCTCAGATTTGTTCTGATTATAGCACAACGTACGAGGCTGTTTCTGTGAGAAATCAAATGGGTCGGATATGTGTAGTAAAAATGTTTTTCCCCACTACGCTATTTTGATGGAGAAACGTTTGTGGATGAACCACGTGTCGGTCTGAAACTAAATGATTGGAAAGAGAGTGTATAATACACGAGTCCTTGATAGTAAAACCCATAACCCTCTTTGTGTCGTTTCTTTAAGCTATAGGGTCATACATGTTATTCATCATGAAACACAATTTTTTTGAATAAACACTGAAATTTCATTATTAGGCTAATTTGAGAAAAGAATTGAAAGGATACGAATTGTATCGAATGGATTAGCGGTTTGAGAAAAATAAAGTTTTCAACAAATGAATAAACACATATTTTATTAGTCTTAATTGAAGTAATAAACACATTATATATATATATATATATTGATTTAGACATGTAATACGGATTTAATTCATATACACTATAAATGTAAGGACTTTTTACACTATCACTCAATTGTAATCATTAGATGATTGAAAAATGTGTGACTTTCATTATAATACTCTTCAAAACACACATATTTTAATTTATATATAAGCAAAATGTATTATAAGGGGTATTAGGGGCACTAGCTTCAACCCTATACAAATTAGTAGAATTACAGTTTCTGGGGACAGACTAATTAAAGGATTATAAACCTAGTCTAATACAGTTTTATCCAAAAGCCTACATGCTTTGCAATTAAACCCCAAACGAAATTTGAGTTACAACATATTCATGATTAGTTATCCCATAACGAAAACAAACATTGTTTCTAGCCAACCGATGCACGAAGAAGCCTTCTAAAGTTGTTATAATTTTGAATACCATCTAGTTGACCCATCATATAGGGATATCCCCATCCTTTCAAATTTCGTATATAATTAATTTTGAGGTAAAGGATGTCATATTGAACAGGTCTAACAACTTGTGTGAAGTTCTGCACTTGATAATTTGTGGAGGTAGTTTGATCCCTGAGGATTTATATCATCTCCGTCCAATAATCATCTTTCTGCTTTGGTGTTTTAGTGTCAAAAAAATCTAATTAAAAAGGGCTTTTGGCATCAGGTGGTAATACAACGCATCAGGTCCGTACCTGATGTAAAAGGTGGGTACTTTTAACATCACCTGAATCTGCAACGGACACGAAACTGATACGAAAAGTCATTTTTAACCGATGTGAAAAGCCTAATTTGTAGTAGTGTTTTCTCCTAAACCTATATTGGCATCCCATCCTTGAAGCCATAATTCTTCACATAGTGCACATATGTCAAGCTGATCAAACTCAATAATAACAAACCAATATTTAGAGCATATATAAACGAGATGGTTTAACTAAAGTTTATGATAAACTATCTAGTTTGACTAGGTTAAATTGCTTTGGTACCATAATGTAGCACATTGTTCTATGTTGCGTTAAAAACACACTTGAGAGGAAGTGTACTCTCTCGCAGAAGTAGTATAAAAGATATCGTATCCACAGGGATTAATTAGCAAGTACCAAACTAATCGAGATTATTTAATGTTTAGACGACGAAATAATTTGGATGTTGTAGAAACAAAATAAAAAGAAATAAATGGCAAGAATTAATAAAAGATATAATAATTTGGAGAGAGGTCTAGGGTCGCGGTTTCACTTGCAAGCTTCGATTCCCCTATGTCTAATTCTACATGAATTCCCTTATTTTATTTAATTAACAATCCCTTTACTAAAGCTATTAATCCGTTTGGTCATTCGCGATTAATATTCTTTTTCCTAAATTAACCCTAGTTTGGTCATGCTAGAATTTAAATTCAGGAAAAGCATAAAGTACAAAAATGTTGAATGATTGGAAGACTAAATTAGAGTTTGGTCATGCATTAATTATAGCCCCAATTATCCTATAGGTCCACCAACTAATTGCAGTACGGTCGCTGATCAACTAATTGATTATGAACATTCAAAGGGTTGTCAATCCTAATTATGTGATTAAAGCAATAGGACAATATTAATTGAAATAAAAACAGGAATTCAAATAAGAAATTAGAACATAAAGAGGTTTCTAAACATGCAAGATCCACCTAAGACCCTAGAAGAGGACTTAGGTGTCCATAATAATAAAGAACAATAAAAGAAAAAGAAGGTTCAAGAATTACAGAAATAAGAATAACCCGGAAATAGAGAAAGTCTTAGTCTATGTCTTCAATCTCCTTCCGTAGCGTTTCCGTAGCTCTCGTTTGTGTATGTGGTGTCTAACCCCCTTTCACAAGTGAAGCTCTCCTTTTATATTAGTTCATTTTCTTTCTCTCCAAGCAAAGGATCAAGTCAAGATTGCAGGCATATTAGGATTTAGATCCTTCCTAAATATGTGTTGCTTGCTCTCCACTCCATGCCTCTTTCTTTCTCTCCAAGTCACATGTGCATCACTTTTAATTGAAATCTCCAAGAGGATCTTCTTTTTATTACTGTGGGCCTTCTTGCATTAATGGGCTTGGGCTTGCGCTTGCTTTCTTTTATTCTAACATTTCTTCTAATTTCAGCCCACATTTATATTATTTTCTTTTTCTACCTTCCTGCAAATATAGAGTAATTTAAGTCAGTTATTTATTTATTTAATCAGTAATAATTACTCTAAAAACAACTCAAAACATCTCTAATAAATGCACTAAATTAGAGTTTATCATGCTATTATCTAGAATTATCATACCAAATTAACATAAATGCATAACCAGAAGATAGATTAAACATTAACAGATGGTCATCATTCCATACATTTATGCCTATTTAGAACAAAATCGAACCATAAAAAGTTGATTGGCCACCAATCAAAGCGAGCCAACTTAATTAAAATTGTACACAGAAATTAATAACCTAAACGATTACTGTAGAAAGCAACTAGGTAACATCATTGATTCGAATATCATGCTACTACTACTCTATAACTCAAACCAAAAACACTTAGTGATAAATTAATCTCATTAAGTCCTTATCATTTTTATTTCGTAAACCATCATAGATTTCCGGACGAGTCAAACTCAAGAAACTTTCTTTTTCTATGAATGGTTTGTGGATTCATTAGAGTGTATCTTCGGGTCATAGAAGCTAGTGGTCAAGTGGTTTCTGTTATGCTCAGATCTGGGTGTGGTTATAAAACCCAATGGAGTCGCGTAATGGGTCCTGAGTCCACAATTGTCGGGTGGATAGGCAGTTAGCCTCCTCCAATGTAATGTTAAATAAAACATTACTTGTTACTAATTGACGAGATTAAGATAGTCCCAATGGTTTAGAAATCATTATTCTACTTAACGACACTACCTTCATAGGGGATATCATGTTTCACTTACATATACATTCATACTAATCATCAAAACTTGTTAAATAGTTTATGTAAGTAATTATTGGATGCTTTAAAATATTTGGATTTTGAATGTTTGAAAATAAAAATGGTCACCATCACATGATGATGGAAGGAAAAAGAAAACCTAGGTATTTTCACTAACGATCTCTAGAAAAAATGCCAACAATTTCTTTGAGGAATACTTCACTGGGGACCTCCGCCGCTTACTAAATGCCATTGTTCGTTGGAAAATGATGGCGGAAATTGAAATTTGCCTTTAAGCTATATATAATTGTGAAATATGTTTTTCTCCCAGTTTTCTTAAGTAATCTTCCCCAATCACTCTCTTTTTATATCCTCTGTCCCCTCAATCCGTTCAACCCCTCCTCCCTCAGCAATGTAAGTGTTGCACGTATTCCTCTTTTTATCAATAATTAAATTTTATTGAAAGTCACCCACATAACGCGCGCACGGTGAGTTAGAAATATATCATCGTCTCAATTTATCGAGTACACGAATACAAAATTAGCCAAGCATTAGGCTATACCAAGCACACGCCAAAACACCTAGATATCACCTAAGAAAATAACAGTTTTTTAGATTTTTATTGTGTTACTTAAGCTAAGATATTCACCAAGATCACAACAATGCATCAAAACAGTTAAATCCACTTCTTCAGTAGCCCTCAATTCATGTGCAGGTGTTGAAGCACTTCACTCTTAGTTCACTGCACAATCGGGTCATGATATAGACAACCTTAGCATAGAGTAGCTGATGCCAAACCCAATTAGATCACGAAACTGCTTGGGCTGAAGCTTAACTGGTAGCTCCACAGTGATCTAACAAGCAATGGACCCTTCCCTTTTACTTCAAGACATGATAAATAGGTCTTTAAATGGAGTTCCTGTGGATGTTATCCATAAACGCAACCTGAACATATTGTGCAAAAGGTACAATATATGCTGAAGTGGATGACACCAACATGTTTACACCACAGACCTTGACTCCATCTATGGAAGATGCCAATAACTACACGACATTATGAAATATTAACTTAACCCTAGCACTATTAAGTACACTCAGTGCCCACCTTCTAGGAAGGGTTGCAAAGGGGACACCTAATCATGTGCTCGCAGGACTAAATAAAACCTAAATGTTATGAATTAGAGAGTTCCAAAAATCAGATACAATCTAGTCAAGATGTTGATGAAAAACACCTAGGGACCAACTCCATGCTTCCACTGTTAGATAATTGAAGGGATAGTAGAACAATTTCTCAAAGCAGTACTTGGGAACATTGAGCACACACCTAGGAAAGAATTAGGTACAACACACGCCACTACCCAGCACACATCAATGCGAACATACACCACAAGCGAACACACACGTACACAAAGAGAAGGGAACGCCACAAAGCAACACACCAGAAGGCAAAGCTCACACACAAGAACACACAGCAAAGCAGAGACACACGCGCACAAAGTGGAGCACCACAAACTTACACACACCAGAACGCAAAGCTCATACACAAGAACACACCCCATCCCACGCTAGAAACACAACCAAGGTTCCACATGAAAGGAAAGCTGATATCAGCTAAAACTTCCCATTATATCACTTGTATATTAGTTAACTTTATAAGAGGATGCCCTGGTGATCCCAGCATACTAGCAGCTTCTTGTTATGCTACTACCTCTTATTAAGGTAAACCAAGTCGTCATCACCAAGAGAACTCGCCATTTGAAACTTAAAGTTCCACCAGACCAAAGCTAGAATTGATTTACTAATAACCCAATGGTAGAAACAACCGGACGAGCTCATTTGGTCGCCTAGCAACAGTGACACCAAATCAGACCCGTAAGTACGATCATATTATTCAAGTGAGGATTGCTCCAAGAAGCCACCACCCCACACCAATAAGAACAATCAAAAGCTGTAGCGACATCTTGTCTAGGGAGCAGAGACAATTTCCACCTAAAAAAGATCAAAAGGGAACCATTGTGGCCATAGTGCGACTATAAGATCTAGGGAATTAAGAGGGTGCCATCCTGCACAGTCATGATAGAGGCACCAAGCAGCAAGACAACACAAATAAGCAAAAAGAGAGGATAAGCAGGGATGGAAAACATCTGGGCAGGAATTCCAAGAAGCATGCAGATTAAATCGTTGAGGCTTGGCAAAGGCAGCTACAAGGATAAAATGGAATCTTAGATGCAACTGGAGAAATGTGACCACATGGGTAGCAACATCGAGCCAAAAAAATCGCACCAAACATTAACCCAAGGTTGTGGTTTTGATGTTACTATAGAAGAAAAGAGAAGACATCACTCATTACATTTTCCCATTTATGAACTAATGACCCTATTTTTGATGTTGTAGGTGAGAACAAAGCCACCACTAGAGCCACCGCCAGAGTCTTCTCCCCACCACCAATTAGAATTATCCATTTTTTATTTCTTGAGAATATGCTTAGTAGTTAATATTTAATTATATCTATTTATATTTTATTAATTATTTATGATTATATAGTTATTTAATATTATTTATTTAATTATATGTTTATGTTTATTAGCTTTTCATTACATGTTTACGTATATTTGAAAGGTTAAATTACACCAGAGGTCCTTTAATTTATTTAGTTGTAACAAGTTGATCCTATAAGCTATGTAATTGTAACTTTTAAAGTCCAAATAACTTACATTTTTCAGCCTCAAATTGTTGCAATTAAATAAGTTAGAGGACCTAAGTGGTCGAAAAATCTTAAAGAACCAACTTGTTACAACTAAATAACTTAAAAGGACCTAAGTGGTATGAAAAATTTAAAGGACCAGCTTGTTACAATTAAATAACTTAAACAAGGTGATTAGCAACGGAATTGGTCCCTCGCTAACGTGAATCTGACAGTTAGCGAGGGAATTTGTGAGGGACTAAGTGGGGGCGGGAATTTGAAAAATTTTAGCACGAAAAACAAGGTGATTAGCGACGGAATTGGTCCTTCGCTAACGTGAATCTGACCGTTAGCGAGGAAATTAGCGAGGGACTAGTCCCTCGCAAAGGGATTTTTTTTTTACTTTAAATAACCACACACCACACACTCTCATTTCATCTTATCTCTTCTCTCACCTCTTCCCTCTTTCACTACGAATTCTGTCCACCTTCCAACGCCACCACACCATACCACACCACCACCACGAACTCCTCTCCTCTTCCTTCCTCTCTCTCTCTCTCTCTCTTATGAATTCCTCTTCTCTCAGCTACAAATTTCTTTACTCTTTTTCTCTTCTTCTCTCGACCTTCCTCCACCACCACCACCACCACCATCACCACCTCTCCTCTCTCTCTCTGTCCTACGAATTCCTCTTCTTTCCTCTTACCATGAACTTCTCTCCACCTTCCGCCACCACATGAACTTCTCTCCACCTTCCACCACCACCACCACCACCACCACCATGAACTCCTCTGCTCTTCCTCTCCGCTCTCTCCTACGAATTCCTCTTCTCTCACCTACAAATTTCTTTCCTTTTTCTCTCTTCTTCTCTCCACCTTCCACCACCACCACCACAACACCACCACCATGAACTTCTCTCCACCTTCCACCACCACCACAAAATTAATAATATAATATAATGTTCACTAATAATAAAATAATAAAATAATAAATATAAAAAAAACAAGTCATTCAAATTGAGACACGTGTCAATTAGTATTTGAAAAACTACACAAATTTTGAGGCAGTCATTAGCGAGGGAATTTAATCCCTCTATAGTTAGCGAGGAAAATGTCCCTCACTAATTAGCGACAGATACAAATTCCCTCGCTAATTCCATTAGCGAGATTAGCGAGGAGGAATTTAGCGAGGGAACCGATCCCTCGCTAATTCCCTCGTAAATCGGCATTAGCGACGTATTTTGGTCATTTTGCGAGGGAAATTTCCTTTGCTAATGACCAATTTTTTTTTTGTTGTGTACTAACCACAGATATCAAAATGACTAACTCACTGATAGGAACAACATACAAAAATCTCAGTAGGAGCAATTTTGCTGGACACTCTTCCACAACCGAAACGCCTTTTCCTTTCCTCTTCTCCATTGCGGCTGCGCTATTATTCTCTCTTTCTCGTAATTCACTTACAACAACTATATTTGTGTTTTCCATTTAGCGATTATAAGATCCTTTGGGTCCAAATCCATGGGCCAATGGGCCGGACAATCCTCTCCTTCCCCCTCACCTTACATCTCCCTTCATCCTCTCTATCTCTCTCTCTCTCATCATTATTTATAATTTTTTAATCATTTTCTCTCTCCTCTCACCCTTCAATTTGTTCCCTTTTTTTCTTTTTCTAATGTATGACATGGAAAAAATTAAAGGTGTGTAGAAACAGTCAAATATTCACCAATAATGTGATTTAGTGCAGCATGAGAAATACCCATAGACGGAACATGCACTTTGAGATTTTGCTCAAGAGAAAATGCTTTGGTTCTATAATTGGGTCAAATTTTCAATAAAAACACAAAATGTTTCCATACTCAGACAATCATTAGAAGGATCGATAATCTTCCCGGTAATTTCAACAATTTGCATACAAGAGTTTTCAACTCATTAGGGTCTGAGAAGAAAAGGAAGGTGAACTGACAATTCCTTTACCCTATGTTTGAATGGAGTACTTTTAGGGAGTAATGTAATTTTTGGAGGGAATTGAAACATTTTAGTTCAAAATTTTGAACTAAAATATTCCGAAATCCCCTAAAAAATTACATTACCCTCTAAAAATACTCTATCCAAACACTCCCTTAGTGTATGTTTAGATAGAGCATTTTTAGGAGGTAATGTAATTTTTGAGGGGAATTCAAATATTTTATTTCAATGATCTGAACCACGAGCGGAGATTAGTCTTTCGTTGAAAGCGTTGGGACACTCCGTGAGTTGCTAGTAATGATCGGAACAAAAAAAATCTAGCAGTAACCATCAATACAATATAATGAGATATGACACAAAAATATCTCGTTGGAAGCTTCACCCCTCCCCACCTCAAAATATCACTAGTAGCTAGACTCCCCGCCTCAAAATATCAATATTAGGCTCCCACCTCGAAATATCAATAATGAGCTCCCCCGCCTTGAAATATCAAAAATAGATTCCCCACTTCGAAATATCAATAATAATTCCTAAGGTACCTAAGTTCAATTCAGTTCGTTCTAACGCATCAAATAGTAAACACCAACACATATCTTGTTACTAGTTGCATCCAAAAACTAACCACTCTTAAAAATCAATCTCCTTATCAATATCTACAACCAAATTACATGATCTATTAATCATAATCATAAGTGGAGACAAATACCTTTTCGAATCTAGTGCATCTCAAATACTAAATTTATTTGTGAATATTCCGTAGGCCAGTCATCACTCTGATGCCCTAGAGACGCATTTCAAAGAATCCACTCACCTTTAATAGAAAAAACACTTATTAGTTTTTCACTTGGTCTAGAACCATCTTCAAGAGTTCAATTTAATCACAAATAAGGTTCTTATTTCTCATATTACCCAAAGATCTATATGTCATAAGTAAATAAATTTGAATGATTTAAACGACTAGATTTCCATATGGAGCAAAGAATATATACAAGCAATTCGTTCACACTCTAAAGATTATAATAGGCTTCAAGATATCGGTATAGTCGAGATAAAAAATAATGGGAAAAGACAAAAATGTGATTCAGTTTATATATAAGAAAAAACCAAAGAAAATTAGTTGTGGGAGGGAGGGCGAGTCCTTGGTCTAGAATAATCAGAGTAAAATCCAAAATTTTGACCCTCAACTTTGCTATGAGGAACAGACCAAGATACTGATTTCATTGAAATCTCTCTCTTCTTAGTGCTTTCTTGACCCTTGAGATAAACTTTTTTCATGTGCTCCACATCTCCAATAATGTCTTCAGTTTTTGTCTCTCCATTTGATTCTATAGGTTGTTTCTTTGCATTCTCCAACACCTATTGATTGAAAGTAACATTTCAAAAAAAAAAAATTAGCAACAAAATATAAGCAATATAGATATTTTGTTACGGAGGATGTTATATTTTGTTAATATTATAGTGTCTGCAGAAACAATACTATGTTCCATTAAAAAATATATATATCACTATGTACTTTTTTTCTTTATAGTGTTGATTTTCATTTCTAATTTTATTAAAACATGACAAAAAAATACCAAAATGAAGTCACCAAGACTTAACTCAAGTTGTTTCACAATATTAGAAAAAGGAGTTCACAAAGTATACTAAACTTCTTAATCATAAGTATTTAGTAGACACAAATCACTACATTTTTTGCCATTTAGAAAGAAAAAAAATGAGTTTGACACTGACCTTTCCAGAAATGTTGATCTGAGTCCTGTGTTCCTTCTCAACAAGATGACGAGCAATGCATACATTCAGAGAAAGCAACAAGATCAGCAGGGACGTTGGAAGGTACATTTAATTTCTCATAAAATAACTCTTTCTAGGTTATGAGAGAGAAATATGAGAGATATGCAACCTAGTAAGATGAATTGAGATTGGCAAGCAGTTTGTGTAAACTTCTTTTATGGACTCAAAGTACTTCTAAGTTCTTACCAAGTTAGATTTGGTTCTCTAAATATAATAGAAGATCGAGTGAGTTCTTCAGTTTTAAGATGGAAGAAACTTCGAATTTTGGGAAATGCTTTGTCATAGGACCTAAAAATTATTATTCAACTTTACATTGTTTAAGAATGTTAGTTAAATTCGTTTAATTTTTTTGATATTATATAAAAAATGAACCACGCTTATTAAATTACTCCTAACCATGGTTAGAATGTCCTCCACAGCTAGCTAGCTGTATTAGTAATTTCACCGACATAGGGACACTGACTCAAAGCTAGTGGCGGATACAGGTTATTGGGTGTGGGGGCATTTGCCCCCACCAAATATCTCTTTACCCAAATACATAAGTTCAACTCACTTTAATACACAATCGATCCCAAGCAAAAAATAGTCTTTGCTTCTCTGAACTACAACGATTGAAAGATGCTTATCTATATTGAGTTTTGTGAAGAATGAACTGTGCAATTAGGAGAGATCAATAGTTGAATAATTCTTTGCCAAAAAAAATAGTTGAATAATTCTTTGGTTATATATACTAAGAGATATTTTTGATAGTATTGACAGTAAAAATATCATACAATAGTTTTAGAAAATAAAAATGTCTAGATAACTAGTGTAATTAGTAGAAGTTTGAAAATCTTTTTTGAGTTTTTTCTTCATGTACGTGATCGTTTATTTTCTGAAAACTTTAATATTTTTTTTTTGAGAAACATTATAGGTAAAAAAAATTTTGCCCCACCAATGAAATTTTCTACATTCGCCACCGCTCACCGGTTCAAAATCGAGTGTGACCATGTAATGTGTGCATTGTTTATTTTTCCTTTCCTCTAAGTTGACCAAAATATCATGAAAAGAAATCTATTAAGAAAATAAAAACCGAATTAACTCAAGGATATTATTGGAATAGTGACATTCAATAAAGTTGAATTAATTGATGTTTGTTTGTAATTTAATTCATAAATTGTAACAAAAAAATTAGTCCGTACAATGGAAAAACATCTTTTGGTAGATGTCAACCCCTTAAATAGATCTATGTTACTTCAAAAAATTAGTCTCTACATTTATATGTGGAGGATACATTTTTAAAGTGTAATTCATAAAACTTGGGTACTTGTAGAGATTGACTTGTGGAGATATAAAATTGCAAGATCAACTTCATTGTCTACTATATACTATGATGCTAATGTCTCGATTTAGAATAGGAGCAGCATCCTTATAAAATACAATTAGCTCTTGATTTTATCATCCTTCAATGTGAGTCAAGGGGTAGAGACAGAGATAACATAGGGACATTGAAGATACATGCTTCCGTTCCTTGCGGAAGAGAATTTTATTGACCACACTTTCTGGGGATTTGTGCCTGTCTGGAGACAACGGTATTGAGGTTGCTGTAATTGTCAAAGCATGTCAAAGTATAATGTTTCGTTTATTCTTTTTTGTATTAGTATAATGATTATTTTACCTTCAAAATAACATGGGCTAAACCAATTCGAGGAATGTATATATACTGATAAATAAATTAATAATTTATGCCACTAGACTAGATAGCATGTGTATGGACTTTTGGTGTCAAAATCTCAAGAGAGTATACACAACTTTTTCGATTGTTTTACAACTATAGTGATTTTTATACGCACTTTTTATTCTTGGGTTGTGGAAACCACTTGGTATCCTAGAAGACTGGGACTGTTAGAAATTACAGAATCATAGAGATGAAGTTTCTCCTCATATTTGAAATATGCAAAAGAGTTTGATTGAGAGAAATTCTCAAATGGAGTCATATTGATTGAAAAAAGATACTAAATGTGGGTACAAGATGCTCTATATATAGAGCTTAACAAACTAACTAAAATCTATCTAATTCCAAACAATTGGAACAGCCCCTAACTGAATCTATATTTCTAATAGCCTCCCTCAAGCTAATAGTGGTATCTCCACATCAGCTTGAAATACAAGAAGAATTGTTCAAAGCACTAAAATTGTAAAAAAAATGGAAGTAAACAGCAGTGACAACAAAAGAGACTAAGAAACACAAAAGAAATTTGACCCAATCCAAATGAAATGGCCCAATATCATTTTACTGGATGCCATTAGCTTTGTTTCCATTCAGGGCCCATTAGATTTAGGGTTTTCCTCTTTTCTTATGGATTTTCCCTTCTTGTCCTTTGGTCTTGTAGAAAGTGTAATTCTGAAATGACAATCAGACCACTTAAACACGCAAGCCACTGAAACACAAAAGAAAAACTGAAACACGCAAAGAAAAACTCACAGCGTTCAACGCACTCATCTCCATTGCAAGCAACGTTAAACGCAGATACCAAAACTCAACCATAACTTCCAACAAAACGACGTCACCGACTCCGTTGTTGAACAAGTCGTCCAAGAAACCTTCTCCACCGTAACGGCAAAACGACGTCGTCATCATTTGGAAACATTTCACTCAACCTTCCAATGTTGAAAGACACAGAATGCGAGAATCTACAGGTTTCCAATCAAACATCAAAGAAGCATCACTGAAAACAGAGAACGTGAACACCACGACGGCAAAGTTCTCGATGACGCGACTTCCACCGGGATCGAAAACAAGTATCGGATCTTCCATGAGTTTTAGAGAGATCAAATCAGCAAAAAGTAACTCATCTTCCTCATTCATCGCAACATGCAACAGATGCTGTACAACGGCAAAGTCTACAGCGAGACTTCCACCGGGATAAAAAACGAGAACCGGCTTCGCAAATGTCAGATCGACGCACTTCTCAATCAGATCGGTGCTCAACAGAATCAAAGTATCGTACAGCGGATTGAAGAGGAAATCACAGACGTAATCAGCGTCTTTCGAAGCTCCGCCTAGATCGAATGAGAAGGATGAGAATCTTGAAGGCTTTGCGAAGACGACCATCACCGGTGACGACATCGCAGTTGGCGATGGAAGGTTCCCAAACTCCAAGCGAAGATGACGAAACAGATCAGATGCAAGGAACTGGCTAACCGAATCTGGTGAAGCATGAAGAAGGTTTTTGAAAAGCAGGAACTCGAATTCAAATTTGAGATTAAAGAATTTACTCTCATCTGTACCGATCTTCCCTGATTTCTCTTCATCTTTCACATCTGGATCCAAGAACAATGGTTTGAGGGAACAGTTTACCTTTCCGATCTACACTGTGCAACCTTCAATTTCTGGTTTGATTGAAATCATTGGAATCACACACACTGTTTTAAGATCAAAATCTTGATTGAAACTGCC
Source organism: Astragalus glycyphyllos (assembly GCA_963573325.1). Lineage (NCBI taxonomy): Eukaryota > Viridiplantae > Streptophyta > Magnoliopsida > Fabales > Fabaceae > Astragalus > Astragalus glycyphyllos. Next base: position 99,588,842 of record OY754307.1, read on the forward strand.
AAAGATAAAATCGTTGTTGCCGATTTCTTCCATTGCAGAAACTGAATCTTCTTCCATCTTCTTTGGATCCAAAAGTTCCTCTTCGTCTGATTCATAGGCAAACTCTGTTTCGTCTTCTTCATCTTCAAGATCACTGTAAATCGCGCAACGGTATCGCTCTGATACCATGTTAGAAATTACAGGATCATAGAGATGAAGTTTCTCCTCATATTTGAAATATGCAAAAGAGTTTGATTGAGAGAAATTCTCAAATGGAATCATATTAATTGAAAAAAGATACTAAATGTGGGTACAAGATGCTCTATATATAGAGCTTAACAAACTAACTAAAATCTATCTAATTCCAAACAATTGGAACAACCCCTAAATTAATCTATATTTCTAATAGGGAGGTTGAAGTATTTGCTTTGGATGACAGTTACGTGGTGTATTTTGTTCATCAGAACCATATTCTATTCAGAGATAAAGTCTTTAGTTCTCAAGTAGTACTTGTCAATCATGTCAAAACTATATCCTAGAGCTAGTTCATTAGCATCAAGGTCGTAACTCAACTTTAAAGATTTCTTATTGGTGGAGAAATCAACTTATTTGTATGAAATCAATGTAATTTGGACTTTTGTCTTACTCTTCCTGAGATACTCTTTCCTCCTTGGGTCTTTTTCCCAAGGTCCAATGAGATTTTAATGAGGCCTCTTGTATATGTAATTGTTGGGGTGCTCGTTTGCACCCCCTTTAATATAATTTTTGCTTATAAAAAAACTTGGTATGCAAGTCGTATTTGTATACTTCAAAGAGCCAAAACAACTATATATGGTAATGTCTTTGAGTCAAAAACTATGGTAATGTCTTGGTTGCTTTTTGAGTAGATTAAATTTTTTAATTAGTTACTCAGTTCGTTCTCGATTACAAGCAAAAATGATTTAATATTTTTAAGTTTAAAATAGAAGTAAATTTTATCAAACTCAATCATATTCAACGATATTATACAGAGAGAACATAGGGGAGAGAGAGAGAGAACATGAGTATGAGAGAGGGACAAGAAAGGAATTCGACGAGTCAGAATAGAAGGAAGTACATAGGATGATGGTTCGTAGAAGTGTACGACATCCAGAAGGCTTCATGGATGTGGCAAGTAGTGCTTCCCTTCTCTCTAATCAAGCACCCAGATTGACCGACTTTTTCACCAACTTTTTGGAAGATTTAGCTTTGCTAGGGCAATAAACAAAAGGGACTTGGAGAGATTTGCCACCAGGCTAAATAACATTATCATTGGTAACCAAAAACTTATAGTTAACCTTCCATGTTTTCAGAGATCTCCCTACCCTTTACCTCACCACCACTCCCATCAGAAGCCTCATAACGTTCCAGGCATGGCTTACAACATTCAAGAGGAGTTTATATATCAAGCAAACTTCTTTGTGAGAGTAACATCTGAAGGGTCCATCTTGGTGTTACTGGAAAGTCTTGAGGAGGGCGAGACGGAAGCGCTGATTGAAGTAGCTCAGGATTGGTTCTCCACTTAGGTCTTAGATGTGTGCAGCTTTAGCTAGAGAGATGTAGAGATGAAAGATTAACTCGGCTTAAATGATATGGAGTGCCATTTCATGTGTGGTCGGAGAGATTCTTTAAATTTATAGTAGCTAGAAAATGGGATTTGTAGCGATGGATGACAATACAGTAAAAAGAAAGACTATGGACGTCACTAGAGTTTTAATTAGAACAAGAATTCATGATGTAACAAGATTGTTGAGGACAGGCATGGTCTACTTCAATGGACCAAGCCCATTTCTGTAAAAATAAACTTCGGCACAAATGATAGCTCTAGTAGCGACAGTGATGATGGTGATGATTCTGCTACCGAAGGTGTAGACGTTGGTTAAGTGGGTAACATTCCAGAGGAAGGTAACCTCAAAGCCTTGATTCTTGCACTTGGTCTAGAGAACAACAATTCGGCAGCTCAAACTAGATCCGTCAGTGTTGACTCTAAGGAAATTTCAAAAAGGACAATAAAAGCCCTAGGGATGGCTTAATAAACACAGGTGCGAAGGAACTGAGTGCAACACTTAAGTTAAGTGCCCAAGCTAAAGCTGTAACTCATGGGGGTGGGGTTAGTAATCAAAAGTCATCGCAGCCCATTCTGCTTGGTATTTCAACTTCAAGCCCAATTCCTCCCCATGGCCCAATCTCTTCTTCTGGCCCAACCTTATCCCAACAGATGTTTTCCTACCCTTCCCCTGAAGCCAATGCAGCCCAATCTATTCCATTTCTTCAAGCCCACTTCTCACCAACTCATCTTGTGCCGGCCCAACCCACCCTTTTTACCAACCCTGAAGCCCTTTTCTCCTTCTGGCCGTGCTTTCATTCCCCTAAATACCCCTCACGTTGTCTATCATTCCTTCCCAGTCCTCCGCCACTCCACCTAATTTGGCGAGTTCTATGATTGACCGTCGCACACTAATCTTGTTAGTGGTTCAATTCCTACCCCTCAGTCACCCTACATCTCACCCCTCCTCTTCGTCTCACCCCATCTCTCCCCTCCTCTACTCTTTGTGGTGAATCTACTTTTGATTCTAACATTGTAAGGAACATATGGGGTAAGCAGGAAGAATCAAATGCAAAAAATGTGTGGAAGTTTGCTCTAGCCATTGGAGCCCCAAGGGGCTGACTCTGATGAGGTTTATGTGGGCAAAATCAAGGAATTGGAGGCCAGAGACCAGTGTGCCAAAGGTAAGAAGGAGATCAAGAAGGGTTCCTAATGAAGTTAATCGCTTTAAATCTTAGGGGGATTGGCAACTCGACCAAACAAAGGCGGTTAAGGAGCCTAGTACAATCTGGCGGATTTGATGTATGCTTCATTCAAGATACATAGAGAAGTTCAATATCAAAAAGGTGTGTTGCAAGAATGTGGGGTGGAGACGATTTTGAATGGCTAGCACAATCCTCCTTGTGTCTTTCGGGTGGCATTCTTACAGTGGGGCACAAATGTACACTTTCTTTCCTATTCCCTTTCTCTCAATCTGTCCATGTGGGGATTGCTGTTCAACTGGAGTGAAGGACTTTATATCTGGTGAATGTGTACTTTGGTTTCTCAATACGTAGAAAGAGTTTGTTGTGGAGTAATTTAATAAGGGACAAATATGTGTTCAGGCTTGGGAGTTGGGTAATAGGAGGTGATTTCAATACGTTTTTGCCTCACTCTGAGTAGAGGGGAAAGGGTTCAAAGTTTAGTGAAGCAGGGGTGCATGATTTTTAACACTTTATGGAGGAATTTGGTGTTTTGAACCCTCCGTGTCTCGGGAAAAAATACTCATTGATTCGACCGTAAGGTACAACAGCTAGTAGAATTGATAGATTGTTGTCATCTCAAGATCTTATGGAAATGTGGAATGTTAAATCTCCATGGAGTGGATGTCACTGTTTTGTTTATCTACCGCCCTCAAACAAAAATTGGGCCCCCAAGCTCTTTAGGTTCATCAATGGATGGTTGAAATACAAGGAAGAGAAGTCATTCATTGAAAGAATTTGGCAAACCGTCAAGGTAGAAAGGTGCACAACTTGTGCGGTGAAGGAGAAATTGAAGATGCTGAAAGAGAAGTTAAACGTATGGAATAAGGAAGAGAAGTCATTCATTGAAAGAATTTGGCAAACCTTCAAGGTAGAAAGATGCACAACTTGTGCGGTGAAGGAGAAATTGAAGATGCTGAAAGAGAAGTTAAACGTATGGAATAACGAAGTATATGGGTTCATGGACTTGGAGATTGAGGAAATAGTAAAGGAGATGAATTTGTTGGAATCCTTATCTCATGATGATGAAGTTAGTAATGGGGACAGAATTAAATGTATAAATATTGATTTTTGGAGGGCTTTGCATGCCAAAGAGAGTCTTCTTTCCAAAAGGCGAGAACAAAGTGGATCAAAAAAGAGGATGACAATACAAAGTTCTTTCATAACTATATTAAGTATAGATAGATGTGCAACCAAATTGAATATCTTAAGGTGAGAGACCGATGAATAGAGTAAGTTGATAAAATTAAAGAATTGGTTAGGAATATTTTTGGCAAGAAATTCAAAGAAGAGGATTTCAATAGACCTACCCTTGAAGGCGTTGATTTTAGAAGTCTTAGTGCGGACAAATTTGATTTTATTACTTCTCCCTTCTCCTTGGAGGAAGTAGAAGAGGCAATATGAAGTTGTGAAGGTGGCAAAAGCCTCTTTTGTAGATGGGGCAGAATGATGAATATGACTTTCGAAATTAGGCATCACAATTCCTCTTTTGTTGAGTTGGAGAATTTCCTTTCAACTTCCTTGGTGTTACGGTCGATGCAAATCCAAGGCTTTCGTCAACATGGAAACCAATAATTAAGAATATACACTATTAGAAATCTCGGCATTTCCTGCGGAATTTGCTGCATAAAATTTCCGCAGGAAATATCTGAGAATTTTCCTACCAAATTTCTAAATTTGCAGAATGTTTGCTGCGGATTTGAGTTGGCAGGTAAGTTCGCAGGTAACTTTTGATTTACCTGCGGAATTTCCTAAGCGCCATAGTTCGCAGGAAATGTCTCTTTTTTTACATAAATACAAAACAAATAGCACCTAGTGGGAATCGAACTCCTGACTCCAGGCGAAAAACGTGGGTGTTTACCACTTAACCAGCGCTCCTTTCGTGAAATTCTCTAATGCAAAAATATCAAAACATTTAAAAATCTGAATTTTTTTTAAACTCTTTTTCTTTTTTACGAATTCCACAATAACCTCCACTCTCACTCTCAGACGCACGATAACCTTCACTCTCCCTCAACCCTAACCTTCACTCTCCATCAACCCTAACCTTCAAACTCAGAAATCAACAACGAAATCTCGATCAACAACGAAATCAACCCTAACCTTCAATTTCACTATTCTTCAACGAAATCAACCCTAACAGGAAATCAACCATGTGATTCAGAAATCAACGGCGATTCCAGAATCTCGCGGCGAAATCAACGGCGTTTGGTGTTGAATGCAAGTTCGTTTGTTTTGCCGTTAATAAGGTCATTTTTCTTCTTCTAATCTCACTCCTTTCACTTTCGTTTTTGAATTTTCATAAAATTTTAGGAAATATTTTATATAGAGGTGGTGTTTTATGTTCCCGTGTTAAGTTTTTTTGTTGTGTATATTCACTTTGACATAGGCTCAGATCTTCTTGTATATTCGTTTTTGCAGAATAGCCCTGAGATCATGTGCATTTGATGCACGCCATGATTGTTGATTCACCTGAGTTGAGGCATTGTTCATCCTAGCTAGCTAGATAGAGAAGGTAGTATGTTAATGCTTTTGGTAATGGCCCCTTGTTGCATCCTTCAGCTGATAATTAAGAAGATACTAGTGGTCCTCACTGATAACCTGATAATTGTACTAATCATATTTATATAAGCTTCTTAACAATTTGGTTATTGTTTTTGTGACTATCTTGTGTATTTATTTCAACTGTTAGAAGCTAATATTCTAGGCTAAACGAAAAAGTTTAGTTGTTTGAAAATTAGAGATTTTGTTCTTGTTTGTTGTAAGTTTCAAATATGAGATTATTTCCATGTCTTTACTTGTATACTGTTTGTGTTTTCTAGGAATTTGATAAATAGCAATTTTCAGTTCCTTAGTTCATCATTAGCAAGATATCAGAATCTCATCATTGTTCATTTGAAGAGCCTTATATTTCCATTCTCAGTCTCCCAATATTGATTATTCAGCTTCAACTGGGATTCAGGTGTGTAATTATATCCAATATGAATCTGGGTTTTCAGGTTTGAATTAAGAATATCACGTTATTCGTTGTTTTGTGTATGTACTTATACAAAATGGTATTTGAGATAGATATTTGGATGTCATTGTCCAGCTTATTGTGGCTTGAATCTGATTGCGGAAATTATATGCTAAATCAAAGTGGACAGATTTAGTCTCATCAAAGTGCACAAATTTAGTGTAATGAATGCTTTAATCCTTGAAATATTGGATTTACACAGATTTAGTCCTTCAATTTCTATTTTTTATATTAACTATCCTATTTGATTCAGCTTCAGTTTGTCAAATGTCACAATGATAAAGTTAACAGTGTTCAAGAGTTGTAGCTGGAACAATTCTGTATTAACCATGTCTCTCTGCACTCAAGAATCACAATATTCATGCTATAGAGTTCAAAAGAATAATCACTTGTGATGCTCTCTACCAATGTGTCGTTAGCATAAGCTATGCTATTTCATCATGTTCACTGAGTGTGTTTCTTATATGCAATGAATGTTTGTTTTATCTTTTCATAGTATGATAAATAAATTCCATTTGCTTGGTAAAATAAGGTTCCCACATTTGCGTTTCCAACTCATAGGCTTGTAGTTAGTGTTGTCATTTACTCTAGAATAAGAAACTGTAGAGAATTTTGGAGAGTTCATCTTTCAATTCTGCATTTGAGGATTTGTGTAGGAATAGAGGGGTCTCTTGTTTACTAATAATGTGTGGTACTTCATTTTAACAGGTAATTCAAAGACAGTAAGGAGGAGTCTCTTGTTGTGACGTGAAGTAGAGACCCACTTCGCTCTTCTTTCTCCAAGAATCTTGAAAAAACGTTGAACCTGTTTCAACTCCATCCCCTTCATCTTTACTTCAATAACACAACCAAGGAATTTTATTTCTCAAGACCCAATCTGCACAACCAGAGTTTCAAACATTCTGACCAGCCCCACTTTTTGTGTTAAGGTGATGTTCTTTCACTGTATTATCTCTTCTATTGCAATTTCATAGGAAGACATTTATCTATTTGTTGTTAATCACTCAAATCATCTAGCGTGATAGTGATATTAACTTTTATTACTGCACTTTTAGTCTATTAAATTTATATGGTTTAGTTTTATTAGTTCTGTGACAAACTAAATATATTATATACAAATTACAAAGTACAAACACACTTTATACACAAGTTCAAAAATGTATGCTGTCATTTTGATTGATGTATAATAGGCTTAAATGTGAAACAAATTTCTATATAATAGATAAAAGGAGATGGAAGTGCCTGCACATCGTACATGGATGTATAATAGGCTTCTTCCGGGTAGAAGGGGATATACCACTGAATTTTTAAAAGGAGTAGAAGAATTTATTGGTTTTGCTTGTCAGGAAAAAAAGTATTTGGATGAAGGAGTAATACGGTGTCCGTGTAAGCGGTGTAAAAACAAGAAGCACTTTACCCCTGATGTTGTAAAGGTTCACATTTTTAGAAAGGGATTTACACCGGGATATTGGAATTGGACATCCCATGGAGAGAAAGTCTCTCATATTAATGTTGATATTGATACGGATACGCCTAGTAGCAGCAATCAGCAATGGGGTCATGAGCATGTAGATAGATATGAGGACATGGTGTTTGATGCCGCCGGTATTAATCGTGAGCAACACTTTGTACAAACTGACGAGGAGCCTCCAAATATGGAGGCTGCCAAATTTGCGGTTAAAATGCTTAGTTTAAAATCGAAACACAACATGTCACAAGCTTGTTTCAACGACATTGCGAGGTTAATGAAGGAGACAAACCATCCCGAGAATGTCATTCCCTCCAATTTTCGGGAAACAAAGAAGCTTGTAGAAGGGCTCGGTTTATCCAAGATGATGATAGATTGTTGTGTTGGAGGGTGTATGTTGTATTACAAAGATGGCGCAACTTTGAAGAAGTGCAAGTTTTGTAATGAACCCCGGTATAAAACACTTACCAAACGGAAGAGAAACTCTAAAAGTGTACCCCGTAAGAGATTACATTACTTGCCTCTCATCCCTCGACTACAAAGGTTATATGCTTCTGTGAAATCTGCTGAGCACATGAGGTGGCACTATGAGAATCGTCGAGAGGAAGGTGTGTTGTGTCATCCTTCGGATGGTGAAGCTTGGAAATACTTTGACCAAGTATATCCTGAATTTGCCTCAGAACCTCGAAACATAAGACTTGGGTTGTGTGCTGATGGCTTCAATCCTTTTAACCAGTCAAAGAAATCATATTCTTGCTGGCCAGTTATTGTCACACCGTATAACCTACCTCCCGAGCTATGTATGATGACCCCATATATGTTCTTGACCTTAATCATTCCAGGTCCACACAGTCCCAAAGGTAAAATTGATGTATATTTGCAGCCATTAATAGACGAGTTGCAAGAGTTGTGGAGTGGTGTAGTAACATATGATGCCTCTAAGAAGCAAAATTTTCTATTAAGAGCTGCACTGTTGTGGACCATAAATGATTTTCCTGCTTACGGGATGCTGTCTGGGTGGAGTACTGCAGGAAAATTAGAAATGATTTTCCTGCAAGAATGTCTTTGATAATGTGTTTTATACAGTTATGGATGACAAAGATAGAACTAAAGACAATGAAAAATCACGATTGGACTTGGCAGAGTATTGTCGTAGAAGTGAGTTATTGTTGAAAGCAAATCCGAATGGGAAATATACAAAACCCAAAGCCAAATATTGTTTGACAAATGAACAAAAGGATGATGTATGTGAATGGGTGAAGGGGTTGAAGATGCCCGATGGTTATGCCTCCAACATTGGCAATTGTGTAGATACAGAACATAGAAGATTGTATGCGATGAAAAGCCACGATTGCCACATTTTTATGGAATGTCTACTTCCAATAGCTTTTAGTGCTCTTCCCGAACCAATATGGAAGCCCTTAACTGAGCTTAGTCAATTTTTTAGGGACTTGTGCTCCACAGTGTTACGGGAAGATCATTTAATACAAATGGAACAGAACATTCCTATGATATTGTGTAAGTTGGAGCGTATATTTCCACCTGCGTTGTTTGACTCTATGGAGCACTTACCAATTCATTTACCCTATGAAGCTAAGGTGGGTGGACCCGTTCAATATCGATGGATGTATCCATTTGAGAGGTAATTATCCTTCATTTCCTACTATTTCATTATCATTGTATAATGTACCTAATAATTGGTTTATAATATTTTGTTTCTAGGTTTCTAAATAAATTAAAACAAACTGTGAAAAACAAAAAGAGTGTGGAAGGCTGTATATGTGAAGCATACTTGGTGCAAGAGACATCCTATTTTGGCTCCCATTATTTTGAGCCTCATGCTCAATACTCAAGTACAATTGATTTGAACGAGGGGATCCATCAAGAGCATATAAAACCAACTTTGTCCGTCTTTAAACAGTTTGGCCAAACAGCTGGAAAATGTGATGAAAGGTGGCTTGAAGATAGAGAACTATTGGCTGCCCAATTTCATGTTCTCTTAAATTGTAGTGAGGTTAAGCCATTCATTGAGTAAGTATCAAGCACTACATTTATCTCCATTAATCCAACTACCAATGGTATTATTTAACTTGATTAAATACCTTATGTAGTATCTATGTACAAAGTTTGAAGGAGATTTACGAAAATCTCAATGACGATGTTATCGATCAACAAATAGAAGCTGATTTTCCACGGTGGTTTAAAGAATATGTAAGAGTATCTTTAAAATTGTATAACTTACTTGGGTACTCCCTATTCATTGAATAATTTGTAATTGTTTGTTTATGTGATTAGGTAAAAACGAATCCACAACTTAGGTTACATAATCCTGACTTGTATGACTTGGCAATGGGACCTTTGAGACGAGCAAAGTCATGGCCAATTTGTTTTGTTAATGGATACAAATTTCACACACTTTCTCGGGGTGAAGGCAAATCAACTTATAATAGTGGGGTATGTGTTAGTGGAATTGGACATGATGGAACCTCAAGTGATTATTATGGTGTTCTCATAGAGATTCTAGAACTTGAATGGCCAAGTCAAGCAACAAAGAAGCTGGTCTTGTTTTACTGTGATTGGTTTGACCCTTCAAATCGTGGGATGAGGACGCATAGTCAATATAAGATTGTAGAAGTACGAAAAGGGAGAAAGTATGCAAAATTTGATCCTTTTATTTTTCCCAAGACTGCAACCCAAGTTTACTATTCACCTTATCCTAGACGACAAAAGGATAAAGTTGATTGGTTGGTAGTTATTAAAACCAAGCCAAGAGGGGTTGTTGATGATAGGCATACATTGGAAGCAGCTTTTCAAGTTCAAGAGTCACAAGCGAATGTAACAATAGAGGATGACCCAATTGACCACCTACGAGATGATGAAGTTGGTGGCGATGAGCTAGATGATGAAGACGAAGATCGAGAGGATGATGATTTCATTGAATAACTGAAAAACTGAAAAAGTAGTATTATTTTTTAAAGAAATTGTTCTATTGACATGTCTTGTTGGATAGAAAGCCTATTTTAGTTTATTTCATATAATCATTTCATATAGTCATTGAATAACAGATTGAACTTGTTCTATTGACATGTCTTGTTGGATCTTTTTTTCTATTGACATGTATTGTATGAGAACATTCATATAGTTATATTGTGATTTACTAATTACTAATTTAGGATCCACATTGCTTTCCTCAGTTCCAATTCAGCAGGTTTGCTCCTTTTGTAAATTCTATTTTCTTCCACTTGTTTTACTAATTATATGCTTGCTGGATATCTGAACTGATGAGCTAATATCTTTTCTTGCTGCTGCAGTCATGAAGGATAACAAGAAATCTATGCAGCCATTTAAAAATTTGAAAAAGAAGAGATCCACACAAAGGCATATACCATGTATAATTCCCTCAGAAACCCTCCAAGCCTATACCAACCAAGTCACTCAAGCTGAACCCAATCAACATCAACCCCCACCTCAACCCCAATTCATCCCACCTCAATCCTTACATCAACCCCAACCTCTTCTTCAATCCACACAACCTATACCTCAACCCAAATCTCGATTCAAACAATCTCTACATCAACCTCAACCTCGATCCACTCAATCTATACCTCAACCCCAACCTACTCTTCAATCCACACATTCTAGACCTCAACCCCTAGCTCATCCTCAATCCACTCAATCCATACCTCAACCCCAACCTCCCCTTCAATCCACACATTCTAGACCTCAACCCCAACCTCCTCTTCAATCCACACAATCTATGCCTCAACCCAAATCTCGATCCAAACAATCTCTACATCAACCTCAACCTCAATCCACTCAATCTATACCTCAACCCCAACCTACTCTTCAATCCACACATTCTAGACCTCAACCCCTAGCTCATCCTCAATCCACTCAATCCCAACCTCGATCTACCCAGTCTCAATCTCAACCTCCACCTCCACCTAAAGCTCAAACCCAACCTCGATCTACCCAATATCCAATGGGAAATGTAGTCCGTTCATCATCTAGTCATGTTAGTGGAGAAGCTGATGGAAATAGAATTCCGATACTCCCAGAAGGGGATGGGTAAGTTATATTTTTATTAGCTTATGATAGCTCTCATTATGCTTTTTATTAATCACATTTTCTTATTGTTTTACATATATTTGACAAACACAAATTGGTAGTTTCGGAGATTGCTTCAATTATACGTACTAACTTGGAGGAGGGAAAGCCATCATGGAAGAAGGTTTCAAAGGATACACGATATGAATGGTTTAAATATTTTAAGGTATTTAAGTCCCCTTACACACTCAATATTAGTAGAAGGTTTCAGTTAGTATTAGAATCAGTTTCGGCTAGTGACTAAGTAAATGTCATTTCTTATAATATAGAAAAAGTTTACATGGCCACCTGAATATAAGGACGAGGTGAGGCGTAACTTTGAGAAGAGAGGGGCAGCTAAGATGTCCCAGTTAATGCAAGACGCTCGTAAAGATTTAAATCAAAAACCAACTTGGATGGGAGATAAAGTGTGGGGCCAATTGAAGGTTTATTGGAGGTCTTCATCATTTAAAAAGAAATCTACAACAAATCGAAGAAACCGCGAGTCTTTGGACGGTGCTTCACTTCATACCGGTGGATCAATTCCTCATCGTTTGCATTGGAAGAGAATGGTACTATTAAAATATTTTTTTATACTATAATTTAGTTTTCAAAATTAATGATGATAATTTTTTTTATCAACTGAATTGCAGAAGCAAGAAAAAGGGGCAGATCCGTCATTGGTAGATTTTTATTTTCGCACTCATGTGAAAAAGGATAAAAGTTGGGTGGGTGATCATGCGAAAGCTGCTTATGTAAGTCCTCATTTTTGACTTTTGGTATCAGTTAATTGATTGATTCCTTAATGGAATGATATGGGATTAGATAGCTGACAGCTGTATGTATTTCTATTTTATTGTATCAATGTAAGTCAACTACTAAAATGCTATATATGAATGCTAAAATGCTACTGATTTCTTTGGTCTAATACCAATATAGAAAAATACAGCAGAGGCTGCTTTCAAATTCAGTGACCTCTGCTTGTGATTTTATGTTGCTTCATTTTCACTGTTAGAAGAACTGTAGGTTATGAATTTAGGTTGGCTGTTACTTGAGTGCTGCAAAATAAATCATATAATTAATGACTTAATCTCATATTATGTAGTTGTTTTGAATGTCACTGTTATCATATTTTTCAGGATAAATTTGAACAAAAAAAGCAAGAGTTAGCTTCTCAAATTCCAGCATGTTCTTTGGGTGAGAATGAGGCTGACAGTCAACCCCAGGTTCAGATGCCATCTGATTTAGAATTATGGATAGAAACAGTGGGAGTGAAGAAGGGCCGCAAGATTTCTGGCCTTGGATCGGTTAGTGGAATCATGCTGCCCACTTCACACAATTCAGCGGATAATTCAGAAGAAATCGCCTCTTTGAGGAGTATGGTTCAGCAGTTAAACGAATCCCTACAGAGACAAGAAGAAGAGAAATTAAAAATGAAAGAAGACATTAAATCAGAAGTGAGAACGGAGTTTGCAGCATTAATGCAGCATCTTGGGTTTGCCGCATCGTCTTCTCGTCCACTTTCATCGCCCCCATATGAAGATAGTGATGAATATGTTGAAGATAGTGATGAAGTAGTTGAAGACAGTGATCAAGTTAGTGACCAGATATAGTATGATTTGTAGAGGGAAGGAGAGAGACTTCTAGCACTCAGACAGTTTTCTAGTTTTGAACTTGTTATACTTCTAGCATCTTGCTGATTTGTAGAGTTAACTTGTTATTTTGAACTTGTTGCTGATTTTTAGTTTTGTACAAGACTATAATCTTGCATCAGACAGTTTCATTTAGCTGGTGTTCATCTAATCGAACTTGTTATTCTGTTAGTTTGCTGTTTATTGGTAGTAGCTTGTGAAGGTTCTGTTTATAATAACATTGATGTTGGAAAAATAACCAGGTTGTTCTATTGTTTTATTATCAGATGCTTGAGCAAGGTTGTGCTCATGCCACTTACATCAGATTTAGTCTTTCCTGCGGAATTTCCTGTGAAATTTTTGTGGAACAACGTTTCCTACGGAATTTCCTGGGGAAAGTGTGAATTTCCTGCGGAATTTCCTGCGGGATTCCTGCGGAACTTCCTACGGATATTTCCTGCGGAATTTTCTGCGGACTTCCTGCGGATTTTCCTTAGGAATTTCCTGCGGAAATTTCCTGCCAATTCGTAAATCCGCAGGAAACAATTATCCACGAACAAAATAACTGGGAACCATAATCCGCAGAAAATTCCGTAGGAAACCCGTTTCCTGCGAATTTTTAGTCAATTTCCGCAGGAAATTCCGCAGGAAATGACGAAAATTCTAGTAGTGATAATAGGAATATTGTCAGCATGGAAGAGTAGGCAGCTGTCAATTTGGGGGCAGATCTACTGGTATTCAAGCGTGAGTAAAAATGCCACATTGAATGGTAATGTAAATGTTGAGCAATATATAAGTGAGAGGACCCATAAACCCAAGGCCTTAAAGTTTTAGGTTAAGATGTAGTTTTCAACTCATTTGTGTGGTTGCACTTAGCCCAATGTGGATGGTCTCACAGGCTCCCCTCGTGACCAATAAGCTCACTCTTATAAATTCGGTTCTATTTTGCACTGGGTTTTGGTCCCAGGAGATTTTAATGAGGCCTCTTGTACTTGTATTTGATTCAAAAGCATTATTCTTAAAATACGTCTGAAGTTATTTTATATTTCATTTCTAATTTGTCATTTGTTGATCAAGCTAAAATATGAGTGATGCTCACATGCTGATATAGTTGCCTATATGTCTCTTGTCTCTTGTTGAGGTGATGATTGATGTAAAAGTGTTGATGATGTATTGATATATACATGATGTTAATTAGTATGCTTATGAATTTCTTTGTATTGTTGCACCCCGAAAGATCCGGATTGGACCTTTCATCGTACAACGTGAAAATTTGTGAAGCCGCCATCAACATTTTTTATTTAGGGACCAAAACATTGAAAAAGGGTCCTTTTTTAAGGCGGGTGGTCCTTTGAGAACTAGAGATGTAGGTTCGGGGGTCGGTTAGGTGTGGGGAAGGTATTAGCATCCCACACCTCCTTTCTACCGAAAGGGAACCTTTAACTTGATGTGCGGTTTTGACAGAGTTGATTTGAAACAATTCGTTCTATTTCTTTTTTTATTTGAGAAAAGTGTTTTTGAAAACGGGGGAAAAGAAGAATCTTTTTATTATTTTTTAAAAGTGTGCTTGACGGGATGTGACCCGCTCCTACGTATCTCCCGGTGCGATGGAGAATTCAAAGCTTACGTAGTTCTCTTTAGTTGAGAAACTTTGTGTTGGTGTTTTTTATTGTAGGGGTTTTCGGTCCTAGACTGTACAGTCCACTACACCTAGAACAAAGACAACCTCGCCTGTACAGACGACGTGCCCCCTACTTATTGAAAATGTTTTTTTGATTAAGGAAGAAAAAGATTTGTTGTGAGGTTGGTTGCTTTTATTTGAGCAAGTATCTTAGGCTCGCACGAACTGTACAGCTCGCTAACCCTAAGACGCTAACCAATACCGGATGTACATCCGACTCGATTCCTTACTCATTTTTTGAAATAGGGTTCAAGTTGTTAATTACTTGTTTTGATTCTCATAAGTATCCCAAGAAGTTTGAGCTGTACAGCTCCGATCTTAGGACGCTAGACAACACCGGGCGTACGTCCGACTTGCCTCCTTATGAGTTTTCAAAAAGGTTTATTGTTGATCTTAGAAAGAATTTGATTGTCTTATGAAAACAATTTGAGAAAAGATTGAGTTTGGAAAAAGCTTTAGAAAATGATTGATTTGAAGAAAGGAGAAGGGAGTTTGAGGGTGACATTGGTCACAAAAGGTTTGTTGGGATGGCGTGGCATCCAAAAGGAGAAGAAAGTAGAACATTCAATCAATTTCCAAGTCAAGAACCAAAGTGCAACATTTAACAAATTGCAAGCAAAGCAATCAACAATGTAAGCATAAGCATAAACATTACCAGTTACAACATTTGAGCACAAGAATTACACTTAGTCATCTAACATTTAATGGCCATGAACATGCAAGATCAACATTAACCAAATAGATTGCAAAAATAGGCACACAAATAGATAATGCAAAAGTTTAATTCAAATAGGCATCAACACAAGATAAAAACACAAGGTTGAATCCCTTTTGGTAATCCTTGACATTTGAGACAATGCACAAAGGCATAAGTGTCTAGTCCTTTTACCAAATCATCAACATTAAAGCATAACATTGACCTAGAAAGAACATCACATTTGCAAGACCAAAAGTGACCAAAAGAGGGCATTAACAAATCATTTTTGTAACCAAAATTGATTAATCAAGTTAGAAAACTAGCATTTGCATTTTCAAGCAAGAATTGCACAAAGAAAATTGAATCATCTTAGGCAATCCTCATCACTTAAAGTGAAGTGCCTAAGGCACAAGTGTGAGTCCTCTTGCCAATCATCAACATAGAGTAATTTTGCAAACAAGTTACTAACAAGCAAACCAAAGTTTACAATCAAAGCACAAGGTTGTGTTGAATCATCTTAGGCAATCCTCAACACTTAAAGTGAAGTGCACAAAGACACAAGTGTGAGTCCTCTTGCCAATCATCAACATATAACAATTTGCAAGCAAGATACAATCAATTAACATCAAAATAACTTGAGAAAACGTTTTTGATCACAATTGCAAACCCATTTCACAAGAAAATTAACAAACCCTAATTCTAATCATGATTTGCGACACCAACATAGAGCTAAAACCTCATTTTATTCTTTGAAAGCAACAAAATCATGCAAGCAAATGACATAGATCAAGCTTTTTGACAAGGATTCACATGATTAAGCAAAGGAATGCACTAAAATCACACAAACCCTAATTTTTCTACAATATGCGAAATGAAACATAATCCCAAATCACAATTTTATTCATGAAAATGCAAGCACAAAATGAAAATAGCACAAACACACAATTTATTCCAAGAGAGAGATGCATTTCAAGCATCCAAACCTCCCAAAGTGTTTGTCAAAATGCTTGAAACACATCTCTCATTCAACAACAACAATTATATCAACATTTCAACAAAAAAATAGAGCACTAAAATGCAAAGAAATGCTTGATATGCAAAAATAGATTGAGGACCTTCATTTTTTATGCTAAAATTTTGATGATGTTAAGATTGAGAGTATACCTCAACTCCAAGCTAGAATAGCAAAAGAAATAAGGTGAATGAACACTAAACCACTTGAATCAACCCTCTAATCTTCAATCTTGAGCTTTATTCTTGAGATTTGAAGATGGATCTTTGAAGAGAATGCAAGGATGATGAAGGATTTAGAACTAGAATGTTGATTTGAAGTGAAAAAGTGAAGAAATGAGGTGAGGGAATGAGGAGGTGTGTTCGGCCAAGAAGGGAGAAGAGGAGAGGCTAGGTTTTTGAGTGTGAATTGTGAGCCAAAACCTTGTGAGAGGTGAGGATATGAGGGTATATATAATGTGCAATTAGGTTTAGGGGCATTTAGGTCATTGTGTACCTCATCTCATTCTAGGATTGCATTTTAATTTTGAATCAAGGGTGAGGATTGAAACACACTTTGATGAGGGGCAAAAAAATGCAAAATGAGAGGGAAATGAAGGGGGGGATTCGACCACATTGGGGGAGTGGTGCCCAAGTTTTGCAAGTTGGCAATTGTACTATTGTACTATCCATGAACCTTCCAATTATCCTCTCCATTTTGATTATTCTTTTCAAGATAATTGTACATAAATCTAACCATTTTGAGCCATATACAAGGTATCTTGAAGAATATGCCATTTTTGAAAATGAGAGATGACCAAAATTGCCAACAAAAATCTTATCATATAATTTTTGGGAATATTCCTTGTACTATTTTTTTGAAATGCTTTCTTGAATTAATTTGAACTTGATTTTTTACTACACATATAAAATATGCGCACAATTTGAAAGATGATTTTCTTTATTATTTTTTTTTATTTTTTTTTGTTCAAAATAATACAATTTTATTAAATAAATTCCCAAAAAATTAATTAATTGGATTTTCAACTAGCAAAAATTTATTAAATTGAAATTGACCAAACAATGCCCCTTTTAAATGCCCCAAAATTCCTCAATTTCTCAAAAATGATTTTGAAAACCTTAGAATGCTTGGGTAAATACCCTAAACCCTTTCTCAAATAATGCATCACTCACAAAATTATTTATTTTTGCTGAAAATTAAGGTTTTGAAACTAGGCGGACAAAATTAGGGTATGACAGCTGCCCCTCTTTATTTGGATTTTAACAAGGAATATGAATTGGCCGAAACATATTCTGAGGCAAAATAGAAATAAAGAAGGCTTAAATATATGTTTTACCCCTGCAAATATCACCATAATTTAGTTATGCCCCTGTAAAAATAAAAACTTTAAAATTGCCCTTGCAAATATAAATCGCTTACGGTTATGCCCCTCGGTCAGTTTCTCAACCAAAAAAATAATTTAAATAAGGTTTAAATATATGTTTTGCCCCTGCAAATATCACCATAATCCAGTTATGCCCCTGCAAATATCACTATAATCCAGTTATGCCCTATCAAAATCTTTAATTTTTCTATTATGCTGATATTTGCAGGGGCATAACATATATTAAAACCTTATTTAAATTATTTTTTTTGATTGGAAGCTGACCGAGGGGCATAACCGTAAGCGATTTATATTTGCAAGGGTAATTTTAAAGTTTTTATTTTTACAGGGGTATAACTGGATTATGGTGATATTTGCAGGGGCAGAATACATATTTAAGCCAATAAAGAATTCAGAAATTATACCAATTTTGTCTACTTAGAGAAAACCAGAATTTTCCTTTTTTTTTCCTTTTTTTTTTGTTCCTTTTTGAAATATGATACTAATGCAATGACAAGATTTTTGTTTTCTTCTCTTTTTTTTTTGTTCCTTTTTGGAATATGATACAAATGCAATGAAAAGATTTTTTTTCTTCTCTTTTTTTTTTGTTCTTTTTTGGAATCAATTGGTGCCAACCCTCAATAAGCCAGCGAAAGCAGTAAAGAAAACAAAAAAAAGGGTGTCGGCCCTCATTAAGCCGGCGAAGGAGGCTGCCTAAAGCCTTTTAACGAATCGCGAACGATCTGAGTTTGCACTTGGGCCTGGGGAGCACGTGGGCTCAAAGGGGTGGTCTTTCGAGCGACCGGGGGAGGGTACTATATCAAGTCTAGATCTCGATATTTCCCTAGGACTGCGCCATGTTTTAGGCCAACACAGCTATCCTTTTCGACTGGACCTATTGAGGTCAAAGGGACTTACTCGCAGCTCGAATACGAAGTGAAGTCAATCTTCTGGGGGACACGTGGGTCCAAAGGGGGATCCGCAAATCCAATTAGCTTTCTTCAGTTGGTCAATGCTACCGCACTGATCCAGGGTACCTGCATACGTTCGTTGATGCAAGGGATGGTGCATGAATGCAAGGGTGCAGGTTATGCAAAAGCATGTTATGCGAGTGCGTGTGATGCGGGTGCATGCGATGCGATGATTTGATGAATGCCGTGAAAATGCTTTTTGATTTTCTTTTGATTCTTCTTGATCAGCTTTCTTCTTTTTTTTTCTGATCATTTTTTTTTTGACTTATTTTCTCTTTGCTGGTTCGACCGACCCGTGACACTCATGGCACAAGACTGGGGAACTTATTAGAGTTGCTGCGGCGCACGGGCCGGGTGCAGGTTTGCTTTATGATTTGCTATCTGAAGTGTTTGATGAGCGCAATTATTTTCCTTGCAACATTAATTTGTTTTTGAGAAATCACTTCCTTCCCGTGACTTTTGGGGATTTCGCAATGATTGCAATGCTCTAGGATTTATGCACATGTTTTACAATTCAGTATTACCATCATCATAAAACGTTTATTTTGAGCAGAAAATAGAAAAGCAAACTGATATGAGAAAAATTGAACTTTATTGATGTGGAAACCGGTCGTACAGAAAGTTACGCCGACTGTTCAATACATTTAAAGATTTAAACTGCAAAAAGACACGAAAGAGAGAGAAAAGCTAGTTTCTAAATGTCCGTCTCTGTGGAACAATGCCAAACATTTATGTCCTTGACCTTGATCACCCCTCTATCCAAACCTTCAGGAGTGCTGTATGCCCTTGTTTATTTTCATGCCCAAGTTTTCTGACCCTAATTTTTGCCTGGATCGCCCTTTGCGGGTTTTCAATCCACCGGGTCGCTCTGATTTTGCCTAGGCCGCCCTTTCGGGTTTTCAACCTAGCGAGCTAATTCTTACTTGGCTTATCTTTCTCTTTTTTCGTCTATTTCTTTCAGACATAATACTTCTTCACCGAATCTGAATTGACTGGGCTTTTGAGTTCTTCACCGTCCATGTTGGTGAGTATTAGTGCTCCTCCAGAGAAGGCTTTCTTGACCACATAAGGTCCATCATAAGTGGGAGTCCATTTTCCTCGGGGATCGCTCTGAATGGGCAATATCTTTTTGAGCACAAGATCTCCCTTGTTGAACTCTCGAGGGCTAACTTTCTTGTCGAAGGCCGTCCTCATCCTCTGTTGATACAGCTGTCCATGACACAAAGCTGCAATTCTTTTTTCCTCAATGAGATTTAACTGATCCAGACGAGCTTGTACCCATTCAGCTTCTTCCAACTTGGTTTCCATCAATACCCGCAGGGAGGGTATTTCAACCTCAATAGGGAGGACTGCTTCTGACCCATATACTAGAGAAAAAGGGGTTGCCCCAGTTGAGGTACGCACTGAAGTGCGGTATCCGTGCAAAGAAAAAGGAAGCAACTCATGCCAATCTTTGTAGGTTACCACCATCTTTTGAACTATTCTCTTGATATTCTCGTCGGCCGCTTCGACGGCCCCATTCATCTTGGGTCGATAGGGGGAAGAATTATGATGCTGGATTTTGAATTCTGTGCACAGGTCTTTCATCATCTTGCTGTTCAGGTTGCTGCTGTTATCGGTGATGATCCTGTTTGGAAGGCCGTAACGACAAACCAGATCTTTCTTTACAAACCTTGCCACCACAGAGCTAGTGATGCTTGAGTATGAGGCAGCTTCAACCCACTTGGTGAAATAGTCAATGGCGACAAGGATGAAGCGATGCCCGTTTGATGCTTTTGGCTCGATAGGACCGATGACATCCATCCCCCACATTGAGAATGGCCAAAAAGCAGTCAGAACGTTTAATGAAGCAGGTGGTACATGGATATGATCGGCATAGATTTGGCATTTGTGACACTTCCTTACAAAGCTGTAACAGTCAGATTCCATTTGCAGCCAATAATAGCCGGCTCTTAAGATTTTTCTGGCCATGGTGTGTCCACTGGAATGAACCCCGAATGAGCCTTCATGGACCTCTTTCATAATCTTTTCGGCCTCCTCTTTCGCAACACACCTTAGGAGAACCATGTCATAATTTCTCTTGTTGAGAACTTCACCATTCAGGAAGAAATTCCTCGACAGCCTTCTGAGCGTTCTCTTGTCATTTTCTGATGCCCCAGGAGGGTATTCCGTGGTGGTGATGTACTGCTTGATGTCATGGTACCACGGCTTGTCATCAGGCTCTTCATCTATTGCAGTGCAGTAATGATGTGCTGGTAGATCCCTATGCTGGATTCTGAGGTGAGCTAAACTCTTGTCACAGCTGATGTTGAACATTGACGACAAGGTTGCCAAAGCATCGGCCAACTGGTTTTCGCTTCGAGGGATATGCTGGAAAGTGACTTCCTCAAAGGACTCCATCAATTCTTGAACATAATCATGATAGGGAATCAATTTGGGATCTCTGGTCTCCCAATCACCTCGCACCTGATGAATAACCAAGGCTGAATCACCATACACATCAAGCCTTTTGACCTTCCATTCAAGGGCTGCCTGAATACCCAGGATGCATGCTTCATATTCCGCAATGTTATTTGTAACATAAAAGCTCAGTCTTGCAGTGACCGGAATGAAGCGATTGTCTGGAGAGATTAACACAGCTCCGGCCCCATGCCCCCACATGTTGGATGCACCATCAAATATCATCCTCCATCTTTCATCTTCTTGGGACTTCCCCTCGTCGAATAGTGCCATGATGTCTTCATCGGGAAAATCATACTGCATCGACTGGTATTCTGGGAGAGGCTGACAAGCTAAGTACTCAGCAAGTGCGCTGCCCTTGACTGCCTTCTGCGTGACGTATAGGATATCATATTCTGACAATAACATCTGCCAACGGGCAATCCGTCCTGCGAGAGCTGGTTTCTCAAAAATGTACTTGATCGGATCCATTTTAGACACCAACCAAGTTGTATGGCTCAGCATGTACTGCCTTAAACGATGAGCAGCCCAAGCCAAAGCACAACAAGTCTTCTCCAGCATTGTGTATCTTGTCTCGCAGTCAGTAAATTTCTTGCTCAGGTAATAAATAGCATGTTCTTTCTTGCCTGACTCATCATGCTGCCCCAGCACACACCCCATCGAATTGTCTAACACGGTTAGGTACAAGATCAGCGGTCTTCCGGACACCGGTGGCATCAGAATTGGTGGATTCTGAAGATACTCTTTAATTCTCTCGAAGGCTCTCTGACAATCATCGTTCCATTTGGATTCTTGGTTCTTGCACAACAGCTTAAAGAGAGGCTCGCAAGTGGCTGTCAGTTGGGATATGAACCTTGAGATGTAGTTCAGTATCCCAAGAAAACCACGGACCTCCCTTTCAGTCTTTGGTCCTGGCATTTCCAAGATTGCTTTGACTTTATCTGGATCAACTTCTATCCCTTTCTGACTGACGATGAACCCCAGTAGCTTTCCGGATCTTACACCGAAGGTGCATTTAGCTGGGTTTAATCTGAGTTTGAACTTCCTTAGACGTTCAAAGAGTTTTTGTAGATTCACAATATGCTCTTCATCAGTCTTGGATTTAGCAATCATATCATCCACATACACTTCGATTTCCTTGTGCATCATGTCGTGGAACAATGTCACCATGGCCCTCTGATACGTTGCACCGGCGTTTTTGAGTCCGAAAGGCATTACCTTATAGCAAAAGATTCCCAGAGAGTTATGAAGGTTGTTTTCTCCATATCTTCTGGAGCCATCTTTATCTGATTGTATCCTGAGTATCCGTCCATGAAGGAGAATAAAGAGTGTTGGGCTGTACTGTCCACCAGAATATCAATGTGGGGTAGGGGGAAATCATCTTTGGGGCTGGCTCTGTTCAGATCCCTGTAATCGACACACATCTTGACTTTCCCGTCCTTCTTCGGAACCGGGACGATATTGGCAACCCATTGAGGATACTTGGCAACCGCTAGAAACCCGGCATCAAACTGCTTCTTTACCTCATCCCAGATTTTCAACGACATCTCTGGCTTCATTCTTCTCAGTCTTTGCTTTACAGGCGGGCATTCTGGCTTTACTGGCAACTTGTGCACAACAATATCGGTATCCAACCCAGGCATATCTTGATACGACCATGCAAAAATGTCAACGTAATCGCGCAGGAGCTGAATTAACTTCATACGATCACTGTCGTTCATTGCGGTACCGACCTTAACTTCTTTCTTGTTCTCATCTGTACCCAAGTTGATTACCTCAGTTGATTCTCCGTGAGGCTGAATGACCCTTTCTTCCTGTTCCATTAATCTCATTAGTTCTGGAGGAGCTTCCCAGTTGTTCTCAACATCTCCCTCAGTTTGATTAATTGGATGATCAAAGTCAAAATATGGATCATCGGCATTGTTATTTTCAGAGATAATTATTGTAGAGGCAAAAAGCAGAATGAAAGGCGAAACAAACAGGCAAAATAAAATAAAGCGGAGAAGACACATGAAATTAAGGGAAATGATTTTATTGATGAATTTCAAAAACAACGTTTTTTATTGATGATGATAGCAATGAAGATAAAAACATGCGTGCCCCTAACAACTTATCCTATGGCCTTGGGCAGAGCCACAGGGGTGCATTACAAATTATTACTTTGAATTAAAAGCCACGGGAAAGTCAGCAGCTTCCCAATTCTTCAACTTTTCACCGACAAAGCAACGGCGGACTAGGCTGGTATCACCTTTTTCAGCTCCAGGACCATCCCCAATGGCAGCGATTTGATTAGGGTCCAGCAACCCTGCACTCTTAAAGCTCTGGCGAATATCACAGATAGGGATCTTTTTTGACCAAGGATCATGGCCTCTCAATTTGGCCAACCACCTGCTCTTTCTTTCCTCTGCCATCCCCTTTCTCTCGGCTTGATTAGGATGGTACCCCAACCCACAACGGTCTCGGTTTTCCTTCAGTTGAATAGGCGCAAGAATCCCCTGACCAGACTTGCCTAAATCACATCCCACCTTGTATCCTTGTTCTAACATGATCTTGGCGACCATTTCCTCGTTCCTTGACAATTTTGACCCTGGTGACGGAAGCTTGCTCCCTCTGAATATAGCATTAGCAATTTCAAGGGACTGAAAGGAGGTCTCCAGAGATTCCTCAGCGGCTTCCACATAACGGAATGGGGATGGTTTGTTGACTAACATTTCTTCTTCACCAAACACAACAACAATCTTGTCATCTACCACAAACTTGACCCTCTGGTGTAGGGAAGAGGGAATAGCTCCCGCCATGTGAATCCACGGTCTCCCCAACAGGCAGCTATATGATGAAGTGATGTCCATGATCTGGAAATTCACATAAAAGGTCTCCGGCCCAATCTGAATTGGGAACTCCACTTCCCCTAGCACTTCCTTCTTCGACCCGTCAAACGCTCTCACCAACGTCGAACTAGGCTTCATATAAGAGCAGTCCACATCCATTTTGTCCATGGTGGACTTTGGCATGACATTTAGTGAGGACCCATTATCAATCAAAACCCGAGCCAACACATAGTCTCCGCATTTGACGGAGATATGCAGAGCCTGGTTGTGCTTTCTTCCTCCTGGGGGTAACTCATCGTCAGCAAAAGTCAAATGATTAGCTGCCACGATGTTTCCTACAATCCCATCAAACTGACACACAGAGATATCTTCAGCGACATGGGCTTCATTGAGTACTTTCATCAGGGCAGTCCGATGAGCTTCTGAACTGAGCAGTAACGACAGCATAGAGATCTTGGCTGGAGTTTGTTTCAACTGATCAACAATTTGATAATCACTTTGTCTGACAATCCTTAAGAACTCACTGGCTTCCTGTTCTTTTACTTTCTTGCCCTGGGTATCCTCTGATACTTTCTCTTTTCCTTTTCTAAACCCGTCCTCAGCATCTTTAGACGTTTCAACCCGAAGAGTTTCCGGAGCATACATACGGCTGCTTCTCGTCATTCTACCCACTCCTGATATATTGGTGACAGCAGATGCACTTGGAGAACTCTCCACTGGAGGCAAAGTACTATATTTCCAGGGCACAGCACTATCTTTCTCATATGGAAAGGGAACAGGGACCTCAATGACTATGGGCTGAGCTTTGGCTTGAACTTGCCTCGGATTGTAATCATATAAAATCTCAATTGGCCTTCTAACTTCTCTGCCATTATTAGCCTGAAGGGTCATCACGCTTTCTTCTGTTTCAAAAGTAACTACCTGAACTACACGGCGGTCCATCAAGTCTTGCAAGATCTGCTTAAAAACTTCACAGACCCCTTTACACAGGGAGTCAGCACACCCATTCTCCTGACAACATCCTTTCTCAATGACCTTAAATCGACACAATTCAGCGTGAATGGCATCCAATGGAGTTTTAATTTTTTCAACCTCCCTTATCACCTGTCCAGTAGAATCTTCTATTGCATTGGTCGACGGATTCCCATGTCCTGGCAGTGGATTTGTAGTTATACTTGGACTGTTCTGTTTGAAAGAAATCCAATTAGCGTCGATTAAGTCCTGAACTACGTCCTTAAAAGCTTTGCAGTCCTCCACTGTGTGACCGATTCCACCCTCATGAAAACTACAAGTAGCATTGGCATTATAGCTCCTAGGGAAAGGACGCTGGAGAGGCTTCATCGAGCGAGTGTTGATTAGGTTTTTGGAGACCAGATGATTGAACAGCTCCGTGTAAGTCATCGGGATTGGATCAAAACTGACGCGCTTCTTATACTGGTAGTTCTGGGCTTTATAACCATCATTGGCTCGTTGAGGTTGCACTGGTGCCGAGAATGGTACCGTCTGCGGTGGAGTACTGAAAGATGGATTTCCTCCGGAAATTACATTGGTCTCTCCCTCTTTCTTTTTAGGGAAATGAGAAGAGGGCTTTCTTTGTCCACCTGAACTGCCTGAACTACCTGAACTACCAAAGTGGTTGGCGATCTTCCCGCTACGCAAACCGTTTTCAAGCCTTTCCCCAATAACTACCATGTCTGAGAAATTTGACGAGACACTCCCTATCAGTCTGTCGTAGTAGATTGCCGGAAGAGTTTCCATGAACATGTATACCATCTCTTTCTCTGTTAGTGATGGCTTTACTTGTGCAGCTGTACTTCTCCACCGGTGGGCGTATTCTTTAAAAGATTCTTTATCTCCTTTGCCCATGTGCTGTAACTGAGATCGATCTGGAGCCATATCCATATTGTATTGGTACTGTTTCAAAAAGGCTTCTGAGAGGTCCTTCCAACTATGGATGTCGGAAGACTGTAACTGCATGTACCAGTCTAAGGATGCCCCAGCTAAACTATTCTGAAAGCAGTGGATCAACAGCTTATCATCACTAGCATGCGCAGCCATTTTTCGGCAATACATGGTTATATGACTTGATGGACAACCAGCACCCCGGTACTTGTCAAAATCAGGTGCCTTAAACTTTGGAGGATAGACTATATCTGGAACGAGACACAAATCACGGGCATCCTTGACTCTAACACCTGTTCCTTCCACAGCCCTTAACCGTTCTTCAAGCACACGATACTGGTCTCTAGGCTGAGAGTTTTCAAACACATGCCCCTGAGGATGACTACTCATGCCATAATAATTTCCCCCAAACTGAGCGGGATTTCCTACTTGATACGCAACATTCTGAGGATTGGTAGTGATCCAAGGAGTAGGACTGGGTGGATTTCTCTGTAGCGCAGCATCATGATTAGGAGCGTGGACCTGTGGTCCACCAACAACTCCACCAGGTACGACCACAGCAGCCTGACTTGGCCCTGTTACCCCAGCTGGATTGGATTCAACATTTTGAGGCGTATAACCGACTTGCATTCCCCACGGGTACCTCTGAACAGATGGATGGCCCTGACCGTTTGCCCCTGGAGAGTGGACAAAATGAGGGATCCCCGTTCCCGGAGGAGGAATAGTAGTTGCAGTATTAACAGGCCTCGGAGGGGGAATGAAGGTGACAACTCCATCAGGGTTTACAACGGCGGTGGCCTCAGCACTGGCCCCACCTTTCAGATTCCTCAGCATACCCATCATTTCAACCATCTGGGCCTCCATAGCCCCTACCTTATCCTTCAAAACCCGGTTTTCTTGAGCTAGCTGCTCGGGGTTGAGTATCTCTATAACCGGATCATCCGGACCCGAGTGATAACTCTCAATCTCAATGTCTGGACTTTCTTGATTCTCTGCCATGAGCCTTGCCTGTAGACGAGTGTAGTAACGGTGACGGCGAACCAGCTTGCCTTTTCTGTTTGTTTAAATATTTATTGTGTAAGAGCCTGAATGAATAGATGCATGGATGCATGAAATGAATGGATGCATAAGTATATGTGTATGCATGCGATGCAAAATGCGTTTTTTTTTTTTGGTATCTACAATTTCCCCGGCACTGGTGAGAATGCATGCAAAGTGTATGAATGGATGCATGATGAAAAAAATAATAATAATAATAATATATTTTCAACATAACAGTTTTTCAAAAGCTAGAAATTCACATACATTTTTTTTTTTGAAAATTTTCGGTTTATTTGCAAAAATCTTTATTCAGATGCAGGGGTATGCAGCTCCTTTGTGTCCTACAAGGTTTCTTAGAGACAGGGTCTATGGCTATTTCTACGGGTACACACTTCAAGGATAGCACTAAAAGAAGGACCCTAAATAAGGTTCCTAGAGCCAACGACCTCATCTGAGAGCACCGATCCCAGGGACGTACGTCCAAGTGATGATGTCTTCAAACAAAGCCAAACTCTAGGTGAAGTCTTCGCAACCACCCAACAAGACGTACGTCCAGTGAGCAGCCACTAATGACTTCGTTCTAGCCTAAGGTATGCTCTAGCCCGGGTATAGGGCTGTCTCACCAAAAAAATAAAGGTAAAAAGAGTGCAACGTGTGTGTAGGAGCACGACGACAAACATACCCCCCCACCTGCAAAGAAAATCCAGAAACAGTCCAGACAAAGAGTCGTCTACCCTAGGGTTTTGCAAGCATATATCATTTCAATACAAACAAGTAAACTACCCTAGGGTTTCAACAATCATATGCACCGCTTACCTCGAGAAAGGGTGCCAAGAAGAGGGGACATAATAGAATCGGGGGAATGCATGAACTTACCAAAGAAGAATCTTTTTATTATTTTTTAAAAGTGTGCTTGACGGGATGTGACCCGCTCCTACGTATCTCCCGGTGCGATGGAGAATTCAAAGCTTACGTAGTTCTCTTTAGTTGAGAAACTTTGTGTTGGTGTTTTTTATTGTAGGGGTTTTCGGTCCTAGACTGTACAGTCCACTAGACCTAGAACAAAGACAACCCCGCCTGTACAGACGACGTGCCCCCTACTTATTGAAAATGTTTTTTTGATTAAGGAAGAAAAAGATTTGTTGTGAGGTTGGTTGCTTTTATTTGAGCAAGTATCTTAGGCTCGCACGAACTGTACAGCTCGCTAACCCTAAGACGCTAACCAATACCGGATGTACATCCGACTCGATTCCTTACTCATTTTTTGAAATAGGGTTCAAGTTGTTAATTACTTGTTTTGATTCTCATAAGTATCCCAAGATGTTTGAGCTGTACAGCTCCGATCTTAGGACGCTAGACAACACCGGCCGTACGTCCGACTTGCCTCCTTATGAGTTTTCAAAAAGGTTTATTGTTGATCTTAGAAAGAATTTGATTGTCTTATGAAAACAATTTGAGAAAAGATTGAGTTTGGAAAAAGCTTTAGAAAATGATTGATTTGAAGAAAGGAGAAGGGAGTTTGAGGGTGACATTGGTCACAAAAGGTTTGTTGGGATGGCGTGGCATCCAAAAGGAGAAGAAAGTAGAACATTCAATCAATTTCCAAGTCAAGAACCAAAGTGCAACATTTAACAAATTGCAAGCAAAGCAATCAACAATGTAAGCATAAGCATAAACATTACCAATTACAACATTTGAGCACAAGAATGACACTTAGTCATCTAACATTTAATGGCCATGAACATGCAAGATCAACATTAACCAAATAGATTGCAAGAATAGGCACACAAATAGATAATGCAAAAGTTTAATTCAAATAGGCATCAACACAAGATAAAAACACAAGGTTGAATCCCTTTTGGTAATCCTTGATATTTGAGACAATGCACAAAGGCATAAGTGTCTAGTCCTTTTACCAAATCATCAACATTAAAGCATAACATTGACCTAGAAAGAACATCACATTTGCAAGACCAAAAGTGACCAAAAGAGGGCATTAACAAGTCATTTTTGTAACCAAAATTGATTAATCAAGTTAGAAAACTAGCATTTGCATTTTCAAGCAAGAATTGCACAAAGAAAATTGAATCATCTTAGGCAATCCTCATCACTTAAAGTGAAGTGCCTAAGGCACAAGTGTGAGTCCTCTTGCCAATCATCAACATAGAGTAATTTTGCAAACAAGTTACTAACAAGCAAACCAAAGTTTACAATCAAAGCACAAGGTTGTGTTGAATCATCTTAGGCAATCCTCAACACTTAAAGTGAAGTGCACAAAGACACAAGTGTGAGTCCTCTTGCCAATCATCAACATATAACAATTTGCAAGCAAGATACAATCAATTAACATCAAAATAACTTGAGAAAACGTTTTTGATCACAATTGCAAACCCATTTCACAAGAAAATTAACAAACCCTAATTCTAATCATGATTTGCGACACCAACATAGAGCTAAAACCTCATTTTATTCTTTGAAAGCAACAAAATCATGCAAGCAAATGACATAGATCAAGCTTTTTGGCAAGGATTCACATGATTAAGCAAAGGAATGCACTAAAATCACACAAACCCTAATTTTTCTACAATATGCGAAATGAAACATAATCCCAAATCACAATTTTATTCATGAAAATGCAAGCACAAAATGAAAATAGCACAAACACACAATTTATTCCAAGAGAGAGATGCATTTCAAGCATCCAAACCTCCCAAAGTGTTTGTCAAAATGCTTGAAACACATCTCTCATTCAACAACAACAATTATATCAACATTTCAACAAAAAAATAGAGCACTAAAATGCAAAGAAATGCTTGATATGCAAAAATAGATTGATGACCTACATTTTTTATGCTAAAATTTTGATGATGTTAAGATTGAGAGTATACCTCAACTCCAAGCTAGAATAGCAAAAGAAATAAGGTGAATGAACACTAAACCACTTGAATCAACCCTCTAATCTTCAATCTTGAGCTTTATTCTTGAGATTTGAAGATGGATCTTTGAAGAGAATGCAAGGATGATGAAGGATTTAGAACTAGAATGTTGATTTGAAGTGAAAAAGTGAAGAAATGAGGTGAGGGAATGAGGAGGTGTGTTCGGCCAAGAAGGGAGAAGAGGAGAGGCTAGGTTTTTGAGTGTGAATTGTGAGCCAAAACCTTGTGAGAGGTGAGGATATGAGGGTATATATAATGTGCAATTAGGTTTAGGGGCATTTAGGTCATTGTGTACCTCATCTCATTCTAGGATTGCATTTTAATTTTGAATCAAGGGTAAGGATTGAAACACACTTTGATGAGGGGCAAAAAAATGCAAAATGAGAGGGAAATGAAGGGGGGGATTCGACCACATTGGGGGAGTGGTGCCCAAGTTTTGCAAGTTGGCAATTGTACTATTGTACTATCCATGAACCTTCCAATTTTCCTCTCCATTTTGATTATTCTTTTCAAGATAATTGTACATAAATCTAACCATTTTGAGCCATATACAAGGTATCTTGAAGAATATGCCATTTTTGAAAATGAGAGATGACCAAAATTGCCAACAAAAATCTTATCATATAATTTTTGGGAATATTCCTTGTACTATTTTTTTGAAATGCTTTCTTGAATTAATTTGAACTTGATTTTTTACTACACATATAAAATATGCGCACAATTTGAAAGATGATTTTCTTTATTATTTTTTTTTATTTTTTTTTGTTCAAAATAATACAATTTTATTAAATAAATTCCCAAAAAATTAATTAATTGGATTTTCAACTAGCAAAAATTTATTAAATTGAAATTGACCAAACAATGCCCCTTTTAAATGCCCGAAAATTCCTTAATTTCTCAAAAATGATTTTGAAAACCTTAGAATGCTTGGGTAAATACCCTAAACCCTTTCTCAAATAATGCATCACTCACAAAATTATTTATTTTTGCTGAAAATTAGGGTTTTGAAACTAGGCGGACAAAATTAGGGTATGACATGTATTTAGTGATTAATTGGCATATGTTGTCAGATGAATTAATATGAGACATGTTAAAGTTAGGGATATTGTATGCGAATCAAATCTAAGTTTTAGTTAATTCTTGCCTATATTATCATTAGTTGCATGCAGAGTCAATGCGAACAACAATCGTGAATAAAGTCACAGTTAATTTGTATGATCACCAATCCATTGGTGTGAGCAGCAGCTACAGACCTCGGTGACCAACATCACACTCCACTGTGTGATTAGTTGTTGCATATCAGACATAAATAATGTTAGTTATATTATCAATGAGTAATTAGCCATCTCTGAAAGTATGATTGATGGTTAATTAGTGGCTTCATAGGCTTTGTATGATCTTTGATGAGGTTGGTTAGTAGGATGGTTGTTTAACTTGGTTGTTCTGATGTTTGTGCATGTTAACATGTTGTATGTTATGATATTTTCCCGATGTATGATAATTGGAGTGTATCCTTACCTCCTCTCTTTTTATTGTTTATTTTTGTTTTTCTATATGAATTCATCAACTGTCAAAAGACTAGCCAAACTCGGAAAGTTACGCGTGGAGAAGAAAATCTAGTGCAACAAAAGCATGATGAAAGCATAAGTACTAGAAAATGTTAACTATTAAGTTTGTTGAATTATCTTTAGTCAGTCTATGAAATGTTTCATGGAATAAATATGGAGATATGTTGAAGTTATTGTACCATAATCAATGGATTTATGTATTTATTAATTTTCTAAATGTTTTTGTGCATTCAAATAAATGTGAAATACATGTTTTATTCTTAGATTTTTAACTTTAATACTAAATGACATCTTGTATCGATTGGATATGTTATATAAATCCTTAGTTTATTAGTTTTAAAATTTTTAGAGAAAGTTGGCACCAATTAATGAAAGCTTATAACAGATTTTCTGCTTAAAACACTGCTTTCATTGATTAGGTCAAAATCTAATTGATTAAGGTGTAAGAATTTTAATGTTAAGTGACTTTCACTCAGTTGATCCTTGATTTATACACTTAGTAATAAATATAAATATAATTTACATTTACAAGAAAATTAATGGTATTACTCCATCCTAAGCATATGAATGATATTACATAGGTACATGGATAAGTACGTACATGAATCTATTTGTTACAACTCCCAATAATAACATTAATTCCAACATAGTTAACTAACACGCCCCCACAAGATTGGAGTGTTGTCAGAAACTTCAATCTTGTTTCTAAGTAGTGATGACCAGCCTTGAGGAGAGGTTTGGTGAGACAATTTGTGAGTTGATGAGTAGTGCTAACATGGTTAAATTTGAGGTTTTCATGTGAGTATGATATATTCGATTTTAATTGGAGTACTTAGATTGTCACAAATGAGGGAAGGTGTGGAGGGAGAGAGTACACTTAACTCTATAAGAAGAGATTTGAGTTGGCTAAAGCTCTATATTTTTTCTTAGTAGATGACCTTGGTACTGCTTGTTGTTTGGATGACTTCTAAGAGATGAGATTGGATCCAAAGTAGCCCAAGCAAGCAGATGTGGAGGTGTACCCATCTTTATTTCTTGCCCAATTAGCATCACTATCCACTATGAGGGAAGAGTTTGGCGGTTTCCTAAGAATAAGACCATGGTATATATATGGTTCCTTTAAGATAGCGTAGAACCCGCTTAAGTGATGTGAACTAGAAATTGAGGACTAGTGAGATATTTTATTCTTAAATAATATGAGAACAATTATTTTAATTTCATTTGATAAATAATTTTTTATATTAGTTATAATATTTCCATTTATTATAATCATTTGTATAACAAATACATGAAATAGAAAGTTATGATGTAGTATAAATGAGATGCAAAGAACTTATCCACTGAAAGTGCACTTTTCATTTTAGACATTCACTCGCCACCACGTGTCAGTGAAAGCCTATCTAAATTAAGCAGAGTGAACTAAACTACACTCATTCCAAACCTTAATAGACCTATTCAAAATTTCAGTCCTGTTTGTCTTGAACATTGGCAATTTAACCGCGTTGTTTGTGATGTCCATGTGGCACGATCTTCCCACGTCATTCACAAGACCGAGACAACAGGTGTTGCGAACTGTTTGATTTCCAACAAATACACTGAAAAATACTTGTTGACCACAATTTGGCGACAATTTGCTTACACATTTACTCAAATATTGCTCATACGATGACAATGGCCTTGGTGCATAATTTCTATGACTAGAAGGACCTTGAGATGGTGGCTGGAGAGCGTCGGTACCAACAGATGTTTTCGATAACAAAGTAAAACCGGTGAAAAAGGTCAAAACGATGTAAAAGTTATAGAGTGATGCCATGGTCGTTAATAGATGGTATTATATTCAAGGTCTTGAAGAAGTTGTTCCTAAGTCAAATGGTGATCAAGCAAAGCATATTTATAACATACAGATTACAATCTTAACGTTCAATGATATTTAATAGAATGTATTAACTCTTTTGAAACCGTAAACCAAATATATGTTTCATGTTTGTTGTTAAAATGGTTTTTTTTTTCGAAAATTAAGTTTCCTTTTAAGATTTCATTTCCTAACTTAAAAACTTGAAGAATTTTTTCCCTAATGCAATTTCCATTTTTGAAGGTAACAAACACGTGCATACACCCAAAATTTCTTATAAGGTTTAAAAATCTTTTTTAAGTAGTTTATTTTTGGTCTAATTTTAATAAATATTTAGTAAAACTTTGTGTCTAGACATTTTGCAGGAAAAGAACTCTTAATCAATTGGGCCATGATTTAATCAAATATTATTTTCAAGCTTATATATTTTGGACTCAAAAAATATCAATTAAATTTTGAAATACACAATATAAAAATTTAATGGGCCAAAAATCTAAAATAAACTTCAATTTAAAAATATTTACGGTATTAGTTAAGACACAAGTTTAAACGATATTTATGTCAACCTACGAAGACACATGCTAAATCAGTTGCTGCTAAATGATTGTTGTCATTACCTATATAAAGACCTGAGCTAGTTATTTTGTAACATGCCACCCTCTTTATCCGACCAGTATGTAATTCATGAATATCTACAACACGGAAGTTATATTTCTTTCTCCTCTGAAAATGATATTAACCCGTGACCTTGGGCTTAAGTACACATACACATCTTTCTGAGGCTATGGTTCAAGTGGTGACAGAAAAGGGTGTTTCTGCATATGCCTTTGGTCCCGCATTTGAATTATTATGGGAAGAAATAGAAATATAACATACGGGGTGGTAGATATTCCTATGAGTGTCATCTTGGTTGTGAGAAGAAAGTGGTTTTTGTGTTCGATATTCCAAGATCAAATGCACACACTCTAAAAATGCAAATAAATAGGGACATGAGCTTATAAAGACTAAGAAAATGATCAAGTTTAATGTTTGGAAGACAACAAAGCCACATAGAAATAAGGAAAAAATCCATTCAACACCATTTTACCCAAACATGTTTTGGTTTTGAAATTAACTTTCAAAACCAAAAACCAAAAACTCACAACCACCCCAAACGGGCCCTAAGATAAGTTTATTTAGATCCTTTATATTTATAAAGGATGGTTTTGGAAATAATCCTTTATAAAATTTTGTGATATTGGTTTTTATTAAAAAAAAGACATGTTCGCAAAATGGACTATACAAGTTTTGAGACAGAAATCCCATTGAATCCAATCAAAATTGGCTTTATACTTCATCGTCGACTCATTGATTCTATATATATATATATATATATATATAAAGAGTTTCATTCTATTCATTTATGACTGTCGGAACATAATCTAACTGTGGAGAAACTTTTTTCAAAAGAATGGGCAAGCAATTGTCGAATTTGCTTTATAAACTGCGGGTTAAAGACGGGAAGCCGAAGTACATCTCTGATCATGTTTGGAATGCCCACAAGGATATTTGGGCTACACAGAGCTACCAAAACAAAGCTGGAAAGGCCAAGAAGAATAGCAAATTCAGAAAAGGGTGGCTCGCTTCACTGTTTTGGCTCCGTCAACCAGGCTCAACATGCTGTCAGATTGGTAAATTATTCTAAAAATTTGTGTGGTATTTTAGTTTGCTTAGGGTGATTAGCCACTGTTGAAAATGTTTTTCATTTTTAAAGAGTATGAATGCCGGACGCAATATCACTATTCTTGAGCTGCACAGGGCCACACATTTGAGGAAGGGTACTTAGGATGTTGATGAGCGCTCGAGGGAAACTCAAGTAAATATACAACTTGGTTTGTATTGTATAATGTTTTCTTAAAATGGAGGGCTAATTATGTTTTCTGGTTATGCAAAACAGGAGGAGGTTAGTGAGGTGACTTAGAGAACCTAGAACCCTATGTCACTTGATCCACTTTCCTCTGAGATGATAGCTCTGGCGAACCGCAATTTGAAGAAGGCAGTAGGTAGGATGAATAAGGGTCGCTTGTATGGTTCGGGACCCTTTTCTCCATTATTGGACATTGCGGTCGATCACTTCGACACTAGCGAACCTCCTAGCAGTAGACCTCCCCCTTTTCCTCCATCAGCTGAGTAGACCGAGCAACTTAGGCAGCAGGTGTAGGTCATTCAAGCTCAACAACAACATCTGCAGACTCAATAACAAATGCAGACAAGTACGCAAGAAGACTTTTTGAAGTTTAGTCGTACGCAGGCAAAGATATTAAGGTTTTATAACCGCACGCGACCAGATGGGTATAGGTCTGAGTCTGACGGGTCTGATGAGGTTGATGGCCCCTATTAGTACTTTTTATGTATTTGTTTGACATTTCATTATTATGCTCAAACATTTCCAACTACTTTATTTTGATTTGGATTTTGTTGTTGCGAAAAGTATTTATATTTACAAAAGCAGGTTATATAAATATAAAAAAGCAAGTTTTAAAAAAAATCAAAATTGGGGTCGTTAGCGACGGGTTTCTGTCGCTAATTAGTGACGAATTTCCCTCGCTAAAATTGGTGAATCAGAATCTGACGTGGCTGTCATTCGCGATGGATTTAGCAACGGTTTCCCTCGCTAACATTGGTGAATCAGAATCTGACACGTGGTTGTCAGTAGCGACGGATTTAGCAACGGAAATATCCCTTTCTAATTAGAGACAAATTTATTTTCCATCGCTAAACATTAATGTCAAGGTTTTTAGCGACTGATTTCGTCCGTCGCTAATTTCGTTGCTAATCCTGCTAGTGAGGGAAAAACAACAATTAGCGAGGGAAAAATCCGTCGCTAATCCACAGTTTTTTGTTGTGTAACTATCATAGTACCATACCTTCATTTTCATGTTTTCTTAAAGAAATACATTGTGTTATTATAGTACCGAACCGTTACTGCATCTTATCACCATACCTTATGTTTCTGTTTTATTTTGGA
This sequence comes from Astragalus glycyphyllos, assembly GCA_963573325.1. Classification (NCBI taxonomy): domain Eukaryota; kingdom Viridiplantae; phylum Streptophyta; class Magnoliopsida; order Fabales; family Fabaceae; genus Astragalus; species Astragalus glycyphyllos. The sequence continues at coordinate 99,625,145 of OY754307.1, forward strand.
AATGCTTCTATGTTATAAAAAATTGTGTTTTAACATTTTGTTTCACTACTTTAGGTATGGCAATGACTATGGGAGGTGGATCTTACAAGCCACGTCTGAGTGATGAGCGGCGACTGCTTTGGACCACCATAGGAGGACGCATGGACAGACCAGCCGCACCCCATTGACTACCAAGGAAGCACAACTTGAGGAGCAGCAACATGCTCCTGCTGCTGATACTGAGCATGCTGCTCCTATTGCTGATTTTGAGCCTACTGCTCCTGTTGTTGATACCGTTGGGCTTTTATCATCTACTATAGAGACCATACCCGGGCCTTCCGGAGGATGGGTTGGTTATCACCTACTATAGAGACCATGTAGCTAGGCACTTACAAGATGGTCTGGTGAGTCAGTTAGTGTTTATGGTTATTTTCATTATTAAGTTTTTTAATGGTTGAATTTCATTAAGGGAGACCACGACAATGCAGGACCGTGGCGACCTACCCATCATATCCCATAATCATAGTAGGGATATTATTCAGGTAGTTCTAGAGATCCACGCCCTTGAGGGGCAATCAAACCCTCTCCCTCCCCCTTATCGGCCTAGGGTACAAACAAGTCGACAAATGCCTTATTTTTGCATTTTTGAAGTGCTGGCAACCATAAATGTCCACCTTCCACCTTCTTGTAGGCGAGATGATGGTAACTCTGGATGACGTATCTTAATTGGTCCACATTCCCATAGTTGGGAAGTTTTTCATCCTCCCTGCTTATTCGAATATTGAAGCAGTTCAGGTATTAGTCTAGCTTGTAGGAGTCTTTTGTGAGGAGGCGACTGAGTAGATGGGGAGAAAGGTACTAGTGTGCGGGAGAAGTTTTACCGGCCGCGCTATCACGCTAAAAATTGGGAGCCTGCAGCTAGGGAATTTATGCGGCATAATTTTCACCGCCAAGTCTGGGTCTGGGTCAAAGGTGAATGTTCCCTATCTAACAATGCTGAGTGACCTCCAAATGACTTGCATCTACTATTGGGGCGGGATGGCCCTTGCGTATGCCTACGACCATTTTAGAGATGCTAGAAGAGGGACCATTAGGGAGAAGGCTAGTTACGCGACACAGTTTCAGGTTTGTATTAAAATTAGCTTAATTTGTAGTTTAGCGTGCTTATATTTGTTTACTAAGTCGGTTCGCATGTTGAATACAAAGTTGGATCTAGGAGCACTTCCAGGGGAGTGCTTTTGGGTGTAAGGATTGAAGCACTGACTACCACGACATGGATCCATGTGCTAGTCGCTGGAAGACTGTTAAAGACCCTAGGAAGGATGAGCCATTTAGGGTGACGCTGGATCATTTGACAGCAAGCAGGCCACATGGGATCCATACACTGAGCACAAACATGTCATGCCCTTACATCGGTTGGCCTATTACCAGGGATTTTTACGCCATGGTATGAGCATGATGCCATATCTGCCTAACTGATTCCTCAGGCCGTTTGACTTCATTCAACGGATTTAGTTTGAGGAATCAAATGTTATGCGGATGCCAGACGACATGTGGATGGAGTTAGACATTCACAACATTGAACTTAGGGATCCAAACATGGAGGGTCAGGTAGACACAGTTCAAGAGTATATAGACTGGTATCGGAGGGTCTCACACCCATAGATTTGCCCTGCAAATACCCCACAGGCATGGGTCACCACCGACAAGAGCAAAAGTAGTACATGATATTTTTTGTACATGATTTTTTTTTAATATTGCTCATACGTCGTCGTCTCTCCAAATAGTCATCTCTGAATAGTGAATATGACCATCATTTCCACGACTAGGTTTGCGATAATGAATAATACTTCCTCTCTATGGAAATAACTCTCATGAACATTTCTTTCTTTCTTTTTTTGCTTTAATTTTGAAAATGTGATGTCCTTTTTCCTTCTGCAGAAGATAGGATTGGGACATCGAAATCAAGCACTATTATCCTTTGTCAAAATATCTCAACGTTCAGGGTGGTTTCTATTGAGAAATTGGTTGAAAAGGTGTCCAATTGAGAGGGTGGTGTGTTTGAAGAGGCAACTGTTTACTAAAGAAAAGATGTTGGTAGAAGTTGGTGTGGAAGAAATTGGGTTAAGTATGCCTATTTATAGTGGGTGCCATTAAGAGGGGGTCATTGATAAAATTATTGATGATAAATCTAAACCGTTGAATTCTACCTGTTTAGATACATTTATCACAAAAAATGTCATCCACTCCTTTTTCAGACATAAAGAACGAAGATTCTAATGACTCTATCAATGAAATTTGACTAAAAGTAGGTCGTAGATTAAGATTGATGGTGGAACCCACGTCATTGAAATTCTATCTTTTGATCAAATGTGTTGGTGGAATCTAAATCTTTAAACATATAAAATATCTTTCAAAAATGTTTCTGCACAATGCACAGATACCAAAATACTGCACCTGTACGGTATCAAAGTACCGTGCGTGTGCTATTTTAGAATTAACATATACGGTATCGTGGCACTGGACAGGTTTAGCATCTTGGTACCGCACTTGGAGTAAGAAAAAAATTATAATACCCAATATTATGGTACCGAACCTGTTGAAAGCAAAGAAAAAAAAGGATGACACAAAAATGGATGGAAAGTTTTATATTTTAGGGATATTTTAGACTTTTCACAAATTTGAGGAGGGTGGAAGAGTATTGAGTGGTCTTTGATAAAAACAAGTCCCAAATGTAATCGATAAACGGGACTAATCTATTCGCTTCAGGGATAGCTTCAGGTTTTGGCCCAAATGGACCTATCTTATATTATTTTCTCAATATATTATTACTAAAAGCCACTATATGTTTATGCTAATATTGACAAATATATATATATATATATATATATATATATATATATATATATATATATATATATAGGGAGTGTATCCGGTGAGAACTAGTATAAATGAGAACTAATCATTATGTTAAATTAAAGTCAACGATTGTGATTACCTCATTAATTATAGGATGTTGTGTGGTTGTTTCGTTTTTAGTTACAAATAAACCTATAATTAAGGAGGTAATCTCAATCGTTAGTTTTAATCTAACAGTTATAATGATTAGTTCTTATTTATTACCGTAAGAACTAGTTCTCACCTGATTACAACTGCAGTTTCTTTTTTAGACTCTTCTACTAATATATTCTATTTCCACTATTTACATATTTAAAAACTGTGACCAATGATCTAAATAAAAATTTTCTTTTGAATGTTTAGTGTATAATTTTTCATGCAAAGAAGAATATTTTACATAAAAAACATCAATTACTTTAAACAAATTAAATTTCAAAAGTCAACTTATGTCCAACTCCTTGGCAGGTTACTATATACTAGTGTCAAAAATATTGAGATTCTTGTCAAAAAAAAATATTGAGATTCTGTGGTTACTTCAAACTTTTTGAGTTGTCAAATATTTAATATCTAAATATCTAAATTAGAAGAAAAAGATGTTGCCGTAAATAGGATAAGTTCTTAATCAAGCCTAAACCACTAAATTAGACATGGACCAGGAATGAGGAAAGTAGGTGCTTCAAGTTCTTGAGATGACTTATAAAAAGAGAGCCACATTTGATGGCCTACGCTGCCCAATCACTTTCCTTTTGACAAGAATAACGGAACCGTGTGGTTCAGCCTAACAATTTTAAGAACCTAATATAGTTCTTTTGACCACTTTTAATATGCCCATTAGGGTGTTTTTGGTGTGATTTGGTTTGGCTTTGAACTAAGTTTATTTAAATCACAAGGTAAAAACACATGTAATTTGCTTTGGTTCGGTTGACTTCCTTAAGAAAGTTTGACGATTTGGATTGATTCGGTTTTTATGAGTCAAAAAAGAGAATCAGATCTAAAGATAAATTAATTAATTTAATTATAAATCTAAATTTTTTTAAAAAATTATTATTATTTTATTTACAAATATACTAAAAACTTAAATAAAATGTAGTAGCATTAAAATAGAAATTGCATCGAAAACTTAATATGCAAATGCGCAGAAATAACAACTTACAACACTAAATTGTAGATGTAGCAAACCATGTAGTAAGTAGCATTGAATTAAAAATAAAATAAAATTACAATTTTAGTTTGTAATTTCAACTTTGGTGTGTGTGATTGTTTGTTTACCCGTGTGTGACTAGGTAAGCCATAATTGTATGTGAGACTAAGATAACACGTGTGTGTGACTAGATTAAATAGTTTTTTTTAATAATACAATACTATGCAGTTTGATTTGGTTTTATTTAGTTTGGTTCCAAAGAAAAAGAACCGTCATCCGAACCAAACCAATCTGTTGATCGAAAAAGTGATCCGAACACATCCAAACCAAAGCTATTTTTTGCAATTTTCGGTTTCATTGTTTGCCGTTTCTATTTGAGTTACTTGAGTCTGTTAAAGACCCAGACATTTCTTGCTTTCCATATCTGCCAACTAATGTAGGAGAAGAGGGTTAGGTATTTCACAGTATCATTAGCTTTCCACATGGTAAATAGAGATAGAAGCGAATCAGCCAGGGAGGTGACATTCATAGCATTAAGCATAGGACTAATTTGGGCACCAAACCATATGGGCTGAGTCCACAGTTTCTTGCTCCTTCAAGCAGATAGGGCATATACCATTTCTGTCTAACCTCCTTTTGAAGATGTTATCCTTGACTGCAACTGCATTATGGCATTTTTTCCAAAGAAAATGTTTAATTTTACCTAGGATTTGAGCTCCCCAAATAATGTTCCAACACTCCTTAGGAATACCAACAGAGGAAGTGGAGACTGATTAAGCAACTTTTTCTTGAAATAAGGCAAAGATAGAGTTCCTCAAAATGAAACCCACTTTTATTTGGACCGACTATGTAAACTAAAATATTCCTATATATGGCTTTTAAGTTCTTTGGACCCCTTATAAAAAACTAATCTCCAATTCATTGAATGAGCAGGTTTTATCTTTTTCTTGATAAGCATGATGGGCGAGTTGTTTCCACCCGACCAACAATCCAGTTGTAAAAAATGAAGCCATTTTTTAGTCACAATTAGTACAAAGGGTTTTTCTAACGTGAGCAACTTTGCACACGATAAAAATCACTAATATTCACTTTTTCGTTATAATTTACTTAGTTTTCTGTTTTCAAGTAGAGATTATAATTATTCTTGAGTCAAAAAAAAGAAATTATATGAGTAACTAAAAAAAGAAATTATACGACCATAGCTTTAGTTGAGTGAGTTACATGTATTATGAGTTTGAGTTGTGTTTATGCATAAAACATTTTGCAGATTTTATGACGTACATTTATCTATTAGGTCAAGATGTTCATGTAGAGTTTGCTAAAATGAAAAATATAGTATCAATACATACCGAAATTTGATTCTAAGAAAAACCCTATGGAGAAGTAAGAGAGTCAGCACAAGAGTAAGAGAGTCTTAATAAGACCCAAATTTGATTCTAAGAAGAACCCTATGGAGAAGTACTCACTTCTCTCACACAAATGTGTCTTCGATTTTTTCAAAGCTCCCAAGATGAGGTTACAAAAATTGCACACAACTTTTTCTTTAATACCTAGGAATATTGTGCCTAAGCTACACAACTTGCACACCATGGTGCCTATGCCAAAGTTGGATACACACAAATGCCAAAAATTTCTAATATCAACATAATGCAAAACATAATCCTAGTTTAAGTATGATTACTACATCTTTAAATAAAATAAAGTTTATTTTAATTTTAATAAATTAGATTCTCTTGACTCTATTGCAGTCACTTCAGTTAAAGCGTTTCAAAGATAAATTGAATCCCCCTAGATTAAACTTAGATTGCCACTATGGATAGTAGGGGCACTTCTCTTTGCTCACCAGAAGTTAGATTGATCCAAACACATAGAATAGTTTATATAGATCAAGTCTTACATTAGATGTGGATCCTTAGTAGTAGCCACATGTTAGTTGCCTAGTCTCTAACTTTTTTATTTGACTTAGATTTTATTCTTAATTAGTTTTGAGGTTGACACAGGACTTGAGAATTTAAATTTTCATTTAGTTATTTCCTTTGGATTTTATTTAATTTTAGGGTGCTTTTAGTGTGACGGATCAATTAAGTTCCTCATTGGTGTACCACTAAAATTAACTGTAGGATATTGTATGAAATGCTACGAATGGTTCAGATTGAATCAAACAATACTGTTGATCAAAATTTATATTATATCTTAAAGTCAAATTTAGTGGTTTACCGGTGAGAGACTTGATTGATCCCTAACCCCTTAATTTTCTGCCTGAAAATTTTGAAATGTTTTGACGACCCATGAGTTTACAATTCCGTTTATGAAAAAATTATATCATTTGTTTATTTATTTCTTAACGCATTTCTCACCATAGCAAAAACTCAAAAAATTAATTTAATTTACGTCTTGAAGTTTCTATGAACTATTATTTACTCACATTCCTCGCAAGATCATCGAGAATATAGCAAGTTTCTCTTGAAGTTTCTCTGAAGCGATCACATGGTCTTAACTCTTTGCGCGTCTAATAAAGCAAGTTTATTCAAAACCCTCCAATATTCATGGAAAAAAAATAATCAGAAAGTGGATTTGACTTTATTTTCCACGTAACAAATATAAGAACCACAAATTAAATTGGTGGGTGTGTGCTTTCACTTTTCACAAAACTCCTGCCTCAGCTGCACTTTTCCTTTAATGGATACATTTAAGCCACAACTTTAGAGTTGGACCATTTGAGCGTGCTCATAGTATGAACTATGAAGTGATGGATTACTGCTTATAAAATACACGGGCCATATGTCAACGTCTATTGCAGTATTTTCACGAGCTTCCTGAGGTTGCATACCCAACTAAAATCAAATAATTGGTAACAACTTACACTTAGTTAGGAGAACTAACAATTGTTAGAATGGAAAACGACCTTCCAAACTAGCCCATCTATGGTTAGTTTGGAGATGGCTGCAATTTTGAAGATAAATTGCTAAACTTGCTTTTAATTAGTGAGATTTTCAACCCGAATATTAGGTTCGAATGGTTCACGGCAATAGACTTGGCAAGTACTTGAATGTGATTCCCGATAATTAAAGAATTTGGCCAAACTCTAAATTAGTTAGGCCTCATTCCTTAGGACTCCAGAACACACTCGAAAGTCTCTAGACCAAAAACTAGCTAATAAAATTAGGGTGAAATATGCTTTGCGTCCCTAAAAAATTCAAGGGTTTTGTTTCTTGTACCTATCAAAAATTTCACTTCACTTTCATCGTCATAAAATTTTTCATTTTCAAGTTTAACCTAACTAACCGAAATTGATGTGGCAAGTGCTACATGAATTTTTTTGATGACATAACACTATTGAGTCCATCAAAACCATTAATTTCAGATTTAAAGATACAAAAACTTGTTATGTTTATACAAAAACTTGTTATATTTGTATGGATTAAAAATATATTTCAGTTCAGAAAAATATTTCATTTATAATAATTGACTTCCAATATATCTCCTCTCCTTCCTCCAATAATGGTTTTCATTTCCTTGTCTAAATGTACACCTTGATAAGAGACAAGCCGGCATGCATCTTTTAGATTTGCTCACCGCTTTGGCCCGACTTAACCTTAATCAGAAATCATTTTCATGAGAAAAATATCCCACCGATGCTTTTTCATATTGATCAGAGCATGACATGTCAAACGACAATCAAGCATCTCCTATACTAGCTAGGAATATAAGATTGAGAAGAGTGTAGGGAGATCTGGCGGAAGCACCTACATCACGCAAAAGCCACTTAAACACTAAGTAACAAAGCCAGACTGAAAAGTGATATGTAACGAAAAGGTGTCTATCTGGCACTTCCTCATAATCGTTGGGGGCCATTTAAGAAATAATAGCTCCTATGCCGATCAACTAAATACAATCCCTCATTGTCCCAGTGGTGTAGCTCATGTGGTTGGAGCTAGGGAAATCTTTCGTCTGCTCCCGAGTTCGAACCCGGTATGCGACACTTCCAATATATCTCCTCTCCTTCCTCCAATAATGGTTTTCATTTCCTTGTCTAAATGTACACCTTGATAAGAGACAAGCCGGCATGCATCTTTTAGATTTGCTCACCGCTTTGGCCCGACTTAACCTTAATCAGAAATCATTTTCATGAGAAAAATATCCCACCGATGCTTTTTCATATTGACCAGAGCATGACATGTCAAACGACAATCAAGCATCTCCTATACTAGCTAGGAATATAAGATTGAGAAGAGTGTAGGGAGATCTGGCGGAAGCACCTACATCACGCAAAAGCCACTTAAACACTAAGTAATAAAGCCAGACTGAAAAGTGATATGTAACGAAAAGGTGTCTATCTGGCACTTCCTCATAATCGTTGGGGGCCATTTAAGAAATAATAGCTCCTATGCCGATCAACTAAATACAATCCCTCATTGTCCCAGTGGTGTAGCTCATGTGGTTGGAGCTAGGGAAATCTTTCGTCTGCTCCCGAGTTCGAACCCGGTATGCGACACTTCCAATTCCCATTTCCCATATATGTAGCCATTGTGCCAGCCTCCTGAACCAAAAAAAAGAGTATAGTCCCTCATTAATGGCCTCTCAAACCTATCTACCTCAAACCAATGAAATAACATATGAAGATTAAAGAGTTGAAAGGTCTCTTAGAAACCCCTCCTCCCAAACAAATGAAACCCCTCCTTCGAGACAGAACCATGTCTTAAACGTTCCTTGTCCAAACATGCATTTCCACCACCATACACTCTTTTTGACTTAAGATAAGAAAAATTTATTAACCTTAATTAGTGTTAACACCCAAAATTGCTAACTGCTTAGCCGAGTATAGTGTCAGTCGAGTTGTAAGCATAGCCGATAAGAGGTTAGCTGACTGAGGAGGTTTAGCTGAGGATATGTTAGCCACAAAAGTAGTTGAGCCCTTAATTAATTGAAAATCGAACATGGGTCATGCACATGTTAAATTTTTATTGAAGATCAATGCAAGAGAACGGTCAACAAAATGTTGAAGAGCCTAAAATGAAGGATTAGTAGATAAAATCCCATGTTGTGCGCTAAAAATGGTTAATATGCAAAATTTTAGGGAACCAAGTGCACAATTAGCTAAGTAGGGATTACTTTTAGTCGAGTAGCCGTAGTGGAAATCGTGGCTAGCTGTAGTCTAGTGATCGTGGCCAATAGAGACCAAATTCTTAATGTAATTTCAAATACCTCCTTGCTTATAAATATTCAAAGCGACACAATTAATCAACTACAGTCTATTCTCAAGCATTTTTGCGTTCTTTTTACAATATGCCCTTTAGTTTAGCTTTAGAGTCATTAAACCATCCAAAGGCTAATCCTAATACTTTTCGAAGTAATTATGAGACTCAGCTAAAAAAACAAAGTTTCTTCCTCAACGCTACATTTTAAAAAATTGGGAAAGGGAGAATTTTATTTATTAAAGTGGAACTATTCCCCATTTTACAACTGTCTTGGAAGGGATTTGAACTCAGCATTTTAAGAATTCAATGTTAAACTCTTACCATTGATCTAGCACGTAAATACTTGAAGAAAAGAAAACAAAGCTAAACACTCATTAGCCGATCTCCACTAAATCTAAAATTTAAAAACAATTAGATAGTATATATTTCACACAATCAATCAAGAATGGTGCCTTGATTGAAATCTTGTGGCTGAGATCTTCCTGTAGTCAATTCTGACCATAGAGAATTCAAGTTCGCGATTGTAAGGAAGTTGATTTGGACCTTAAGCAACCAACTACAGTGTACTTGTTCTTTTTTGGAGAATTTAAGGCTGGATTGTAAAAACTCGGAATAATAAAAAAGGAAAAAAATGTCCTGTATGGCTGGCACATTTTCGAACAAAATTCTTTTTGTACACTACGTACCTTTTACCTCTGCAAGTGGTTTCAATTCAAATGTGACTCTTCATTATCTCTTGAGAAAGGTTATTGCAAAATATGAGAGACTGTGACCATCTTTCACATTCTCATGATGAACAAAGATGACCTTTCAAGAAAGTTCATACTTTGTATTTTATGCCAACTTTTTTTTTTCTATGAAAAATTTATTCTTTTATCTTAAAGAAGCTTTTATGGGCAAACTATTCCTTTCCACAACCTCATTGAAACCTCACAATCACAACCATTGGTTCATTGCATATTACATGGATTTATGAAATTGAATTCGACATAGCAAGGAAAATTTCCAAAATTGACTTTACCAACTAAATATTAATCATGCAAATAATATTTAATCATGTCCAACTATTTTCTATAGATATGTATTTCTTAAAAAATTGAAAATTAAACCTTATTAATGATGTGACTAAAATTAATAATATTTTTTGTTTAAAGTACTAAACTTAAATGTTTCAAGAATAACTATAGTAACTTAATATATATAAATGTTATATGCATGTTAAAAGAAAATAGTGTATGAATTAATATTAGAATGATATAAAATTTTGTAAATCTACTTTCTTTGAGTTTAAAGATAACAAGGAATAAATGACAATTTGCAGGAAAAAAAGGAATACATGACGAGAATAAGAATGAAAAATCCAAATACGACATACTTCATAAAATTCCTAAAGCATTTCTCCACAAATTTATAATATTGATTCCATGAGCAAAATAGTTATCCAGAACTAATCATCATGAGTGGGTCACAACGAATAAAAAATCTGTAAGAATCAATCAACTGCGTTCAATTGTAAGCCAATTCAAATCGGATCAAATGCCTAGAGAAAGAAAGTGTGAACGTATAATGGTTTATTGGTCCACGTGGCTCAAAATAGAAATAATGGTAAATTCTTAGTTACCTTTGAAAAAAATGTGTGTAATTTACTCAATACAATGTGAAAATCAATAGAACTAAGCACTTTTTTTAAACTTTTTTTTTTGGAACCCACTATCTTTGTCAACTAATATATATTTGTGTTTCTATACCACATTCATATTATATTATTTGGATACTGATAAGTGATATTTTTATGTTATTTTAGTCCTTGTTTTGCTATGTTTATTTAGTATTTTAGTTTGATCTTTAGTACTATTTTACTACCTTGTGTCTTTGTTTTGTTATTAGGATGAGTTGATGAATAAAGGAAGATTTCAAGTGCAAAACATGTGAAATTAGAAGTGTCGAGGCTAAGGAATACAACAAAGAACAAAATGCATCAAAATAAGCGAAGAAAAGAAAGAAAATTCAAAATCAAGACAGGTGCCCGTGTTGTGCTGACACGGTCGTGTTTCTCCAACAATCAGCAAGCTATTGCACTCCCTCTTTTGATTCTTTTATTCTTAATGGTTTTGGATGATTATTGCTCATAATACTCAAATATTGTTGTCATTATTCATGGGAAGCAAGTGGAAGACCAAATGAGCATTTAGAAGCAATTACTTTCCACCTGTAATAGCAATTATGGCCATAAAAATTGAAATGCAATGGCTGGTTTTTTATGGATTTTTAAGGGGATATAAGTGAACTTAATGGGGTAGAATTGGCTATTAATAGAGGCCTAAAAGGCCACGAAATGGAGTATGCTTTCTCTCAATTTTCTCTTAGCAAAACTTTGTCTTTCTTTAGCTTTTGTTCATGTAGCTTTAGTTTATGAATAAATCTAGTTTTCCTTTCTTTTTCTCTTCAAATTTTAGTATTTATTTCCTGAATATTTAATTTGAGTTTTGATATCTACTATCATCATAAGTGAGTAGATTTCGTAGTATTGGGATTGTGGGAATAATCCAACGGTAGACCCCTAACAATCCCAAATCTATTCTAGTTTATTTGGTGTTATATTTCAATCAAGTTTTGTTGTTCTCCAAATCTTATTTTAAACATCAAACGAAAAACCGAAAGGTGAAGTATTGATGTTGGAACTATGAAATTAGACAAGGGAATCAAAACATGAAAATAGTTTTGAAACTCTTGAGATATTATAAAGGTGTTATGTTTAATGGGTTTTAGTGACAATCAACCATGAAAGTAGGCTTGATTGTTGGTTCAAAACACGCTCCTGTACTTTGAAAAGAGACATTAGTTATATTTGATACATTGTCTTTGAAATATAATATACTCTTGAAACTTAGAGAATAGAAGAGGGATTGTGTGTTCATTCTATCATTGAGATGAAACCACAAACATAGGACGTTTTTATAATTTCTGAATTTTCTCAAAACAATAATCATCTTCACCAACATTCAATCTTTTTAGCTAATCACCAAAGAAAGAAGAAATTGGTAATCAATACCAAATCTATGTGGGATCGGTTTTTTTTACTACGTGATAGAACCGTGCACTTGCGGCCTATTAGATACATGTGACAAATTTTGAATGAAAAGGGAGATTGTGTAAGTTACCCAATTTTTAAGTTACACATCTAATAAGTAAATTTCACGTAGTCGCGTGATTGATTTGTATATTTGTAGGTTTAGATCACATTTAAATTAAATTTGTGAGATAATGAATATTTCAAATTTTAAGAAATACAAGTATATGGGTAAATTACCGATATTTTTCCAAAGGCAACCTAGGTCTCAGCAATATATAATTCTCATTTTTTTTCTTCATTTTAAATTTATACTACCTACGTTTCATAATACAGGTCATTTTTTAAATAATAATTTTGTATCATTGTACTTGTCATTTTAAAAGTTAAATGCAACATAGTTATTGTAATATCAATAATACTCTTAACTATTTATTGCAAATAAGAGAAATATGTAGATTGAAATAATAAATAGTTAAAAGTACTTTAGGAAAAAGATATTACTTCCATAAAAAGTGACAAATTTTATTAGTCTAGTATTGCAAAAAACTTCAAAACAACATGTATTATGAAGTAAAGATAGTAGTAGTTAACTACTAAGCTTGAATTTCAGTTCTCTTCCCATTCCCGATCTCTAACTCCTTATCGTTTCCATGGAGATTCCGTGGCAATAAGAATCCTCTCGAAACTTGTCATCGTCAATGTGTTCCTTGTTGTCGTCCCAATCGTCGCCTTTGTGTACAAGAACGCTAATATTCCTGCAGATCGGTCAAAACTTGATTGTGTTTATTTACCAATGAATAAGAAAACATTCATGAAATGGCGGGTTAGTGTTCTCTTTATTTTGTGTTTCTCTTATTAGTGGTTAATGTTGTTGCATTGCTTCGTTTTTTTCTTTTCTTCACCACACTTGCAGCTGCGTTCAAGTTTTACCAGCAATCTCCAGTTTTTGCTTGGAATGTCACTGAGAATCCTAAAATTTGTGAAATAATTAGAGAACAAGTTGGAGCTAATTAATTTCATCATACTACCTATGCGTTGATAGCTTTTTTTTTCATGTGTGCAATACTAATTTTGATCGTCGATCATTTGCAAATTTGGATCCAATAAAGATTAAGCTTTTGTCAATTTCAGTAAGCTAGGGCTTGTGGGGGTTTCTATTAGCACAATCTTACAACAAAGAAGTTTGTTGTTTGCGGAGTTTTTAGAAAAATATACCGAAGAAATTACCGGGTTGAGTCGCGGACTAGGTCGCTCTCTTTAAGACGTTTCGCGGCACTGCTCAAGGTGCAAGCAGACTATCAACCACGCCGTCCCCAAGATAAAACAGCCCAGTACGATTATCACTGCACTGTGTATAATCGCTCTAGAAATACACCTCAATATGATCCGTAGATCACTCTGAATTATGATTCGTAGATCACTTTGAAATATGATCCGTAGATCACTCTGAAAGAATGGCTCGTAGGCCGGAGTAGAAAAGAAGAAATTTCGAGAGAGGAGAGAGAGCTTGAGGTATGATTTAACGTCAAGCGGTGTGAAGAATGAACTGAGGGAGGGGCCTATTTATAGGCGTCTAACCGGCTCGCTGCGCAAGTCTTGTTGGATAAGGACGGAGCTGCTTGCGCTCCAAGTAGCTCCCGTTCAACGAATCTGTACACAACGGTTAGTTCATCGTATCCGGACGGTTCAACGAATCTGGACGCAACCCACCAAAAAATAAAATAATTATTAATTATTTTCGCAAAAAATTTATTTACACCTCACAAGCCAAGCCCAAGCCCGGCCCGGCCGAGCCGAGCCGGTCGGACGGCGGCGGCGCGCGTGTGTGGTGGTCAGATGGTGTGCGTGCTTGCCCGTTTACAAAACTGGGTACCCTTTGGGCCCCAACCCAAAGGTGTGAAGTCACCACTTATAAGCACTCTTCAAGTGCCTAGTCCAAGCAATGTGGGACTTTTTTTAATTCACAACCCATGTTCCAACAATCCCCCACTTGACTTTAAAAGGAAGTTCCAGAATTAGCGTCAAACGCCTCTATAGGATTGTGCATAAGCAGAGGTGTCATACGACTTGAACCTTGCATAGCGGTTTAGATTTAGATTCAACAAGAGTGACTCGTAGTCTTGAACTCTATCTCTAATCGTCAAAACCACACACAACCCTTTCAATAGGTGTATTCTCAAATGCCCGTGCTTTTATGGCCATGCACGTCTATCCCAGTTTAGTGAACGCTCTAGGAATTTCTGCCCAAAATTCCATAGGAAGCGGCCCCCACTTCCACATTCACAAAGGTGAGTCTATCAAGAGTACTCCTGTAGCTAGGTACTCCACTCCACATAGAGTATAGATCTCATTAAGAGTTTCTATTATCTCAGCCTACTTCGCTTCAGGACTCATGCTTCTTTTCTTTCAATAGCATGTTCATCTCCTATCACTTCACAACTTGTTATTACCCATTGAACCTAATTCTTGGGATCTCCAGTCTTTTAGGTCGGGTTACCATCGTGAGTGACTCATGGTTCTAAAGGCAGTAGTCCCATCTTTTGAGATGTATTGTGGACTTTCTCTCTGGCTAATCCTTTCGTCAAAGGATCGGCTAAGTTCTGATCTGTGCGTACATGATCCACTCTCACAGCTCCTTTTGACATTAACTCTCTAACTGTGCTGTGCTTACGACGTATTTGTCGTCTCTTACCGTTGTAGTAACGATTCTCTATTTTTGCAATAGCCGCGGTACTATCGCAGTGGATCAACACAGCTGGCATCGGTTTTTCCCATAAGGGAATCTCTACTAGTAGGCATCTTAACCAACTAGCTTCTTCACTGGCTGTGCCCAGTGCTATCATTTCAGACTCCATAGTGGACTGAGCCAATATGGTCTGTTTCTTTGATTTCCAGGAGACAGCACCACCGGCTATACTGAATATATAGCCGCTAGTAGCTTTGGAATCATCAGATAGAGTATTCCAATCAGCATCACTGTACCCTTCAAGTACAGCTGGAAATCTCTGATAGTGTAATCCAAGATTCATGGTCCTTTTCAGGTATCTCATGACTCTTTCAATAGCATGCCCATGCTCTATACTAGGTCGACTAGTAAACCTGCACAACAATCCCACAACATAGGCAATGTCGGGTCTAGTACAATCAGTGGAATACCTTAGACTGCCAATGATGCTCGCGTATTCCATTTGTCTTACACTGTCACCAGTGTTTTTAAAGAGCTTGACACTCGGATCATATGGTGAACACGCAGGTTTACAATCAAAGTAATTATATTTCTTTAAGGTCTTCTCAATGTAATGAGATTGATCCAAAGAAATTCCCTTCTCGGACCTAGTGAGCTTAATGCCAAGTATCACACTGGCTTCTCCGAGGTCTTTCATATCAAAGTTGTTGCACAACAATGATTTCACTTTATCAATAGCATGAATGTTTGATCCAAATATGAGTAGGTCGTCTACATAGAGACATATGATAGTGCAAATGTCATTCTCGGTTTTGTAATAAATGCATTTGTCACTTTCATTCCCTTTAAACCCATTCGATATGATCACATTATCAAACTTCTCGTACCATTGTTTAGGAGCTTGTTTTAGACCATACAGAGACTTATCCAACTTGCAGACCTTGTGTTCTTGCCCAAGAACTACAAACCCTTCAGGTTGCTCCATATAGATTTCTTCTTCTAGTTCGCCATTTAAAAAAGCAGTTTTTACATCCATTTGGTGTACTTCTAAGTTATAAATAGCGGCCATCGAAAATAGTACCTTATAGATGTAATTCTTGTAACGGGCGAGTATTTGTCGAAGAAATCTATATTCTCTCTTTGTCTAAAACCTTTGGCTACAAGGCGAGCCTTGTATTTATCAACAGTGCCATCGGGTTTTAGTTTCTTTTTCAATATCCATTTACAACCAATGGGTTTGCAACTAGGAGGCAAGTCCACTAAGTGCCATGTCTTGTTAGACTATAGAGAATCCATCTCATCATTTATGGCTTCTTGCCACAAATCAGCATCCAATGAAGACAGAGCTTCTTGAAGGCTCGTAGGATCCTCCTCTAATGTATAGACCTCATAGTCAGGTCCATAGTCTTTAGCAACACGTGCTCTCTTACCTCTTTGAGGCTCTATTTCCCTTTCTTCGTTGTTTTCAACGTTCCTAGGCACTGAAACTTGACCAGTTCCGGTGCCCCCGCTATTTCTTGATTTAAAGGGAAATTCACTTTCATAGAAGTCAACATCATTTAACTCTATGATCACTTTTGCATTAAGGTCATAAAACCTGTATGCTTTGCTATTTACTGCATAACCAATAAATATACATTCATAGGCTCTACTGGCAAGTTTAACTCTCTTAGGGTCTGGGATTCTTACATAGGCTAGACAGCCCCATGTTTGAAAATAAGACACATTTGGTTGTCTTTTCTTTATTATTTCATAAGGAGAAATTTTATTCCTAGACTTAGGAACTCTGTTTAGTACATAACATACAGTTAGTAAAATTTCCCCCCACCAGTGAGTTGCAGTCGTTTCATGTATGATCTCATTCAACTTATAAAAGTCATTAAATAATTGGGAATATACTCAGTTCCTCCAGAAATGATAAACCCTGCCTTATTCAGAAGGAAGCCTGAAACCAGATTCTTCCTTATCTCTGGAGTGTGCATCACGTCCTTCAAGATTAGAGTCTTTCCAGAGGTGAACTTCAGCTCAACATCTCCAATACCTGCAACAATAGTGGTGTGAGCATCGCCCAACAACACTTTCTTATCCTCAACTGCCTTGTATGTTTCAAACATAGCACGGTTATTGCATACCATGTTGATTTCAGTGATCATAGCAGTGAAATGCTCTTCAGTCAGGTTAGCCTGCGGAGCAGGGCTTGGCCCGTTCCTACACTTGCGTGCCATATGACCTGGTCTCCCACATTTGAAACAAACGAAGGGAGCAGCATCATTCTTAGGTGGTGGTGGTGGTGGAGTCTTAGCATTTGGGATCTTTGGAGGGTTCCCATTCTTGTTGTTGCGGTTCTTTTGAATCTGGTTACGGTTCTGATTCTTGAAAGGTTTGCCAGTTGGCTTCAGAACCGCTCCTGGTTTCTTGTTTGGAAGAAACAATACTTCTTCTTTCTGATCTTGCTTCCGAGATTCCTCCTCAATCCGGAGTCGAGTAATCAAACTTTCCAAAGAGAATTCTTGGGTCTTGTGCCTGAGAGAATTCTTGAATTCCTTCCAGGCAGGAGGAAGTTTGTCAATAATAACAGCTACTTGAAATTGTTCATCTAAGGCCATGCCTTCAGAGATAATTTCATGAGCTATTTTCTGTAACTCATGTGACTGAGTCTCTACAGATTTTTCATCTGTCATCTTGTAGTTGAGGTAGCGGCTCACAACATATTTTTTAGTACCTGCTTCCTCAGTGTCATATTTCTTTTTCAGAGCATTCCAGACTTTTTTGGCGGACTTGCAGGTGCTGTAATAATCATAAAGTTCATCACTTAGTCCATTGAGAATGAAATTCTTACTAAGATAGTCATGCTCCTTCTAAAGTAGTATTTCTTTGGCTGTTTTAATTCGTACTTCCTGTTCAACAGTTTCATCTTCCACTGGAATCTCATCGGTCAACACATTAGCAACTTCCTTCATAGTCAGGAAAAATTCCATCTTTTGTTGCCAACGCTTGAAATGAGATCCCTCAAACCGAAAAGGCTTGTTGTAGTCAGAAACATTGGATCTAGTAATCTCTTCGGTAGTCATGGTTGATTTCGCAAATACCTGACCAAGCGGCACTTCAGGGCTACTCTTAGATCGTCTGACCTAGCAAGCACTTCAGGGCTACGCTAATCGTCTTAAAATTGTTGTTTGCGGAGTTTTCTGCTCAAGGTGCAAGCAGACTATCAACCACGCCGTCCCCAGGATAAAACAGCCCAGTACGATTATCACCGCATGATCCGTAGATCACTCTGAAAGAATGGCTCGTAGGCCGGAGTAGAAAAGAAGAAATTTCGAGAGAGGAGAGAGAGCTTGAGGTATGATTTAACGTCAAGCGGTGTGAAGAATGAACTGAGGGAGGCGCCTATTTATAGGCGTCTAACCGGCTTGCTGCGCAAGTCTTGTTGGATAAGGACGGAGCTGCTTGCGCTCCAAGTAGCTCCCGTTCAACGAATCTGTATACAACGGTTAGTTCATCGTTTCCGGACGGTTCAACGAATCTGGACGCAACCCACCAAAGAATAAAATAATTATTAATTATTTTCGCAAAAAATTTATTTACACCTCACAAGCCAAGCCCAAGCCCGGCCCGGCCGAGCCGGCCGATCGGACGGACAGCGGCAGGGCGCGTGCGTGTGTGGGACTCTTCAAGTGCCTAGTCCAAACAATGTGAGACTTTTTTTTAATTCACAACCCATATTCCAACAAAGTTGGATTAATGTGGTTCCTCAACACTACTCAATAAAAAAAAGTAGGATTAGTGTAGTTGCTCGACACCATCAATTTGGTCACTCCGCGTATTTCTTCCAAGACAATTCCAAGAAGTAGGATTGGCGTGCTAACTACTATTGTATTTTCGCTTGGTTTTATATTCATTGAGAGCAGATGAAGGGACATTAGGAATTGGACACCTATCACCTGACACTATATTATATTCCTGTGAAGATTCTAACCATGTCAAACGCTCTTTTAGTTTATTGTATATGAAGAAACACTTGGTCCACCTCTATATATATATATTTATATTTCATATTGAAATTTTATATTGTATACTTTTACATTATGAATCGAGATATATTATATTTGAGAATTTCTTGCAATGCTATACTTTTATACTATTAGGGCCTGTTTGATTGACAGGACAATGAGACAGGATATGATAGTTCAGTGTTTGTTGAGTCAGCAGGATATTATAACTTAATCTTGTGACTTACCCTATCCTTTCTCTGTAGTTAAAATCTGATCCTGAATTTGAGCTAGGTTAGAAACCAGCAGGATAGGATAAAAAAATAATTTACTCATTTACCCCCCTAAAATATATTTTTAAATATACAAATATGAAATCTAGTAAAAAAATAAATATAAATATATTTAGAAACAAAACGAAAATAAAATATAATGTTAAATTAAAAATTAAAAATATTAGTACTTAATATAAAAAACAATGTATGATTCTATGATAAGAGTAATTATGTCATTTTGTATAAGTGATAAAAGGATAAAATTATTATTAAAAAACATAAAAATAGAAAATTAATTTAATTTTTTAACAAATGATATATAGTTGTCACATGGATAGTTTCGTCATTAATATATATATGTATATATATATATATATTATTACTTATTAGTTTATCTAAAATATATAGTAGAATAACATATTTTATCTTTGTACCTAAAAAGGAAATAATATATATATATTATCTTATTTCTTATCAAGCGGTGCACATTAAACACATGATAAGATATATGATATGATAGTGATATCCTATCACTATCATATCCTAGTTCTATCCTACTTCATATCATATCTTGACCATCAAACTGGTCCTTAGTATCTTGGGTTGTGACAAGATTTGTGATATGTTGTAAATGACCACTCTGATCATTCGGAAGTGATCGAAAACAAAGAAAAATATTTTTTAAAAAAAAACACATTTAAAATTGGGTATCGAAACAATGACTGCAAATATTTTTTTTTATCAAACTGGCAACTTACCTAAATTTATTAAAAAAAGAGAGAAAAAAGACAAAGAGCACAATGAGGGACTAGGCCAAAACCCTTAACATAGGGGGGACTGCAGATATTATTTTCAAGACATTTGTTGTCTGATATTTGAAATAGCTGACTCTAAATGTCACATTTGGAGTTGGTTGTTCAAACACTCTATGGTAGGAGGCTCTTATTACTTTCCAACAAGTGCAAATAACTCTTTTTAAAAAAAGGTAAGACCTACGTTGCGTTAGGAAAAATTAGGGTAATTTACCCACGTTCACTTGTATTTCTCTAATTTTGACAGATACATCCTATTAATTTAATATCAATATGGTCTATTCATACAAAACAATCAAGTGGATAGGTAAAATTTACGTTTTAGGTCAGCCCTTGATCACTTTTGAAAAATGTGGATAACTTACCCAATCTCATTTGCATTCGTTCAAAAAAATTCACATGTATCCAAATAATTTAATATGAACGTGATGTAAAACCACAAATATATTTTAATTGACGTAGTAGATTTAACCCAAAAAATTAGAACTGATCAGTTAATATTATTGATTTCATATCGTATTGGGTAAATTGCCGCAATTTTCTAAAGGCAACCAAGAATGTACCAAAAAAATAACCCAAAAAAGAAAATAAACCGCCCTTAATTTCTCATTTTGTTCAACACTCACAACCACACCTTAAAAAAGAAATATGTGCATGGGATATTGGCCCAATATGTACAAGTATCAGAATACAATTTGTCTAATCTTTGCAGAGAGAGAAAGCAATGATTTGCGAAGGTTCTGACTACATAAATAAACAACACCAGCTAATTCTAAAATAAAGCTTTGGTCTAAATAACTAAAATTTGGAGATTCTTTCATGGAAAGTGTTTGCATTACTGTGTTTGTTGTTTAATAAAGTCGAACCTTGATTCCCCACATTGGGGGAGACTAGCCTCTTCCTCTAGACCCAATTAATTGTTGTTGGTTTCACCTACACATTTTTATCACTCACTTTCTTATAATAATTTCTTCAAATAATGGGCATAAACTTCTTAGTTATTCCTTTAAAAGTGTTATCTATATCACAAGCATCTTAACAAAAAGGCAAGGAAAAAGTGGCGCATCTAAGTCAAAACAGCAATACTATAAATATGCTCATATAGTGGATTCAACCCCATGACATGAGAACTTAATTAACTACATCTTCTTTAGCCTTAGAGGATTCAATTCAATTCAAGCTCATCATGTCATTTTCCTGTGCAAAAAGATTCTGGGTAGATGAATTCCAAACTGGAAGTTTTCCTTATAGCAGCTTTATGTCTAATGATATCTTGCCATCCCTTGGAGCGCGAATCAACCAAGAAACTCAACTTCGAAGTTACATAATTTCTCCCTTCAATCCTCAATATAGGTGATGATTGATGATAATGATATAGTTAATTTTTCTTCTCATATGTTATATACTTTATACATGTTTATATAATAATGATTGTTTGCAGGGCTTGGGAGATGTTATTGATTGTTCTAGTTGTTTACTCTGCATGGATATGCCCATTTGAGTTTGCCTTTCTGCCTTATAAGCAAAACACACTCTTCATCATTGATAACATTGTCAATGGCTTCTTTGCAATTGACATCATCCTTTCATTCTTTGTTGCTTATCTTGATAGCCAATCTTACCTTCTTGTTGATGATCACAAGAAAATTGCAGTCAGGTACATATTAAACCACTAGACTATACTATCCAAGTTTTTAGTCGTGTCACGATTCTTGATATTACAGACAATCGCGACCACAAATGGCTTGACTCAGATCGCGATCATAGACCTTTTTTTTTTACAATTGGCAGGTACATATCTACATGGTTTATCTTTGATGTGTGTTCAACCGCTCCTTTGCAATCAATTAGCCTCCTCTTCACTGATCATAGCAGTAAAATTGGGTTCCAATATCTGGACATGCTTCGACTATGGCGGCTGAGACGAGTTAGTTCTCTATTTGCAAGGTCCTGGATTTCTTCCAACACTTGAAAAAACTGTAAGTATATCTCAGACTCATTAGTGCTTACTAGCTCCTCTAATTTCACTTCAGACTTGAGAAGGACATTCGCTTCGATTACTTTTGGACTAGGTGCTCAAAGCTCATTGCTGTAAGCCTCTTATAAATGCTACATAGGGTGTCCATATAACTCTTTATATTATTTTAAGGTGTAGAACATTTTCACTAACTAGAATTGAGTTTCCACTTTCAGGTAACCTTGTTTGCAGTGCACTGTGCTGGATGTTTTAACTATCTAATTGCAGATAGATATCCTGATGCAAAAAAGACTTGGATTGGTTCAGTGTACCCAAATTTTAAAGAAATGAGTCTTTGGGATAGATATGTGACATCCATGTATTGGTCTATTGTCACACTCACTACCACAGGTTATGGGGATTTACATGCTGAAAACACGAGGGAGATGCTCTTTGATATCTTCTACATGTTGTTCAACTTGGGATTAACATCATATATCATTGGAAACATGACAAACCTTGTTGTCCATTGGACTAGCCACACCAGAAATTTTGTATGTTTTCTTTTCTCAAACTTTATGCTTCAAATAATATAGGCTTAAATACAGTTTTTAGTCCCCCAAGTTTTACCAACTCACGATTTTGATCCCCAAGTTTTAATTTCACGAATTTGATCTCCCAAGTTTCCCAATTTGTAAAATCAGGGTCCCCTACTAATCTGGTCAACATTGATGCTGACCTGTCAACTACTTAAACTACGTGGCAGCCACGCTGGCATGCCAAAGTGGCTTTTTTATATTATATTTTAACATTTTAACATTTTATATCCATTTTGATTCAATTTTTTTTTAATTTATAATTTCTTAAATATAATATAAATATATATAAACAAAATGTTAAAATAAAAATAATTTTTTTTAATATATATAATTTTTAATTTAACGTTACATTAATTATTTAATTTTTAAATATACCTTTAAGTATTTACAGTATATGGAGAAATAAGTGTAATAAACAATCACTATATCATTGAAAAGGACTAATAATTTTATCAAAAATAAAATTATTATTGATTTCCTAAATTTGTGTAAACAATCGTAAAAAATAAGTAGAAAGTAACAAAATTAGTAAATATCTTCATTTGCTTTTAAAATTAAAGTATTGGATGAAAATTTTGTTCCAACAAATGTGGATAAAATAGCATTTGTCTTAGAATAAATCGGGAGTCCATAATCTCAATCACTAAGTATTGATACAGTTACATTCAAGGAAAAGCTAAAAAGTTTTGATTCTGACATTTCATTATTTTAACCTTAAATCTAGCATAATCTTTCTCATGGTTCCATGTGATATATTCATTGGCCGGCCAAAACTTTGGAATATTAAAAAGATTTTTTTTGACAAATATTAAAACTGACTATTAACACAAAAACATGGAACTAACACTCTCTTGTCCTTTTATTATTTGTCTTTAAATTGTTTCATACAAACTACGAAAATCAATAAATTTTATTGTTTCTAATAAAGTTATTAGTCTATCTCCCACATTGCTCTTATTTGTTTAACATTGATTATACCTATTTCTCTCTACAATAAATAGTAGAAGGTATAATTGAGAAATAAACTATTCATGTAATCTCAAAATATTAAAATGACACATAAAAAAGAAGCTTTTTAAAAATTAAAAAAATCGACAAATAAAAGAGAATAGAGAGAGTAAATGAATGGAATATGACCATCCTCTTATAATGTGGTTTGGGCCTAACTCAATCCCACAAAATCGGCTTGTAAGGTGAGGATTGCCTCACACTTATAAATTCTTTTGAGGCCATATCTCTAGTCAATGTGAGACTTGGGTTTTACCCAATACACCCCTTCACATTGGCGGATCTTGAAAAAAAAGCTAGGGAAGGCCGTTAAAATATAAGAGGCATGATAATAATATACTAATCAAGTTTATATTCGAAAAACATAAAAAAATACCAAATATAGGTTTGTGTATATATATTTTGTTATAAATTACCTATACATTGAGCAAAATAAATATTATTCAAACATAAAACATATTTTACTAATGTTATATATATATTTATATATTAAATTTATACCTTAAGACATTAAAACAAATGTCGGCCTAGTGGTAAAATATGTTGTTTTGAAACGCCTTGGTTACGGGTTCAATCCTCAGAATATATATTTTGTTGGCAAGAATATAAATATGCACAGCCCCTGTCTTCAGAAATTTTTTTAACAAATTAGCACAGTTCGGAATCAAACTCATTACCCAACAGCAATGGTAGTCACTTTCAACCACTACAACCCAAGTTCGGCTTGTGTATTATTTCGCGTAATACAATTATATACTTAAACGTTGATATTAATAACATGGGTATTTTAGTAATTTTACATTTTTTTAGGGTGGGCCGTGGCCCTCCCCAACCCTTGAGAAGATCCACACCTGCCCCCTCACGTCCAGTACTATTGGGCTTGGTGCGTGGATTATAATGGTGGGTGGCCCGAATGATCTAGGATAGACTCTGATACCATCTTAAGATGTGGTTTAGGCCTAACTCAACCCCACAAAATCGGCTTGTACGGTGAGGTATGCTTCCCACTTATTAACCTTTTTCCAAGACTGGACAACTAGAGCGTGACTCAAGTGGCCCGATAGCGGGTAGCCCAATGGATCTTGAATTGACTTTAATACCATCTTAGAATGTTGTTTGAGCCTAACTCAACCCCACAAAACTGGCTTGTAAGGTGAGAAATGCCTCACACTTATAAAGTTTTTTGAGACCATACATCTAATCAATTTGAGACTTGGATTTTTCCTGATACATCCACACCATTACATGTCAAGCCATAATGAATAAAAGCATATTGGAAGTAAAAGAAAAAAGGAAAATAGAATATATATATATATATATATATATATATATATATATATATATATATATATATATATATATATAAGAAGAGGCCACGTATTTTGTCTCGTAGTAAACCCTATAATATAGAAAATTTGTTGAGTGGGGTCATGTGGCCCATATAATACCCACTAACATGGGTTGAAATTTTTTGATTTGGGGAAGGTGACACATACCATTATAATATTCATAAAATTTTATTTGATTATTTATATTTATCAAATAGATGGCCCTATTGAGCCTAAAAAACTTTGTCATGACTTTTTGTTTTTCTTTTTTTACTAAAGAAGATTTTTAAGAAAATTGATGGTTATCTATTTTGTTTTAAGAAATTTTTTTTTTTGGTCAAAAGTGAGTTGATTTAGATCACCTTGTCTTTATGTAGCTAAGTCATAAGCTTTTGTTGGGCAATTGGGCCTATTTTCAATAGTAGGCATAAGCCTTTCATTTGGGTTTGCTAACAACACCCCCTTTTTATGCCAATCATACACCCTCTCAACTTTGCTCTCTCTGCAACTTCACTCCCCATATATCTCTTTCCTCTACTATGAATCTTTGCTTTGGTTACACAGAGAGATACAGTAAGAGCTGCAACGGAATTTGCATCAAGAAATCATCTACCACATGATATACAAGAGCAAATATTGTCACACTTATGTCTGAGGTTCAAAACAGAAGGATTAAAGCAGCAAGAAACTATAAATGGCATGCCAAAGGCAATTCGTGCAAGCATTGCATCCCATCTATTTTTTCCTCTTCTGCAGAAGACCTACCTTTTTCAGGGTGTTTCACATGACTTTCTTTTCCAACTGGTAACACTTCACATGTTTTATTTGTGTTAATTATGCTTTAGTTTTTGTCTCTAAAGTTAAAACCATATCTTTTTTGTCCCACATATCATAAAATAGAATACGTTACTGTTTTATTTTAGTTGCTATAATACTTTTTTATTTTTAGTCCTTGTATATTTTATTTTATGTCCAATTAATCCTTAGTGATGAGGGTTATAGGGACTAAAATGAAAAAAATATTATAGCGACTAAATAAAACAAGGACCAATTGTAGATGCTAAGAACCAAAACCGAACATTTTTCAAGAAATTTGGGATGAAAAATAAGGAGCTTTTCAAATGCTAAGGACCAAAACCAAACATTTTTCATAACTAGAGAACTAAAACCATAATTGATCATTTGTTTATTTACTTTCCCTTTGTGAACTAAATTGAGAAATTATGATATATATGTAACTCTGAAACAACAGGTTACCGAAATAGAAGCTGAGTATTTCCCACCCAAAGAAGATGTTATACTACAAAACGAGTCTCCAACAGACCTTTATATACTAGTTTCGGGGTCAGTGGTGAGTGATGTAAAGCATGATTAAAAGAATCTTATCTTAAATAATGTCCATTAGTTGAAAACTCTAACGATTAATATGAATATTGTTGCAGGACCTCATTCGCAATGTTGATGGTGATGATCAAGTATGTCATAACATTCAAACATAATCTATTTGTTATTAAATTATTATTATACTTTTTATATTTGAAGTGCATATTGAAACAATTCAGGTTGTGAAGAAGGCAATAGCAGGAGATACATTTGGAGAAATTGGAGTTTTATACAATAGACCACAACCTTTGACTGTTCGAACTACAGAGCTTTGTCAAATTCTAAGACTTAGCAGAACTTCATTAATGAATGTCATGCATGCAAATCCAGAAGTAGCACCACTTATAATGACAAATCTTTTTATGGTAATAAAGATAAACCTCATTTATCACATAAAGTCCCCCTCCCAAAAATATTCTTTTTTTTTCTCATTAATGTTGTTGATTTGTTATCCATATTGACAGATGCTAAAGGGACAAGAAGAATTGGGTTTTGAATATCCACCTATAGACCCTCCTGTATTGGCTCTTCATGGAATGGAAGATGTAAACAACACAAGAGGGAGTTCTTGTCATTCAAAAAATTCACATGGGGAAGCTAAATTGCATGACAAAAGAGATCATTATGCTTCTGCACAAATAGGTCATCATCAAGACTTAGTTGAAATTCAGTTAGAAAAAGAGCCCAATGAAAAGAACAGGAGTCCAATAAGATGGAAACAGAAAACTCAGCAACAAAACAAGTGTCTTGAAAATGGGAAGAAGTTAAATGAACATATAATAGAGTTTGTGGAGCCAGGTATCCTTCGCCATGTAAGGAGTGACCCAATCCCATTAGGAAAAGTATACACAAATACATATTCAAGTAACCATGAGCAATTAACTGAAAGAAAAGAAGAAAAATCTGTCAAAAAGAGAGTTACCATCCACTATCTAGGAAAAAACAACACTACCTTACCAAAACAGCACGGAAAATTGATAATTCTACCTGACTCATTTGAAGAGCTGATCAAGATTTTTGGTAAGCATCTACTCAACAACCTGAAAAGGACAAAACCATGATTAGTCGTGTTAATATTTTTAAAGAATTCGGTCTCTAAATCAGTCTCTATAGTGACCAATCTTAATCGGTCTCTAAATCAGTCACTAAATAACAAATTTCTAGTAGTGCACTAAGGTTGCTGCCTTATGACTTGAGGTCATGGGTTCCAATACTGGAAATAACCTATCTACTTACAAGGATAAGGTTATTTTACCACCTTTATCATGCACGTAAAATTTTAACATGAGTATTCATCCTCCCTAGTTGTATTTCTCTTATTTTCACCTTTTGACTATCAACGTGTGAAAATTGCAGGAGAAAAGTTTGGAGGCTCCAACCATACGAAAATAATAAATGCAGAGAATGCAGAGATAGATGACTTATGTGTCATCCGAGATGGTGATCATCTATTTTTTATTTGCAGTGACGATGGAAATTTGAGTTGATAGTCTATCTTTGAATATAACTCAAATTGTAGATATAAAGCTACCTTGTAATCTTCTGGGAGGGAATGATAATAATTAACATAGAAAAGCAGAAAAATAACCTAAAATGTCATTGAGATGGTGACCATCTCTTTTTTCTTTGTAATAATACTTAAAATTTATGTTCGTGATTTTGCCTAGTGAAGGTTATACTTAATATATGAATATATTTGTACCTTTTAGAAAATAATGATACAATCATTAAAAATATTGAAAATCATATGATTCAATTGCAAAAGTTGTTTGATTATTAATATTGACCTAATGCTACTTTCTGAAAAGCCTTATGAATGAAATTGTTGTAGCTTTTTTTTTAATATTTTGTAGTTTATCTCCTACCTTAGTCCTCTAGCAGTAACCTGAATTTCAATTGATGTAGAACTCACCATCGTTGGTGCTTTCATCTTGTTCCACAATGCCTCCCAAACCCTACAAAACCCTTCCTCAAAAGGACATGGATGAAGTCATTCATGCGACTAATCAGCAGTTCAGCACACAGATGAAGCCATTCAACACACAAATCTATACATGAATGGGGCCATTCAAGCCACTCATTAACACATTTTTATACATGAATTGTGTGGGTCTTCCACACAATTCTGGAAAACCAACAACATCTTTTTCATAGCAAATATGCCAATTTGCAAAGGGATATATCAGAAAAGCATGATTCAACAATTGTCATGCTTACATGTACAGTTGTTGGGGCAGAATGCAAACATGAGTATACCCTATTACTCAATCACCACCACCTATTACTGTTTCCATACCCACTACCCTTCACCACACCCCACTTAGCCAACCCAATTTATACCCTAGTGGCGTAGGCCAATGCGATCATCATCAGGGACGCCTATAAATACCTCAATAATCACTAACACTACAAGAAATTCGTTGAGCATTCTCATGTGCGCCTTTATTCAACTCCTCACACCAGCATTACCTATAGTGCCTTGGGCACCAGAGCATATGCAGGTACCCCACCCACATCGGTTTAACGTCTGGATCCGAGCTATGAGGCAATGTCGACCACTTAACTGGCACTGCATCAGCCTCGACTTCCATACAGTTGTTTTTAGTCATTAAAACATAATTGATATTAGAAATTAAAAAAATTCTTTATTTTCTTAATATTTTTATGTATTTCCCAAGTCATCATAAGCTTCACTTTTTAAATTTTTTTATTTTATATCATTTCTTATTTTATTAGTTTTTTTCTATTAACTAATTATTTTTTATTGGTTCTATAACACCCTTAAATTTTAATTATTATTAAAATTTAGTACGTCATTCATTTTCTTATAAGATCGAGATGTATCTCAAAAATTTGGATTATATAACTTTTCACCATCATATAGACCTAAAGTCAATAGTCACAAAAATACCTTTTTTTTTGTCAATAGTGATTTGATTTATATAACCGGGTTAGGCCCAAACCAAAGCACCCAATGGGCTATAGTAAGTGGATCCAACTCCACAAACAACAACGTTACACATGTGGGACTTACAGCGAATAGTACAACTGACATTGAAACCGGGTTCCGGATTACCCAAAAACTAGATAGACAAAAATAGTTGAGCAAATCAAAGCATCCATAAATGACTATGTATGCAGATATCCTCAGATACCCTAATTTAGCAAAGAACCCTAACATCACGCGTCTCGCCGCAGAACCACACAACACACGAATTCGTCTTCAACCTTCAATTTCTCTGCAGATCCATGTTTCTTCTGTCATCACCTATGGTTCGCCTCAAGGAATCTGGTGGTTTGTGAAGCCAATTAAGAGGGAGCTTGTCATGCACAGCCAACTAAGCCAATTCATGAGCAACTCTGTTCCCTTCTCGTGGTGTCCAGGTAAAACCACACTTTCGAATCTTCGATTTCAACTCCATGATATCTGGCACCAAGCTAATTAATTGATGCTTCTTCTTGTTTCCTCTGCAAACCTCAACGAGCTCAAGGGAGTCACTTTCAATTATTACGTCTTCAAGGACGAGATTAACGGCCAGTTGAGCCCTAAGGGGAATACCATTAGCTTCTGCTTCCATCGGACATTGAGCATGGATCCTTTCAACGGCATCGGTAAGCACGTTTCCATTTAAGTCTCTGCACACATAGCTCACTGTTCCACACTTCAACCCTTGATCAAACTGTGCATCACAGTTGATCATCACTGAATCACCTCTAGGAGGTCTCCATTTCTTCATAGTAGTAACAAATGGAGCACTGACAGTTGTCTGCTATTCCTTTTTTGAGAAGCTATCAAGAACTCATAGTTTTGAGTCTTTGAAATAATAATGACCCCCATAGGATTAGGGTTTGTTTCTTGATGAACCTTCTCACTTCTGGCCTTCCAAATGTTCCATAAAGTAATCGAGATTAGAGCAGCTATTTCAATCTTAGAAGTATCTTTCTGATTTACAAGAAAATCCCCCAACCAAAGTGTAAAATTCGAAACTGAGTAAGGATTTGGAACTTTGCATGCTTGAAGACAAAACCAGATAGGTTCAGTCCATGAACATAGAAGCAACATATGCTCAATTGTTTTAGGATCCTTAAGACAAATAGGGCATATATCATTTTGAGCACATCTCCTTTTAATTAGATTAGCTTTTATAGGAAGAGCATTATGGCAGGCACGCCATAGGAAAAGTTTAATTTTCTCTAGGACTCTCACTTTCCACAAACCTTTCCAGAGCAAAGGATCATCTGAGCCTGAAGTAGAGGGGCCCTTGACCATTAAACTGCTAGATTCCCTTAGAGAATAGTACCCAGTTTTCACACTATATATTCCATCCTTAGCATGAGGCCAAAATATCTCAGCATTGTTAAGAAACCTACTAATTGGAGTGTGTAGAGCTGCTATAGTTGACTAAGGAGAAAGATTTTGATTAACTTTGGGCACATCCCATATAGAGCTATTAGGAACCATCAGGTCACTAATCTTCACGGATGTAGAGTTAGGTGCCAGAATAGCTTGAGAGCCACTAGCAAGCCAATTTACAGATTCAATAGGCAGGTTGCAATCCCTGCCAATAGCCCATCTTCCTAATAGTAGCAGCATATCCCTCCCATGTAATAGGCTCTTCCAAATCCAAGAATAACCATTTTTCCCTTTCACATTCCACATGTCTTTCTTGTTGCAATAAATACTTGTAAGAGTAACAGCCCAGTAAGCATTAGGATTATAGTGCAACCTCCAAGCTTGTTTAGACAACAAGGAGGTATTAAGATTATTGAAGTTTTTAAAGCCAATACCTCCTTTCCCTTTAGTAGTGCATAACAGGTCCTATTTCTTCCAATAAATACCCCTCTTATTATGATTAGAGGACCACCAAAATTTTGAGATTGCTGAGCTGATAGCATTACAGAAGTTCTTTGGCAATCTCAAAATAGACATTATATAGCTAGGGATAGCCTGGATAATTGACTTTATTAGGACCTCTTTTCTTGCCTGATTCAATAAGCTCCCCTTCCATCCTTCAAGCTTGTCAAATATTCTATCCTTTAGATACTGTAGTGATTGGCTCTCTTGGTAGTGCTTCTTTGTTGGTAGGGTGGCTTCACCGAGCTCTCTTGGTAGTCCACCGATGATGACCATCATAGTGTAGCTTCGCCTCCGTCGTAGGGGAATAAAGTCGGCTTTGATATCAATTTTGTGCATCGTAGGGTATCAGGCCTGGTTCGTCCAAGAGAAGTTGGTCGATCAGGAAGACTAATATGAGTACGTGAGAGTACCTCCCACTGTGGTCGCCAATGTGCTAATGTAGAACCTGAGTTGAGGTGGAATCCGGGTTAGGTTGACGTACGCTCCGAGCTTATGAGTTGATGACCCGACGTGGGTGTAGTACCTGCACACATTCCGACACCCAAGTCAGTATAGCGATTGTATGGTGAGATGAGATATGAAATGCTACTTGGGGTGAACTTATGCTGGTATTTATGGAGTCAAGTGAGTTGGTTCTGGTCCCTCGGATGTGGCTCGATCGTGACCCTTAATTCGGGTGAGGCGCGGATAGCGATCCGTGCATGCCTATGCTGGCTTCTTTGGTTTTACGCGTGCGCCCGAGCTGCGTTGTTGAGATTCGCCGAGGTCGGCCTGAGGTAGATCTTGGGCCGGAAGAATAAATTTTCATATCCTTAACTTACGGAGACTACTTTGTTGTGTCACCTTCTTACTTTATAAAAACTAATAATAGTAAACGATTGTTTTAATGGGTCCAAGTTAAGACTTCCCTAACAAAAAATGGAAGACTTTTGTAGTCTAACAATTGTAATTAAGGGAAGAAGAAAATTAGCTAGTGAGAACATATATCTGAAAACAATGTTGACAGTAATTTTGTTATTTTCAAAAAAAATGTAAATTTGTTTAATAGGAGGTTTCTATGTTATAGTAAGTGGAAATAAAAACCGAAAACAAGAAACCCCAAATTTCCGTATAATCAACTTTATACGTAATACAATGTATTGGAAACTTACAAAGCTTAGTCAAAATCAGAAGAAAAAGAATGCATGAGAAATGTATGGGTTTATGAGGATAAGGGTAGTTTTTAAAAAGCGTGGAGATTGAGGTGTGTGCATAAAAAAGAGGAGTGCATGTAGCGGTCACCAAGAAAAAATAATGTTGAATCGATATTGCAAAGCTCAATGAATGACGTCTATTTGTCTACGACAAGTTTAATCAAAAGGCATTGCTATCGACACCACCACATTTACTACCCAAATCCCTACATTCATTTTTATTCTACAAACTTTTATTTATTTTAAAAATGGAGATGAAAAATTGTTATTGATTAAAGTGAAACTAAATTTTGTTTTGCAACTTGATCTGTACCTTTGATGTCTTAGACCGCTGTTTTCCAGGTCTTAGATCTCTGTATGCCTTGGTCGTTCTGCTAGCTCTGCTCCGGAGGGCGGGTGTACCTGCGATAACACTCCGACGCCCAAGTCAGGAACGGACGAGTAAAATATACGTATTGATGAACAGTGTGTACCTGACAATTGGCGCAATGAAAGCTTATATAGTGAGTGTGAGTCGCACTCGTCCGTCGGATGATCGTACGGACAGATCAGAGCCGTTGATGCGGTTCCTTGCTTTTGTGCCCCTCTTCGCTGGGCCGATCTAGCGCCAGAGCATTGGATTTGGGCTTCGGCCCACTCCAGAACACAACTATCCCAACAAGATTTGTTGTTTAGAGAAGTGTTCGAGGTTAATTGTTAAGGAAGAGAGAAATATTAGTTCTCAAATGGATTTGAACTTCGTCTCTTGAAGCCCAAAACCAAGTTTTACAAAATATTTCTTATCAAAAGGTTAACTTCGCAAACCACTCCCCTTCCCCAATTCCCCTATTCTCTCACTGCAACTAGTCTATATATAGAGTTCAAGGAATAAAATTTCGGTGTCGAATTACTTAGTTATAGGGTTTTTTGTTTTCATACCCTCTTCTTTGTCACTCATACCCCCATAAATCATTTTTGGACCAAAATGCCCCTGATTTTTTAAAAAAAAATGTTTTTTTCCCCCGAATTTACACATAATTCGGAATTTAAAATTGAATTTTTCTGATATATACGTAAATTCGGAACACATTTTTTTAAAATGTATTTCGAAAATATGTGTAAATTCGGAATATTTAAAAACATGTATTCCGAATTTACGAGGTAAATTCTGAATAATTAAAAGAAAGTTTTTTTTTTTAAAATCAATTTCGTTTAATTAAAAAATCATGATTATTACGATAGATAACAGTAAATTATGAAACTCACTAAACTACGATAACGATAACAAACGAAAGAACGAATACGACTCAAAAGTACGGTAACCGTAATATAATAAAGTCGATAAAATACAAGTACAAAATACTGAAAAAAATATGAAAATAAATACAACTATGGATCAAAGTCTAAGTCTCCAAAAGCCTGAAGGAGACTGTCATATCCCATGGTCTGTGGACTAACATCCTCAGCTGCTGGCTCCTGATCTAGTACATGATGCTCTGGAGGCTGCTGGCTCCTGATCTAGTACATGATGCTCTGGAGGCTGCTGGCTCTTGTACCTGCTCATGCTGAGCGTCCTGCATCATATAGCCCTGCTGAGTAGGCTCCTGATAATGCTGCTGAGCAGGCTGGTAATAATGCTGCGACTGCTCAGGCTGCTCTCGCTATCGGACACGCCTCTAACGCTCAGAAGCGTGACCAGCCTGTCTGGTCCTCAACCTGACCCTCGTCCTAGTGCCAGGATCATCTCGCAGTGTTGCTCCAGATGGCTCGTCTGCCTCAAAGTTTCCTCCTCGACTGGTTGCACTGAAGAAGTAAAAAAAAAGTTAAAACGAAATTTTAAGGAAAAAAAATTCCGAATTTATGCTGTTAATTCGGACCAAATAACGTTGATTTTTGCGGATTTACAGTGTAAATTCGGAATTTTTTCGTTGAAATTTCCGAATTTACACCTAAATTCAGAATGTATTTTGATAAAATTTCTGGATTTAGGTTTAAATTCGGAATGTATTTTCAGGGTTTACATTGCGAATTTACACCTAAATTCGGAAATTTTATCAAAATTTGTCAATATACATTCCGAATTTAGGTGTAAATTCAAAAATTTCATTGAAAAATTTTCGGATATACACCATAAATTCGGAAATTTTAGGGGTGCCACTTACTTGATTTCTGGAAATATACATAAATGAGGAGAGTTTTGCTTTTTTTAAGTTTTCTTAGGGGTATTTTGGTCCAAAAGGCAAAAATGGGGGTATAAGTGACAATGATGGGGGTAAAAGAAAACCCTGATTATAGTTTTGCACCAAGACATCATCTCAGCTATAATAGTTTGACTCTTTATTTTTCAGAGCTTCCGCTCTTTATAAGAGTGTTGCCACAATAATGGTCTAATCACCACCCAACATGTACAATTGTTTGATGCTCAGTCATATCTTTATTATACATAACTATGAATGTGTCTACCCGGACGTCCACGTCACTAATTATTGCAAAATATGTCAGATTCTGGAAACTCCACGTCAGCAATGACCCCCCATCTAGCCTACATGTCAAGGTGAACAACAAATCCAATGGCACCAAATCGCTGCAATTTATACGTTTAACCAATCAAGGGGTGACAATTTGCAAAATTGCAGCTGCTTTTGGGATCCATACGATTGAAGTACTTTAATGGTGGACAAATATCAACGGCTACAGTGCGTTGTCTTCCAGCCAAAGGAATTAATCATTAAATAAAAAAGATTCATTATTAATGCAATGCCTTAAAATTTGGCACTAATATCACAATTCAAACATATATAATATCAGATCAATTTGTGAGACAAATCACAGCCATCCATAAAAAAATTCCCTTATTCAGACTTTATTATTCCAGAATCACCAGCCAAAAAATCTTTGATACTGTTACAATTCCAAAACAAACAACAACTACATCGAATATTCATTGGATAGGAAAAACCTCCATCAAATATACGCTGCTAAGGTGTGGGATCTGACCATACATACCTGGGATGACAAACAAAAAATCAGATATTTAGTGACATACATCTCACCTTTAGTATTCTCACCCTATAGAAATCATCAGAAATTCATCATTCAGATTACTCCATTGTATAATGGAACTTCCTAGATCTTAATTTTTGATGTTAGAAATTGAAATTAAAGCCACACACCAGAGCATTTAAAAGAAATATATGATAATTTCTATAGGGTGAGACGGAATGAATCAATTGGCCATTCTCATGTATATTTAGGGACAATCCTTGTGCATCAGAAAAATTTCAAGAGCACACACACTAGAGGAGGAAACGACAATCAACAGGTATGCCTGCAAAATTGTTTCATACAGTGAGTTTAACTATATAATATACATCACAGGATTATATATTTCATTTATTAAATTTGACATTAGGAGCTATTGTACTGATACATCAAAACATTTACTGGATTTGACATTCATTACTATATTATTATAGTTGCATGATCACATTATAATGCAAGAGCTTAAACATATATTGATTTAACCAAAAGGGGTTGAAAAATAATTTCTATTATACTAATACATCAAAACATTTACTGGATTTGACATTCATTACTATATTATTATAATTGCATGATCACATTATAACGCAAGAGCTTAAACATATATTGATTTAACCAAAAGGGGCTGAATCAACCATTTGAAATCATTAAACTCCACTGAAATGGTGAGTTTCTGCCTGAAGATATCTGAAACACTAATATAAATACATGGTTGATAATATGCTGCTCATAAAAAACCAGGAAACGGGTTACAGATGGCCAATAATGATGTTTGTTGTATGAAAACAAAATGTATGAAGTTACTAATAAGTGGATAACTTTTGAATGGTGTTTTGCTGCGATGTTAATGCTTTGGATAAAGATGAAAATATATTTACAAGATACAAGAATAAAATACCTACTGTGATGTACTTTACTATATTATATATTATTCAAGGATTGTACACACTTTGTTGTATATATCAACATCCAACTATCTAATTAGTGAATGAAAATAACTACTGTGATGTACTTTACACACTTTTTAATTAGTGAATGAAAATCCCATTGTTATAATAACAATCAAACTATCCTTGAACGTTGGTTTAGTAAACTACAAAGGATGAAATTATTGTGCGTTAACAACAGCTAAAAATTAATATTATTACAGCAAAAGTTAATTGGTGCATCAGAATGGTTTAAATATAAATCGAAAACAAAATTAACATGAGGGCTTTACTTAAAAGTATGTTTGCTTCGACTAATATATGAAATTAGCAACTAAAATCGTTATCCCTACTATCCTTAGATAAAGTAAGATTCAATTGGAAGAAAACCATACCTCAACTTTTTTGTGTAGAACGATGTCCATTACCAGAAGCTGCGTTGTTGCCCACGGCGTGAAGTAGAAGATGCACGATGGGTAGTGGTTCCTGATCGCAAGGAAGCAAAGCAGATGATTCATTGTAGACGACTGTTAATTGAAATTCTTGGAGGATGTTTTCTGCAACAGCGCCGTTGATAATAAGGAAGATGAAGAAGAGATTGGGAAAGTCGCATAGGAAGGGTTTTCAGAAAGGAAAGCTAACTTAAACTCATAGCAAAATTACGAACTTCGATTTAAGTTTAGTTGGGTTTAAACAAAAATCAGAATTTTTGTCAAAAAAACAAAAATCAGAATTAGAGTAGTTTTTTTAATAAACGAAACAGATTAGTTTTTAAGGTTTCATAAAAATTAGGGAAATAAAAAAATAAGTTGAAATAGGTTTAAATTTGTTAGAAATTAGGGTTTTATCTTCATAAAATTAGTGAAATCTAAAACAAACAAAAAGAAGAAGAAGAAACATCATCACCCCATCACCATTGCAGTCCTCCCCTTCGCGTCGTCATCATCAATCTGGTGAGCTTCCACTCCGTCGCCGCCGTAAGACACGCCACAAAACAGTGAGCCTTCATCCATCTGTTCGCGTTTCCTCTATCTCTCCTCCCCAATCTCCGACGAGCGCCCCTTTCTCTCTCCAAGAAACACACTGGGCTTCTCCTCTCTACACCCCCATTTTGAAATACAGCACCCCGCTCGCTAACTGCAACCCTTTCCCCTAAATTGTTAGTTTGGTTTTTCCCGTTTATACACTTTATCGGAACATACTAAAGTATTTAGCTAAAATTATTATAGAACATAATAGCTTAATTTTAGATAATGTCCAAAGTATATAATATCTTACCCAATGCACTTAAATATACAGCTTCTGTTTTTGTATTTCCTAAAAAAATTGTCAACTTTTAAGTTACGATTGAATGTCGACCCGTGCAGCGCACGGGTCAATCATACTAGTAATTTCAAAGCCCAAATGAATAATACCTTATACCATTTCCAATAGTGACCTTTTGAAAATTGAAATTCAAGACCTAAACAAATGTTAAAAAAAATGAAACTGCTCAAAGGGATTAGTTCTCAAAAGCATATAAAAAGTATATTGGAATCTAAAATTTTCAATATTCTAATTTTTGTAATGCATTAACAGTAATCTTAGAATAAGGTATTTTAGTTACGTGTGTAATGCCTCATGCTATTATTTAGAATAAGCATTCAATCAAGTAAACAAACAATGTTGCATAATTTACATTTATAGGTTTTCCTTGAACCCACAAGCAAAACTCACTTTAAAACAAACACGGTTGGCCCAATGGCTTAATCTACCCTGGGATTGAATCCCACTTGTGGAGTCTTTGTAAAAAGACTTCCATTTTAAAATTAATAATAAAAAAAGGTGGATAAATGCTTAGGTTTTCATCGGTTTCATATCCACCCGGTCGGGTCTAATGGGGGTCATGTGCACGCCCGGTTATGCAAGTTACTCGACCCGGGAAGGCCACTGGATCCCAGTCTGGATCACCGATTTCATATCCACCCGGCCGGGTCTAGCGGGTCATGTGCACACCCACTTCTACAAGTTACTCGGCCTAGGAAGGCCACCGGGTCCCTGTCTGGTTCGAGTCTGATTACACTAACTGAAGGTCTACTGCCCCACCCCACCCCACCCCATCATTAACTCATTTAGCATCTACCAGACTTCTCCTTGTATAACTTAAATATGGAAACTTATACCAAAATACATTAGATACAGATTATGCTAAAATCCATACTTATGTAGAACAAAGCAACTAAGAAATTATTTAAAGGGAAGAAAACGTGGGAAGCAAAGTATTTTACACAATGTTTCCCCACATGACTTTATATGCCCCCACATGTTCCCAATCTATATGGAGAAATCACGGTTAATTAATAGGTCTTTGGCCAAGGTGACAACCAAATTTCCAAAAGCACATGTCAATTTGACTAAAGTTGCTATTTTATAACTGTTATTTTTGCTCTTTAAGAGATTAATTAACAATCTAATTTTTAAAGCAACTTTAGTTGGTTTGTAACTAGATAGTGATGTGCCAGCAATGAATTAGTGTACCCTCTCACATCTACCTTCCAACCACCACTATCCACTTGTCTCTTAGTTATCAATGGCAAAGTGAAAATGAAAAATGGTAGTTGATAATGTACTATTATCTATTGGATAAACGTGCAATGCAATATCTGAAGGGAATAATGGTAGGTAACTTAGACATTAAGGTCCATAACTGAAAACTAATATTTTATCAAATGAAGATTACAATAGTACACTGGAAAAATACAGTTGAACAAATAAAGAAAGATTTAATTAGTATTTTTTTACCGGTGTAGATAAAATGACAAATAAACACCAACTATGAATATACATTACCATTGTTCATACTCGAATTTGAACTTGGGAGTGTTCCCATGTTGCTGAAAATGTCAATATAAAGATTTTTTTACATGAGTCATCTTGAAAGTCACACGTCTTAACTTTTTATTGGTTACTAGTGTAAAAAATCTTTACACCGATAGTGCATGGTAATTAAATGAAGAAAGATTAGAAAATTATCTCAAGTTAATAGTGGTTCATAATGAAATGGAATTGAAGTGAGATCTAAATAAGACAAAAAATATAAATCTCTGCTATGTGAGAATTTTAAATCTACTATATATACCTTGGCCTACAATATTATTTAGATTCTTTTGCACTTTAACAGTTTCAATTTCTAAGGCAATCACATGGAACATGATGGGGGCACTTTTCATAAAGAACATTTTTTCCATCACAGATTCTCTGTCTTTCCACAACAGCAAAACTCAGAGACCAGTTACAAATTTTTTGGCAGCACATTCTTGATAGTAAGAGAATCTTTCAGTGAAAGCAACTTTGAGGTTCCGCAAGTTATGGCGAGAGTAGTACTAGGATGGGCGACCTCAGAGAAATTCATTTGCAACTTTCTGTGTCACATTTTTCCTTGT
Source organism: Astragalus glycyphyllos (assembly GCA_963573325.1). Taxonomy (NCBI): domain Eukaryota; kingdom Viridiplantae; phylum Streptophyta; class Magnoliopsida; order Fabales; family Fabaceae; genus Astragalus; species Astragalus glycyphyllos. The sequence continues at coordinate 99,664,894 of OY754307.1, forward strand.
TTTACCAAACACAATCTCTTCAATCTTAAAATCAAAGTTAGTAATTTAGGAAGCAGATTTTATAACTAGATATAGGAAACTTCTTTAATTCCTCATTTGACTTCTATACTTAAGATCAACATCAACTTTACCCTCCAATTTCTCATATATATATAAATGTTAATTGTCTTCAATCACATCATTGTTAATGATGATGAATCTCGAAAGCCTTCATGACTTCGACTTCTAGTGTATAATTTCTTCGAGCTTCCTAATAACTTGCTTAATGTTAGGTCTAATTGAAGGCGAAGGAGAGCAACAAGCCATAGCAAGTTGAAAAAATTTGAGAATACATTCTTCCGTAACCGGAATTTTATCGTCTCGACCGGTGTTAACGAGAATAGCTGGATGGTATAAATCAGAAATTCTGTGACCAAGGACAGCATTTCTCATGAAATTTGGCAAATAGAAATCTTCATCAGGAGTTGGATGTTCATTGATAGGTTCTTTTCCTGAAAGCAATTCCAAAAAGATTACACCAAGACTATATATATCACTTTCTTCACTAGCATCCTTCATTTTGATAAGTTCTGGTGCTTTGTATCCTTGAGAAGCTGAACTTTCAAGCATTTCTTGGCTAGCAGTAGGATTTAACAGAAGATGGAGACCGGAATCCGAAATGCACGGTTGGTAGGAGCGGTCTAAGAGGATGTTTTTCGACTTTAGGTTTCCGTGGATGATTGGCGTATCATATCCTGTGTGAAGATGTTCTAAGCCTTTTGCTATGCATATTGAAATTCTATGTATGTTTGACCATTTGTAACTCTCTCCATTTCCATCTGCTAAGTAGGGAATATAGTTGGTCAATAAATTATATAAGCCACTATTAATGGACATTTCAATATTTCCTAGTCCAATTGAAGAGACATTAAAATGGAAGGAGAAGAAGAAAGAAAAGGCACTTCAAACAAATTTTAAGCATTGGGAAACCAAAAATTAGATATGCACAGAAAAAAATCTTTGACCATTTTCACACTATTTTTTAAATAATAAAAAAAATAATTGTACATATACCAACACAAATTCTCTCTGATAATAACTTTTATCAATGTTTCTTCTAAATCATTACTACTATATGATAAAATTAGGACACAAAATCTAAGGCTTCACCATCAATGTTTCTTCTTTAATTCCCAAAATCCAACTATTCAACATTCTCAGTCTCCTATGAAATAAACACCTAACATAGGTTAAGTGAATTAAACTCAAATTGTCAAAGAAGAAGTTAATTAAACTCAAATTTCTCAGAGATCAAGCTTTCCCTTGCCTTCTAAATCACTATCTTGATAAAATCAAGACACAACATTTTTTTTTAAAACAAAAATAAAATGCAGAGGCATTACCAATAAAATGAAATCAATTTCACAAAGAAGACACATAAATTTTCTGTGAAACCAAAAATAATAGAAACCAAACAACAACTAGAAAGAGAAGAATTACCTCTTATGAACTGAGTCAAACTTCCATGCCTATAAAAAGGATGAACAATAAGCTTCTCACCTCTTGGACCAGTATAAAATCCAAGAATAGGAACCAAATTAGGATGTCTAATCCTACCAAGAAAAAGAATCATTTCATCTAATTCTTCACCTTTTATAGTACAAACTGGTCTCAAAAACCTCAATAATCTCACTTTATTACTCCTTTGCAACAAAGCCTTATACAATGTTCCATAATTTGATTTCCCAATCACTTCCCCCGGAGCATCTAATATATCACATATTGTCAAATCTTCCCCACCTTGAAAAATCATCAAATCCTCCTTCTGAACTACCTCTTCTTTCTTTTCTTCAACACTCTCTATGTCTTTGACTTCATGTTTTGATGATTTTCTCCATTGAAAAATCACATAAAGTGTAAATATCACTACTAAAGTAGCTGAAACTAGTCCTAGGATTAATATCAGCATGTGGATAGTTTTCTTTTTCTGAAAAATCTGATTTTTCTGTATCTGTGATAAATCACAGATAGAAAAGTAGAGAATTTAGATAATGGGAATGTAAAATAGTGAAAATTAAGATCTGGGTTTCATGAAAGATATTGAAAGAGGCTTATTTTGATGGAAAATATTAATAATATTTTTATAGGAATATAGGACAAAGAGAAGCATGTTGAAGAGAACTTTTGTGGTGTGGAAATGGTGGAGAGAATTTAATTGAGGTGGCAAAAGATTTTTAATAATTGGAGAAGAAATGGACATAGGAGAGAAGAAGAAAAAAGAGAGTTTGGCAATGAATGAAGAGTTTGAGAGTAGAAGATTTATTAGAGCATAGTAGCTAGCTGGCTGGAATGTGAATGCAATGGGACATAGATCTAAGGCATGTGGTGTTGTTCTATCTAAATTTGACTGTGGTGTCTGTTTTTTGTGAAATTACACATTTGCCACATAAATATATTTTTATATTAACTTTAAGTGTATGTGTGAATGTGTGCGTGAGACAGAGAGATTTGGAATTTTGTGAAGATGGTAGAATTGATATTAGTTTGCTTGGTTAACGAGATTTACTGGTGGAGTGAAATGCGGGAGTTATTGTTGTTTCTTTCATAGTTCTAGACTATAGATGAACTGATGAAGGAATGTATCAGATATAATAATTTATTTATTTTGACCAAAGTTATTAATTAATTTATAAAAAGAATATTTTTAAATTTATTGATTCTAACTATAGTAATATGGCTTTTTTTGGTATAGACCTCATATCCCCCAAATTCGTTTTAACCAGAAAATATCCTTCTAATTTTCACAAAAATTTACCTAGATCCAAAATTTATACTATTCTTAAATTTACCTCAGAAAAAGGTATTTCCGGAAAACTTATTCAGTTATTTTTCCAGAATCATCTAAAACAGATAATTCCGAAACTATAAAATTGTGTTTCGGATTTATCTAAAATGTATATTTCCAGAAATTTTTCCCTGATTCCGGATTTACTTGTAACTCATAAATCCGAAAATTTATATTTTTCTATTTCAGATATGTGTTGTAGATAAATCCGGAATGCTTTTTATTTTTTGAAATGTAGATGTTTATATTTAGTTATTTGTTTTATTTTTTTATTTTATAAATGAAATAGATATGGTTACGACTAATGGTAACCTTTCTTTTACTATGGATTTATCAGACGCATTTACGATTACAGAGGTACATATCTCCCTAAAAATTGTTTACGATTATTTATAAATTATTAATTAATGATGATAACGATTATTTATAAGTTATTAATTATTTTGTAGATTTTTGCTACCCGTGAGAATCTTGTACGTTGGGCTAGAGACATTAGGAAAGCCAACGAAGTGGTCATTATCATTATTAGATCTGAGTCCCTCATAAATGGTAAGGGGAAGAAGAATAAAATTATTTTGGGTTGCGAGAGACATGGTAGATATGTTGGAGTATACATCGGTTGTTCTAGAGCGAAGTCTTCAAAGAAGTGGGGTTGTCCTTTCAGACTGAAAGCTACAACATTGAATCCTCCTGTTAGGGATTGGAAAGTCAGAGTTAGGTGTGGAATACACAATCATGAGCCACATAAAACGTATACTGGCCTTGCAATATTTGGGCGGTTCAATAAGGAGGAGTGTTCTTTGGTTGAAGAGCATACGATGTTAAATGTTAAAGCGCGGAATAGTCTAGATGCAATTAAGAAGAGATTTGTGAGTAACATGAGTACTATCACACAGCTGTATAGACACCAAAGCACGTTCCGGTCGGGCTGGAAAAGTTTCAGAACAGAGATACAGGAGTTTATGAGACTGGTATATTCTGAACATTATTTGCGTTGGAGCAGAAGAGTTGATAACATCGATGTTGTTGGAGAGATTATGTGGGTACACCTTGCGTCTATGAAATTATTGAGGATGTTTCCTAATATTTTGATTATGGATAACACCTACTAAACCGACAAATATATATGCCTCTATTGGAGATTGTTGGTGTGACTTCAACTGAGTTGACATTCTCAGTGGCATTCCGCTACATATCTATTCCTACTTTGATGACATTATTGATGTAGTCGGGGATGGAAATTGCGGCTATAAATGTATTGCTGCCCAAGTGCCTCACTTGGGTACTCCCAGGAAAGCTGGCCATTAGTTCGCAATGACCTGATTAATGAGCTAGACACACATCATGATCTATACTCACAGGTGATTGGTAACAAGCTTCAAACTACTAGGGACTCATTAGTTGTTACTCATATGGGCCTCAATCGATTGAGAAGTGGATGACGATGCCTGATATGGGGCACATTATAGTAACCAGATATAACATAGCCTTCCTTGCGTTATCATCATCAAATGGTGGGTCATGGACATTTTTACCTTTGAGAAGCAACTATGTGGCTAGTCAGAGCATATTGGTCGGTATTGTTTTTGTCCACTAACTTGAACTCTACTAATCCATTACCTTCTATTCATCGAACTTGGTCTCATTATGCTTCACCAAACGCTAGATCGTGGTTATATCCATATGTTGGACGTCTCCAATTATGGTTTGCAGGCGCTATTGCACAAACCAACCCATTTCAGTATGTAGACATTAAATTATTGTATAATATAATAATTTTTAAAATGTTTTATAATATAATATTATTTGACGGTCTTGATTTTGCCGAAACTTTCCAATGGCCTTGATGTTGCTGACACTATCAACGGTCTTGATTTTGCCGACACTTTCCAACGTCTTTGATGTTGCCGACACTTTCAACGGTCTTGATGTTGCCGATACTTTTCATCAACGGTGGACATCCCATTTAGGGTTTCAGATCTTTCCCTATAAAAATACTCATTTAGGGTTTCAGTTCTTTGACACACAATAGATCCTCTGATTCCAACTTCTTTCACACACAACACAAGAAAATGAACACCCTTTCAACGCAATATTCTTGTGATTCACACTGATTGTTATTCACCATCAGGGGCACAATCACCAACAGAGAAGACGGTATCTTTTTCCAGTGTCCAAATCCTATTTTATGCAGGCTTCACCAGAACATCACCTTCTCTAAAAGATAAAATGGAGCGTAAGGCGCAAGTGCGGGGTGATGACTTAGAGGTTACTAGTATTACTTATTGCAAACCCAATTGGTCGATGATCACCCTGTTCACTAGTCCTCAATGGATGTGAAGATCGACGATGACGTGCGAAACCAAACATTGTGTCACCGAGATTATACCCTGTTGTTATACAGAACAACTGTCACAGTAGTGAAACTTGCGGCAAGTGGAACATTTTATAATATCTGTATTTGTTTCTGTCATGTTTTAGTTTTCATGTTTGTTTTTGTTGTTGTCTCAATCAATGTATTTAATCCGCTTTTTTAATCAATTAAAATAAAAAAAATTAAAATTTACAATTCCGGATTTATGCATATTGGGTTATTCCGGACTAGATATTTTTTTTTCCCGAAAACACGAAAAAGGAGATATTTCCAGAATGCGAAAATGTATTCCGGAAATACGTCAAACACATAATTCCGGAAAAAATCTAAAAAATACGTTCCAAAATTATGTGTTAAACGGAAACACATAATTCCGGATTTATATTTTACTGACCTAAATGTTTGTGTGGATTGTATTAAAGGGAAATAAACAAAACACACAAAGAAAGGAGCAACAAGAAGTACTCAGGTTCTTGAAATTGTACACTTAGATATTTGTGGGCCTTTTGATGTCAATTCTTTCAATAAAGAAAAATACTTTATCACCTATATTGATAATTTTTCACGTTATGGTTATGTCTTTTTTACTTCATGAGAAATCTCAAGCAGTAAATGCCTTGGAAATTTACATAAATGAAGTTGAAAGGCAACTAGACAGAAATGTGAAAATGGTTAGGTCAGATAGAGGTGGCGAATATTATGGAAGATATGACGAATCAAAACAACACCCTGGTCCATTTTCTAGATTCCTTGAAAGGTATGGTATTTGTGCGCAATACACAATGCTAGGAATACCATAACAAACTGGTGTGTCGGAAAGGCGCGCGCGTAATCGAACATTAATGGGTATGGTTTGTAGTATGTTAAGTAATTCATTTTTTCACGTATCATTGTGGATGTATGCCTTGAAAGCTGCCATGTACCTGTTAAATAGGGTTCCTAGTAAGGAATTTCAAAAGACACCTTTTGAACTATGGACATGAAGGAAGCCTAGTTTAAGACACCTGCGTATTTGGGGTTGTCAACATATTAGCACAAATCTTATTGTTGTTGACAGTATTTACTAGCCATGTAAAGAATATAGACAGTATGTCTGCTAGAGAATGTTAGTTTATGATGTTTACTTTATGTTAGACACTCTTATGTTAGACACTCTGAGCTCATTGATGTACTTGTTTCTAAATTTTGTGTTTTCTGATTATGTGTATGTATTCAATTGATGATGTTGAAAACAAATTACGTAATTAATAATGAAATTATGTTTGAACTCATTATGGACTTCTCATTAATGGTCATGTTAAAAAGAAATGTTAGTATATTAGTACATGGAAGGAAGTGTGTTGATTTGGTAATACATAACCGCCATTACTCTTATTAGTTTTTTTTCTTAACTATGACTAAGGATGTAACCAATGTATGAAAGTATGTCTTTCTTTATGCGCATTATGATTGACATTTAATTAAATCGTGAAGTGGAGTTTTATCACATGAGCCAAGTGGGAGAATGTAATAAATATATGTCTCATGTGTGATAAATATATACTATGGTTTAATAATTAGTTGTAGGGACACATTGACTTATATTTAAATGAATGAATGTGACCGTTAGAGAAGTTATTTAATGAAAGAGTACATATTGTTTTGTGAAGATATATATTGTTTGATGGAAACAATATATATATATATAAGGAAGGAAATTAAACATTCCCTATCTCTACCTATGATAGTATGATTCTATCATTCCATCAAGAAAGATAGTCATAAGCAAGAAAGAGAAAGAGATAGAAAAGAATTTCTATTGCCATTGAAGTCATCAAGGATTGAAGAATAGCATTGTCATGGATAAAGGTTAGTGCTTCTTACTATGTGAGAACCATAAATTCCACGATCTTATTTATGTAGTTTTCTTGCATGCGAACCCTAGGAAAACTAGAAAACTTACAATATTTTGTAAGGGTGCATGTTAATAGCAATAGTATCTTTATCACCCACATTTAAATTTTGTAATCTCTTGTATTTTTTGTGTGTCCTCAAATGAAATGACAAATAAACATCACGCACATACACTAACACTCACTACTCACACTCGAGTTTGAACTTGAGATTCGACGTCCCCATATTGCTGAAATTGTCAAGACAACCAACGGTGAGAGACTTGTTCTCCCTTGTATTGATTATTAAATATTTTCTAAAATTGAATACTGTAAGTTTATAAATATAATATCAATTATTTTCTTGCATATTTATTGTCTGAAAATGATGTAATATTTTCCCACTTATTAATGTAATGCTATATGTAGCTAGAATTTAAGTCATTCATAGCTTTTTTTTCAATTGTATTTCAACTTTAAATAATTTTTAGATTCTCAAAATAATGATTGCATGCAATGCGATAAAATACCTTATAACATTTCTAATTTTATAGATTTTTTTCTAGAATAAATTTTGCTAGTTGTTTTCAGAATGCCAAGTTTAGTAGGAGTTGTGTTTGAGGCTTTAGGACGCATGTGTTAGGACTAATTGTCGTTAAACAATATAGTCAATAACAATATCGTTGCGCATGTTCTTAGTTTCGATGTTACGTATTCGTTAGTGGGTAGACATCTCTACACTTGATGTATTGTTTTCCGTATATTTTCTTTTTAATCTATTTAGAAGGTTGTATATTACTGGTTCAATATGTTGATAAGTTGACACATTTCCTTCACACTAGCCAAATCATATAATGTAACTAATGTTTGGGTGGGTGATTTGTACCCGTAGATCCCATATCTGTTTGTAGCAGGGTCGGGTTAGGCATTTCTTGGCTGTAATGGTTTTGGCTTGACCCGATTGCAATGAATCATTTCAGGTTGACCAAAAAACGAGTTGTATATTACGAGAGGAAGATCTTGGTGTTATCATAAGGGAGCCTTGGCTCCCTCAATGTTTTTTTGTTGGTAATATGCATGGTTAAGAGAAAAGGAACAAACCGTCTGGTTCGAACTAGTCCAGCCGAGAATCGGGTATTCATCCGGTCCGTAACTTATAAATATATAAATATTACACTTTCCCGACCATGTTATTAGACAAAGGATGTTCGTGTTATTGCATTTTATGGCCAATATTTTACATTTTTGTTTCATTTTCTTATGCAAAATTTACACGTCCAGAAAAGGTTCCAATGGGATTGGAACAGAAGTTTGTTGGAATCTAGATAGATTCAGAAGAAATAACCCACAATTGGTTTTGATGATAACAAATAATATTGAAGAACAGTTTTATCTTGGTGTATTTGATTGAGAGTGCGCAAGACATTCTAAGATCACTATCAATATAGGATCAGTGCACTTATTCAACTAATGCTAAAGCATATGATGCACGCACAAGTCAATTTGAAGTTCATCATTTAATCCACTGAAGATAATGAATAGCGCAAAATTTTTACTATGCTTAAGAAGCCCCAAGTATCTGATTCAAAGAAACATCTACCAGAAGACATGTTACTGAAACAAGTGTTTACACTGAAGAAGATTCCATCTGATCAACACAAAAGCACGTGTATGAAGAAAAAGGGCCAATAAAGTTGTGTTGACTACAAAGATCAAGAAGATGCTCAAGCACTTAATGGCATTTATCAGTGCATCCACTAGAAAAGTAGAAGATTAATCATATGAGGATTCTTCATTCTTCAAAGCGTTAATTCATCAAGGAGAAAACGAAAAAAAAAACGAAAGACTACTCGAACAATGAAATTGAAAAAAAAATATTTCCATAAAAAGCACTGTTAGAGATGAATCACTAAAAATTGATTTCTCGTTTTCACAAAGCACACAAAGCATTCAATGCAAATATCCTTCACGGGAATCTCGTCATCTCACCTACAATGGTTACATTTGAAAGCATTTTCTCTCAGTTGTCTTATTAATTTCTCACACTACACTTAGAGGAGCTTAACATCTTCTCTAGGCCCGCAATGTGCAAAAGGAAAAGAAGGCTTAGGGCTCAAAAGAGATGAAAGAAAGAACACTCTTGAGGAAAAACAATAGTATAAAGAAAATAAAAAAACCTTTGTTAGTGTCCCGCGAACCAACATCCAAACCCTCATGATCACTAAAGAAGAATATTGAGTATGCAAGAGTATAGGATGAAGTCAAATCTAAAACACTTTTCATATCTCTTGAAGAGAAGGAAACTCAAAATGAATTCCTTCGTAATAGCTACTATGCTCTATAAAGAAGATCAATGTTATCAAAGTGTAACCATATCTTTCTTTTTAGTAGTCTATGCAGAAAAAGGCAAAGCCCAAATAAAAGATACAAATGAAACAAAAGCCTTTGAGCGAGTTCTAAGTTTATAGCAATTCTGAACTATGTGGTATGACAACGGAGAAAGCTTTGATCTACTATATGATTGTTTGTAATTGTTATATGCTTTGAAAGGAGCTGGCAATCCAATAAAGATCTTATGTCACCCCAGACACAAACTCAAATTACCATTGTAAATGGCCCAAAAGTGGAAACAACATTTATTTGACAAAAGGGTCTGCAAGTTTGTCACTAGGCAATTAGCCAAAATTATTGAGTTTGTCAAAGTTGTTTCCTATAGAGGCTATAATACTTAGATTCCCTGGAGAAGCCAAGAACAATACTCTTCGAGCCTGGAGAGGAATGCACTAAATAATACTCGCTTTAAAGCTTGGAGAGGCAGAAGTTAAGAACACTTTTCTTATGGTTAATTTCTTAAAGGATTAAGGCAAAATCACTCTGTAAAGAATAGATTAGATGTAGCTGTTATTCCGAGTAGGTTCCCAGGAAAGAGAGGTGGGTCACAATGGACACGCTTAGAAACCAAATCTTTCCTAGCCAGAACTTTCCACTAAACAACAATGTTTTCGAAATCAAGCCGAAGAGATTACTGGGATGAGTCGTGGACTAGGTCGCTTTCTTTAAGACGTTTCGTGGCACTACTCCAAGGTGCAAGTAGGCTATCAACCACGACGTCCCCAGGATAAAACAGCCCAGACAAACTGTTACTAATTTCCACTACACTGTGAGAAATTAGCTCTAAGATATACACCGTCAATATGGTTATAAAAACCACTCTTAATTAGCTTGGAAATGCTTCAAGCTTTCAAAGGAACAAGAAATGATTTTAGGGAGAAGAGAGAAATGTTGAGAGAAAATTCTTGATCATCAACTTTTGGTGTAGAACAAGTGAGGAGAGAGCTACTTTTATAGGAGAGGAATGGCTCATATCCGTTGGAAAAACATTAAATGCCAACGGTTCTAAAAAAATATACGTTGGAATTAATAAAAAAAATAAAACCGTAGGAAATTTAATTGTGAAGATCCGTTGCAAACTAATTGTAAACCGTTACAAATCTTTCCACTTTAATAGTCAACGGTCAGTCAAACCAAATTATTTTTCTGAAAAAAATAAATACACAACTCAACCTAAGCCCAGGCCCGGCCCTGCCGAGCCGACGGCCGCACGTGTGGTGGACATTTTGTGTGTGTCCTCTCCCATCCACAAAATTGGGTACCCTTTGGGCCCCAATCCAAATGGATGAGATTCCCACTTATAAACACTCACATAGTGTCTATTCCAAGCAATGTGTGACTTTTTCAATTCACACAATTCCAAATAAAAATTTCAACAGTAGCAATAGTTGTTGCGAACTATAATAAATATATATAACCATGTATTCTTTTTGTAACTTCTTTCTCATTGATTTACTATGTTTATTTGTGGCTTTATATTTTACAAGCAATGATAGCGAGAGATTATCTGGTCAATGACCTTAAACTTAAGATGTGTGTAGCATCTGGTGTGATCAAATAGAAGCTCATCGTCTGTTTATTTGCTGCATCTGTTTGTGTGATTAGTTTTAATTTACAGTCAACACAATTTGCAACCTCCTTTATTGTGTATTCCATCACCTTCAAAGTTCAAACAACTCCTATATTTGTGGAATTAACACCTTTTTTTTTGGCATACATCTAAGGTACCAATGGATCCCTTCCTCTTGTCCTCATCATAGTAACACTCACTTACTCATAAATGTTAATCTCAAAATATAAACTGATTTAAAACTTAAACACACACACCACACACACAAATATTTATATATATATATATATATATAAACATGTGTCATACATCATGCATATCATTCATAAAGGGGTTGATACAACTAAGTGGCCTAACATGGTGTCATACCCTAATTTTGTCCGCCTAGGTTTAAAACCCTAATTTTCCGCAAAAAATAAATAAATTGAGAAGTGTGGTTTTATTTTGAAGAGTGAAGAGCATTGTGCATGCATTTTTGGGTTTTAAAAGTCATTCTAGGGCTTTTAAATTCATTGTTAGAGTGGAAATGCATTTGTTGTTAAAAAACAAGGTTTTTAGGGCAAAAGGGTATTTTGGTCATTGTCAAAAATAAGATAATTTCTCATCAAGAATCATTGTGCAATTTTAGAGAAATTTATTTTAGGCAAAACATTTTTGGTCATGCATGCATACATTGTGCACAAAATTCAAATTCAAAAAAAGGCATCAAAAAGGAATATTCTACAAAAATTTCAAGATGAGGTTTTTATGATATTTTTGGTCATGGTGATCTCATAAAATGGCATATTCCTCAAGATACCTTGTATGTGGCCTAAATTGGGTGTATTTTTGTACAATTATCCTAAGAAGAATAATCAAAAATGAAGGGATAATGGAATGGTCATATAATAGTACAATAGTACAAGATGACAACTTGCAAAACTTGGTCACCAAGGACCCCTCCCAATGTTTATGCGCCACCCCCTCTCTATTCTCTCATTTTGTGTTTTCTCAATGTCCTCAATCCATGTGAGCCTCAATCCTAGCCTTTGATTCAAAATTAAAATCAAATCCTAGAGCACAACTAGTGCACAATGACCTAACTACCCTTAAACCTAATTGCTTTCTATATATACCCTATTAACCTCACCTCACAAAAAAAAAAGCTTTTGGCCTCACCATTCACTCATAAACCCTAGCACACAACTCCCTCCTCACCTTCTCTCCATTTTATGCGCCACCCCCTCTCCCTTCTCTCTAACTCACTTCTTCATTTCTCATCTACCCACACACATTCAATCCATCTTCCAAGCCTAAACACTAATTTTCAACCATCAATCCTTCATAAAATCACACAAAAGTTCAAGATCAAGGGTCATTTTTTGGAGATTGGAGACCAAGCTTGAAGATAAGTTGATTTGGTTGATTGTTTCTTCATCTATTGTGTTTATTTGGAGCTCATCTTAAGGTATGTGATTCCTAGACCCCTTCTCTTGTAAATCCTTGCATAAAGTCATCATTTCTTACATATTTGTGAGATTTCCACTTCCAAAAATGTAGACCCTCTCTTTTAACTTCATTTTTATGCTTGTACATATGTTAATCTCATGAATCTTTGTTTTGATGCTTTGATTTTGGGGTTATATGCATGATTTTGTTGTTTTAATTGAAATAAAATGTTATTTGCTTTGATGATAATTTCGCATGCTTCAAATAAATATGTGTTTTATGATTTTTGTTGGTTCTCATGGTTGAATCTTGTGAATAAATACACCTATGTTTTGGTTATGTCACTCGCTTGCTTGATTTGGTTGACTTGTTAAAATAAATTGATGATTGGCCATTAAACTTGCAAATATTCAAACCTATGTTGTTAATTGTGAAATTTGTGATTTGAGAAAAATGAATTTGGGTTTTGGTTCATTTATGATCCACAAATGATCTTGGGTTATGCTAAGTTGGCAAGAGATAGGTTACTTCAACCTTGAGGATAATGCGAAGCCTTTGCTTGCACGATCGTCAATAATGGGATGCTAGTGGTGATCACTCGAAACCTTTGTTGTTTGATCACTGTGAACATTCAATTTTCACAATTAAACAACTAAAAAATAAAAACCTTTTCTCGACAACCGAGAACTACGTAAGCTTTGAATTCTCCATCGCACTGGGAGATACGTAGGAGCGGGTCACATTCCCGTCAAGCACGACAAATGAAAACCATTTTCTTTTCAAAAAAAAAACAAACCCTTTTCCAAAACAAGGCAATTTCTAAAAACAAAACAATTTTCGAAAACAAGAACTACGTTGCTTTGATTCCCTCCCCGGGATACGTAGGCACGGTGCCCTCCCGTCAAGCGCAAAAGATTAAATTTTCCTTAAATTTTTCCATAAAGTAAGGAGAGATAAAGAGAGATAAAAACAAAGCATTTCTTAAATCAACCTTTTAAATCACACGTCAAATCGAGGTTCCCTTTCAGTAGAAAGGATGTGTGGGGTGCTCGTACCTTCCCCATGCATAACCGACCCCCGAACTCAAATCTCGTGGTTCCAAGGACCATTGTCTTTCAAGAAAGGTTTTTTTCAATGTTTTACCTCTAAAAAAATATTGGTGGCGACTCCAATTCATGTTGTGCGAACAGAAATCCCTCCATAGGATTTTTCGGGGTGCAACAGCTGGCGACTCCACTGGGGACCTTTCTTTAGTGGGTCGAGCCAATCGATTCGACATGTGATTTATTTCGTTGATTTGAATGCTTTGTTATATCTCTCCTCCTTTCCCTTTCTTCTTTCTATCCTTTGCCTTTAAAAACATGCTTGCATTATTCTTAGAATTGTCGTGTGCATTCTTGTGATGTTGTGCTTGCGTGCATTGTGTGTTAGCCTTCTTCCTCTTCTATATTTGCTTCTTGAGTAAAATAAGAGTAGTTTCTTCTTCTTCTCCTCTTACTTTCATCGTTTATATGCTTTTCTCATACATTTCCCCAATCCTAGCATGTTCCCCTCTTCTTTGCTCCCTTTCTTGAGGTAAGCTCATGCATTTCCCCTAATCCTATTATGTCCCCTCCTCTAGGCTCCCTTTCTTAAGGTAAGCAATGCTTGCGATTGTTGTTGGAACCCTAGGTTAGTATACTTATGTTGAAATGATATTGAACCCTAGGGTAGACGACATGTTGTTGCTTGATATTGTCTGGACTGTTTTGGTTTCCCTTTGCAGGTGGGGTTTGGGTAGATTTTTAGGTGTTGTGCCCTCATCACACACTGCACACCTTATATTTGTGAGCATTGAGTGGGGCGTAAAACCCAAGGTCTGCAAAGAACCCTAGGAGAGTGGAAATGAGTAGTGACTGCCATTCGTAGACCGTTGTCTGTCTGGCTCTCATGAAAGTTTCGCCCAAGAGTGCGCTTTCTTCATGATACCTCACAATCGGTAGCTCTCTACGATTGTGGGTGTATTCATGAGAGAGACTTTAGCTCTTGGTTGCCATTGTGAGGCAGTGACCAGAACCCACATGGGAGGATTACCCTTGTCGTTGACTTTAGAGCCTACGATCTTTACCCATTTGTAGGACACGGGGGCACGCAAATTGTGTGTTGCATTAGCTTAGGCATCCTCTTTCGAAGCTCTTTTACCAAAAATGTAGAAAGTAATTTCCTTTTTCCCTCATAAACACCTATATGAGGTGGCATATAGCGGGTATTTTCAAAAATGTTTTGAACCGCCACCAATAAACATCATTTTCTTCTCTCTTTTCTATGTAAATAAAAGGTCATAATCATCACACCTGTGTCATTTTGCATCATCATCATTGCATTCGCATCTAACAAAAATTTTGAAAAAAAACCTCCATTCTTTGCATCCTCCATGCATTAAAGTTGTTTGCCGGAGATCGCAACGTAACACAAAGTCTTGTCATAGGTGTGTAAGAAACGGAATGGAATCAAAAGGCAAAACCGTTTTCAATTCAAAAAGCACCTTTTTCTAAAAACCTTTTTCCCCAAATAAAGCACCTTTTTCTAAATTTTTTTTTTCAATAAATCACTTACATCTTCAAATCATTTTTAAAATCATTTTCTAAATCATTTTCCAAAAAAAAAATGAAATGAAATAAGAGAAACTCCTTATGCAATCGTTCAATGGGTAGAAGTGCATCTTTGAATGATGAAGGGTAATATCTCAAATTTGTTTGTGCACTACAAATTTGAGATGATACTTTACGATATCGGGGCACTTTGACCCAATCAGGCGCAGTTTGTTTTCAAATAAAGTGAATAAGTGGAGTCAACCAAATGTCGAAGCATTTCAGTATATTACGTGAAGTATTGTGTCAGGATCCACTCAATGTTTCATGCAAGTTACTCAGAGTAACGACAATTGGTTGCCTCACGTCATCATTTTCGCAAAAAGGGTCATTGGTATTTCAGATCTTGCCGTGCCTCTAAAGAATAAAAATCATTTTGAAAAGATATCATTCTTGCATCTTGCATCATCCAAAAATGCATTGGAGTTTCGTATTTCATCTTGCATCAAAAACAAACAAAAAATCTCCTTTAGAATAATTACACTTTTCAAGTGGTCATTTTTCATGCATTTGCTTATCATGATTTGTTCATTCATACATTGCATAAACCAAATAAAAAGTTGTGATGAGAGACGAGACGCTTTTGCAAAATAATCTGTTGAAAAAGTTTACCCTTACTTATTTGCAAACTCAAAATGTTCCAAGGCACTCAGTTTTTCAAATCAACAGTTCATTTGCATTTTCTTCAAAAAAGGCATTGCATCTCATCCATTCCATGATAAAAGACTGAAACAGTTCAACAAAAAATTTTCCATCATGTTTTAACCAATGTTAACTCTCTACGAAGCATTCTTCTAGTGGGCGTGCATGCCATGTGCAGTTTCTCTTGTTTGAGTCTGTCAGTTTCCTTCCCTTATCATCATTCTCCATCCAAGTTTGATCCAACCCCATCACCGTGTCATACGCCGACCTATGCAGCTATCTAATCAGTCATGGATGGATCACTCATCGCAAGATGAGATCAGTTCAACCTCCATTCCCAAGCGGGTACAATCCAGAAGCCACTTGCGAGCTCCATGCTGGGGCAATTGGGCATTCTGCTGAAAATTGCTATCTTTTAAAAAGTTTGGTTCAGGGCTTCATTGATTCCAAGAAGTTAACTTTTGAGAAGGGGGGAAGGATCAAGTTCTCAGGGTTTGTGGACTATTAAGCAAGGATAGCAGTTGTTGAAGAGGGTTGAAGTGGTGAAAGCGGCATCATCAAAACATTTGTGTCTTTGTCATGCATTTCATAGCATTTATGAGTGATTGTTGATTTTCATGTAGTTTTTCAGTTCAAAACAATTTTTTGTAATGCAATCCTTTGGCTCTGCCCAAGGCCTTAGGATATTTCAATAAGGGCACACATGTTTCCTTTTAGTATCATCATCAATAAAATGTTATTTTGAATTCCTCAATAAAATTTCTTTCTTTCATTTTGTCATGTGTCTGTTATTTGCTTTTCAATTCCTCCCAACGCGGATCAAAAATAATAATAAATGAAAATAATCTTTGAAAACAACGACGCCAATGGTTCATATTGTGACTCTGATTACCCGATTAACCAAACTGAGAGAGAGGCTGAAGACAACTGGGATGTTTCTTCGGGGTTAATAAGTGAAGAATTGGCTAAGGCTGTAGAAATTCATGATGCCACAACTAGGTTGGGCAATGAAGTCAAAGCACAAGTTCAAGCAAAGTGGAGCAATGCTGAGGAAACCAAACAAATGTTACAAGCGAACCTCTTTCGCGACCAAACCCTTTCCCTTCCTCAGATCAACCAACTTTCCCATTTCCCATTACAAGTACCCCATCACAAAAAAAATTTCATAACCAAATGCCTGCCATCGCCACCTTCCTCACTACCAGTGGCCCTTCTACAAAATCAACCCATCTCATTCGCTCCTCCCTCTGAACCTCCTGTCACCCCAGTTAATACCAAAACCCAATCAAGCATCCTCCAACCGCTGCAGGGGTTTCATTGCCATTATCTCTCCAATCACCCCAGACAAGGATCACTTCAAATATCCAAAAATAGTGTATCACTTTTATCAGCTCACTCAACTCAAAAGCAAAAAAGGAAAAAAAATCAGAAAAAATGAAACAAAAAAATGAAAATCCCAAAAATGAAAAAACAAGGGAAAAAGAGACGAAAGAAATATAAGTTGTGAGCTGATACATTTGGCCATAAAGCGTAAGAGATCCTTGTCTCAATGAACCTTCCTACACCTTGTTGTGTATGACCACCCTTTCTTCCATAAACCTTCAAACACTTCATCATTCCTATACATCTCTCCTTTCATAAAACCGCAAACACTACCTCGACCTCGTCATCCCGCCCTCCACAAACCCTCAGTCATTCCTCAGACTCCACCATCAGATTTGCAATCAAGCTGTTGTGCAAGAATAAGAGAACAAAGTGGTCCGTCCTCATGAGGAATCAAGTGACATGATCAATTTGAGCAAAGGAGAGGATTGACGCCATGATAAAGAGCAATGAATCAACAAGTTTGTGTAAATCACCCTTCTGACATAAGACACTTGCCATTATAACAAAGTCTGTAATTACCAAAGTTCGGTCTGTTGCGCAGCTTTCCAAGCTAAGGTAGTCACAAATGACAGTATGAAGACTCCAGGTCAAGCATCATGATCCCTCCCTACGCCACCCTAAAAATGGGGCAGTTAGAGACAATCAACAAAGGATATCAAGGACGATGATGACCTTCATGGAAATCAGGCTTCGTTTTACACTCTAACAGGGGCGAACCCCATATGATGGAAGTAATACTTTCATTGAGCCTTATCAAACCAAAGTACATTTGTCTTATGTCAGAAGAAGATTAAGAGAAAGCTCAAGCCGAAGAAAGCTCATCTTCAACAATTTCAAAGAAGACTCAATGCTCAAAAAGATCATGAACCTCCAAAGGGATTCCCATGGAGATGAACCCAGTATCATGAAGACGAAGAACTTATTCTCCGGAGGGGCCTTTAATTCTCGCAAAATGGGATGCAAGGAAAGAAAACCCCAGTTTCCAGTAAATTCAGATACAGTCAGAAAGGAGTATGCCTAAAGAAATAAATGAAAAAAGAGAAAGATGAGCCAAGTAAGAACCAGCTCGCTAGGTTGAAAACCCGCAAAGGGCGGCCTAGGCAAAACCAGAGCGACCCGGTGGATTGAAAACCTGCAAAGGGCGATCCAGGCAAAAATTAGGGTCAGAAAACTTGGACTTGAAATGAAAAAGGCAATCAGCACTCCCAAAAGTTTGGATAAAGGGGTGATCAAGGTCATGAGTATGGACGATTGGCATCGTTACTTCAAAAGAAAAAACACAAGATCTGCTTCCCCTTTTTCTTTTATTTTTCCAGTTTAAAAATTTTTCAATGTACTTTCAATTGGCGCGACCTTCTGCACGTCCAGTTTCCTTAACAATAAGAATTCAACTTTTTCTTCCATGTGTTTGCTTTTCGTGTCTTTTATCTTCACTTATTCTGTCTCTTTGTTTTAAAATAAATGTTTTTATGATTGATGATACTGAATTGTGAAACTTGTGCATGAGTCAAAAAGCATTACAATTATTGCAAAATTTCTGAAAATCACAGAAAAGAGGGGATCCCTCAAATAAATGAATTGGCAAAAAACAAACGCGGGCACAATCACTTCAAATGGCAAGCAAACTTATGCGCGGCTCTGGCATTGCTATTACCCTAGATGGTCCTCATGTCTCGGGCCCAAAGGAAAAGATTTGCACCAAAGATTAAAACAAGGTTTAGTGATCACCAAGTGAGGCTTCTTTCATGCCAAAAGTCAAGACATTCATAGAGAACCAAAGATTTGCACTGAGAACACCACTCAGATCCAAAAGTTGGGGCATTCTCTTCACCACCCACCCACCCTGGTCTTGGGAAAGTTTGTTCATTGTCCATCCCATTCATATACCACCCTCAGTTCATAACCAGTACCATAACTTCATCCCCTTTCACAAACCCACTCAAAGAACCCATTTGAAATTGTCATTCTAAAGTGGGGCATTTCCATAACTGTTCACTCCCGCTCAAATGAGCAGAGTTCTCCCTAAAGTCATTCACATCCATAAATTCCTGTAGGGGCAGTCTCTCAACTCATTGTCCTAAACCAATCCCAAGTTAACTGACTCACTCGTCCACATCTGCACTCTTATGCATACTTACTAGTCAATGCTTCAGAGAGAGAGAATACAGATTGATCATGTGGTGTTTAAAGTTCAGTCATCATGGAAATGGAAAGGAAAATAAATGAGCTTGTTAATAAAAACCTTGAGAACACCAGAGTTTGAATCAAATCTAGTTTTTCCAAAGAATGGTCCATAGCTATCTCAATTCCTTGCATTCAAAGTCTCGCGTCTCATCATCATAAAAATGTTTACAAAAATGTTTAAATACTCCAATCATTCATCCTCCTCATGCATGTAGGCATTTCATGTTATTCAAAGCATTACATTCGCGTCATCCACATTCATCACAATAAAAGCAATAGAACACAGACATTCCATAGCATTTATCATCATCACATCAAACATCAAATCAGTTTTCAAAACAAAAAGAGGCATTCTTAATAAATAGTCATAGTCGTCACGAGAGGACGCTTGAATTGATCACTCAAGAATCCTAAGGTCCCTATGCTAAAAGAAAATTAAAAACATTCATTGCATCCATGTGCATCCCAGCATCAAGAGCCTGCATTCCATGCATCATTCAAAGCTTCCCAATTTTCAAAAAGAAACTCAGTTGCTTTGGACTCGTTAGGCCCCAAAATTTTCAAAAAGTCAGTTACTTTGGACCAATGGGTCCCCGAAATCTCATTTTCAGAAAATCATCATGGCACCGAGTTAGTGAACTCCATCAGCACAGAGTTAGTGAACTCCTTCCACAGATCACAACGTCGCGTACGAGCGCGCGGCAGATCCTACAGACTTCGTTAAGTCCATCGGATTAATTGTGTCAACCTAAGGCATAGCGTAGATCCATTGATCATATCAGTTCCGGACCTGATATTGATCGGCCGCTCGAAAAGGCCACCCCCAGAGCTCGGACTCGACGAGAGTCCGTTAAAAGGTTTTAGGCAACCTCCGAATCCCCAATTTACGGCACTTCCCATTTACTGCTTTACGCAATTTACTGCTTTCTCGTCGACGCGACAAGTGTTGACTCTCTCTCTCTCAAAAGAAGAGAGATCAAAGAAAGGAAACAAAAAAAAAGAGAAAAAAGAAAAGGAAAATTCGGGTTTCTCTAAGTAGACAAAATTAGTATTATTTCTGAATTCTTTATTTCTATTTTGCCTCGGAATATGTTTCGGCCAATTCATATTCCTTGGTAAAATCCAAATAAAAAGGGGCAGCTGTCATACCCTAATTTTGTCCGCCTAGGTTTAAAACCCTAATTTTCCGCAAAAAATAAATAAATTGAGAAGTGTGGTTTTATTTTGAAGAGTGAAGAGCATTGTGCATGCATTTTTGGGTTTTAAAAGTCATTCTAGGGCTATTAAATTCATTGTTAGAGTGGAAATGCATTTGTTGTTAAAAAACAAGGTTTTTAGGGCAAAAGGGTATTTTGGTCATTGTCAAAAATAAGATAATTTCTCATCAAGAATCATTGTGCAATTTTAGAGAAATTTATTTTAGGCAAAACATTTTTGGTCATGCATGCATACATTGTGCACAAAATTCAAATTCAAAAAAATGCATCAAAAAGGAATATTCTACAAAAATTTCAAGATGAGGTTTTTATGATATTTTTGGTCATGGTGATCTCATAAAATGGCATATTCCTCAAGATACCTTGTATGTGGCCTAAATTGGGTGTACTTTTGTACAATTATCCTAAGAAGAATAATAAAAAATGAAGGGATAATGGAATGGTCATATAATAGTACAATAGTACAAGATGACAACTTGCAAAACTTGGTCACCAAGGACCCCTCCCAATGTTTATGCGCCACCCCCTCTCTATTATCTCATTTTGTGTTTTCTCAATGTCCTCAATCCATGTGAGCCTCAATCCTAGCCTTTGATTCAAAATTAAAATCAAATTCTAGAGCACAACTAGTGCACAATGACCTAACTACCCTTAAACCTAATTGCTTTCTATATATACCCTATTAACCTCACCTCACAAAAAAAAAGCTTTTGGCCTCACCATTCACTCATAAACCCTAGCACACAACTCCCTCCTCACCTTCTCTCCATTTTATGCGCCACCCCCTCTCCCTTCTCTCTAACTCACTTCTTCATTTCTCATCTACCCACACACATTCAATCCATCTTCCAAGCCTAAACACTAATTTTCAACCATCAATCCTTCATAAAATCACACAAAAGTTCAAGATCAAGGGTCATTTTTTGGAGATTGGAGACCAAGCTTGAAGATAAGTTGATTTGGTTGATTGTTTCTTCATCTATTGTGTTTATTTGGAGCTCATCTTAGGGTATGTGATTCCTAGACCCCTTCTCTTGTAAATCCTTGCATAAAGTCATCATTTCTTACATATTTGTGAGATTTCCACTTCCAAAAATGTAGACCCTCTCTTTTAACTTCATTTTTATGCTTGTACATATGTTAATCTCATGAATCTTTGTTTTGATGCTTTGATTTTGGGGTTATATGCATGATTTTGTTGTTTTAATTGAAATAAAATGTTATTTGCTTTGATGATAATTTCGCATGCTTCAAATAAATATGTGTTTTATGATTTTTGTTGGTTCTCATGGTTGAATCTTGTGAATAAATACACCTATGTTTTGGTTATGTCACTCGCTTGCTTGATTTGGTTGACTTGTTAAAATAAATTGATGATTGGCCATTAAACTTGCAAATATTCAAACCTATGTTGTTAATTGTGAAATTTGTGATTTGAGAAAAATGAATTTGGGTTTTGGTTCATTTATGATCCACAAATGATCTTGGGTTATGCTAAGTTGGCAAGAGATAGGTTACTTCAACCTTGATGCCTATGCTTGTAAGCATTTAAAAATTCAATTCCCATTTGATGTGCTTGTGAAATGTGAGCAAAAAGGGGTCTATAAACAATTGAATTTGCGCACATGATTGGTCTCCAATGACCTTGATGCATCCTCAAGTTTAATCATGCTTTCTTTGCTCTTTGAGTTTATTGTAAATTGTTGTTTGAAGCTTGTGAAGTTTCGGCAAAGGATAGGTTCATTTAACCTTGATGCACATGCATTTTGCATATTCATGCATTCTTACCTATTCTTGCATCCTTGCCTACTCATGCATTCTTGAATTGAAGTTTGGTACTCCATGCTTGATATACTTGTTTATGTGCTTGTGGTGCATTAAAATGTTGAATTGGTGTTCACAATTTGCTTGTTTTGATTTCCACCAATTGTTACTCGTTAGTAACTCTCCAAAACTTCAAAACCATGTTGCATACAAAGAACAACTTGTTACTCGTTAGTAACGTTCCAACTTCAAAACATTTTTTTGCATTTACATAATCATTGATAAACAACTTCACTTCTTCTCAAAACAATTTCAAACTATTTTTCACAAATCAAACTTTGTTGAGGATAATGCGAAGCCTTTGCTTGCACGATTGTCAACAATGGGGTGCTAGTGGTGATCACTTGGAGTCTTTGCTCAATTGATTATCATGAACACTCATTTTTCAAAAGAACTCTCATTTCACAAATTAAAAACTTTGTTGAGGATAATGCGAAGCCTTTGCTTGCACGATTGTCAACAATGGGGTGCTAGTGGTGATCACTTGGAGTCTTTGCTCAATTGATTATCATGAACACTCATTTTTTCAAAAGAACTCTCATTTCACAAATTAAAAACTTTGTTGAGGATAATGCGAAGCCTTTGCTTGCACGACCGTCAATAATGGGATGCTAGTGGTGATCACTCGAAACCTTTGTTGTTTGATCACTGTGAACATTCAATTTTCACAATTAAACAACTAAAAAATAAAAACCTTTTCTCGACCACCGAGAACTACGTAAGCTTTGAATTCTCCATCGCACTGGGAGATACGTAGGAGCGGGTCACATTCCCGTCAAGCACGACAAATGAAAACCATTTTCTTTTAAAAAAAAAACAAACCCTTTTCCAAAACAAGGCAATTTCTAAAAACAAAACAATTTTCGAAAACAAGAACTACGTTGCTTTGATTCCCTCCCCGGGATACGTAGGCACGGTGCCCTCCCGTCAAGCGCAAAAGATTAAATTTTCCTTAAGTTTTTCCATAAAGTAAGGAGAGATAAAGAGAGATAAAAACAAAGCATTTCTTAAATCAACCTTTTAAATCACA
The DNA here is from genome assembly GCA_963573325.1 of Astragalus glycyphyllos. NCBI lineage: Eukaryota > Viridiplantae > Streptophyta > Magnoliopsida > Fabales > Fabaceae > Astragalus > Astragalus glycyphyllos. The sequence goes on from OY754307.1 coordinate 99,688,265, forward strand.
CGTCAAATCGAGGTTCCCTTTCAGTAGAAAGGATGTGTGGGGTGCTCGTACCTTCCCCATGCATAACCGACCCCCGAACTCAAATCTCGTGGTTCCAAGGACCATTGTCTTTCAAGAAAGGTGTTTTTCAATGTTTTACCTCTAAAAAAATATTGGTGGCGACTCCAATTCATGTTGTGCGAACAGAAATCCCTCCAAATGATTTTTCGGGGTGCAACACATGGACAATCATGTCCTAACATCAGCAAGTGGCTCCCCCAAACACCAACATCATCTTGTCCATGTAGTCTATCCAAGTGCCACTCGAAACATCTCCAAGGTGCATACACAAGGGAATCAAAATACATGTCCAGCTAAAGAGGAATTATTCCAACAAGGAACCTAAAAGACAGATAGACTAACCAACACCTAGCTACACTAAAAGCGGGGAGTACTAAGTACATCACATATTCTTTATGTTTCTCATTTATTATGAAATTTCATCTTAATCTTTATGTTTTTAACCCTTTTTATTTGACCAGTACCTTGTACTATCGTTGCGTGATAGTTAACTGCTCACTTCTCACTTCAGGTTATTTCTTTATGACCTGTTTGTTTCATTCAATTATTTTTGTATGCTAAGATTTTATCATTTAAGCATGCATGTTCCGAATAGATTGATCATATCTCCCAAAAACCTACATACTTTTAATAGATTGATTATAACTCCCAAATAGCAACAAAGTTTTAATAGAGAAATTAACATCATAAATATGTTCGAAAACAATCATCGCAGAGTTACTATTTAAATATAGTAAGCATTAACTTAGTAACCTAAGACATGTTTCTATAACACACAATCATACCAAACATAAAATTAAGCATAGACATAATTAATCGTCCTATTATTGAAATGCCCTCGACGGACAAAACCTCATATAGCTAGCCTTATTCCTAAGCGTAAATAAATTGTTTTTAGGTAACGTTGACTATTCAATCCTATTAGATTCATCGTTAATAGATTCATTGATTTAGAGAAAATTAACTTCAGAAAGGTTAGAGTACTGACACGTGATATGATAGACTTTTCATATCCTCTTTCCTTATCATGACCACCATATATAGGCCCCTAGTTCTTAAAATGATTACTTCTTGTTATTAGGTTTTTTTTTATACAAATGCCCGAATATTATTGATATTTCTATGTTTTTTGTCGGTACTAATATGAGTCCAAAGAAAAATAGTCTAAGGAAGTGTTATGCTAAAACCTTATGTTAAAGGATAACACTTCTTACCATATGCTAAAGGATTCAATTTCACTATTAATCCTTTCATACGCATGGGAATTTCGTAATGAACTAGTTAGTGTAAAAAAATTGAGATAAGACAATTAATAGAGAAAATTGTAGATGAGAGAGATAGACACTAAAAAGGTAAAGGCACGGTGCCTTTTCCACCCTTAAAAAACTCAATTCCTTGAAAAAGATTTGGTGCACTTATTATAATAAAGCTTATTTTAAATTATAGAAAAATTTATCATAAAATAATCTTATCAGATTTATTTTCACAATTTTTTTTTGAAATTCAGCAAACTTTATTCATCTCTCCTATATTTCATTTTCAATCTCTATTTTATTGTAGGGAGGATTGCAGCAACAACATTTCAGAAAATAAACAATATAAAAGTAGACACAGTTTGATTGTTATAAAGTATCAGTTTTTTGTTTCTCTTTTCTTAAACCTGCACTTTTTTGCCCACCACCGGTTTCTTTGCTAGAAGCAGCATATATTCTGATATCTCGTGCTCAATGAGACGTGATTTCACCCCACCCTTAAGCTCTATCAATGATCCTTTCAATTCTTTAAGCTTAGAGAGATGGGTTGCATCATGTTGTTTTAGGACTTCATCATGCACCTTAGCCTTCTTTTCACTGTCGCGTATTTGAGCCAAAACATTAGCAAGCTCAAGATTCAACTCTTCAATGTTTGTAACCTCAGAAAAGGAGTTGTCTTGGACATCGTTAGGCTTGGGCTCTTGGTGAAGAAACCTGGCCGCAACATCATCAACACTAGGATGCCCAAAAGAGTAAGGTTTATTCCCAAGTGAGAATACAACAATTGCAACTTCAACACCACACAAAATGGACAACTCATTTGCTTTCTTGAATAAGCCTGTTCGACGCTTGGAGAATGTGACATGTCTTAAGTTTCTGCCTTTCACCATCGAAATCTCAATTTTGCGACGCCCCATGATTCCTTCACCTGTTTCAAAAAATAAAAATAAAGAAACTTTATGAGATTAAAATGAGGGATTCTTGTGATGTCTGTGACTGTATGCAATCCTTGCACCCCTATATATAGTCACACTAGAAAGATGGTCATTAATTATAATATTTTAAATATTAATTTTCAAATCTTTTATCTTTCAGTAATATTGGCATTGCTTTGACTAATACATAAGTGCTTTTTTATGTTTTTAAATATTCTAAAATTGCTATTAAATATTTTAGCTTTGTGTTTTTTATTTATTAATTCAGTTTTGCTAGTATACTAACCATGTGGGTATATTATACTTTTCTACGAAAAACTAGACACCTAGTTCTTGTCTTAATAGGATATTACTATTTTATTAATTTAAATATTAAAAGAGTTTATATTATTATTTGGTCAAAATATGAACAAAATTATTTTATGTTATTTTTCAAAGTCAAGAAAAATATATTTTATTTGGTTTTCGAAAACATTCATGAAAGATGAAACTAACAAAAAATAATAACCTTTTACAAGTAAAATTATGCGTGTGATATCAGTAAAATAATCTTATTTTTATTCAGTAAGGTTAGTTCATTTTTATTTGTATAAGGGTATTATTTTTGTTAGTTTCATGAATTTTTGTTAATGAACTTTTTTACAACTATTGCATTCTACACACAGCCACAAGCTGTTTTTGTATCGGAACACTAACAAAAGGACACATTTAAAAAAAGTTATTTTGCAAAGACTTATTTAAAAAACATCTATATTTTCAGGGACGAAAAACATATTATTATTCAGAAACATTAGTTCACACTATTACACACTAGGCATAGAAATGCCTCTCAAGTCAACATCTAGTGGTATCCTTAAAGGAGCAGGAAAAACATCATATATAGTTTTTACTATCTAAATGCTTCCAATCTACATCATAATAGAAATGCCTCTCAAGTCAACGTCTAGTGCCAAAAAGTCATCAGGGACATTGCTTTCCCTATCTAAATGCTTCCAATCTACATTCGGATAATGCTTACCACTGTTGAGGCAAAATCCCTAATTAGTTTTGATGATTAACAAACCTCAAATGTGAGAAGTTTAAGTTATCTGATTTCATATGCTACTAATGCTTCTTCTTGAGTGAACAAATAAGAACAGGAATAACCAAGCTAATCTCAAGAAGGTACATGCTTATGAAAAGCATCATATGTGAGAAGACTTAAGAGAATGTTGCTCACAATATTCTTAAAGAAGAAACCTTCTCTTGATAAGATCAAAAGATCAAGACCACATGGTAAACTTGAGAGAGATCATCATGAGAAGTATAAACAAGAAGGATCAACCTAAGAAGCATCATGACATAACTATAAGAAAGAAGATGAGAAGCATCAGATAAGAATAGTCAAGTTGAGAAGAGTCATGATGAGAAGAGTCAAGTTGAGAAAGGTCATACTGCTAGTATCTTCATCAGAAGCATCAAATTGAGAAGCATCATCTTCAACATCTATCATAGTTGAGAAGAGTCACAATTGAGAAGAGTCATGATGAGAAGAGTCAAGTTGAGAAAGGTCATACTGCTAGTATCTTCATCAGAAGCATCAAATTGAGAAGCATCATCTTCAACATCTATCATAGTTGAGCTGTCTTCTGCAGAAAAGAAGAAACACAACTGTATTAAACAGAAGCTTCTCCAACGGCTATAAACGGCTATATACTTTTGCCAACGACTCTCTTCCATGGACCAGAGGATATTACAAAAAATTTCAGCTATAAATAAACGCTCCTGGCCATTGTTGATCGTTGTGAGAGTACTTTGAGCTCAAATCTTCCAACCTTCTCAAGTGTCAAAGTTTTCTCTCATCCATACTCAACTGCTACAAAACTGAAGGGATTCACTTGATCTCTGAGTATGTATTAAGTCTTGTGTTGTTGTATTTGTTGAATACTCCATTTGTATCAACCAAGCTCTAGAATTCTCACAAACCCAAACACTTAAACAGAAAACCTATAGGAAATCTTCTCAAGTAGCATGTGTTGCTATAGGGCTTGAGAAGTAAGGGCTTCTGTGATAGAAGCAGTGTAATAGATCAGAAGGATCTTATTAGGAGAGTAAACAGTAGGTAGAGCTATGTGAAGAAAACTACCAAGAGTACTTTTAGCCTAGAGAGGTGTAAAAGTTGTAAAATATTTGGAAAATAGTGGAAATACTCACAGGGAGTGAGGAGTGGATGTAGCACAAGGTTTTGGGTGAACCACTATACATCATTGTGTTATTTACTGCTTTTCCTAAGTTGTTTTAATTTGTAAGATAAAACTCTCCTCTTGGAGAAGCTTTATGAAAACTGAGAAGACAGTTTGCTGACCCTTCTCTGCTAATAACTGTTTTAAGAAAAAACAGTGTTTTCAACCCTTCTCACCTCTCTCCTAAACAAAGAAATACTTAGGAAGTCTCTTGATATGTTTGAAATGAGTTAAAATATCACACACACCCACTTGTACCAAGAACTAAGAAGTTGAGGGATTAAAACAGTAAGTGTTGAAAACAGAACTTACTGACCCTTCTCAACTCTGTTATAGTTGAGAAGATAGTTGAGTCTAAACCTTCTTTACTTACTAGAATTGTTAAGAAGACATTTTTACTCACTCTTCTTAACCTAAAGCATTCACTATCTTAATATCTAATCATACTTGTGAAGACAGTTTCATTATTTCAGGTGAATTTAAAAAGGGGTCACAATTCCAACCCCCCTTCCTTGTGACATTTATTGACTTCAACCACCTCTTTGATATCACAAATAATTTCGTAATGAGGGAGTAAGTGAGAACAAGGGGCCCAAAGGAGATTTATAACATTAATAGAATCTGATTAAATAACAAGCTTCCGAAACCTTTGCCCCAAGCGATGCAAACACCGTGGTAGATCCCCCAGAGTTCGACTTCCAACAAGATGCTATTTTATTAAGTTTGTGGGAAAAACCAAAAATGAATTGCCCTCGAGAGTCACAGGCCACACCCCTGCAACCCGCAGGCGCACCACCATTTGACACAGCCCCGTCACAACAAATTGAAACAAAGCTAGGCGGCGGGGAACTCCACTGTTGAGATCGTATAGAGCCCTTGCTTGTGACCCTAATCTGCATAGTTTGATTGATTCCTTTGGGCTGAGTGATAGCAGACACCTGGTAATTCATTTTCAAAAAAACAGTCTCACGAACAAACGAGCCATTAGAAAACACATTGTCATTTCGAGTGACCCACACAACATTCGGAGAAACTCAAATATCAAGGCCAAGGTTACGATTTCTGATTGTCAGTGGTTACAAGCTTTGGGAGCAGCCAATCATTCCAACTTAATTCACTGAAGAAAGCCGGATCTCTATTGGAACCCAACAAGTTAAACAAGATAGGAACTATTTTTCTACAATCTCTAAACACATGTAGCAGAAATTCATCCTGCTCACCACAAATTGGGCATACTTTGTTGTTGGTCACGCGACGACGATGTCGCTCCGTGTTAACCAAGAGCATTCTATGAGCTGCTTTCCATGAGAATAGTCGTATTCGTTCAGGGCCATCCTATCTCTAGATACATTTTAAAAGAGAGTTGTGCATGCCTGGCGTCAACGGAGCCAATGCGTTGTAGGCAGACTTTGTTGTGAAGATATCATCAGTACTCAAACCCCAAAACCACTCATCACACTCGCTGCTAGTTAAAGGGACAGGGAGGCCTGTGATCTGATTTATGATTTGGGGAGGTAGAAGGTTGGCAACAGAGCTCAAGTTCCAGCGACCATTCATGGTAAAATCACTAACCTTTTTATTCAAGTCAGGAATTTGAAGGTACTGATCCCGCAAATGATCCTCATTTAAAAGCCAAATGTCCTCCCAGAATCTGATAGTCTCGCCGTCTCCCAGCCTCCACTTGATGTGCTTCCAGAAGAGTTCCCAATTTTTACAAATGGCCTTCCAAAAGTTCGAACCAGACTTGTTGGTTTTAATAGACGAAAAACCTGTTCTTTGACAATTTTATTTTGCTCTGATAGGATCAACCCAAAAGGAATTTGGAGAGTTGCATAAATTCCAAATGGCTCTGAGCATGAAGGCATTATTACCATGGTAGGTTGGACGAAAACCTAATCCGCCTTCTAACTTGGCCCTACAAATTTTCTCCCAATTTAGGAAGTGTATCCTTCTATGGTTCACCGTGTCTCCCCAAAGGAAGCTTCAACACTTCGTGTCTATCTCCTCACACACACCTTTGGAGAGAACACTAGATTGCATAGCATAAGTTGGCATAGTTTGGATAACCAATTTTGCAAGTTGCAGTTTGGATCTGGTTGCAGTTTGCGAGTTGTGACCTACCAATGGGTTTGAAACTTTCACCACCACAGGGATCAACGCTTTCGAACCTAGGTCGCCGTTGGAGGGTTGGTGCATTGCCACCGGATTTTGAGGATGAATGATACCTTGCATCGTCTTCATTGCTGTGTCCACTGGAGACAAAACTGAATCCCGATTACCTTTACCTTTCAGAAGTTTGCTATTATCCGGATTGGCCAGAGAATTCTCATCGCCGTTGCTATTTCCAGATTCTCGACGAGATTTGCTTTGAACGAGGCTCCAAGGTCCCATTTCAAGGCATGAATTACTGTGATTTGGAGCATTCAAAAATGAAGAACTGGCAATTGATTCAGGCTTACCAGCATCCTCTAGATTCAGAATTTCCACTTAAGCAAAGACAGAGGCCTCCTCCAGATGAGAATATGCCGCTGAAGATTCCTCCAAGAATTCCTTGCATTGGTCTTCTCGGTGTTTGTATCTACCACATTTGGAGCAGATAGAGTGCAACCCTTCATATTCTAAATGGAACTTTCCCCCCAAATCGTAATATGACACGAGAGAGGTTTTTCAAGATCAAGCTCCACGCAAATTCTTGCGAACTTACCCCGGTCGTGCAGTGACGTTAATTGGTTTACCTTAAGCATAGTGCCTGAGGAGGACCCAATTCGTTGAAACAATTGGTCATTGCACAGCTCAAACTTTGACAAGTCCACTGTGAGGGAGAAGAAAGGGTGTAACCTCTGGAGAAGAGGATAAATCTTCCTCTATGCAATTCCCGAAGATTTTCTGGCATCCCCAATGGAGGGGTCTACCACATCCTTGAACCATCTATCTTCGGGTAAATCTTGCTCTATGCAGTCCCCCCAAAATAGTTCGTTTGGGTCTGATCCAAAGGTATATATTCCCCAGTGCATCTTTGAAACTTGTAGCTATTTTGATTCAGACATTCTTGGGAAATGACTCTTCTCCAGGCACACGCGTATTGTTAGAGACAGTCTTAGGTGATGACGTTTCCTCAGGCATACCCATAATCATGGTATCCCCTATAGAGTGACACTTCGATTTCTTTGTTCTTCGCTGTAGGAGGTCTTCTTCCTCCACGGTGGACTGAGATGGCACCATAAACGCAGTGGCGGATCTAGGATTTTAAATTAGGGTGTTCATTTTCCTTCCTTCAATTATTTAACAATAGCACGATTTTACAAAAATAAAAACAACGATAAAGTAAATGTTCCAAAAAAATGAACGATAAAGTAATGTTCCGAAGAAATGAAACGGAATTCAGAATTCAGAATTCTAAAATCAATGAACTAGAATTCACAAACACAGAATTCAGAATTCACAAACAATGAACTCAATGAACAATCTACAAACCATGAAATCAATGAACAGTCACGAAAACTAATTTGCTTAACTAATTTGTTTAACTAATCTCATATCAATGAAAATCTGAAATCGAAATTGAAATTCGAAAAAAATTACCTGAAAATCAGAAATCAAAAGAACTGCTGGCTTGCTATCAAATTGAAAATCTGAAATCGAAAGATCTGAAATCTGAAATCTGAAATCGAAAGATCTAAAATCGAAAGATCTATCAAATTGAAACAATGATTCGCAAAGAAGAAGATTAGGGATTGTGTTTGAGATTTTGGAAAATTAGGGTTTGTGTTTGGGATTTTGGAAAATTAGGGATTGTGTTTGGGATTTTGTGAAGAAGAAGAAGAAAGGAAGAGGAAGAGATTAGAGGAGAAGAAACAGAAGATATTAGAGGAGAAGAAATAGAACGAAAATGGTAGAGGAGAAGAAGAAGACGAAGAAGAAGAAGAAGAAGAGAAGTCTACGTGAAAAAGAGAAGAAGGGAAAGAAGGGCATGCGCGTCCGAGGAAAAAGAGGAAGGAAAAAAACCTAAGCAAAATGACGTCGTTTGGTATTTATAGTTTAAGAAGGAAAAAAAAACTCTGTTAGTGTGTTCCCTTGGATTCAAACATCTCTTGTGTAAAATTTGGGGGTATTACCACTAAGACCAAGATGTTTGGGTGTTCCTAGGAATAACAGGAACACCCTTAAAATCCGTCTCTGCATAGGCGCAAGTGTCGTCATACCGGATCAAGAAATGAGAGAGTTTCTTGGAGCTTCACAATGTATTCACTGGTGTATATATATATATATATATATATATATATATATATATATATATATATATATATTAGGTGGTTCAAAATGGACTTTAATTCTTTTTTCAAAATTTATTTTTCCTTGTAAAATATATAGCAAATTAAGTCATTGATTTAAATAATAGTTAATAATTACTCTAAAAGTTACCCAAAAATATTCCTAAAAATGCATTATATTAGAATTTATCAGTTTACAGAACAATAATGTAGCTTTGACTTATTGAATGAACTATTTGTTTACCATCCGGCTATTTAACCTACTTTTCAATTAAAGTGCTTGATAAAATCTTATTGTGTTAACTCAAGAACATTTGGATAAAATGTTTTTTTTTGTTGACCAAAAACATTTGGATGAGATTGTTTAGGATACTTCCAGCTTAACTAAGGTCCTGGGTTCGAATCCAGTCTTGGGTACACAATAGTGTTAAATCTCTTGAGTGAGAGCTGTCGGCCATTGTGGTCCTACGCACCTGACTCGAGGAATTAGTCTTTGCAGTTGCACGTAGAGGATACCTAATTTTTAGCAAAAAAAGATTATTGTGTTATTTAACTTTATCACATAATTTTATCATAATTATTAATAATAGTGAGAAAAGAAAACTACTTAAATGATTCATGCATTAGGAAAAAAATATTAATGCTTCATTGGTTTGTAAAAAATAAGTAATATGAAACACTTTTATTTTACTAAAAATCAAGTAATATTTTTTTGGTAAGAAAAAATCAAGTAATATGAGACAGGAGAGTATAATAAATATTTTTTTTGATGAAAAGATTTAGTTAATTAATATTGGCCACATTCAATATAATCCTATAATAATAATGTATGGTAATAGTTTTCAAAAAAAAAAGTGTGGTAATAATTAATTACAAATGATTCAATATATTTATTTCGAAAACTATTAAATGTTATACTTTTTTTAAAAAAAATACTTAAATGTTATAACATTCATTTCACTTTATTAAAATTTAAAGTTTAAGATTTTCTTCGTTGTAAAAATGACTTAAACGATACTATTAAATCCTGTAGTTATATTAAATTGTAATTAAGTGATAATTTTCTCATAATTGATAATTTTCTCATAATTTTCTAATATACACTTCATCTTTCTCTTAATAATCAATAATAGTGAAAAAAGAAAACTACGTTAATTGTTTTTTAGATAAACAATACTTCATTAACGGAGCACTATGAGTAGGGATGCTTAAACCCAAACAACAAAAGGATTATACATTGTTTAGGTACACAAGTGGATTAGACCACCAAGAAGTGATACACAAATTAGAACTAATACCCACTCTAGGATAGGCTCTTGATACGAGTAATAACTGAGGCGACGCAAGCTTCCTCGTTTCTGAACACTAAACCATTCCTTGATAACCAGATACTCCAACAAGCTGAGAGCCAAATTAAGTGTTTAGTGGTGGTCAAAAAAATTTTAAGTGTTTTAGTCTTTTTCACCTTCCGCCCCTTACAAACCTTGCCAAACCAGCGAAAATGATCCTCTAAGTTCAAGGAGCCCTCATAATTCACTACGTTAATGATTCAGGCATTAGGAAAAAATATTAATGCTTCATTGGTTTGTAAAAAATCAAGTAATATGAAACACTTTTATTTTACTAAAAATCAAGTAATATTGGGTAAGAAAAAAATCAAGTAATATGATACAGGAGAGTATAATAAATATTTTTTTGATGAAATAATTTACTTAATTAATTAATTACAATTGATTCAATATATTTAATTATGAAAACTATTAAATGTTATAATTACTATAGATAATATATTTATAACATTCATTTCACTTTATTAAAAATTAAAGTTTACGATTTTCTTCATTGTAAAAAGGCAAAGTATCTTCCCAAGTCCCTTAACTTATTTATTTGTAACGAACCCTTATTTTTTTTTTTTGTAACGCCTAGGTCATTTAGCTTTTAAAAACGTTGCACAATTGTCCCTTTTAACATTTTTTTGTTAACACCGTTACAAAAATGCTTAAGTGGCTGTTTGAGCTGCTTACGCGGCTTTTCCCTATTTTATAATTATTTTTAATTAAAAATTAAAAAACAGTGAAATTAAAAAAAAACGTGAAATTTTGTCAAAAAAAAACGTGAAATCATGTCTTCTTCCCCATATCTGAAAAAAAAACAGTGGAAAATCAAAATCTTGTTCAGTTGGTAATCGAAATCCATGTCTTCTTGTTGATGTTGCATTCATATCTTGTTGGGTTCTACAAATCAAAATCGAAAACGCCCAAATCGAAATAGAAAACCCCAAATCGAAGAGAAATCTAAAACGCCCAAATGTTCAGATCTTTTTTGCGTTCGATTTCGTTTGAGTTTGTGTTTTTATTTTTGATTTCGATTTTGTTTCTGTTGTGTTTTATTTCGATTTTCCTTTAGTTGAGTTGACAAATGAGATGCAGACATGAGGTGATTTTCCTTTATACCAAAATCAGCGCTCCATAGCCCAATTTATTCCTTCTTCATCTCCTTCCAATTTATTCCCAATTTATACCACCATCTTTGTGAATCTGCAAGTTCGTATGAAATAGCTGCAATTTCAATGACAACGCCCTTCAATGGTAGCAGAATCGGACAATTTCAGATTTTGATTTCAATGGATTTGTTGGAAGAAGAATGAAGAGGAAAGACAAGGACAATAAAGACAATTCACATTTTTCTTTAAGTTTTAATTAAAAAATAATTAAAGTATCCTATGTGGTATGCCAAGTCAGCTGTCAAAAAACCACATAATTTGTTTATTAACGGAGTTAACAAAAAAACGTTAAAAGGAACAACGATGTTATGTTTTTAAAAGTTAAGGGACTTATGCGTTACAAAAAAAAGTTAACGGACCTATTCGTTACAAATAAATAAGTTAAGGGACCTGGGGAGATAATTTGCCTTTTTACAATGATGAAAATCGTAAACTTTAAATTTTAATAAAGTGAAATGAATATTATAAATATATTATCTATAGTAATTATAACATTTAATAGTTTTCAGAATTAAATATATTATCTATAGTAATTATAACATTTAATAGTTTTCATAATTAAATTGTAATTAAGTACTCCCCCGGTCTACAATATAAGAGAAAAAACACATCATCACACGGACCAATGAATGACATTGAAATCAACTATTTTTATTTAATAAGGCTAAAAGTTCACCTTCTTTCCAAGATTTCCCTTTACATTATATGATGATTTACACACCTAATTAATGACATCATTTTTAATTACATTTGCTTAGAATTTAGGGGAGATCATTTACACACCTAAGTCATTTACACACCTAAGTCTTTTTTTTTTGAATATAAAATGTTTAGGTGAGTTGGGCTCCGAGGCCTCACCAGGGTCAAGGCAGGGCTCAAGGCTCTTTGAGAGCTTACAGAGGTACTTACAGATCACCCACCAAAGAGGTCCCCACATCGACATTGGGAGTTGAACCCATGACCTTGTGGGGAATGAACAAATTCCTTACCAACTGAGCCAACCTTCATTAGCACACTATTTTTCTCATTGAATAGAGGTAAATTTGGAATTTTTCATTGAATACACCTTAAAAATTTTGCTTCTTTCTTATATTGTGGACCATAAGAGCAGACTATTTTTCTCTTTTATTGTAGACTAAAGTGAGTATGCGTCATGTGTAATTAATACTACTGTAACTTACTATTATATGGATGCATGGATACATTAAATACAATAAGAACTATTAATTACAATTCTTAAAATGTAGAGAATTTTAATGAAAAAGATATTTAAAAATTCTCTACATTTCAATTTGTATGTCCACATTCATCGAACACATTTGTATGCTGAAATAGGTATTCTGTTAGAGGCTTTATATGGGTTTATAAATAATATTCTAATGATTAAACTCACCGGGTGTCGAACCTCGGATTTCCTTATGGGTGTCAAAATGAATGGATTGAATGAATATGGATTTAAATTATAATGGATGGATTGGAGAAATCCATTTTAAAATTTATATCCATTAACATTGTACCAAATAAATCCAATCTATCTATTAATAACTTTTTGATGGTAGGTGATCCATCCACCAAGTATCTTTAAAACATAAAAAAATCTTTTTATATTTTTTTAATAATGCAGCAATTTGCTGTCAAAAGATGATAGGCTCATCAATAAAAAATGATTTTCATTAGTTTTTTAAAAGCAAAAAGATTCCCTTTATTGACAAAAAGACTCGACTTAAGCGTTCTCATTTTTTTAAAGAAGCCTTCACCTAATACTTTAAGCCTTACTAACAACTAGATATTTCTCAGCCTTACTTCAAATCAAATAAACACTATAATAGTCACTTTCAATTTAGTGGCGATCTCAAAAATCTGCCAAGTGTGCATAATAGGTGAGAGGAATTGCATAAAATGATTCTAGTCAAATTATCATTTTTGTATGGCGAGACAAAAGTGTAAAAGGAAGTTGAGGCATATTGAAAAGAATAATGTAAACTCTACTCGTATGTGTTATTTAAAACAATATATAGTGAAACTTCAATGCACAATGACTTTGTTATTGTACCTAGACAAATTAATTACTGTATTCCACGAAATCATAGAGATTTATTGTACCTTTCATATATAGCATATTTCCAAATGTGTTCATCACAAGATTTATTCGACCATGAATTATAAACTTGACATTCGATTAATATCTAGTTGCATGCAGAACACCACAAATTATAACGAAGACGGTTTATAGTACTTACCTCTTATAGCCATTATTGATAGTGTGTTTGAATGCTCTTGTGTGTCCTTGAATTTCAATGACATAGAATAGGATTCTCCTCCCCTTCTTTCTCAAACTTTGATGGACAAGTATGCAAATGAACATTAGACATTTTCATATATATATATATATATATATATATATATATATATATATATATATATATGTATGGATGTATCTATGTATGTATGTATGCATGCATGTATGTATGTATGTCTTAGAAGATACATCATGTCAAAAGCGAATCGACGCCCCATTCTCAATATTCCTAATAATTTATCCCATCAGAGAAACAATCCAAACTTGAACCCAGGTCAACCCGCACCCGACATATGTCCTTCCACAATAGAGACAAGTAGTATAGAGAGCTTAGGGAGTTCAACTCAAGATTCCCTATAATCTCACTTTCCTACTTAGGTTTGAGGACCATAATCAAGAGGGAATTATCGTCCAACAACAACCTCCATCCCCACTAACTTGGGAGTGAAAAGTTAACATACGGAGGTCCTTGACCCCCAAGCCTCCTTCCTTTTTTGACTTACAAGTCTCAGGCCACTTCACCCACATGATTTTCTTCCCCAAAGTAACCCCACCCCACAGAAAATCTCTCCGGATCCTCACCCCAATTTCCACACTTTGACGGGTGTCTTCAAGAATGACAAATAGAAGATTGGGATACTATATAAAACAAAGATAATGCGAAAAATATGCCCCCAAAGCTCACATACCTATTACCCTACTCGTTAAGCCTCCGCCTGAGGGTATCAAGGCTGCCAAGTGGAAACACACCTAAAGCTTGCACCCACAGGTAAACCAAGATGCTTGAAAGGAAGGGCGCCGATTCTACAATGGAGAAAACCTACTGCCAGATCTAAAAAGGGGCTGGGGACATTGATGCCCATAAGATTGTGGTGTGCGAAAAGGTGATGTGCAAGTATGCACAGTCGCAACAAGTAATAAAGTGAAAGTAGAGTATTTTCCCACAGGGATTAGATTAATTTACAATTTTAAAATCAATAGTTCACTAGTGAAAGGTAACTAATAAACAATATATGGTAGGAATGCAAGAATGTAAACAACAGAAAATAAATAAGCAAATAAAGTTGATGCAGGTGCACTGGATGTTCTTGCATTAGAATTGTGCTTTTCTATCACTTTCGTCAGGGTTTCATTATAAGCTCTTATGTCTAAGATTCTAAATAAGTTCACCCCTGTATATGAAGTACCCACAGTATCACCCTATGGACTATGTTATCCTATGTCTAGGTTTTGGCATGGAATTAACAAAGTTTCCTTTATTAAACACTTATCCATATTAGTTCTTGAGTTCTAATCATAAACCATGTCTGTATTTATGATTTGCATTCACTTTTAGTTGGCCAATTCTAAAGATGAATATGAAAGAGTTATCATGCAAGAACTAAAATGCAAACATCAATATATAACATAAAACTAGTTAAAGGATCATTACAAAGTTTGTGGCATCCCAACTATAAGAGAGTTTAGCTTATGCTTAACATTACTAAGAACATACAAACTGATGTAAATAACATGTTCATATTACGTACTGAAAAACACAAAGGAAAAGAAATACAGTGGAAGATACACAGTTTACTTTCCTTTGCATAAATCAGCCCCGTAATGCTAGAGCTAGCATCACTTCTATTTGCACTGTGCAGGGAGCATTCATTGCGCAGCATGCAGTTGCATGAAGGTGAAGGAAGAAGTTGTCAAGTTCTTCCTCTTCCAACGAAACCAGCTCCAATATGATTTAAATGAGTGAATTCTAATCTAATTGTGAATAAGGAGATGAATAGTATTTATAAACTTCATGGGTGAGCTTTCTTGAAGGTTAAGTTTACTTGGAGAAGAAGTTGGTCTCACTTGAATCCATGTGCCTCAAAAGTAGATTTAACATTTGCTTTATTAAAGAAAAGAGGTTCTATAGTGAATTGACTAGTGTCCCTAAAAGGTGGCTCCTTTGAATGAGGTTTCTTCATGGTTGGGTTTCCTTGGAGAAGTTGATCTCTTTTAAATCCATGTGTCTCAAAAAGTAGATTGGACATTTCCTTTATTAAAGAGCAGGGGTCCTAAAGCAAATTGACAAGTGTCATCAAAAGGTGGCTCCCTTGAGTGAGGTTTCTTCATGGTTGGGTTTCCTAAGGTTGGAGTAATTTCCCACTCGAATGCTGGAGCATTTCACAAATGCTGGGGCATATCTCTTTAAGCATTGTAGTCTGTTTTGTATGCAGGAGCATCCAATGCAGGTACATTGCTGTGATACTAATGCAGGTGCATCCAATGTTGGAGCATTGAACAAACACATCAAAATACAACATGGGGCACCAAAAGTGCCAAATGATCGCAAGTCAGTTCCTAACCCTCTTTTACTCTAAACAACACATATCAATTACTTTAACAATAATATTACTTAGAAACTCACATTGATTTAAGTCTAGAACATATAAATAACTCTATATAAATAAGAGTTATCAGATAGCTCTTCCAGAAGTTTATTTTAAGACCAGATACCAATTGAAACCCTCTCACCATAGACTTCAAAAGCCAAAGGTTTGCAACAATAGCCTCCCCAATTAGAAGTGTTTCATCTGCATACTCGAAATGTGAAGACCAAAATAAATATTTCTAACATTCATCTCATTGGTTATTATAACTCATAGATTTAATCATTTTTTAAACGCAAAATTATATGTTATATATATATATATTGTGTATTTGAGGAACACAAACCTCTGTACAAGATAGTGTCATCTCAGCTAAGAGGATGACCTTACAGTGCACAACATGAAAACACAAAATAAGAGTCCAAAACAATGAAAACAGTCCATCCAAATCATTTTGATGTCTTATGTGTGCTTGAAGTATTGAATATATTGAATTTGTAGTTATTTGTATGTTTAGATTAGTACATAAATAGTATATTATTTTTCTTTAATTATTTTATTTATATAAAATAAGTATTTCAAAACCAACAAGGGTTGCTCCAAGTGGTAACTAGACTTGAATTCCACCTTAAGGTCTCGGGCTCGAATCTTCGGTGTGGCAAAAACTTTGTTGGGAGGGGAGAACCACACGGGCCGGCAATGCCGGGTACTCCTGGCCAGCCAGATTCCCCGACGTAAGTTAGTCATCAACAAAGCCAGTGGAAACTGCGCACCAAAAACATGGTAACCAAAAAAAATATAAGTATTTCAAGCATACTAATGTTAAAATGAGTGTTTTAATGAAATGTGATTTTAAAAAAGGATAAAAATAGTATTTAGCGTTTTTAACTCCGTACACCTTTTTCCTAATGTTATACTTATCACGATATTTCTTAGTACTTTGGAAAAAAAACTATTATGTTTGACAAGATCATGTGGAAATAAGACTTTCTAGTTTGAAACTCTAGTTTATGAAAATCAAAAATGTAGCGACAAAATACTAACTAGGAAAAAGCACCCCAAAAAGAGTAGGAAGCGTTTTTAATGATACGTTCAGCCATACCTAATATGCGAGGTATGGAAAATTGCTGTCAAACTATTCATAAAATTGTATCACAATATACATAAAATTGTATCACAATATACATGAAAACAACATAATCAGAAGTTGATAATTGCATTTTGTTCAAACGTGCTCAATAGTTTTACTTTCCCTTAGGTTTCTTTATGCTTTGAACCAACCTAAGTCGCTAGATTCAGTTTTTAACCCATGAGACCTCGACCTGGCATTCTATGTATTCCCTTAATGATCTTTTTGCTTTCAAATCAGGAATCCACACTGCTATATTTCGTCAAGTATCAATATCACAACTCACTAGACCTCAGTCCGGTGTTCTTTTTTATGTCACTAGATTCGGTCAAGTATCAATAACACAAAACGTCGGCATGGGTTTCTTAGTTTCCCTTATTGTATTCTTCTTTAGCAATATACTATTTGCTACTAAAGCTTTTAATGAATTATCAAAAATAAAATAAATCTTTACCCTAATGCATAAGGAAGCTTACATTGTACGTTAAAATGGTTAAGAAATAAGACTAATTAATATCTCCTTTATCAACTTAGGATAAAAGCTTAAGCATTAGAGCAAAAGAAGAAATGTAATGGCGTAAAATAACTTCTAATAGAAGTAACTTTGCATAGCTATAAAAGTTTGGAAAGCTTATTACGCAAAACATGTTAGCGAATTCAGCACATTCTACTGTAGGAAGTCTTAACCTCACAAATGCATTTTATCTGTCACAACTTATGTAAATCATACAAATGAGGTGTCTAAGATCAAGGGCAATTAAGAAGCTAGGAGCTTAGGTTTAGCTAGGAGAAACAACTAAGTTTGAGCTGAAATTCGTGTAGAAGGGTGCTGAGAATAGTTTGAAGATAATGTACTCATTGTAGGTACGTTTGTCTTTTTTGCCAATGATCCTAAATATGCATTGTAGCTAGGGATAAATGCATATTTAGGATCATTGTGTGGTAGCCTTGAACTGCTAAAGCTCCTGAGAAAAATATGTTTTAAAATTTTACCAGTTGAATGCATGTTAATAGTGTGATTTGATGAATTGATCATGACTTTGGTTTATTAAAATGTTAAATGTAAAAAATGTAGGTTTCAAACTGTCTAGAAACACCAAAAATATGCAGGGGTCGCTAGCCGACCCGAGCAAAGCCATGGATTCTATACCTATGATGCTAGGCAATGAGAGGACTACGATGCATGGCATGGCTTTGCTCGAGTCGAGTGACCAGCACTAAATCGTGCACTACATTTTTCTAGGTTTTTTCTGGCTATAGCATGAATTAGGCGAAGGTGCTTAGATTTTTGTTGACTATCAAATAGTTACTCCTAAGTATTTACCCTTGTTAGAGAGATTTACTTAGGGATATAGGAGTCTCAAAAGATGTATTTAAATTGTAGAATGTATGTTTAATCCTACGCAGGTGTTTGCTGGTGTTTTTAGCAAACAATCACTAGTTTTATTAGAAGGTTTGTGAGATCAAACTAGAAAAATCTCAAAGCAATTGCCTTTGAATTGCTCATAGTTTTTGTTTCAGAAAATGTAGAAAAGGGGACGATTTGCAATGATTAACAGAATTGAAAAGAAAAGAAGCAGTAAATGGTGCATGAATTGTAAAGAAAAGACAAATAAATTGCATTGAATCGTAAAAGTGGTACACGATCACGTACAACGATTCTTCCACTCGTTTTTCGCTCTGGCTTGGAAGTTAGAGTTTCAGGAATTGGATTGTGTATTGTGATTTGCGACCTCTGTTTCTTCTCAGAAACAGTTATTTATACAAAGGAAAAGAGGGGGAAAAACTGAACTAAGTAACTGCCTAGGAATTTGAAAATTAATAACTGCTACTCCTACTTTCGACCAGAACCGCTCTATCACGCTTCGACCAACTGCTAGTCTTCAGCGCATAACTGCTCTGTTTTCTGTCTGTCGAAAGCTTGTGTCCATTTTCTTCTCTCTTGCTTTTGCTTCCCCGGAAGCTTGTCGAGTTTACCTTGCGCATGACCATTTTCTCTGTCGAAATAATTTGGTCTTCGTCGAAATATAAGTCAGGCCTTGTTGACCATTTTCAATGAAGCCTGTCGAAATTACAGGCTAACAAATTGCCCCCCAAAAATGTCTTTTTCGACTGAACTTGAGGAGGAAGAAGAGAAAGACATTTTTGAATTCACCATCGAAATAACTTTGCACTTGAGTAAAATAGCTGTATACCTGATGTCACCACTGTTAAGTGTTGTTGACGTTACTCTTATATTGGTGTATTACGTGGCCTTCAACGTTTTACTTCTCAGTAAATGCCTTATCTCACCATTTCCTATAAGGCTTCTCCAATTATTCCACTTCTTTTACCTCATAAATTGCCATCAATAATCCATATTCAAACCTTGAACCTGAACAGCCTGTAATTTCGGCCTTTGACTATGTTTACTGATTCTCTGTTTTAACTTTGAATGGTTCCACCATCTTCCGTTACGTTACTAACGCCGTAATTAAAGTGATGCCTCACTTCTCGGAACGCCAAATTCGTAACCAACTGACGCTCTTTCATACTTCTCCTTATAAATAGAAGAGTTTTGTTTCTCATCTTCACCATTCCATGATTTTTCCTCTTTTCCTTTCCCGTTCCAGGATCATTCCCTTTGCTTTGAGTCTTCCGCGTAACCTCATCTCTCATAATTGCAGTGAGGTTGCCTGGAGGTTCAAAGTGATGGTTTTTGATCTCTGCGAATTATGGCTTTGCTCCTTTTTTCTTCATGTCACTTGATCTTGCAACTTTCTGAGTTTATGCGGGAGACTCAAAGTGGGAGCAGGAAGATTCATCAATATCTCCTCTCAGAAGGGCTTCCTGAGGTTTACCAAGCAAGGAAACGCCCAGTTGAAAGGCTTACAAGCCTAACGCGCAGACGAAAGAATGACCCGCCGAACGACGGGAAGCGTCAACGTGGTCGAAGAAGACCACCCAAAAGAGAAGTTACTTGGTCGTAAAAGACCAACAGCAATTCAGCGTTTTATTTATGCCTAGTTTATTTACCCTTTCGGCACTATGTAATTCACAAATGCCTCCTTTGGCACATGTAACTTGGCAACATTATAATGAAATTTCTTCCATTTTATTCTTGAGCAATTTTTATTCTGTGCTTTCGACAATGTTTTGGCAACTTAAATGCCATGTTTTTACGCTTTCTTTATATTTATTCCAGCGTTATTTTAACTTCTTGCAACGTTGGCTTATACTTTTTCAAGTATTTGCCATTTATACGCAAAATTCTTTCATCAGCGCCAATCTCTTTGACCTCATATGCGCTGTTTGAATAAACTTGTAAAATTTTAAATGGTCCTTCCCAACTTGGGGACCATTTACCAAAGACTCTATCTTTTTTATCCGCAGGCAATAGGACCTTCCATACTAGATCACCTGAATCAAAGGCTTTAAACTTAACCTTTTTGTTATAAGTTTTAGCTACCCTCTCTTTCTGTCGAATAAGCATATCTAAAGCTAATAACCTTTCTTCGTCTAAATCAACCAATTCATCAAGCATCATATTCCAATAATAATCAGAGGGAATCTCCCACTGTCTTTGAATTCTTGTTGATTGTAGACAAATTTCAACAGGCAACACTGCATCGTGTCCAAATGTTAGCCTATAAGGAGTAGTGTTGATAGATTCTTTGGGCGAATTTCGACAAGCCCATAATGCTTGATCAAGGGTATTATGCCAATTTTTTGGTTTCTGCCCAACATGCTTTTTAATCAAATTAATAATAACTTTATTGGCAGCTTCTACTTGTCCATTGGCTTGCGCATAATATGGTGTCGAAGTTAATAACTTAAAACCATTTTCAGAAGCAAACTCTATCATTTTTCTACCAGTGAAAACTGATCCTTGATCTGTAGTAATGGTTTCTGGAATTCCAAACCTATAAATGATATGATTTTGAATAAACCTTATCACTGTTTCTTGATCAACATTGGCTAAAGGTATAGCTTCAACCCATTTGGTGAAGTAATCAATTCCCACAAGGATATATCTATGGCCCTTCGACGAAGTTGGCTTTATCTCTCCAATCACATCTAGAGCCCAACCTCTAAATGGCCAAGGTTTGACTATGGCATGCAATTCATTTGCAGGTACATGTTGTATCCCAGCATGCTTTTGACACTCTTGGCATCCCTTAGCAAATTCTATGCAATCTTTCAGCATAGTTGGCCAATACATTCCTTGTCGAAATAATAACCACTTCATTTTGTGGCCTACTTGGTGTGAACCACATGCTCCACTATGTGTATCAGAAACTGCTAAATATGCCTCATTTTCACTAAGACATTTTAATAGTACTCCTTCAGGAGTCTTTTTAAACAATTCGTTTCCAATTATCACATAGCTCAAAGCTCTGTATTTTACCTTTTTATTGGTATTTCTTGTGGGATTTTGCAAATATTCCACAATAGGCCTTCGCCAATCATTATTGGTCATATTGTCAAGAGCAAAAATTTCTGCTAAGTCAAAGTCACCAAAAAATTGACGTTTTTCGACAACGACTAGTTCCTCGTTTGCGTTTGTTGCCCCCCCAGTTTTTGGTGTTGACAATAGTAACGAAGAATAGTCATTAGAAATGATTTTATCCTTTATTTCAATTAACTCTTCCAGGCTTTGTTTTGAAACTTTATAGCCTGAAGCAATTTGTGCCAATTCATTTGCCACTTGATTATCAATTCGTGGTAAATGTTCTAAGTGAACAGACTCAAATCTTTTTAACAAAGCATTGGCAACAACAAAGTATATGATAAGGTGCTCTTTAATGCATTTGTACTCCCTTGTCAATTGTTTGACAACCAACTCAGAGTCACCTTTTATTTCGACATGACTTGCCCTCAGCTCAAGTAAAATTTCAAGGCCTACTATTAAAGCCTCATACTCAGCTTCATTATTGGAACAAACATCTCGAATTTTAAACTTATACTTCGTTGGAATGTTAGTAGGAGATATTATTAAAATACCAATCCCAACTCCATGTTTATGGCTTGAACCATCAAAGTACAACCTCCAAGGATATACGTCTACAAAACTTAATGTTTCTTCGACAACAGAATGGTCTACTATAAAATCAGCAACCACTTGTCCTTTAATTGATTTTAGAGGTTGATAAGTTAAGTTGTATTCTGACAAAGCCAAAGCCCATTTACCAATTCGGCTATGCATTATTGGTTTCGACAGCATATGCTTGATAACATCAAAATGCGAATAAACAGAAACATCAGCTGGTTTTATATATTGCTTTAACTTTGTACACGAGAAATACAAACAGAGGCACAACTTTTCTATAGGAGTGTACCTCGTTTCGGCATCATTTAAGACCCTACTGAGGTAATAAATGGCTCTTTCGACACCACTATCATCCTCTTGTGCTAACATGCTACCTATTGTTCTATCAAAAGCTGCTATATACAATTTGAGCACTTTGTGTTTAATAACAGGCAACAAAATTGGTGGTTTCATCAAATAAGACTTGATTTCGTCGAAGGCTGCTTGATGCATTGGTTCCCATTTGAACTCTTCTTCCTTCTTCAGTCTTAACAATGGCGAAAAAACTTGTGTTTTGCCACTTAGATTTGATATAAATCTTCGAAGGAAATTGATTTTTCCCAGCAACGACTGAAGCTCCTTTTTGGTCGAAGGGGCCTTCGTTTCCATAATTGCCTTAGTCTTATTTTGATTGATTTCAATGCCTTTTTTGTGCACTATAAAACCCAAGAAATCACCTGCACGTACACAAAAGGCACATTTTAATGGATTTAATTTCAATCCGTATTTCCTCATTCTTTCAAAAGAACGGGGAAGATGGTC
Organism: Astragalus glycyphyllos; assembly: GCA_963573325.1. Classification (NCBI taxonomy): domain Eukaryota; kingdom Viridiplantae; phylum Streptophyta; class Magnoliopsida; order Fabales; family Fabaceae; genus Astragalus; species Astragalus glycyphyllos. Next base: position 99,711,133 of record OY754307.1, read on the forward strand.
TAAATGACCACTTTCTGAGGAAGATTTAACCACCATATCATCTATGTATACTTGCATAAAATCATCAATAAAATCATGAAACATAGAATTCATGGCCCTCTGATATGTAGCACCAGCATTCTTTAATCCAAAGGGCATTACTACCCATTCATAAACACCCAATGCCTCCGGGCATCTAAAAGCAGTTTTCGACACATCCTCTTCAGCAATGAAGATTTGATTATACCCAGAATAACCATCGAGCATACTAAGATAATCAAATCCTGCTGCTGAATCTATTAGCATTTCTGCCACAGGCATTGCGTATTCATCCTTGGGAGTTGCATTATTTAAATCCCTAAAGTCTATGCAAACTCTAAGAGTCCCATTTTTCTTTATTACAGGAACTATATTGGCTAACCATTCGACATACCTGGCAGTTCTGATGAATTTGTTTCTGAATAGCCTTTCGATTTCCTCTTTGATCTTAGCCAACACTTGAGAAGCAAATCTTCTTGGCACTTGCTTCACTGGTTTCTTCCCTGGTCGAATTGGTAATTGCATTTCCACTACTTCTCGACTTAACCCAGGCATTTCGTCGTAATCCCAAGCAAAGCAGTCTTTGAACTCCCTTAGCAATGTGATGACTTGGATTTTTAGAGAAGCATCAATATTTGCACTAATATAAGTTGGCCGTTTTATTGAGCCATTTCCCAAATCAACTTCTTCTAACGGGTCTTGAGCTTGCATATGCTTTGCCGAATCTCTAGGATCCTTTTCAAAACCTAATGGATCATCATCATAAATGCAGTCAAGTCTTTCATCTATGACTATGCCATTTCCTTCATGTAACTCACTGGCTTCGACAGCCATTGTTTGTTGAATAATTTCGGCCTCTATAGCCGCGTTAAACTTGTTTTCGGCCATATAAGCCGTAATTTTGTCCCATGCATTGGGCACTGACATAAGAACATTTTCAAGAACCAGTGTTCCACCCCGTTGGTCAAAGAACACCATCAGGATAAACACTATCATCTCCCATCATTTCTCTTTCCCAAACAAAACCACAATTTGGGTCAAGATGAACTGAGGCAAAAACATTATCCGCAGGAACATATGCCTCATTAGAAGATGAACATGGTACGATCTTCGCCATTTGTTTCTCAAAATTTTCCTTGGTAATTTGGTTCACATCAGCACGGAAGTAGCTCTGATCGGCTTCAACATACTCTACCAAACCATCTTCCTTCCACATCACTAAACGTTGATGCAAAGTTGAAGGGACAACACCAACTCCATGGATCCACTCTCTACCAAGGAGTAAATTAAAATTCGCTTTAGAGGCTATCACTAAGAACAATGTAGTCCTCTTTATGGAACCAACGATTAAGTCCACCTCAATGGCCCCCAAAGAATGGCCAGTTTTGCCTTCATAGTTGCTTAAGACAATGTTATGTGGCCTGAGGTCAGTGTCGAACTTACCAATCTTCTTCAAAAGACCATGTGGCGTTAAATTCACTGCAGCTCCACCATCCACTAACACTTTGTTAATTCCAACACCATTGACTTTGGCTTGGACATACAGGGGTTTCAAGTGGTTTTGCATACTCATATCTGGCTTCTCGAAGGTAGCCATTTGGTCTTCGACACAACCATTGTTCATCACATAGTAACACATTGGCTTATGACGAGCCATATCCTCTGTAAAATCCTCTTCAACATCATTTGGTACTGTGATAACATCGTACTCAAGAGGCAGTATTGATACCACATTGCAAACAACATCGAAATCATCTTCAGAATCATCAAAATCAGACTCCATGTCTTCATCCATGTCGAAATCAGCATTCTCTTCTTTCACTGTTGACAATGGAGGAAATATTCTTTCAAGAGCAGGCCTTCTTGGCTTTTCTGTTACTACAGCCTTGCCTTTGGCCTTATTCGCTGCACACACATGACTAGCAACATCAGCATTCCTCTTTGTGGCAACTTCAGCTTTGTGAACCTCACTCTTCGCCACTATTATGCTGCGTGGAACTTGATTAATGTCAATCGTACTGCGTGGAACATGGTTATTAGCCAAATGACTTGGAACCTTGTTAATGTCAAAGTGTGCCTTCTTCTTCTGTTGTCTTTGGTAACGACGCCACTGTGTTCTAGTCATGGGGTTCTTACCCTTATAGTTATTCTTATAATTAAATTTAACAACATCCGTATCTGACTTGACAGCTTTAGCACGTTGATTATTGGGCACCCACGCTTCAACAGGAGCACTAGCACTTGGGACAAAGGATTTATTTGTTGACAGCTTCAAATACCCTTTCGCTGAGGACTTCTCCTTAGCAAATTGTCGTTTGCTTGTTGAAGGCTTTGTTGACACATTAGCCTTATAGCCAGGAAAATCTCCTTTTGCAAAGTCAAATTTTGGCCTGTTGTCAAGCCATTTTCTTTTACGTTGTTGTTGACCCTGATAATCTTCGACAGCTTTAGCTGCTTCTTTGTCGAAGACAGCGCTGCACCTTGGGCAAAGCATAACTTCAGAGTTATTCCACTTACACCGATTGAGGAAATCTATCAATTCTTCCTCAGCCTTTGGATACACAGCATGTATCTTCCCATCATATTCTTTTAGGGTCACTTCCTGTTTCTTACCTTCAGTATACATAAAACCTTTTAATTTTTCGGTGGCAGTCTTGACACACTTAGGAGGGTCTGCCATTTGAGCATCCACCATGCCTACATCAGCTTCGACAGGTTCAGAATACATAGCTTCAGCCTTAGGCAATGGATCAACATCAATCTGCATAGGAGCTTTCATTTTCTTATCAGCAAATTTGAGTCTTCCTTCGTCAACTGCTTTTTGCACAATATCCCTGAAGAGCACACAACGGTCGTCAGTGTTATGTCCCAAAAAATTATGGAACTTACAATAACCCTTTTTCTTTCTTTGGTCAAGAGTTGGTGTTTTAAGGCCTTTAGGCACTAATATTTGACCATCAGTTACTAAAAAATCAAAAATTTCATCACATTTAGTAACATCAAAAGTATAAGTCTTAGGCATAAATCTATCATTCTTAGGCTCTACAGGGTTATTCCCATTCGCAGGCCTTAATAATTTACAGGTATAAGGAGGACCAGGCTTAAGTTCAGCCACGTCTATCTCCTCTTCTTCGACATTACTATATGTATCGTCGAATTCTTCTTCGACATATGCCACTTTTTCTTTCTTATGATACCTATTCGACCTAGATTTTTCCTCTCTAAGCCTTTCAACTTGTCGAACTCTATCAGCCAAATGCGCCATATCTCGCAAATGAGATGTGTCTAATTTCTTTCTAATTGAGTAATCAAGGCCACCCGCAGCCATTTTGACAAGCTCATGTTCAGGGACTTGTGTGAAGCAACGAGATTTCAACAGCCTAAATCTGTTTAAGTAATCATCAATAGTTTCAGGCATTTTGCGCCGGACACTAGCCAATTCTTTAAGACTAATTTTCGACTGGCCCATGTAAAACTGTGCATGGAATGCTTTTCTAATTGCCCCCATGTGAACATAGAACCAGGGGGTAAGGTCGTGAACCAAGTGAAAGCATTTTTAGTTAGAGAATTTGGAAAATATTTCATATTCAAATTCTCATTTTGTGCTAAGTCCCCAGCCTCAGTCAAGAAACGAGCAATGTGTTCGACTGTGGACTCATTTGTATCACCACCAAACTTAGTAAACTTGGGAACTTTCCATCCCCTTGGTAACTCAGTTTGTAATACGTATTCACATAATGGTGATACGAAGTTAGGCCTTTGTAAACCTATGTTAAGGCCATTTTGCGCCAAAATAGTTTCGACTAAAGTAGCTATATTGTTTTCTGCGCCAACATTGTGTTGTTGCACTTGTCGAACAACTTCATCAGCGTTCTGGTGTCTATTTACCAAAACTACTTCAGGGACGTGGTTTACTGCCCCTTGTAGTTCGCTTACAATTGTGGACGCTTCGACTGCAACTGCTTCTTGGGGGTTAACTGGCGACGCATTACCCGCAATAATAGGAACTTGCCTATTATTAACCGCTGGAGCCCCAAAGAAATCTGCAATCCTACTCATCTGATTTGCCAACATTTGGTAACTGTCATTGGTATTTTGAATCAATGGATTGAAAACTGTACCAATTTGTTGGGTAAGCATATTAACCATATCGTGATTACTCTCGTCTACTTGCTGTCTTAAGGCCAACAAAGACGTATTGGTTAATGCTGGGGGATTCCGACCAAATACACTCTCAAAAGAGACATGTGTAGGGGAAAAGGTCGAAATATGTGGCATTCCAGTAGGCATGCCATACATTCCCAAAGGAAATGGGGGTAGATGCACGTTATTCAAACGTGGGTCTAAACCGTTTCCCATTGCCATGTAAGGGCTATGAAGCCCTGCACTTAACGGCAAAGACATAGGCAAAGATGCCATTCTGACTGCGTTGAACCAACATTAGTCATTGGTAATGAAGGAACGGTTGTCGACGATGATGGTCCTTCGCTAATGCTCGCAGAATCCATTGTTGTTCCTTGCCCTTGTGAAACTACAGGGTTGGAACTAGACGCATTATTCGTACTAGAACGAACCATTTTACCACTTCTTAAGTGCATACAACAGCGAATACAAATAAGAGAGTACGAAAATGAACAAAATCAAATAAGAGAATACAAATAAGCGAATACAAAGTCACTAGATTCGGTCAAGTATCAATAACACAAAACGTCGGCATGGGTTTCTTAGTTTCCCTTATTGTATTCTTCTTTAGCAATATACTATTTGCTACTAAAGCTTTTAATGAATTATCAAAAATAAAATAAATCTTTACCCTAATGCATAAGGAAGCTTACATTGTACGTTAAAATGGTTAAGAAATAAGACTAATTAATATCTCCTTTATCAACTTAGGATAAAAGCTTAAGCATTAGAGCAAAAGAAGAAATGTAATGGCGTAAAATAACTTCTAATAGAAGTAACTTTGCATAGCTATAAAAGTTTGGAAAGCTTATTACGCAAAACATGTTAGCGAATTCAGCACATATTTAGCACATTCTACTGTAGGAAGTCTTAACCTCACAAATGCATTTTATCTGTCACAACTTATGTAAATCATACAAATGAGGTGTCTAAGATCAAGGGCAATTAAGAAGCTAGGAGCTTAGGTTTAGCTAGGAGAAACAACTAAGTTTGAGCTGAAATTCGTGTAGAAGGGTGCTGAGAATAGTTTGAAGATAATGTACTCATTGTAGGTACGTTTGTCTTTTTTGCCAATGATCCTAAATATGCATTGTAGCTAGGGATAAATGCATATTTAGGATCATTGTGTGGTAGCCTTGAACTGCTAAAGCTCCTGAGAAAAATATGTTTTAAAATTTTACCAGTTGAATGCATGTTAATAGTGTGATTTGATGAATTGATCATGACTTTGGTTTATTAAAATGTTAAATGTAAAAAATGTAGGTTTCAAACTGTCTAGAAACACCAAAAATATGCAGGGGTCGCTAGCCGACCCGAGCAAAGCCATGGATTCTATACCTATGATGCTAGGCAATGAGAGGACTACGATGCATGGCATGGCTTTGCTCGAGTCGAGTGACCAGCACTAAATCGTGCACTACATTTTTCTAGGTTTTTTCTGGCTATAGCATGAATTAGGCGAAGGTGCTTAGATTTTTGTTGACTATCAAATAGTTACTCCTAAGTATTTACCCTTGTTAGAGAGATTTACTTAGGGATATAGGAGTCTCAAAAGATGTATTTAAATTGTAGAATGTATGTTTAATCCTACGCAGGTGTTTGCTGGTGTTTTTAGCAAACAATCACTAGTTTTATTAGAAGGTTTGTGAGATCAAACTAGAAAAATCTCAAAGCAATTGCCTTTGAATTGCTCATAGTTTTTGTTTCAGAAAATGTAGAAAAGGGGACGATTTGCAATGATTAACAGAATTGAAAAGAAAAGAAGCAGTAAATGGTGCATGAATTGTAAAGAAAAGACAAATAAATTGCATTGAATCGTAAAAGTGGTACACGATCACGTACAACGATTCTTCCACTCGTTTTTCGCTCTGGCTTGGAAGTTAGAGTTTCAGGAATTGGATTGTGTATTGTGATTTGCGACCTCTGTTTCTTCTCAGAAACAGTTATTTATACAAAGGAAAAGAGGGGGAAAAACTGAACTAAGTAACTGCCTAGGAATTTGAAAATTAATAACTGCTACTCCTACTTTCGACCAGAACCGCTCTATCACGCTTCGACCAACTGCTAGTCTTCAGCGCATAACTGCTCTGTTTTCTGTCTGTCGAAAGCTTGTGTCCATTTTCTTCTCTCTTGCTTTTGCTTCCCCGGAAGCTTGTCGAGTTTACCTTGCGCATGACCATTTTCTCTGTCGAAATAATTTGGTCTTCGTCGAAATATAAGTCAGGCCTTGTTGACCATTTTCAATGAAGCCTGTCGAAATTACAGGCTAACAGCAGGATGGTTGGCACACGATCCATGTATCTGCTTAAGGCTTGTTTGTCGAATGGGGACAACAAGACTGTTATGATTTCGACAAGTGTACCGAGAAAGATTAGATATGAGAATAAAATGCGAGAGTAAAAGTGGTTGGGAATCGAATCCTCTCCCCTACACTATCATGCACTATACCATCATGCACTATACCATCAATCAATTCCAATTTAATTACCAAAATAAAAGATTCAATTCAACTATTACAGATTAAGGACAATCCCTTGCCCCAAAACCCCTTTTATCTAATGGAAAACCCTAATTCCTTAAGTGTATGGCTACTAAACAAAGCATTAAACATAATGAATTAACGGAATTCATGATAGTAATGTCATATTCCTATAATCATCACTCTCATGACCTAAAACCCCAATATCCGAAAAACATAACCCATCTGCCAATGGTGAAAGTAAACCCTAATTCATTACAACAACAATAATTATTGTAAATCAAAAAGAACGGAGGTAAAGGCAAATTTGAAAGGATAACTAAATTGTATTGATCATAACAATGGAATCACATGATAGTTTTGGAGAGATTCATCTCCTCCTAACCATAAGAAATTTAGCTATTCATGTTCAAAGCATTGAAAGAAAAGGTAAAAGAGAAGTTACACAAAGATGAGTACATTTTCAATTCCTTGTTCCCAAGAGTAGAGAAGCTCCAAATCTTCCTCAATTTCGCAGGTCCAATCCTCTTTTTCGCAGCCAAGCCAAAAGTGCCCTAATTTTCTGATTTTTAGGCTTAAGTACTGAAATCTGCAGTCTATCGCGAGGCGATGGACAGATTTTTGCCTTGATCGCGAGGTGATAGAGACCAGAAATTTTTCTTCTTTTCTCTGTTGCGTTGTTAGGCAAGCTGTCTGGTTTGCTAGCTAACAAAACATCAAATTCAAGGATTTGCTTTACTACAACCCTTTGAAAATAGGATAACAACTTTCAAATCCATCCTAATGATATCAATTGAAATCTGTGCTATTTCCTCGTGACAGTTGACCGAAACACAGTCAAATACTAGCATTTTGGCTTTAAAACTGCACAACAATACACATATGCGATGAGTCAACAAGGACTACGATCCATGGCAAGTGATTATGTTTTCTAATTAAGGTAAGGTTATATCCTATGTATATTGAAGTTACATCCTATGCAGTAGCTTAGTTTTGTTTGAAGCGAGTTCCAATCAAGATAAAATATCAATACAAATGGAGTCCAAAATATTTGAGACTCCACAAAAAGCTTTACAAAATATTTTCTATGTTTGTGGGAAACCAACAACATCGACACTTGGGTGCCAAAAGAAGTCTTACATCCCTTATATTGGGGTCTTTCACAAATGCAATTTTAATTTGCATCGACCCATGATTGTTTCTTCAACTAGTTCACATTACTAATAAACTTAGATATGAAGGATCCTTGTGATTTGTCTAGCTATATGTTATTCCTCTCTCTCTCTCTCTCTCTCTCTCTCTCTCTCTCTCTCTCTCTCTCTCTCTCTCTCTCTCTCTCTCTCTCTCTCTCTATATATATATATATATATATATATATATATATATATAGTTCTAGACTAGGCTGAGGCCCACTCCAGGCGGCTAAGTGAGACCGGCCCATTAACGAGCATCAGTAGAGAAGGAGCTGAAATCAACAGCCCAGATCGACCCGTATAGTGATCCTACGGTCACCCGCAAATCTCTGACGCTATAAGTCTGACCTCATCTGACAGGTACACTATTCATCCGTATCGTTACTCTGCTCACATCCCCCCACTGATCTGAGAGTTAGAGTGTTATTACAGGTACAACCCGTACTGAGCTCTGAACACGAGTAGCTGATACAACAGACCGACCTGATACCTAAGCTGATCGACCAAATGTACAGTTCAATAGTTACTCCTAACATTCCCAGATTATTCGTAACATTTTTTAAATTGTAGTTTTTAATTTATTATTTCAGTTGTACTAGTATGTATACTAACCGTCTGGGAATATTATATTTCTTAGAAAACCAGAAATCTAAATCTTATCTTCATTAAATAGTATTATTTTATTACTGTAAATATTGAAGTAGTTTATATTATTAACTGGTCAAAATTAGATTTAAATCGTTTTAAATTATTTTCCAAAATCAGTCAAAATAAGTTTTAATGTTTGAGATTAGGAAAAACGACATGTAGTTGTTAAAATAAATATTTTTTATAATTATGTGTTATTGTGATACAATTGACCGCATACTAATATGTGCCCATATAAAAAGGTAGCTTAAAGGAAGTTTTATGCTAAAGGATAAGACTTCCTTCATGAGTGTCTTATCCTTATCTTTGATATATATATATATATATATATATATATATATATATATATATATATATATATATCAAAAGGAGACTCTATTTCACTATTAATCATTTCATACGCGTTAGAAATCAACAATGAAATTAAAACTTAGTGGAAAAAGTTTGGTGCACAAATAATGAGGCTTATTATATAAAAGAAAAATTTATCCTAAAATACTCTTCAGATTTTTATTTAGATCCCCACAATTTATTTGCATGAAAACACAACTTTATTCATCTCTCCAACTATTTTCTTTCTCAAATTTCAATTTTAGTAGGAAGGATTGCGGAAACATTCAAAGACAAGGGAACGAAAAAGTAAACACAATTTGCATCCTATAAAGCATCAATTTTTTCTTCATTTCTTTTTTGAAACTTGTGCCTTTTCCCACACAACTGGTTCCTTTGCAAGAAGCAACATATATTCTGATATCTCGAGCTCTTGAAGACGTGATTTCATCCCACCCTTAAGCTCTATATATGAATCTTTCAATTCTTTAAGCTTTGAGAGTTGGGTTGCATCATGATGTTTTAGGACTTCATCATGAACCTCAGCCTTCTTTTCACTCTCACGTATTTGACCCAAGACATCAGTAAGCTCTAGATTGAACTCTTCTTTGTTTGTACCCTCCGAAAAGGAGTTGTCTTGGGTGTCATTTGATTTGGGCTCTTGGTAAAGAAATTTGGCGGCAACATCATCAACACTAGGATGGCCAAAAGAGTGAGGTTTATTCCCAGGTGAGAACACGACAATAGCAACTTCTGCATTGCACAACATGGACAACTCATTTGCTTTCTTAAATAAGCCTGTTCGACGCTTGGAGAATGTGATATGCCTTGTGTTGTTGTCTTTCACCCGCGCAATCTCAATTTTGCGGCGACCCATGATTCCTTCACTTATTCCACACAAAAAGTTTAAAGATATTACAGATGAGGAATTCTTGAGTGATGTCTGAGACTATATACTATCCTTGCACCCGTATATATTCATACACTGGAAAGAGGTTAATTATTTCTAATATTAAATTTAAATTCTCAAATTCTTTCAATTATGGGCATTACTTTGACTATAATTAAATGTTTTGAGTCAAAAAATATATAAGTGTTTTACTATCTTTTTAATATTACAAAACTGCTACTAAATGTTTAGCCTTGTGTTTTGTAATTTCTTAACTCGGTTGTGCTAATATTCTAACCGCGGAAATATTATATTTTTTTTAAGAAACGATAGAAATAAATATCTTATATTTATGGGTTAAATATGATTTTAGTCCCTACAAAATTTTGCTATTTTGTTTTTAGTCCCTATAAAAATTTCCTCAACTTTTAGTCCCTATAAAATTTCACAATTTTGTTTTAAGTCCCTATAAAATGTAAACTCGTGTATACCTTTAGAATTTTTGAATGATATTTTACATACACGTTAAAGATATTAAAAATATCTCCCTCACAAAAAATAAACTCAAAATTTGATTTCTAGGTTAGTATTTCCTTTAATTTGTTTATCGAATCTTTTGCACTTAAAAAATTTAGATTTAATTTATGCGTTGTTAAAAAATTCAAAGTTTTTCTAGAAGAGATGTTTATAATGTCCTCAGCATGTATGCAAAACATCACTCAAAAATTCAATGGATATACACTAGTTGGCATTTATAGGGACTAAAAACGAAATTTTGAAATTTTTTAGGGACTAAAAGTCGATGAAAATTTTTATAGGGACTAAAAATAAAATAGTGAAATTTTGTAGGGACTAAAAACATATTTAACCCTATATTTATTAGATACTACTATTTTATTAATTTCAATATAGAAAGAGTTTTTATTTTTATCTGGTCAATATATGAACAAGTTCTCTTCATAATATTAACATTATAACTTTTAAGAAGTTTATATTTCACTGAATTCTTAGTATATATTTAATTTAAGAAATTTTAATCATATATTTTAAAATAATATATATATATATATACACACATAGAGAGAGAGAGAGAGAGATTTATATAATTATAGTATTTTACTAACTGTTATTTCTTATTTTGTCACCCAAAATTCACTCCCTTGGAGGGAATTCTTTGAGGTACTGTCTGGCGCAAAATGTGAGAACCTCTCTCTTAATGGAGATTTGAATTTGATTCGTCACGTACGGAGACCAGCTAGCTCCTTAAACTAAACCTCATCATCCTTGTGGATTACTAACTATTCTCTCGGTAGTTATCAATCTAATAAATTGGGCCATTTAGATTTACAAACTATTTTATTTCGAGTCAACCTAGCTAGTATGAATAGAGTAATTTTTGGGTTAACTTCTTATTAAATAAATATGTAATTTAAAATTATATTAAATTTAAAAATATTGACTTATAATATCTTATATTTTCTAATTCTCATATTAATTTAATACCAAATTTATTGATATCGGGTCATGCGGGTCAATTAGTGACCCCTCGGTTCGACCATTGACCCAATGACCCAGTGACTTACTCGGGTCGATCACCGGGTCGATTTTAATAACATTGATTGCAGCTGACTATTTCAAAAAAACAAAAACAAGTAATGAATACAATGCTAATTTTGTGGATCCAGTAATGAATACAATGCTAATTTTGCGGATCCAATCTCTCTCTCTCGACAATCTCTCTTCATTTCTCATTCGCACATTCCTCTTCCTTCTTTTTCTCTAATTTTCTATCACAAAAATTCAATCTTTTTTTGATGAACTACAAAAGTTTGTCCTTCATCTCTTCTTTCATCTTGATCAACTCAAAACGCAAAGCAACGAAAGAAGAAAATCCGAAGAAACAGTGCACTGCATTTCTCTCTTTCCATGGACTATCACTCCTTCTATCTTCATTCGTTAGGGTTTCATTTTTCCCTAAATTTCTGAAGAATTTCCTTCGTTAGCATCATAACAAAGTTGGCCACGATACTGTGTGAAGGATGAAGAACGATATTCGCCACTTCCACCGCCAAAAGACGCCGACGTTCTAAACCACCACAACTTTTTCTGCACCTTACCGTGATTTGTTTTTTTATTCTATTTCTTCTGTTGTAAAGTTTGTCTTTTTATCATGTCAAACTAAATGGGTTTTCTTTGCTTTTGCTTGCTAATATTTTTATTCTTTGAAGTTTTTGAATTTTCTTCAATCATGTTCAAATGGTTTTTTCCCCCTTCGGCTTCTGTGATCATAAAGCTTTAGAGGAATTTTGGCAGTGCAGTATCTTTATGGCTAAAAAGATTCAGGTTTTGAAATCATAACATTGTTTTAGAGTACTTCCTAAGTTTATCAATTTTGCAATCATCTCATTTCAATAAATAGATTGAAGAATGTGCCAACAATATAGTCAACCTCCATAGTGAGAAATTAAGGATATAGTTGTTCTTACGTTTGTATTGTATACAGGTATACTCCCCAATATATATAATCAGACCCAGAATAGCAGATGTAGAAAATAGTGATATATTGCTATAATAGTAACAAAAATGTGTTGATGCAGCGATGAATGTACACCTATTGTTGTCCGGTTACAGAAGTGTTATTGTCACTCTTATAACAATGTGATTTTTTTCCTGTTTTGATCACTATTGTAGCTTTGAAAATCCTTTCGGCCGGAACCACTATCGAGAGAAGATGGAGACTATCAGAAGCACAAGAGCAACAAGGTAGCCGGGTTGTTACAACATAGGTGCTGGACCTGTTTTGGGTTCATTCCGTAAGTATTCTTATAACTGCATATTGGTTTTCCCCATTCTTTTCAACTTTAAATTTTTTATTCCATTTACCAATATTCTGTCTTTTGCATTGCACTTTCATTTTAGTACATGTTGGGGTTGCAAAATATAAAACTAGAATTCAATTTTATGTTTCATTTGTGCTCACATGGCATTCAACTTACTTTAAGTAGTAATTTTGGGTTCGTGTAAGTAACTACTAAACAATGATGGATATGATGATATGTATAGAGTGAATACAATTAGTCAAATCCAAATATTAAAATTATCTTATATTGTGAAGCTGTGTGTCATATATAAATTTATCTCAGGTTATTGTGAAGCTCTGTGTCATATATATGATATTGAATTTGCAACTTTTGTTCTGTTTAATCACGATGCAATGAGCCTGATTGAAAAGTCTTGCTCATAGCTTCTTGAATTCTCGGAGGAGCTTTTAGTGTTTTAAATAGTGATACTACTGAATATCCAACAATATGTAATACTTATTTATTGAATAATGTTGAATATAAATCCTATGGGTTTTCCTAGGAACATATCTGACCTCATTGGTAGGTTCTTTTCAAAGTTCATGTGAGGGACTCATCGAGAATATATTTGAGAAAACATTTCATGTTTGAGGGATTATGATTGATTGGGACTTGCTTAAAAAGTTCAAAGATAAATCAAATGTTGTTAAGGTGAAGCGTACATCTTAATTTTCAATAGCGTTCATAGTTTTAAGCTAAGACTTTCCAACAAACCATAATCCATAACATTACTTACACTGTTAGAGACATTGTCTCGATCCTCAATGCAAGAGGGTTTCATGGATACAATTTCACAGCTTTCACCAACAGAGAAACCCTAAGATAAAATAAAATTTGAACTAATGGTTCTTTCTTCGCACAGTCACTATATCCCACTAAATTTGGGACTTCTCTCAAACCCTATCACGTGATGTGAAAAGCGGTGCTGCTCTGTATTCCTTTTGTTTTCTCTCAATCTTTTTTTATCATCACTCTCAATCTTATTCCTAATAGTGAGTAATACTAATTAGATTGCAATAGATCGTTCAATATTTAGTTTTTTTTACAAAAATTAGATTAGTCGCTGGCAAAGTTGTTGGATACTAACAATATGATAAAAAAAACCTAATCTAACGCGTCATTATGCTTTTATTGATTATTAAGTAAAATATTTACCATTCTCCAACTAATATTGTATATCGCACGTATGATAAAAAATTCTAATATAATGCATCATTATGTTTTTATTAATTTTTAAGTAAAATATTTACCAATCTCCAACTATTAATTATTTTTGTCAAAAAAACTATTAATTATTCAGTCATAGATGTTACAATAGAATGAATATATAAGGTTTAATAATAAAAAATATAATGTTCATATTAAAATAAAATTTCATAAATTATTGTCAATTCTAAAAAAAATTTATACCTAATTAATTATGGAGCTTTATAGGCAAATAAGATATGGGGAATAAGTCCCTTTTAAAAAAGAAGATATGGGGAATAAGCAATACTAATATTGATGTTCTAATTTCTTTTTGTATCTTGCTTTCAAACTTATAACATCAAATATTTTAGGTTTAATTACATTTTTGGTCCCCCTATAATAGTTCATTCACGATTTTGGTCCCCAGCCGAAATTGGTCAAACTAATGGTTGAAGTGGTACTAAGTTAAATGACGTGGCATCCAATGTTTGAGTGCCACATGAAATTTTTAATTAAAACATAATATTTTAATATAACAATTTGTTTTTTAAATAAGCAATAATAAACATTCCAATATCTGGTAATAAAGTATTTTTTAACAACTTACTGACTCTCTTTCTCTGCGATGAAGGTTCAGATATAGCAAAGCTTGGTATTACTCAAGGTGGAAGTTTGATGAAGATCATGAGGAAGATCTTAGAGTAACCAAAGGATCTTTGTTATGTATACTTATGGATGGATGTATTGTTTCATCCTTCCCTTACAGTCTCACACTCGACTAAACGAGTGCTTTCTACTTGTACGTGAGAATCTCGACGGGGACTGCCCACAATGGAGCGTGAATGGGAAATTTTTCCATGTGGAGACGGGGACGAGAGAGATAATTCCCCCACTGTCAACTCTGGGATGAGGATGGGGACCGGGACCATTTCGCTGTCCGAGTACATTATATGTGTTTTTTAATTAAAAATATTAATAAAAAATAAAAATGTGCTAACTGTTATCTTTTATTCTTAATTTTATTTTTTGAATATCAATAAATAAAAGGAGGACTAAATTTTATATTAAAATATTAAACTATGATTTTTTAGTTTAACTATAATATTTTTTAGTATACAATATAATCTAATAAACGTGTCCTACTAAATTTTGTCATGGTGGGTTTATTTTCTAAGGTGTCCAAAGTAGTCAAATTTTTTGACATAATATACGTAAACATTCAACTGGCTCTTTTTTAATCCCCAAACAACAATTTGAAAATTTAAGTTAGAAGGAAATATATACCCATGCTAGCACGGGTGATAGATACTGGTAACAATTAAATGAGGACATTTGAAGACCTTAAAGATGAGATAAGGGCAATGGATAGAATATCCTTTGCTCAGGCAATGTTTGACTATTGTCCAATAAATGTTGTTTAATTACAACAAATAAAATCGATTATTGAATAATTTTTTTTAAGATATTTTTTATAAAACGTTAGGTCGACAAAGCATAATGTGTAAGTGGAGAACCCATTTTTTTCTTTAGCAGCAGTATTTAATGAAGCTATACAATGGCGGATGCAGAACTTTTTGTTCGTGGGGGCAAAAATATAATTCTTTTATAGAAGAAAAGTATTATAAGCTTTTACAAAATGTAAAAGATTTCTTTTTAGATAAACATGACAATATTTCTTTAATTACTTATCATTATATTTTATATATTTGCTTAAAGATATGAGTAAGAAACCAAATTAGTGCTTGAGAGGAAAAAAACCACAAGACATAAAATATCCATATGAAATGAGAAGTATCAAATTGATCTCAATAACCTAAAATGAAATAGTATAAATTAGTCCTTTTTTAGGTAACTTTTTGAAGAATTTTAGTCTCATCAAGGACTATTTTAACTAATATTTGAGTTATTTTAAAATCAACTCAGTACTTTTCATTTCTTTGAGATCAAATATATCTTCTTAATTGTTATCATAGATCAATTTCAGCCTCTAATCTAAGAAAAGTTATTTTATGGAGGCAACACTTATATTTTTATGGGAGCAAAACTTATTTTATTTAATATATTTAACCATAACAAAAGTAAAAGATGGGGGCAATTGCCTTCACTACCATGAAGGTAGATCCGCCACTGAAGCTATATATATATATATATATATATATATATATATATATATATATATATATATATATATATATATATATATCTTTCACATTTATTATTCATTGCTGTCTCTCCATATTCTTTGCCCAGTGCACAAAGCACAAAAAAAAATACAAATATACATAATCAAACACAAAAAAGAATATATCATTAAAAATTAAAATAATTACAAATTATATAAACAAAAATACAAAAAAGGAATTGATTACCTGTCGTTATTATCAAATTATCAAATAAAATTACATGTGCGAGACATAAGTTGGACGCATATAAGTTACCTATGAAATTAACATAAAATTTTTACAGCCTTTTAATAAAAATATAAAATAATTAGTGTTAGTATGGAATTTTTAAACTTCAAACGAATATTGAGATTTTACGATATTTAAATAAATGTATAATGTATAAATCTTTAATTTATAAAAGTTTTATTTTAATATATACATGACACAATCATAGGTCATAACATGGGATGCTAATATTTTTTTTTTGGTAAATTGGGATGCTAATATGATAATGCATATCTATAATCTATAATTAACAACAAAATTTGTAATGTACTAGTATGATTCACCCGTGCCAGCACGGGTCGACATTCACTTGTTACTTCTCATTTGAAGAATGGCTTTATAATATTAATTAAAAGTATAATAACATAATACTCGATATATTTTTTATAACAAAGAACTTTTTTATTAATATTGTCAAATTTCCTATTATTTGGTGGAAATTATTCCGTGGGAGGCTGGCCACTAAGGACATGCTTGTTAGCCATGAAATCTTAGACCCAATCAACAATTTCAAGTGCCCACTCGGTTTCAATCTCAAGAATCTATCAATCATCTTTTCTTTAGTTGCAACTTTTTTTTAGACAATCAATTGTATTAAGGGGCGCACAAGGGGTGCACCAACCCCTTACACCTAAGGGGCCTCATTAAAACCTCTGAGGGCCAAAACTCATTGGGAAAAAGACCCAGGGAGGGAAAAAGAGTACCCCAATTACATATAGCACTAATACGGACATTACAGCAATGAAAAACACCCCAACGGGCAATTGTACCAATCCGACCATACTACCCCACAATTTATCCCCTTCCTAGCTTTAAACCAATTCCATGCACAATATTTAATTCCCAAAACAATTCCAGCTTTAGAAGCCATCTCCTCGTTAATCACCGCCTTATTGGGATGTACTGTTGTAGGTGATGTTGTGTTAGTTGAGTCTGATAACGATGCAACTAAGCTTTGGTACATGCGTTTGGGTCATCTTAGTGAGCATGGGATGATGGAACCTCATAAGAGAAATCTATTGAAGGGTGTTCGCAGTTGCAAGCTAGACTTGTGCAAGTATTGTGTACTTGGGAAACAGTGTCGTGTTTGGTTCAAGACGGGGAAACACAAAACAAAGGGAATCCTGTTCTATGTGCATTCTGATGTGTGTGGGCCTAACAAAGAGCCCTCCATGGGTGGTGCCAGGTATTTTGTGACTTTTATCGATGATTTTTCTCGCAAGGTTTGGGTCTATTTTCTAAAGCATAAATCTGAAGTATTTCATAAGTTCAAGTTGTGGAAGGCAGAAGTTGAGAATCAAACGGGTAGAAAAGTCAAGTATTTGCGGTCAGATAATGGGACTGAGTACACTGATTCAAACTTCCAAAAATTTTGTGCTGACCATGATATTTAGAGGCATTTTTTCAGTTCGGAAGACACCACAGCAAAATGGTGTCGCAGAAAAACGAACAAGACGCTAACTGAAAAGACAAAATGTCTCCTATTGAATGCTGGATTATCAAAGGGTTTCTGGGCAGAGGCAATTAACATGGCATGTTATCATCTCAACAGGTCACCATGGGCTTCATTGGACAAGAAGGTTGCAGAGGAGGTATGGACAGGTAATCCTATTGATCTCGACAATTTAAGGATTTTTGGGTGTCCAGCTTATGTGCATATATCTAGTCAAGATCGATCCAAACTTGATCCAAAGTCAAAGGAGTGTACCATCGTCGGTTACTCAAAAGGTGTAAAGGTGTTCAAGTTATGGGATCCATTTTCAAAGAAGATGGTACTCATTAGAAATGTTGTGTTTAACAGGCAGTCCATGTTGAAGCAGTCAGTTGCAACAGATGTGTCAGCATCTGAAGGGAAACTTCCAACAATAAGGTGATTCAGGTGCATATTGAGCCGTCACCAGCGAGCAATATGCGGTCAGTACTTGAACCACAAGTAGAACAGACTCTGATACCGAAATTGAACATGAACTTGAAGATTCGGGTGGAGTTCATGATTACTCTCTAGTACGCGATAGAAAGCGTCGTGAGATCAAGCCACCAGATAGATATGGGTATGAAGACTTGGTAGCTTATGCACTTCTGACTAGTTCAGGAGATCTGTCCACTTTTCGAGAGGTTGTAGCTAACGAGGAGAAAGAAAAGTGGCTGGGTGCTATGGTGGAGGAGATAGAGTCCTTGAAGAAAAATGAGACATGGGATCTTGTTCAGCTTCCTAAAGGAAAAAAGGCTATCGGTTGTAAGTGGGTGTACAAGAGAAAACCAGCAGTAACAGAAAAAGACAGGGAAAAATTCAAGGCTCGTCTTGTAGTAAAGGGGTACTCACAATAGAAGGGGATTGATTATGATGAGATTTTTTCTCCGGTCATTAGACATACCCCTATCAGGGCAGTGGTAGTCTTGGTAGCCAGCCAAGACATGCATTTAGAGCAGATGGATGTGAAGACAGCTTTCCTCCATGGTAATCTAGATGCAGAAAATTATGGCTGTCTCAGAAAAGCTATGTTGAAAAGGTGCTAGGCAGATTTGACATGAGCAATTCGAAGGTTGTGAGTACTCCATTGGCGAATCACTTTAAGCTCTCATTGGATCAGTGTCCAAAGACAGATGTAGAAGCTGAGTGTATGTCAAAAGTTCCTTTTGCCAGTGCTGTTGGTTGTTTAATGTATGCTATGGTCTGCACTAGAATAGATTTGGCACAAGCTGTAAGTCAAGTGTGCAGGTTTATGTCCAAACCGGGAAAGCATCATTGGGAAGCAGTCAAATGGATTTTCTGGTACTTAAAGGGTACAACAGGTAATGGTATCATGTTTAGCAGTGAAAGAGGTGATCCTTCAGTTGTGGGATATGTTGATTCAGACTATGCTGGTGATATGCATGATAAGAGGTCTACAACGGGATATGTCTTTACTCTTGGAGGTGCACCCATCTGCTGGAAATTATTAGTTCAATCCATAGTTGCAATGTCAACAACTGAAGTAGAGTACATGACAGTAGCTGAAGCCGCCAAAGAGGCTTTATGGCTGACAGGGCTAGTCAAGGAATTGGGTGTTGAGCAAGGTGGAATTCAGTTGCATTGTGATAGTCAGAGTGCCATTTATTTGGCAAAGAATCAAGTGTTTCATGCCCGGACTAAGCATATTGATGTGAGGTTTCACAATATTAGAGAGCTACTTGCTTCTGGACAAATATTACTTGAAAAGGTTCATACTTCAGAGAACGCAGTTGATATGTTCAAGCACTGCTTGGACTTATTACATGTTTCTCAGTGTTAAGCAGGAGCTCTACCCCCAGCACCAAGGATGTGGACGCCATGCAGTAAATATTCATAGGGGTTTGATATTCGCTAAGGTGGAGATTGTTGAGTATGGCTCATATTGTGCTTGGCCCAAACTGTTTGGGGGTGTGCTGGGGGTGTGGGGGGCCTCAGGTCACCACAGTTAGGTTAAGGGGTATTGTTGTAATTTTAACAATATTATTATAAGTACCTATTGTAACACTGAAACCCTAATTGATTCAAGCAATAAGACGGAACCCCAACACTTCGTTTACTATTGCTGTTACAACATTATGTATGTTCTTATATTTGATTTAGGTGGTATGTGTTTTTTCTGCAATCTGGTGTGTTTGAGTAAAAACATAATGCTAGTTATGCATAGTAAAATGAAGGGTGTAGTTATAAAACAGATTTTTAACTACACCAAGCCCAAACACAATCCACTATTGAGCAATCCAGCTGGAAAATCCCCACATCTCCCTCTCATTTTGAAATCACACTTTAGTTTAGAAAAGAGAGCATAGAGAGAGGGAGAGTAAGTCGAGAGAGAGAGAAGTGAGGAGAAAAGAAAAGAAAGTATTGTTGACCCAAGGTCAAACACTCTTTGTTTTGAATGATAACAAATTACAATTTGTTTACTAATGGTTATAGTTGAACCAAAGCACAGGGCAATGAACCAAAAGTGCAGGGCATGAATCAAAGCACAGGGCAATGAACCAAAGCGCTTGGCATGATATGATATCGTAAAGTGTAGAAGCTCGAAGGAGAAACTACTGAAGCGTTCAAGACTTATGTGTTATTTTTCTTTGCATAGGACGCGTGTATTATCCTATCACTTAAACTTTATGACTTATGTAGTTGAGAGATGATTTTTTAAAATAGAACTATTTTGTTAAAATCTTTTATATAAAAGTATGATTAAATAGGTTAGACACAAGATGTTTTTAAAGAAAGGTTTTGAATAATGATTTGTTGTTTTTTTAAAGAAAATAGATTCATGAGTTAGTGTTTTAAAAAGAATTTGTTTTTGAAGTAAAGAATCGATTCTTGATTTGGTACAAAAAGCTAGAAATCGATTCCCACTTATTTCTAAAGCCAAAAATCGATTTCCACTTGCTTTTTAAAGCCAATAATCGATTTCTCTCTTGCCTTGGAAGCAAGAAATCGATTTCCCTCTTCCCTTTTAAGCCAACAATCGATTTCCCACTTCTATATTGGTTTTGAAAGAACTTGTTTTGGAAAGAAAACAATCGATTGATGACTTTGTGTTTTAAAAGCATAAAATCGATTTCTTGCTTGTTATTTCAAAGATGAAAATCGATTCATGGCTTGTAAGTCACAAGCTGAAAATCGATTTATGGCTTGTAAGTTACAAGCTAGAAATCGATTCATGGCTTGTAAGTTATAAGCTAGAAATCGATTTATGGCCTATTTTTTTTAAAGAGAACAATCGATTCATCTCTTGTAAGTTCAAAGAAGTAAATCGATTCTCCACCTGTTTTTTGGAAGCACAACTTGTTTTTGAAGCTAGCAATCGATTTCTCTCTTAGTTCATTAAAGCTAGAAATCGATTCCTCACTTATTTCTCTAAGAAGGAAATCGATTTCTATCCTGTTTCTTTCAAGCAATCAATCGATTCTTCACTTATCAAATTTGAGTTAAAAAGTTCTTCAACGGTCATATTTTTACAATCCATATAAATAGCACTTAGGGTTTTTACGATTAAAAAGACAACACACAAATCAAAAAGAAAAGAACGCAAACACTCACCGTCACATTCTTTCTTCACGTTCTTCATCTAGGGTTTCAAAATATCTCATCTCTCTCAACTACATCGTGTTATATTGTTTGAGTGATTGGATCCTAGCTTTCAGTTGTAATCATCTATAATTGGTTGTTGTGAAATCCTGGGAAGTTTTCTTGGGTAATTCAATCGGGTAGATTGAATTGTAACGAAATCCTTAGCGGGGAGCTTGGGTTCTCAATTTGGGGAAAATTGAGATTGGCGTGGTAGCTATAGCGAAGTTGCTTGCTTTTAAGACGTTGAAGAAGTATCTTCTCATATAGTGGTTATTATCAAGTCCGAAGGTTGCAAAGCCAGAGGCCGAGGACGTAGGGCTTTTATCCCGAACCTCGTAAAAATCACGGTGTACTCCTATCCCTTATCTTTACTTTGCGTTTTCTTTTATAATTGTTAACTGTCATCGCACTTTCTATTATCACGCACAGATTTGATTATCGTTATAATTATAATTATAATTGTTTCTGTTATTGTTATTGTTTGCATAAGTTGTTGCATATAGTTTAAATCCCATTTTCCGCATTCGATTTGAACTAGCATTGTTAATTTTTCGAAAATCCAAAAGAAGTCATATTTAGCATATAACCTTATTCACCCCCCCCCCTCCCCTCTAAGGTTATCATATAGTCCAACAATTGGTATCAAGAGCTAGAAATTGCATATAGAGCTTAAAATCTCGCAATTTTTGATTATGGGTTCATTTATGAAAGAGGGGATGTCCTTCAATAGGCCACCCCTGTTCTATGGGACTAACTATGACTATTGGAGTAGTCGAATGAAATGTCATGTACAGGCTATAGATTTCACTTTATGGAGGATCATTGTTGATGGACCACTCATTCCTATGAGAATCAAGATTACTAAACCTGGTGTTGCTGCTGACGGAGATACTACCAAATATCAAGCCACTGGTACAGCAGAGGAAGTACCTATTGAAGATATTTATGCCATTGACTTGAGTGAGCTGAGAAAATCTGAGCTAGAAAAAATATCTCTCAAAGCCAAAGCAATGAATATTCTTCACCTATCTTTATGTGAAGAAGAATATGGAAGGGTGAAAGGATGTCAGACAGCAAAGGAAATTTGGGACTGTCTAGAAGCTACACATGTTGGTACGAGTCAAGTGAAGGATACTAAGATTAGATTTTAAGGTATTAGTTTTTATTGACGAATAAAATTTAGGATGTTACATTTTGGTATCAGAGTTCAACCCAATCGGGCTTAGTGATTTTGTGATTAGTTGTGTAAGTAGATTGAGTCAGTTAGGGCTATCAGAACCTTTTAGTACATTGTGTTAAGCATTGAGCCTAATCAACTCAGTCTATCATAAAAGGTACTGAGAATAATGAAAATTGATTTCCTTAATCCTGAAAGCTTTTTAAACTCGAGCCACAGGATTTCCGGACCTCTCCTTAACAAAAGTGTGTAGCAGAAACAGAGGACTATTGACGGCGATGCAGAACAAACTATTGGGCATCCTTGAAGGATTGTGGGAGTGTAGGTATCTGTAGTAGTAGTTGTTGTTGGTCGTCGAAGTCGGCTCGACTTTCACATCAAAGGAGAGCTCGATAGTAGACATTCAAAAGTAGTTAGCCTAAAGATCCTCAGTTAAGGAAGCGTTTCGCAATAATTTCATAATGTAGATGTATCTTTGTAAAAGCCGAGTCACGTCTCATGTTTTTTCAAACTATGAGGAATTACTCTGCGATGGGATCTGTATGCCTTATTGATCAATTTCATGTGGTGTTGAAAATCTTGTATAAACACTAGTGCAGATTTGACATTTAGTATCGGTTGTTTTGCACATTTAGTATCGGTTGTGGAACCGATACTAAATCGACCGATACTAAATGTACGATCATTTAGTATCGGTTTTTTACCCGATACTAAATGTACTACTAAGGTACTGTTTGGGTACATTTAGTATCGGTTGTACATAAACCACCGATACTATATGTATTACTAAGGTACATTTAGTATCGGTGTTTCTGCATAACCGATACTAAATGTATTACTAAGGTACATTTAGTATCGGTTATACAGAAAAACCGATACTAAATGTACCTTAGTATACATTTAGAAGTACATTTAGTATCGTTTTTTCTGTATAACCGATACTAAATGTATTACTAAGGTACATTTAGTATCGGTTTTACAGAAAAACCGATACTAAATG
The DNA here is from genome assembly GCA_963573325.1 of Astragalus glycyphyllos. Lineage (NCBI taxonomy): Eukaryota > Viridiplantae > Streptophyta > Magnoliopsida > Fabales > Fabaceae > Astragalus > Astragalus glycyphyllos. Next base: position 99,734,622 of record OY754307.1, read on the forward strand.
TACCTTAGTATACATTTAGAGGTACATTTAGTATCGTTTTTTCTGTATAACCGATACTAAATGTATTACTAAGGTACATTTAGTATCGGTTTTACAGAAAAACCGATACTAAATGTACCTTAGTATACATTTAGAGGTACATTTAGTATCGTTTTTTCTGTATAACCGATACTAAATGTATTACTAAGGTACATTTAGTTTCGGTTATATAGAAACACCGATACTAAATGTTCCTTAGTATACATTTAGAGGTACATTTAGTATCGTTTTTTGTGTATAACCGATACTATATGTATTACTAAGGTACATTTAGTATCGGTTATACAGAAACACCGATACTAAATGTACCTTATTATACATTTAGAGGTACATTTAGTATCGGTTATACAGAAACACTGATACTAAATGTACCTTAGTATACATTTAGTATCTGTGTTTCTGTATAACCGATACTAAATGTATTAATAGTTTTTAATATTTTTTTTGTTTTTTATCCATACCGACATATTATTAACCTATTATATACAGCGATAATTTCAGTCATCAACACATAATAAATATATCTTACAAAATAACAATTTGTCAAATGATCTCTTTCCTAACATACTTTAAATTCCATTAAACATAATCTGTTACAAAATACAATTGTTCAAATTCCTAAAATACTTTAAATTCCTAACATACAATTGTTCACTTTTGCTCAAAATAACTTAATTGGTTGGAAATAAGGTATCCTTTTGCTCTGTACGTATCTTGACAAAGAATTCCGCCCAAAGCTGACGAATCTCTTTAATTTCCTCTTCGGTGTATGCCTGGGTGTTATCAAATACCTACAAGTTTAAAAGTGACTTAAAAATTCAGAACATTCTGAAGATGAAAAGTCAGAATGGTCAGCATAGTTCTAAAGTTCTTGCTTTTCCTATACTAATATGTCAATTACAATGTTGAACTAAATTTGGGATGATCCCTTAAAGTGAATGAGAATCACGAAACAAAGTTTATTTGTAAATGGAATTCTTCTATCAACTTTTCCACACATCCGTGGATATCCCACTCATAGTGCCAATTCAAGATCATTATAAAAAAAAATTGAAAAGATAAAGAAATCTGTAAATTCAGAATTCAATGGTTGCTTTGTGTTTCTTACTCAATCAAAAGATCCAGTATCCCACCCCAACTTAATTCAACCATCACCAAAAACATAATATATATAATTCCATGAATGCAAAATGGTAATATCATAGAAATGAATTTCTTGACAGATGTACCCAAAAAAATATCATAGGAAATGGAGATCTCAAAAAACTTAAATATTTAACTTACACACATAAAACATCAAACTGTGGTCTAACTCAAAGAATCCTAAAGACTGAGTAGAACTAACTAAGTAAAATTTCAAAACCATTGGTACAGTTTTAAAGGCACAACGAAATCATATAGACACAAAGGCTAATGAAGTGCAACAATAAATAGGGGATCCAATCAGCTATAAGCCTATAAGGAATTATAAGGACATACTAAATATTAAAACAATAATGTGAAGGCAGTGTCTTTAGAGTGAAACCAATGATATTCGGCCATTTATGGTTCGAATCTTGCAAAATATGGCCACATTTCGGGAGCTTGAAGTCAGAAAGGACATAAAGGTTAAAATAGTTCGGTAAAAAAATTGTTCGGTAAAAAAAACTGTTAAATAAAAGTTCAGTAAGAAAGAGTTCTGTTAACAGGGATAATACCTTCTCCCAATTATCAACAATACCGGCAGTTAAAATGGTCAGCATAAACTTCATCACATAATAGCCGCAATGATAACCATTCGTTTGTATTGGCATCTACACAAATGAATTAACAAAGTTAACCAAAAAACAATATAATATATATATCATATATGAATTCACTCAAAATTAAATCAACCCAATATTTAAACTACTTACTATAGGGTACAACCATTTGGCGGCCGATGTAGAATCCCCTTTCACACCTCTAATAACAACATAAATATAAATTAGGTATAAAATTTCAACCCAAAGTTCAAATACTACAATATAAAGCATGATAAACAATTAAAACTTACTTGCTAAACATGTCTTTGATTGTTTTGCCTGGTTGGCGACTGTAGGAACACATCCAGACCACGGTATTTTGCTTCGGGAGTAGGGCAACTAGTTGCCAATGATTGCTGCAACATTGATAAACATAAAATTCAGCAACATGCAGTGATACAAGGACTGATAGTTAAACAGTTCTGTCAATATTGCACAACCAAAAAGACACCATGGATCAATTACTAATTCATGTACCTATGGCAAAATGGAGCCAGATATATTTCCTTATTGGTAGTAGTCAGTGTCCGTTGAATATATTCAGAAACATCCTGTTTGGTAATGTGACCAGCTTTCAAGTTCATCTTATGTGGACACAGAATTCCATACCGATCATCACCCTTTTCAACAACTTGGCGATACAGATATCTATTAATGGCACGTAAGAAAAACTATCAAATTGACTAATATATTAGAAACGCAAGAAATTTACATAATCAAATAAACATTACTACTTACGTGCACCATATGCTCAAGTGGCCCAACTCAAGCCACCCTTTACCAGAAACCATGTCGTTGATCTCTTTGCCGCCAATAAAACACGTATATTTTTCATGCTCCAACTCTATCTTGGCATGTCTATCATCATCATCATAAGCAATCAAAAGTATCTTTTTCAACCAATCAATTTTCTCCTCCTCCCCCTCCTCCTTCCCCTCCTCCTCCTTCTCCTCCTTCACATTAGATGGTGAGCAGCTCCCCTTCGATCCAATAGTGGTCATGGGAGTGGGAACTTGAACAGCCGCATTTTGACATAATCCTCCACATGTTTGAGGCCTCTGAATAATTAAAAATACGATCTCAATCAATCTGTTTACAGTGAAAAATATACTATATAATTCATAAACATATACCTCTGCCAAAATCTTCATAAGTCGTTCTTCCACCATCCCATCCATCTTATCCCATCCAATGGCAGCGGTCAAAATATCATTCTTTCCTTGCGGAACGAAAGATCCTTGGCTGCTCATAACAGTAAGTTCGTCCTACAACAAAAACATGTTCACGTGTTAGAATCGAATTAATAAAGCAATAAATTTACAATTAAATAAATTAATAATACATGTTCAGTTGCTTCTATGATTGAGCAGTATGCATGATGATCAAAGAGGTATAAGAAGCAACGGTAATGTGCAGGCTCAATCAGATACTTACAATCTTAGATGCAACGGTATGCATGATGATCAAATAGTTACTTACAATCTTAGATGCAACTGCTGCTGACTCCTCAGATACAAAAGATCCAGACTTCTTTTTGCGGCCAGCCTTCCATAGCTCATGTCGCTCTGGAGATGTAGGCTCAATCTCCAAATCAGGATCACCAGACTCCTCCTTGCCTTTTTTTATTATTTCTTCCTTCAAATTCTCCTTCAACTTTGTATAACCGCCTGGCCCCATTGTGTGTTTGTACATATTTTTTTTTTTGAGTATTCTTGGCAGATTCTCTCTTAGCCTGTTACAAAGAACAAACACCACCACATATATAACAAATCCATAATATTGTTTAAGAAACTAAAATATTTGTGGTTAAAAGAATACCACAAACTCCGAAGTAGTGCGACTTTTAACATATGCAGCCCATGTCTCGGTAGATATGGCGCTATACTTGTGACATGGAGTAGTTTGACCGTCCGCATCCCCATTGCCAAAGACATATTCATTGTTGAGTCTTGTCTTGAACTGTTTCCAGCAACCACCGATATGAGACATCCAGAACTTGTGGAATTCCTCATTTTCGGGAACATCAAATGTTTGCTTACCATCATCCCAAGCAATCCTTTTTGTTTCGCCATCAACTTGGTCCCAGGAAAAGGGCAATATGCTTATTTTTGTTCGAGCAACCACCCCTAAATAGTTCTTGAATTTGTTAGCATATGGACCGATAATTTTTCCTTTACTATCAACAGCCACTCTATATTTTTCACCAGTTGGGAGCCTATTAGTGAACTTTTGTAATGATGTCGGACGTCTAGTTTTCTTTTTTGGAGGCTCGGCACTGGAAACATCCATGATATCTGTTTGAACAAAGGAAACAAAATATATTAATCAATTGCAACCCTGCCATTCAATAGAAATATGCAAAACAGTTATGCAAATGTGGGTCACTCACTCTTTACTCTTTATGACATTGACTCTGTTATTGAAAGTATCTGCTAAACAGAACACAACTCTGTTTTATGGATTTCAGATTTTAATGGTCACCTTCTACACAATTGCATTAAACAATATAGTGCTTTCTTTTAACACTTTGAAAAATAACAAGAAACAAATTAAGCCACTAAAAACAAATCTAACATAAACAAAAACCACTAAAAACAAAATATGCATTCATATTATATCATATAGTAGCTACCAAAACAAAACCAGAAAAATAATAATAAAAGATAACAAACAATAACTAATTTTCATCATCACTGATTCTATGATTCATGAGCAGCAAGATGAGCATCTAATTATCACAAACTTTTATCATCAAACAAAGAAATTGAAGGAGAAGATCTCATAGGGGTGGATTCCATATTCTAAAATTACAACCTCAAAAATCTGAGAGTAATAACAAAATTTCATTCAATCAACAACTACCATAAAGTCACAACCATCATTGTCATTAAAGTTCAACAATACAATTTCATAGATTCCAAAAAAAAAGAAGAACAAATCTAAACTCATTCGTATAAAATCCCTTCATTATGATCATTGCGAGCGGCATGTTCATCGTCAACTTCATTATCATCAACTAAAGTAGGCACTTGTGTTAACAAACAAGGTGTTTCAGAAATTGCAACACTTGAATCTTCATCACTTCCTATTTTTCCTTGTAGGACCACTGACCACTTCCTGTTAGAAGGATCTTTCACATAGAATACTTGTTTTGCTTGGTCAGCCATGATGAAAGGTTCCTCATTATAACTTACCTTGTCAAGGTCCACTAGTGTAAATCCCATTTCGTCGGTATGCACACTATTTTTGCTAGTGTTAACCCACTTGCATTTAAAAAGTGGCACTTTAAATTTACGGTAATCGAGTTCCCAAATCTCATCAATGACACCAAAGTAAGCAATGGATGCGAGTATGGGATTAGCATCCTTTGAACTAGAGAAGTGCATTGAGGAAGCCATGACCATAACCCCACTGTTTTGCGTGGTACTCACCTCATCTTTCGACTTTGTGTAAAAGGTATAGTTATTTATGTCGTACCCGCTCCAACACACGACATTAAAGCAAGGGTCATGTGCTAACCATCTCAAAGTCTCAGAGGCACTTGGATCTTTCTTAATTTGTGATTTAAACCAATCTATGAATGTGTTGTTATGCTCGTTCAATAATTGATAGTTATTCATTCGATGGTTTTTGGCCTTTACTATCTTTTTATGATCAGACAAGTAAGGTATAACTTCCTCTGTGTTATTCAAAACATACAAATGTGCTTGAAGCACTCCAGCCCGACCCATGCTCTTAGTGGAACATCCATGTGTACCTTTACCTTGGCATCTCCCTGCATAACGAGACTTTGGTAGTCCTACAGATTTCGCTTCTGACAAGTAGTCTGAACAAAACTCAATAGCTTCTTCTGTGACATACCTTTCTACAATAGATGCTTCAGGACGATATTGGTTCTTCACATACCCTTTCAAGATCTTCATGTATCGCTCGACTGGGTACATCCACCTTAAATAAACAGGGCCGCATAATCTAATCTCCCTAACTAGATGAACAATTAAATGAACCATGATATCAAAGAACGAGGGAGGAAAAAACATCTCCAACTGGCACAAGATAATAGCAGCCTCATTTTCCAACTCGTCCAATTTTTCGGGGTCGATGACTTTAGCACATATACTATTGAAGAATAGACACAATCTAGTTATGGTATGTCGGACATCTTTTGGCAAGATGCCACGAATCGCCACAGGTAGTAGTTGTTGCATCAAGACGTGGCAGTCATGCGACTTCAAGCCAACTAATTTGAGATCTTTCATTGAAACCAGTCGCTTTACATTTGAAGAGTAACCATGTGGCACTTTGATTCCCCGTAGACATTCGCAAAAGCTCATTTTCTCTTTTTTTGACAAGGTATAACATGCTGGAGGCAAATATGTGCCTTTGCCTCTTTCCACTGGATGTAATTGTTCTCTTATGCCCATCTCACGCAAATCTAGACGAGAATTTATACCATCCTTTGTCCCTTGAATGTTGAGAAGAGTCCCGATGACACTATCACAAACGTTTTTCTCGATGTGCATGACATCAAGACAATGCCTTACATCAAGATTGGACCAATACGGAAGATCAAAGAACACCGATCTCTTCTTCCACTTGCTTTTCTCGTTGGACTGCTTCTGCTTTTTGCCGAATACAACTTTGATGTCCTTAACCACTTGATAAACTTCTTCACCGGTCAACGCAATCGGAGCAATGTCATTTTCCTGGCACCCATTAAAAGCTTTTTTCAACTTACGATATCTGTGATTAGGTTTGAGAAATTTTCGATGCCCAAGGTAAACCGTCTTCCTTCCATGTTTCAGTTGATGGTGGCACGTTCCTTCTGCACAAATAGGACAACCTTTATGCCCCTTGACACTATACCCAGACAAGTTTCCGTATGCTGGAAAGTCATTGATCGTGCAAAATAACATGGCTCGCAGCTTGAAAGTTTCACTAGAATACCCGTCAAACACATCCACACCTTCATCCCACATTGTCCTCAAGTCTTCAATCAATGGACTAAGGTAAACGTCTATGTCATTACCTGGCTGTCTCGGACCAGAAATCATCATGGATAACATCACATATTTGCGCTTCATGCACAACCATGGAGATAGGTTGTAAATTACAAGGAGAACAGGCCACGAGCTATGATTCGTACTTAAGTTACCATATGGATTCATACCATCTGAAGCAAGTGCAAGCCTAAGATTTCTTGATTCAGCGCTAAAATCCGGATACAAATTATCAACTTTCTTCCATTGCAAAGAATCGGCCGGATGGCGAAGCTGCCCGTCACATTTCCTCTCATCTGCATGCCATCTAATGCTCTTCGCGTCATTTGCATTAGCAAACAAGCGTTTGAACCTACGTATTATTGGAAGATACCACAAAACCTTCGCAGGGGAACCCCTTGTGCTGTTGTCTTCAAAACTAGATTCACCCGACTTCACTTTGTAGCGCGACCAATTACACATAGGGCACTTATGTAAATCCTCAAAGTCTTTCCAATACAATATGCAGTCATTGGGACATGCATGTATTTTCTTATACTCCACACCCATCGGACACAGAATCTTCTTCGCATCATACGTACGTTTTGGCAGTGTGTTACCTATGGGAAGCATGTCTTCCAACAGCTCAAGCAATTCAGTGAATCCCTTATCAGTCCACCCATGTATCGCCTTTAGATTGATCAATTTTAACGAAGCAGACAATCGTGTGTATTTTGTGCAACCCAAATACAGAGGTTGATCTTTGTCTTTGCACAAAGTATCATATTCATGCGCTCGCTTAAAAGATTCAGGACCAATGTCACGTATCATGTCCTCCATTCGATCATCCATATCTTGATCGACTTTCTCACTTTTGGACACACTTGGGTTGCCGGTTGATTCACCATGCCATATCCATGTGGTATAACTAGGTAAGATCCCATAAACAAAGAGATGGTCCCGTATTACACCTAGTGGTTGTGGAGACCGATTCACACAATTACAACAAGGGCAGGAATAAGTTACATCAGTTTCGGGAACATCAGTTTCAGGAACATCAGTTTCACGAAGATTTGCTTGAGCAAAATTAATAAACTCTTCGACTCCTTTCGCATACTCATCACTCAGACGATTACTTTGCATCCAACTACGATCCATGGCTACGCTCCAAATAATCGAACAAGTATTTATTGTTAAAACAAAATCAAACTATCACATCAAACCAATATAGTAAAAATAAATTCATAAATCAAAACAAGTAAAATATTCAAAGTATACAAAATAACTGACTACTAATCAATTCATTTGAAATTTGATATACATGTTCTAGTTGATAGTATCTCATGATCAATTGATTTTATAGATAAAATGCACATTTTATAAATGTAATTTTATAGGGTAAATGCACCAAAATCCAACAAGGCCAATGAATGCCTATCCAACAAGGCCAATGAATGCATTGAGCTGACTTATAACATTATCATATGCAGAAGGATAAATGTTGAGATATTTCTATTCCTTATTCCTTATAACATTACCTGAGTGCATAAATGTTGAGATATTTCATAGTAAAAGGATATGAATGAAACAAAATTCTATTCCTTATTCCTTATAACATTACCTGAGTGCATATATGTTGAGATATTTCTTAGCAAAAGGATAAATGAAAATGTGATCTAATAATTAGAAGAACACCAACCTGTGTCCCAGATAGTAACCTTCAATGTTTTACCACCAACTGTGAAAAGCTTGATCTTGGAATCCACTCCTGCAAGGATTATAAATTACAAATTCAAATACACAAAAAGATACATGAACCAAATCTATTTCTCCAACAACAGAGTCCTATTAATTCAAAAAAGGGGAGTCAAGTGTCCTTAAAAACAGAAACAATTGACTAAAGCAGTGGAATAAAAATAACCAGTAGCCTGTTTTGGAATTAGTAGGCAATTTCTACACAAGGTAATATACAAGTGCATGCATGTTCATATGACATCTCAAACTAAACCAAAGAATTGTAAGATGACCAGCTATTTACTTTCACTTTGTCATTGCATCATTATCATTACTAAATATGACTCTTTAAACATCAAGTTTTGCCTCGCATGCTTTAGTTCTAAAGTTCTAAAAGTAGTCATTAAAGTTTTGTAAGATTTATCTGATTAGTCCATACAAGGGACTACTTACAAGACTTTATAGACTACTAATCTTTTTATTATATGATTTCTAAAAAAACAAACATGTAAATAAAACTAAAACAATTTAATAAAATATTATTATTATTTATTTTATAAGGCCTCGCACAAGAGTTGATGAATATGTAATCCTCTCTATATTTGGCCTTGACAGTATCCATACAGTCAATATTCAAACCAAGTAATAGCTTTATCATTCATTTAGTAAAAATCCATCCACACAACACAAGCATGCATTACATATGAAATCTACTAGAACATGGTGAAATTTGGTATATGGTTTCCTTACGTCCTAGCAACGATTTTAGATCAATTTTGCAGAATTGTAAAATTCCTTAAGTGGGAAACTGACAAAAACAGATTGCATCTCAATCAAAGTTGCAGAAAAATACCTAATATAGTCTTAAATACTCTATTTATACCCTTTACAGCTAAGTGTCACTGGACAAACACTCACTATGAAGCAAGATCAGATCAAATACATCCATTTTGTCAAGGCTGCCAGAAATTTAAATTTCCAACAAGCAGTTTAGATTAGATATAGGATGCCCATTGTTTCCTTTAGTAGTCTATAGCATGGTTCAACTAGTCAAGTTTGTATAAATCCACTTTTCTACCACCAATAACTAACTCTTCTCAAGTTCAATTGTATATGAAAAATCTTCTTCAAAGCTTTAGGAGTGTAGATTATGCAGAAAAAAAGGATTTATGCACCAGTACACACGATCATTACTTGTTTCATTCCTTTTCACTAGTAGTTCATGCCCTTCAGTTACCAAATTGCGCCTCTATGTGATGAACTATTTATAAATCTAACGATACATAGACCATAACCTTATAAACCATCCTAAATCGGGTGTTGCAGCTGATTTATGGAGCAACAAAATTTGTCATGCAGAAAGTACCTCCTTAGGCTTTCAATGTGATGGTATTCTTTATTCTTGTATGTAAATAACTGTGAGTCTCTAAATACCTACAAAACCCTATGAAATAAGTAATAACAATTGAAATAGAGCATATATAAAACCATCTGCGTAAACCAAAACACACTGAGCAGATTTACTAGCAAGTCATGCAAGTTGCTCACTACAATTGAGCATAAGCAAAGTTCTTCATTTTCTCTTGATAATATTGTGTTGTTAATTTGGAGTCACTATGACAAAGACGACAGAGTACATTATCATATGCAGAAGTTAGTTCTATAACCAATCAGCTATAACTTTCAAATAACATTCCCCTATGAGTGCAAGACAAACAAAAAGGACAAGTACCAGCCAAACAAAAAGGAAGCTTCAATATGTGAAAAAACAACACTGACACTGAAATAATAAAAGAAGAATGTGATGTGATCCTGAGCTGAAGTCACATTCCAACATAATACCATACTGAGCATAAAGCAGCCAATGAAAAATTATATAGGCACAACTCACAAGCAGGAAATGAAAACTTCAAAACCCAAACACCACAAAATTCTGATGAACTACTACCAGCCTAATGTAACAGAGAAAGAACAAGAAATGAACACCATAAACTTTTCTACTTGAGGCTTCTAATTTCAAAACATTGTTGCCTTGACAACTAATACTTCTTTAATTGAATATTACTAACTTCTTACGTTCTTAAGCAAAAATTCAACAAATTAGGGAAAATTGAACTACTACAAGCTGAATTGGTGACAACAAATTCAACATATTAGGGAAAATTCAGAATTAGAGAAAAAAGAATTAGGGTTTCAAAATTGGGGGAAAATTAGGGCTGGGGATGTGTGAGAGAGCAGAGCACACACAGTTTGAGAGAAGAGAAGTTTGCGATAGCTAACCCTAACGAAAACGAAAACGAAGGGAGATGAAAGTAACCTTACCATTTGAAAACGAAAACGAAGTGAGCTTGAAGATTTCTGGACGAATTAAGCTTCAAAGATTTCTGAACGAAGTTCTAAACGAAGTGAGTTTGTGAGGAAGATTTCTGGACGAAAACGAAAACAGATGCAAACTGAAATGCGACTCAGAATTAGTGAGAAAACGAAAACAGATGCAAACGAAGTGAGTTGAGTTTGTGACGAATTAAGCTTCAAAGCTTCAAAGATTTCTGAACGAAGTGAGTCGTTTGTGAGGAAGAGAAGGTGAGCATCGCGTAGGGTTTCGAAACTGGGTTGTGTTTTGTGTGAGCATTGCGAAGTGAGTTGTGTTTTGTGCGAGAAATTAAAACTGGTGCATAGTCATTTAGCATCGGTTCTTTTGACAGCCGATGCTAAATGTCCCAAGCAAGTACATTTAGCATCGGCTGTTAAAAGAACCGATGCTAAAAGTCTAACGTGAACTTAAACTTTTGCTCGTAATTTCAAAAATGCCACCGGTTACACATTTAGCATCGGCTGTTCAAACAACCGATGCTAAATGTTGCTTTCTAAAGTCATTTTTCCACTAGTGAAAGTCTTGTTTCAAATTTCCTTGAGTTGTGAGACCTACTCAGAAATCCTTTCATTGTTCTAAGAATTTTATCCTAACCCAGAATTTAAAATTTTCCTGGCTAGTTTGAACATCCTTAGAAGATTTAGGTGTAGTTAACGATGCACTGAGACAGCAACAACGATAGGAACCTGCGAACACAACAAATGTTAGATAAACAACCGGAGGGTTCTGGCGACGCGCCCTGAAGGATTTATCCGCCTTTACAGCGCAAATCCCCCAAGAGTACAACCGATATTGTCCCAAGTCGCAAATAGAGATTGAGGTTATCGAACGGGCAAGAAGAAAGTGTTTAAGTGACAGAAGATGAACCCAGGATTCTTTTAGAAGAAGAGAAACGCAAAAGTGATATTGTGTTTTTTGGTTGTATGTCAAGCACTACTCGACTAGCATTTTTATAGGCTAACCAAATAGCTGATGTAGCAGACACGCTCCATCAGTGAATTCATAGCCATTAAAACAACCGTTACGAAATCAATTATAATAAAATATCTATTAGGAAATCAATTATAATAAAATATCTGTTATGAAATCAATAGCAATAAAATAGCGTAATAAAATGGCCGTTGTAAAATAAAACTGATTTAATTTGCTGTTACAAAAATAAAACGGATTTAATTTTGCTGTTACAAAATAAAACGGATTTAATGAATTGCCGTTGTGAGATAAAGCAAAATTAATTTGTTGTTACAAAATTAATTTTACAAAACGGTTAGCTTTTTGAATATAGGTATTCTCTGCAGAGTAGAAATAAACTTTATTAACATTCTACTATTAAAAGGCTTTGTTTTGATTGTATTAATTAGGAATATTCTTGAATATACTTGTTTATGAAAGACATTGTGTCTTACTTAAAGAAATGTGATGACGCCTTGTTATTGTGTTGCATTCGACATGTTTAGAATTTCAATTAGGGAAATATGTAGTGATATGTATATCCTTTGGTGTTCAATGTTTTCAACTTTTGTTTTTGTGTATTTCTGAATTTTAGTGAGCTTCTACATTCTGTCACTATTATATGACCAATAAAGATGATTCAATTCATGTTCTAGAAACTTGGATTTGAGTTTGTTAACTTATATTTGAGTGCAGTACCATGGAGGGACGAGTTTTGGCCGTACTTCTAGTAGACTCCTCATTGTCACAAGCTATGACTATGATGCTCCCATTGACGAATTTGGTATGAATTAAGTAGCAGTAATAACAAGGTTTAAATTGTTTTGCATGCTTTGAATGAAGACAATTTTACATATATTAATCTCCTCAAAACATAATGAAAGTCTTGACTTGAGTAGTGTATAAAGAAAGAAAGAAAAAAAAAGGGATAATTCTTTAGGAATCAAATGTAACAAGCAATTTGACAAAGAAGATGATCAAGCTCAATAGACACAACAACAAGAAGCAAAACAGGTTCATGTATTAACAATTTGAACACGTCAAACAGATGATCATTGATTCCCAAATCTCGTTAGCCTCCTTGTAGGTGCAGTACACGTCAAACAGATCAGGGTGCTGAGAATTGTGTGACGGCACACCTTATTAGCATGTGTCAAAAGTTCAAGTTGCTTGGGAGTCGCAGATGACCCTGGTTTGGACTTAGTGAGTGCTGCAGCAACTCCATGCATGTCAAGCAGAGAGCTTATGCACTCCTGCCATCTGCAAAAAATTTGGCCTGCAAAGACCTCAATCTTGGAGATGTCAGGAAAGGGTTTCACATAAGTGACATGCATAGGAGTAGGCACCACAACAGTAGGAACGGCGACAGAGTAGTCATTGTTAACACCGTTGTTGTTGGTTTCTTCAGCCATGATAAATCCTTCAGATTGTAGTAAACGATGCACTGAGACCGCAACAACAATAGGAACCTGCGAACACAAAAAACGTTAGATAAACAACAGGAGGGTTCTAGTGACTCGCCCTGAAGGATTTATCCGCCTCTACAGTGCAAATCCCCCGAGGGTACAACCGTGTTAGCCTGTAATTTCGACAAGCTAAATTAAATGCAGTCAACGAGGTTTGATTTATTTTTAAAGTTTGACCTTGTATTTCAAGAGACAAGTATCAATTTCGACAATGAAATGAATTAAGCTATCAAGTTACATCAAGTAGATTTCGACCTCAGATTTGGCCAAGTCGAAGAAGCTGAAGACAGATATTTCGACAAGAAGGAGTTGGAGGCTGATGTCGAAGTAGGATCAAGTAACCGTTACCAAGAGCACATAGCAGTTACATTTTTTAAACTTTGTACAGTTATTTTCTATTTGTATAAATAGTAGTTTCTCATAGGAAAAACGGGTCACAATCTCTCATACCAAGTTCCCACGCTCAAAGTACCGACACGCACTGAGAAACGAGTACAAGGAACGCATGTATGATCTTGTGCACCACCCCTTTAAATTAATGCAATTTTAATTTTCCTTTTCTTTACGTTTCATGCAAATTTTCTCTTTGTTTTATCCTCCCTCATTTGGAGTAATTCGACGGTTTCGCGGAGAAATCGACGGTTATCTTCTTCTTTTTACTTTTAAACGCGCAATTCTGGAAAAACTTTAAACACAAACGGTCTTAGGATTTACTAGTTGATCCTGCAAGCAGAAGCAATTTCAAACTAGCGGTGTTTACCAAAATCCAAGGTAAACAAATTGGCACGCCCAGTGGGACGTTTGTGCTAATTTTAAAAGTTTTTCGTTAAATTCTTAAACTTTGTGTTTGTCTGTACATGCAATTAAGGAGTGGTAAACATCTTCCAGAGATGGCACACTCGAGTACAAAATGCTTCTGCATCAAATGCACAAAGTACGCAAGAACAAGCGTCAGTTAGTGACGTTAATGCTGCAAATGTCGCAGGCATAACCGTCGCTATGCCTTCTTCGACAACAATGGGAGTAACCGCTATAACTTCTCCCATAATTACTCCTGTGTCAATGGTGACCACTGTAGCATTAACAAATGTTAATACAATGGCTTCTGTGCCATCAATAGTAGGACCAACGAGTCCTTTGATGGCAAATCCAATGATTGGAAATATGCCATTTACTATGAGTGGAAGGGCTTTACCGTATGGCATGCCAACAGCATTGATGGCAGGCCTTCAGACAAATTTGTCTACATTTGCAGAAAATGCAAGTACAGGGTATTCTCCTATTCATAGTTCGACGGAGGGCATCCATAGTCGAAATGCCCAAACTAATTTGACTACAACATCTTTGTTGGCATTAAGACAACAAATGGATGATAGCAATCATGATATGGTCAATATGTTAACACAACAAATTGGTACTGTGTTTAATCCTTTGATACAAAACACTAATAACAGTTACCAAATGTTGGCAACACAAATGGGAAGAATTGCTGATTTCTTTGGTACTCCACCCATACATCACCAGCAAATTCCACAAATTCAGAATGTCAAGCCTGTCGAAGTATCTGTTGAAAGACCTAACATTCCAATACCTATGAATCAGGGAAACCAAGGACAACAACAAATTGTCGAAGAGCCTATGAGGATAGAGGCAATCCCTGAAATTGTGTTAGTGAATAGAAACCAAAATGCTGACGAAGTGGTCAGACAAGTGCAACAAAACAATTTTGGAGCACAAAACAATCTGGCTAATATGGTCGAAACCATTTTAGCCCAGAATGGCCTTAACTTTGGTTTACATAGGCCTAATTTTGTGTCGCCCTTGTCAGAATACACCTTACAAACAGAGCTGCCTAGGAGATGGAAAATTCCCAAGTTCACAAAGTTCGCTGGAGAAACCAGTGAATCTACCGTCGAACACGTTGCTCGTTATTTGACTGAGGCTGGCGATCTAGCACACACTGAGAATTTAAGGATGAAATACTTTCCAAATTCTCTAACTAAGAATGCCTTCACATGGTTCACTACACTGCCTCCAAATTCAATTTTTAATTGGAATCAATTAGAAAAGGCCTTCCATGAGCAGTTCTATATGGGCCAATGCAAAATTAGTCTTAAAGAACTAGCTAGCGTTCGACGCAAGGGGGCAGAATCTGTTGATGATTATCTCAATAGATTTAGACTACTCAAAGCAAGGTGTTTTACCCAAGTGCCTGAGCATGAGTTAGTCGAAATGGCTGCTGGTGGTCTAGATTATACTATAAGAAAGAAACTAGACACACTACATTTAAGAGATATGGCACAATTGGCTGATAGAGTTCGACAAGTCGAAAGACTCAAAGCCGAAAAAGCCAGAACTGGTAGATTCCAAAGTAAAAAAGAAAAGGTTGCTGATGTCGAAGCTAATGACAGTGACCAAGAATACGATATATCTTATGAAGATGTCGAAGAAGAGGTCAACATTGGAGAACTAAAACCAGGACCTCCTTATACTTGCAAATTGTTAAAACCTTCTAATGGAAAAAATCTTGTGGAACCTAAGAATGATAAATTTGTCGCAAAAACTTACACTTATGATGTATCTAAATGTGACGAAATATTTGATCTGCTTGTGGCTGATGGTCAAATCTTAATGCCTAAAGGCCTAAAGATTCCACCATTAGAACAACGACAGAAAAGAGGCTTTTGTAAGTTTCATGGTTTCTTAGGTCATAACACTTCCCGTTGTGTCATTTTCAGGGATTTGGTTCAAAATGCTATCAACGAAGGAAGGCTGAAATTTGGTGACAAATCTAAGCCACCAATGAAGATTGATACTGATCCCTTGCCAACAGCTGATGCATTGCTGGTTGAAGTTGATCTCAATGTGGTTGAGGTCACAGAGGTTATTGCAGAAAATGCCAAAATAGAAGAAGCTGTCGACAAGGTAGGTGTCGAAATGGTTACTGAAGACCAATATGCTGAGAAGATGAAGGTAGTGTATCCAAGGGCTGAAGAGGAATTGATTGACTTCCTCAATCGCTGCAAGATCAATAACACTGAAGTTATGCTTTGCCCAAGGTGCAGTGCTGTCTTCGACAAAGATTCTGCTAAGAGTTTTGAAGGATTTAAGCCTCAACTGAAACGCAAAGGAAAATGGGTTGACAAAAGACCAAAGTTTAGTTACAATAACAGAGGTATCCAATACAACGATACTTCGACTAAGAATCTTCAGAAGGGACACATTAAAACTTATGTTCCTCCAGCAAGATCTCCTGTCGAAAAATGGGTACATTCCGGTGGAAAAAGTACTGGTTATTACCCAGTATATTATGCTGGAAAGTATGACGAAAAGAAACAGGATATGAAAAAGATGGTTAAAGGGAGCACAAGTGCTACTAACCAACATAAGGCAACTGAATCTAACAAGTATGCCTATAACAATAATTACAAAGGGAAGAACCCTATGACGAGAACTCAATGGCGTAGATATCAACGCCAGAAAAAGGTTGCTGCTGTAGGCAAGGTGGAAAATTCCAACAAAGAGAAAGGTAAACAAATACCTTCAAAATCTCTTGAAATGGCTAGAAAGCCAGCAACTGAAAGGATATTTCCACCTCTCTCAGTGATTAAAGAAGGTCTCAATCTAGACGAAGAAATGGGATCTGATTTCGCAAACTCAGGGTCAGAATTCGACGTCCTGTGCGGTGTTGTCTCGATCCGACCAATTGAGTATGACGTGGTTTCTGAGGTGAATGACGCTGAAGAGGATTTCGACGAAGAAACCACTTACAAACCCATTTGTTACTATGTCTTGAAAAATGGATGTGTGGAAGAGCAACACGCTGTCTTTGAGAGACCTGATTGTGGGATGAGGAATCATCTCAAACCTTTGTATATCCAAGCAAAGGTGAACAATGTTGGGGTAAGCAAGATCTTGGTTGATGGTGGCGCTGCTGTGAACCTGATGCCACAACATATGCTAAAGAGGATTGGGAAGTGTGAAACGGATCTGAAAACACACAATGTAATCCTTACCAACTATGAAGGTAAAAGTGGCCACTCTCTTGGAGCCGTTGAAGTTGACCTTTCTGTTGGAAGCAATAGAAGGCCAACTATGTTTATGGTGATTTCAACCAAGGCAAATTATAATATGCTATTGGGAAGGGAATGGATCCATGCTGTGGGGGCAATTCCTTCGACAGTTCACCAGAGGCTCATTATTTTTGAAGGGGGCAATTTGTTAGCCTGTAATTTCGACAGGCTAAATTAAATGCAGTCAACGAGGTTTGATTTATTTTTAAAGTTTGACCTTGTATTTCAAGAGACAAGTATCAATTTCGACACTGAAATGAATTAAGCTATCAAGTTACATCAAGTAGATTTCGACCTCAGATTTGGCCAAGTCGAAGAAGCTGAAGACAGATATTTCGACAAGAAGGAGTTGGAGGCTGATGTCGAAGTAGGATCAAGTAACCGTTACCAAGAGCACGTAGCAGTTACATTTTTTAAACTTTGTACAGTTATTTTCTATTTGTATAAATAGTAGTTTCTCATAGAAAAACGGGTCACAATCTCTCATACCAAGTTCCCACGCTCAAAGTACCGACACGCACTGAGAAACGAGTACAAGGAACGCATGTATGATCTTGTGCACCACCCCTTTAAATTAATGCAATTTTAATTTTCCTTTTCTTTACGTTTCATGCAAATTTTCTCTTTGTTTTATCCTCCCTCATTTGGAGTAATTCGACGGTTTCGCGGAGAAATCGATGGTTATCTTCTTCTTTTTACTTTTAAACGCGCAATTCTGGAAAAACTTTAAACACAAACGGTCTTAGGATTTACTAGTTGATCCTGCAAGCAGAAGCAATTTCAAACTAGCGGTGTTTACCAAAATCCAAGGTAAACAAACCGATATCGTCCCAAGTCGCAAATAGAGATTGAGGTTACCGAACTGGCAAGAAGAAAGTGTTTAAGTGACAGGAGATGAACCCAAGATTCTTTTAGAAGAAGAGAAATGCAAAAGTGATATCCTGTTTTTGGTTGTATGTCAAGCACTACTCGACTAGCATTTTTATAGGCTAACCAAATAGCTGATGTAGCAGACACGCTCCATCAGTGAATTCATAGCCATTAAAACAACCGTTACGAAATCAATTATAATAAAATATCTATTAGGAAATCAATTATAATAAAATATCTGTTATGAAATCAATAGCAATAAAACAGCGTAATAAAATGGCCGTTGTAAAATAAAACTGATTTAATTTGCTGTTACAAAAATAAAACGGATTTAATTTTGCTGTTACAAAATAAAACGGATTTAATGAATTGCCGTTGTGAGATAAAGCAAAATTAATTTGTTGTTACAAAATTAATTTTACAAAACGGTTAGCTTTTTGAATATAGGTATTCTCTGCAGAGTAGAGATAAACTTTATTAACATTCTACTATTAAAAGGCTTTGTTTTGATTGTATTAATTAGGAATATTCTTGAATATACTTGTTTATGAAAGACATTGTGTCTTACTTAAAGAAATGTGATGACGCCTTGTTATTGTGTTGCATTCGACATGTTTAGAATTTCAATTAGGGAAATATGTAGTGATATGTATATCCTTTGGTGTTCAATGTTTTCAACTTTTGTTTTTGTGTATTTCTGAATTTTAGTGAGCTTCTACATTCTGTCACTATTATATGACCAATAAAGATGATTCAATTCATGTTCTAGAAACTTGGATTTGAGTTTGTTAACTTATGTTTGAGTGCAGTACCATGGAGGGACGAGTTTTGGCCGTACTTCTAGTAGACTCCTCATTGTCACAAGCTATGACTATGATGCTCCCATTGACGAATTTGGTATGAATTAAGTAGCAGTAATAACAAGGTTTAAATTGTTTTGCATGCTTTGAATGAAGACAATTTTACATATATTAATCTCCTCAAAACATAATGAAAGTCTTGACTTGAGTAGTGTATAAAGAAAGAAAGAAAAAAAAAAGGGATAATTCTTTAGGAATCAAATGTAACAAGCAATTTGACAAAGAAGATGATCAAGCTCAATAGACACAACAACAAGAAGCAAAACAGGTTCATGTATTAACAATTTGAACAAGTATGGAACTTAGAAAATAGCCAAGAATCCCCACATAGAAAAAAACATGGGCAAACAAGTTTGTTTTGTCACCTTAAATACCTAGAGGACAGGGAAATCCATAATAGGCTAATAGGTAAATGCCCAAAAAAAATTCTCTCTTTCTACCCTTAAAGTGCTCTTTATTAATATGAGAATGTATATTCAGTCAAAAACTGGCTTCGCACTCTGACAAATATATTGTCAATTGTGATTCATCGTGAGGTTGTTATTCCAAGTTTGGTGGAGATAAGCTTAGAACATGGATTTAATGCAAAGTTTGGTGTTTGCTTAGGTTATGTTTAAGTAATTTTTTGGTTAGATTCGGTAGTATGTTATAAATAGGTAGCTTGGGTATATTGTAGAACATATATTATTGAAAACTAAGTTGTATTTAGTTGTTATCAAGTTCTTGTAATATATCCCAATTTTATGATCTTATTTTGAGTATTTGAGATTTTGCTGGATAGATTTGGTGTTATGTTCTTGAGATTGTGGTGTTGCATCTTTAAATTATTTGAGTATTTGAGATTGTGTAGTATATAGTCCATCTCGGGTTACTACTTGCTGGATATACTGTTGAGAAAACCAAATTTATTAAAAAAAATGTTAGTTTTAACATCGGCTCCCAAGAACCTGGTGTTAATAAAAGAACTTTTAACAACAGTCTCTACAAACAGCTAATGTTAAAAGATATATTTAACATCGATTGTTCTGAAAAGATGATGCCAAAAAATGTGCTAAAATCTAATAAAAATGAACTTTTGTCAATGAGTGTTAATATATTCGATATTAAAAAAAAATTCGCATCAGTTTCGTAATTTATGTAAAACGCGCCTTCTTTTAATATCACCCGAATCAATAACCAATGCAGAACCAATGTAAAAAGTCATTTTTAACCGATGTAAAGAGCCTAAATTGTAGTTCTATTTGACCATGTGTTGGGTATGAGGCGATATTTTTGATTCATATGCACTGGCATATAGACTAACCAATAGGGGATGATAATGCATCTTTATTGTATTTGTTGTTTTGAGGTATCCTATGTCAAACCTATCTTCTTCTTCTTCTTGTGGAACTAATGCTAAAAGTCACTTTTAATTGATGTAAAAAGCCTAAATTATAGTTCTATTTGCCCAGTGCATTGGGTATGAGGCGATATTTTGGAATCATATGCATTAACATATAGGGGATGATGATGCATCTTTATTGTATTTGTTGTTTACGTGTGTTGTTGTATATTTATATGTGCAATTCTAGAAGATGACCCTTGCTTGTGTCCTCCAATTTAGTGGACGTTAACCTAGTGGCCGGAGTACCATAATTCAGGTTTTTCAGAGATGAGGTTGTTGAGTTGGATGACCTCATTCAGACGTTATTAGATTTCGACGTTTATTTGATAGTGGATACCAGTGGACTCGGCAAGGTACAAACCTAAAAGCTGAGTATAGAGTGCTTGGTCAGCGTAGGTGTATTCCTTATTGCCATTTCCTTGGATAGTTTAAAATTTAGTTTTTTATATTACTTTATTCCTTGTTTTGCTAAATTTATTTAGTATTTTAGTTTGATTCTAGTGCTATTTTACTACATTTATATTTGTTTTTGTTATTATGATAAGTTGATGAATAAATAAAGATTGTAAGTGCAAATCATGTGAAATTAGAAGAAGGAACCGCGATGAAAAACACAGCCTGCCCATGTCAGCGTAACACGCCCGTGTCATCTTGAGAATTTCAATTGATCAATTTTCACAGCCTTGAGTAACACTGAGAAACACGACTTCCCTTGTTAGGGTAACACTACCGTGTTAACAAAAAATACTTGTATAATTGTTCTAAGTTTTTCCTTTAATTGCTCCAATTTCATTTCCTCCAATTTCTTCTTTAATATATGTTTATGTTCATGCTTTCAGTCAATAATTTGACACTACTATGGTTATGAGTGAGTAGATCCTCTTGTCCTGGGATTGTGGGAATAATCGCATGATACTCCAATAATCCCTATTCTATTATTTATTTTAGGTTTAAATATATGTTCAGTCCCTGCAAATATGGTCGGAATCCATTTAAGTCCATGTAAAAAAACTTTAAAATGACCCTTGCAAATATTAAACGTTTACAGTTAAGCCCCTCTGTTAACTTTCCATCCAAAAAAGATAAGGTGGCTAACGGATATGACATCATCACTAATGTCACTGCCACGTGTCATCATCCTATTGGGCCTACGTGCCACGTGGCACTCACTACAAAAAAATAGGGATTAGCGAGGGAAAATTCCCTCGCAAAATGACCCCAATCCCTCGCTAATGGTCATTTGCGAGGGAATCTAAATCCCTCGCTAATTAGCAGGGGAAATTCCCTCGCTAATGATCAGAAACACGTGGCCAAGTTCAGACAGCCACGTGTCTACTATTCCTTCGCTAATTCCCTCGCTAATGCCAAACTTTTTAAATTTTTTTTTTTGATAAACGTGATTTTTTTATTGATATACCTGTTTTTTATACCTGATTGAAATAGCTAAAACAGTTTTAGTTAAAATCCAAATCAACATAATATAAATCCGAATCAACATAATATAAATCCGAATCAACATAAAATCCGAATGAAAACAACATAATATCCGAATAACAAAGTACTGAAATGTCAAACTGATAAACACAAGTCCTAAAAGCTGCCGTCAGACTCCTCAGACTCCTCAGACTGCTCCTCCTCATCTTGCTCCTCATGTGGCAACATATTCTTGTTCTTAAAAAAGTTATACATCAGCTCCTGCCTCCTCATCACCTTTGCATAGTCTGCCCTCCAGCCCCTCACCTCATCTTGAGTATCCTTCAGCTGCTGTTGAGTAGAGTGCAGCTCCTGCCTAAGCTGCTCTGTCTTCGCATCTGAATTAGTAGCAGCTGGTCGACTGCATGCTCTGCTGCTCCTGGCCCCAGACGAGCCCTTAGTACCCAAGATGGGAGCCATTGGCCCAGTACCATACAGACGACCCTTGTATAATTTCTCCCAGCTGGTGTGCCCATATGCCCAGATGATGAGCCTATATGTCCAGATGGTGCGCCCATATGCCCAGCTGGTCTGCCCATATGCCCAGATGCTGAGCCTATATGTCCAGATGGTGCGCCCATATGCCCAGCTGGTGTGCCCATATGCCCAGATGATGAGCCCATATGCCCTGCTGAATACATATATGATGGGCCCAGAAAATGCCCATGCGAGGGTAAATGAAAAAATCTGGGGCCAGATGGAGACGGAGGTCGTGGGGCAATCGGCTCGGTACCTGGTGGGCCCATATATGTATGACCCTGCCTCATGTTGCCAATATTGAGAACCACCTCACGATTACGACGATTACGCCTCCTCTTGGGAGGTTCATCAGCAATCTGCTTCCCTAGATCACGTCTCGGTGGGTCAGAACCTCTTGGATCCATATCTATGAAAAAAGAGAAACCAAATGTGATACTAACAACATTAATGATGTATATTATAAATATCCTAAAGAAAGTAAATTAACAAGAACAATCATGATATATTAATGATTCTAATAAATTTAAAGACAACATAATGAGTCAACATAAGAAAACACAAGAACAATAACTCTAATAAATTTAAATACAACATAAGATTAATAAAATTATTCATCTTCATTGTCTTCTTCATCTTGTTCATCTTCATCTTGCTCATCTTCATGTTCTTCATATTCGTCATATTCATTCTCTTCTTCATCTTCATTATATTCTTCATCTTCATCAACTTCTGCTTCAACTGCTTCAACTTCTTCAACTAGGAATCGATCATCACGTAAGAAGTCAATCCGTTCAACTTCAATTACCTCATTTACTCTCGAAATTTCATCCACCTGATAAGGAACGTCATCCTCCGCATCATTAGCTTCAATGCGACCCCGAGGATTTGTCTTAATTGCAACACACCATCCTCTCCAAGTTGATGGATATGGAACATAATACACCTGCCTCACATTCTCTGCCATGATAAACGGATCATAAAGTTTATACCTTCCATTCATTCGAATGTCCACGGTATTACGTTTTGGATTCAATTTTGTTCCTCTAACTGATGGATTAAACCATCTACAGAAAAACAAAACTATTTTCTTTTCATAGTCTAACCGTGGGTAGTCAAGTTCATATATGTGTTCAATCACACCATAGTAGTCATTTTCACCTCCTCCAGTTTCCCCTTTAACATATACCCCACTATTAATTGTTCTTTTTCCCTCACTCCATGATTGAGTGTCAAATTTGTAACCGTTAACTAGGTATGTGTGCCACTCGGTCACCTCAAGAAAAGGACCCTCAGCTAAGTTCCTCAAGTGTCGGATATGGGGAGTTGGTTCCGCTTCATAAACCTAAGTAACCACATATGGAAAAAATAAGTCATGTCTCATATCTACTTTAAACATATGACATTAAAATTAGTTTTATCTACTTACTCTAGCCTTAAACCAAGATGGAAAACTTTCATGTATACGAATAGAAGATTCTTCAGCGCTTATACCCTCAATTCGTAAGAATGCACTGCAAAGGAATTATTCATACATCTTTAGATTGAAAGTTGATCAATACTTGATTTAACTTCATACTCTAAAGGTGTATAGATTAAAAATGGAATTGGAGCATACTTACTCAAGATATGGTTTAATTTCAGTGCAATTGATTAAGACATGAACATGTGCTGATTTATGCTCTTTATCTGATAAGTAGCTGGTTGACTTCTTTCCCGAGCGACGACCAGGTTTGCTAAATACAGATAAATTGAGCAGGTGTCTTTCTTCTTCAACCTCCATTTGGTTTCTATTATTTGTTGACAACATAAAGTTGTTGAAATAATGTGAACAAAAATAAATTGTTTCACGGTGTAAGTAAGCTGCGCAGATCGATCCTTCAACTCTAGCTTTATTCTTCACCGATCGTTTATAATCACCCAATAATCTACATATATACGAACGAAAAACACTTCATTAATCTACATATATATTAATCAAAAACACATCATTGAAATAGATAATTACCTCTCAAATGGATACATCAACCTATAATGAACTGGTCCACCAAGCCTAGCTTCATACGCAAGGTGAATCGGTAGATGCTCCATGGAATCAAAGAAACCGAGAAAAATTCTCTCCAACTTACAGATAATGAAAGGAATATTCTGCTCCATCTTAATAAGATCATCCCTTCTCAATGTTGAAGAACACATATTTTTAAAAAATTGACTCACTTCAGTAAGCGGTTCTAAAACACACTTTGGTAATGAATCAAAAGCAATTGGAAGCAAACATCCATGAATACATGACAATCATGACTTTTCATTGCATACATCTTCCCGGTGTTCACATCAGCACATCTCACAAGGTTAGAAGAATAACCATCTGGCATCCTCAATCCTTTCAACCATCGACAAACATCGTTCGCTTCATCTGGTGTCATACTATATTTGGCTTTGGGTTTTAACATCTTCCCATTAGGCATTTCCACCAAATTCAAATCAGATCGATGTTTGCTACAATAAAGAGCAGAATCCAATCTTGCCTTATTATTATCTTTGGTTTTATCTTTCGCATTCATCACAGTGGCAAATATGTTGTCAAAGAAATTCTTCTCGATGTGCATAACATCGAGATTGTGTCTCAACAAATTATCTTTCCAATATGGGAGATTCCAAAATATGCTTTTTTTTGTCCAATTATGCACCCGTCCATAACCATCTAGTCGGGTGAGCTCCCCTACCTCTGTGGCTTGTGGCAAATTCATAACTCTGCTCCAGATTTCACCTGATGTCAACAAAGGAGGTGGTCCATCTGTTTCAACTACCCCTTTCTTGAAGGCCTTCTTGTTCTTTCTAAATTTATGGTCTTGCGGTAAGAATCTACGATGTGAGTCAAACCAAGAACTCTTGGCCCCGTACTTTAGCGTAAACGCCTTTGTGTGTCCATGCAGTGGGGACATCCCAATTTACCGTGAGTCCCCCAACCATACAACATACCATAAGCAGGAAAGTTGTTAATTGTCCACATCAATGCCGCTCTCATCATAAAAATTTTATTTCGTGCTGCATCATATGTCAACCCCCCCCACAATTTCTTAAGATCAATCAGAGGTTCCAAAAAGATATCAATATTAGCCCTTGGATTGTGTGGACCAGGTATAAGACAAGTCAAAAACATATACGGCTTAGTCATGCACATCTCAGGAGGAAGATTGTAAGGGGTAACAATGATTGGCCAACAAGAGTAGGGTGACTCCGATGCTTGGATATATGGAGTAAATCCATCAGAGCACAAGCCAAGCCGAACATTCCGTGGATCTGAGGCAAAATCAGAATGCACTTGATCAAAGTGCTTCCACGCTTCACCGTCAGATGGGTGGCGTAAAATGTCCGAGGTACACTTATTGTCATAATGCCAAGTCATTTTCTGCGCAATTTCGGCCGATGCAAACATTCTTTGCAACCTTGGAACTATAGGCAAATAGAACATCGACTTTATCGGGATTAGTTTATAATTACGTTTTACCCCTTTACGATCGTGATACCTCGGTCTTCCACAGAATTTGCATTCAAGTAGCTCACCATCGTTTTTACCAAATTCGTTGTTGTAAAACAGCATGTGCCCTTCTGAACAACAATCAATCTTCTTAAAATTCAATCCCAGCTTCGAAACTAACATCTTTGCTTCATAATAACTTTTGGGCAAATTATCCTTATTAGGTGTCGCTTCAAACATCATTTCAGTCACATAGTCTAAACCCACCTCAGAAATATTACTCATGGACTTGAGAGAAAAAAGCTTCACACACATAGATAATTTTGACTGTGGGGAGCCTTCAAATAACGGTTTGTTCGAATCTCTTAACAACTTATAAAATCTTTGTGCTTCTTCATTTGGAAGTTCATCATAATCGTCATATTGAGGCTCATCAAATGGCACATTCACCCTAAGACCATCACAAATCATGTTTTCCATCGACTCAAAAATTTCATTACGTGCAACACCAAAACCAGAACTGCTTGAAGCCCCTGCGTCAAAATTTGGACGTCCTTTTTCTCCATGTTCCACCCAAATCCAATAATTAGGCTTAAAACCCCAACGATACAAGTGCTCCCTGTTGCACCCCGAAAAATCCTTTGGAGGGATTTCTCTTCGCACAACGTGAATTGGAGTCGCCACCAATATTTTTTTTAGAGGTAAAACATTGAAAAAAAACCTTTCTTGAAAGACAATGGTCCTTGGAACCACGAGATTTGAGTTCGGGGGTCGGTTATGCATGGGGAAGGTACGAGCACCCCACACATCCTTTCTACTGAAAGGGAACCTCGATTTGAAGTGTGATTTAAAAGGTTGATTTAAGAAATGCTTTGTTTTTATCTCTCTTTATCTCTCCTTACTTTATGGAAAAACTTAAGGAAAATTTAATCTTTTGCGCTTGACGGGAGGGCACCGTGCCTACGTATCCTGGGGAGGGAATCAAAGCGACGTAGTTCTTGTTTTCGAAAATTGTTTTGTTTTTAGAAATTGCCTTGTTTTGGAAAAGGTTTGTTTTTTTGAAAAGAAAATGGTTTTCATTTGTCGTGCTTGACGGGAATGTGACCCGCTCCTACGTATCTCCCAGTGCGATGGAGAATTCAAAGCTTACGTAGTTCTCGGTTGTCGAGAAAAGGTTTTTATTTTTTAGTTGTTTAATTGCGAAAATTGAATGTTCACAGTGATCAAACAACAAAGGTTTCGAGTGATCACCACTAGCATCCCATTATTGACGATCGTGCAAGCAAAGGCTTCGCATTATCCTCAACAAAGTTTTTAAATTGTGAAATGAGAGTTCTTTTGAAAAATGAGTGTTCATGATAATCAATTGAGCAAAGACTCCAAGTGATCACCACTAGCACCCCATTGTTGACAATCGTGCAAGCAAAGGCTTCGCATTATCCTCTACAAAGTTTGATTTGTGAAAAATAGTTTGAAATTGTTTTGAGAAGAAGTGAAGTTGTTTATCAATGATTATGTGAATGCAAAAAAATGTTTTGAAGTTGGAACGTTACTAACGAGTAACAAGTTGTTCTTTGTATGCAACATGGTTTTGAAGTTTTGGAGAGTTACTAACGAGTAACAATTGGTGGAAATCAAAACAAGCAAATTGTGAACACCAATTCAACATTTTAATGCACCACAACAATTTAATGCATCAAGGCTCTAAGTGGCCTGTCCTTTGCCAAAACATCACAAGCTTCAAACAACAATTTACATTAAACTCAAAGAGCAAAGAAAGCATGATTAAACTTGAGGATGCATCAAGGTCATTGGAGCCCAATCATGTGCGCAAATTCAATTGTTTATAGACCCCTTTTTGCTCACATTTCACAAGCACATCAAATGGGAATTGAATTTTTAAATGCTTACAAGCATAGGCATCAAGGTTGAAGTAACCTATCTCTTGCCAACTTAGCATAACCCAAGATCATTTGTGGACCATAAATGAACCAAAACCCAAATTCATTTTCTCAAATCACAAATTAGTCATCAATTTATTTCAACAAGTCAACCAAATCAAGCAAGCAAATGACACTAGCAAGACTTAGGAACATTTATTCACAAGATCCAAGCGATCAAACACCAAAATCAACAACTATTCATATTTTTTGATTTTTGTGAAAGTAAGAAGGCATGAAAAATGAATATTTGCAAAATCAAACAACATGTTTGGACATGGGAACTTCAAAATCAAGCCCCAATAACAAGATTGCATAAAGAAATGCATCAAAACTCGATTAAACCTATTTTTATACTAAAGGTGCGAAACATTCATAGCTTCCAAACACAATTTTATTTCACAAAATGCAACAAGCAAAATGATAACAACACAAATCACAATTTATTCAAGGGTGAGAAGCAATCTCAAACACCCAAGCCTCCCTAAGTGCTTGTCAAAATGTTTGAGACACCTCTCACCAACAACAATCAACAAATCAACAATATAACAACACTAAAATGCATGAAGATGGTAGGATGAAAAATTAGAAACATGATATCTACATTTTGATGCACAAAAGTTGAAGATGATGCTAGGTTTTAAGAAGTTTACCTCAAATCCAAGCTAAGGAATGACTAATATGAAGAACAAGACCACAAATCAACTTGAATCTTCACCAAACTTCAATGAAACCCACGAAATGCTTGCTTAAAAATGCCCTTTGATGATGCAAGCTTGAATTAAATTAGGAGAGAAGGAAGATATATGAAGTAGGAATGGAAATGAGGTGAGAAAATGGTGATTTGGTGAAGGAGAAGTGAAGAATTGATGGAGGAAGAAGGTAGTATAATTTCGGCCAAGAGAGGGAATTAGGAGAGGGAGTTGTGTGCTAGGGTTGTGTGAGTGAAAATGAGGCCAAAGGCTTCTTTTTGTGAGGTGAGGTTAATAGGGTATATATAGAAAGCAATTAGGTTTAAGGGTAGTTAGGTCATTGTGCACTAGTTGTGCTCTAGGATTTGATTTTAATTTTGAATCAAAGGCTAGGATTGAGGCTCACATGGATTGAGGACATTGAGAAAACACAAAATGAGAGAATAGAGAGGGGGTGGCGCATAAACATTGGGAGGGGTCCTTGGTGACCAAGTTTTGCAAGTTGTCATCTTGTACTATTGTACTATTATATGACCATTCCATTATCCCTTCATTTTTGATTATTCTTCTTAGGATAATTGTACAAAAATACACCCAATTTAGGCCACATACTAGGAATATTAGGAATATGCCATTTTATGTGATCACCATGACCAAAAATGTCATAAAAATCACATCTTGGAACTTTTTGTAGAATATTCCTTTTTGATGCCTTTTTTGAATTTGAATTTTGTGCATAATGTATGCATGCATGCGCATACATACATACATGACCAAAAATGTTTTGCCTCAAATAAATTTCTCTAAAATTGCACAATGATTCTTGATGAGAAATTATCTTATTTTTGACAATGACCAAAATACCCTTTTGCCCTAAAAACCTTGTTTTTTAACAACAAATGCATTTCCACTCTAACAATGAATTTAAAAGCCCTAGAATGACTTTTAAAACCCAAAAATGCATGCACAATGCTCTTCACTCTTCAAAATAAAACCACACTTCTCAATTTATTTATTTTTGCGGAAAATTAGGGTTTTAAACCTAGGTGGACAAAATTAGGGTATGACAGCTGCCCCTCTTTATTTGGATTTTACCAAGGAATATGAATTGGCCGAAACATATTCCGAGGCAAAATAGAAATAAAGAATTCAGAAATAATACTAATTTTGTCTACTTAGAGAAACCCGAATTTTCCTTTTCATTTTTCTCTTTTTTTTGTTTCCTTTCTTTGATCTCTCTTCTTTTGAGAGAGGGAGAGTCAACACTTGTCGCGTCGACGAGAAAACAGTAAATTGCGTAAAGCAGTAAATGAAAGCAGTAAATTGCGTAAAGCAGTAAATGAAAGCAGTAAATGGGAAGTGCCGTAAATTGGGGATTCGGAGGTTGCCTAAAACCTTTTGACGGACTCTCATCGAGTCCGAGCTCTGGGGGTGGCCTTTTCGAGCGGCCGATCAATATCAGGTCCGGAACTGATATGATCAATGGATCTACGCTATGCCTTAGGTTGACACAACTAATCCGATGGACTTAACGAAGTCTGTAGGATCTGCCGCGCGCTCGTACGCGACGTTGTGATCTATGGAAGGAGTTCACTAACTCTGTGGGAGTTTACTAACTCTGTGCTGATGGAGTTCACTAACTCGGTGCCATGATGATTTTCTGAAAATGAGATTTCGGGGACCCATTGGTCCAAAGTAACTGACTTTTTTGAAAATTTTGGGGACTAACGAGTCCAAAGCAACTGAGTTTCTTTTTGAAAATTGGGAAGCTTTGAATGATGCATGGAATGCAGGCTCTTGATGCTGGGATGCACATGGATGCAATGAATGTTTTTAATTTTCTTTTAGCATAGGGACTTTAGGATTCTTGAGTGATCAATTCAAGCGTCCTATCGTGACGACTATGACTATTTATTAAGAATGCCTCTTTTTGTTTTGAAAATTGATTTGATGTTTGATGTGATGATGATGAATGCTATGGAATGTCTGTGTTCTTTTGCTTTTATTGTGATGAATGTGGATGATGCGAATGTAATGCTTTGAATAACATGAAATGCCTACATGCATGAGGAGGATGAATGATTGGAGTATTTAAACATTTTTGTAAACATTTTTATGATGATGAGACGCGAGACTTTGAATGCAAGGAATTGAGATGGCTATGGACCATTCTTTGGAAAAACTAGATTTGATTCAAACTCTGGTGTTCTCAAAGTTTTTATTAACAAGCTCACTTATTTTCCTTTCTATTTCCATGATGACTGAACTTTAAACACCACATGATCAATTTGTATTCTGTCTCTCTGAAGCATTGACTAGTAAGTATGCATAAGAGTGCAGATGTGGACGAGTGAGTCAGTTAACTTGGGATTGGTTTAGGACAGTGAGTTGAGAGACTGCCCCGACAGGAATTTATGGATGTGAATGACTTTAGGGAGAACTCTGCTCATTTGAGCGGGAGTGAACAGTTATGGAAATGCCCCACTTTAGAATGACAATTTCAAATGGGTTCTTTGAGTGGGTTTGTGAGAGGGGATGAAGTTATGGTACTGGTTATGAACTGAGGGTGGTATATGAATGGGATGGACAATGAACCAACTTTCCCAAGACTAGGGTGGGTGGGTGGTGAAGAGAATACCCCAACTTTTGGATCTGAGTGGTGTTCTCAGTGCAAATCTTTGGTTCTCTATGAATGTCTTGACTTTTGGCATGAAAGAAGCCTCACTTGGTGATCACTAAACTTTGTTTTAATCTTTGGTGCAAATCTTTTCCTTTGGGCCTGAGACATGAGGACCATCTATGGTAATAGCAATGCCAGAGCCGCGCATAAGTTTGCTTGCCATTTGAAGTGATTGTGCCCGCGTTTGTTTTTTGCCAATTCATTTATTTGAGGGATCCCCTCTTTTCTGTGATTTTCAGAAATTTCGCAATGATTGTAATGCTTTTTGACTCATGCACAGGTTTCACAATTCAGTATCATCAATCATAAAAACATTTATTTTAAAACAAAGAGACAGAATAAGTGAAGATAAAAGACACGAAAAGCAAACACATGGAAGAAAAAGTTGAATTCTTATTGTTCTGGAAACTGGACGTGCAGAAGGTCACGCCAATTGAAAGTACATTGAAAAATTTTTAAACTGGAAAAATACAAGAAAAAGGGGAAGCAGATCTTGTGTTTTTTCTTTTGAAGTAACGATGCCAATCGTCCATACTCATGACCTTGATCACCCATTTATCCAAACTTTTGGGAGTGCTGATTGCCTTTTTCATTTCAAGTCCAAGTTTTCTGACCCTAATTTTTGCCTGGATTGCCCTTTGCGGGTTTTCAATCCACCGGGTCGCTCTGGTTTTGCCTAGGCCGCCCTTTGCGGGTTTTCAACCTAGCGAGCTGATTCTTACTTGGCTCATCTTTCTCTTTTTTCATTTATTTCTTTAGGCATACTCCTTTCTGACTGTATCTGAATTTACTGGAAACTGGGGTTTTCTTTTCTTGCATCCCATTTTGCGAGAATTAAAGGCCCCTCCGGAGAATAATTTCTTCGTCTTCATGATACTGGGTTCATCTCCATGGGAATTCCTTTGGAGGTTCATGATCTTTTTGAGCATTGAGTCTTCTTTGAAATTGTTGAAGATGAGCTTTCTTCGGTTTGAGCTTTCTCTTAATCTTCTTCTGACATAAGACAAATGTACTTTGGTTTGATAAGGCTCAATGAAAGTATTGCTTCCATCATATGGGGTTTGCCCCTGTTAGAGTGTAAAACGAAGCCTGATTTCCATGAAGGTCATCATCGTCCTTGATATCCTTTGTTGATTGTCTCTAACTGCCCCATTTTTAGGGTGGCGTAGGGAGGGATCATGATGCTTGACCTGCAGTCTTCATACTGTCATTTGTGACTACCTTAGCTTGGAAAGCTGCGCAACAGACCGAACTTTGGTAATTACAGACTTTGTTATAATGGCAAGTGTCTTATGTCAGAAGGGTGATTTACACAAACTTGTTGATTCATTGCTCTTTATCATGGCGTCAATCCTCTCCTTTGCTCAAATTGATCATGTCACTTGATTCCTCATGAGGACGGACCACTTTGTTCTCTTATTCTTGCACAACAGCTTGATTGTAAATCTGATGGTGGAGTCTGAGGAATGACTGAGGGTTTGTGGACGGCGGGATGACGAGGTCGAGGTAGTGTTTGCGGTTTTATGAAAGGAGAGATGTATAGGAATGATGAAGTGTTTGAAGGTTTATGGAAGAAAGGGTGGTCATACACAACAAGGTGTAGGAAGGTTCATTGAGACAAGGATCTCTTACGCTTTATGGCCAAATGTATCAGCTCACAACTTATATTTCTTTCGTCTCTTTTTCCCTTGTTTTTTCATTTTTGGGATTTTCATTTTTTTGAATCTGTTCTTTTTTGTTTCATTTTTTCTGATTTTTTCCTTTTTTGCTTTTGAGTTGAGTGAGCTGATAAAAGTGATACACTATTTTTGGATATTTGAAGTGATCCTTGTCTGGGGTGATTGGAGAGATAATGGCAATGAAACCCCTGCAGCGATTGGAGGATGCTTGATTGGGTTCTGGTATTAACTAGGGTGACAGGAGGTTCAGAGGGAGGAGCAAATGAGATGGGTTGATTTTGTAGAAGGGCCACTGGTAGTGAGGAAGGTGGCGATGGCAGGCATTTGGTTATGAATTTTTTTTTTTTGTGATGGGGTACTTGTAATGGGAAATGGGAAAGTTGGTTGATCTGAGGAAGGGAAAGGGTTTGGTCGCGAAAGAGGTTCGCTTGTAACATTTGTTTGGTTTCCTCAGCATTGCTCCACTTTGCTTGAACTTGTGCTTTGACTTCATTGCCCAACCTAGTTGTGGCATCATGAATTTCTACAGCCTTAGCCAATTCTTCAGTTATTAATTCCGAAGAAACATCCCAGTTGTCTTCAACCTCTCTCTCAGTTTGGTTAACCGGGTAATCAAAGTCACAGTATGAGTTATGGGCATTATTACTTTCAAGAATTGTATTCGATCTGCATTAAAATGGAGTGGCGAATAAAAATAAAGAAAAGACACGCAAATGAGAGATGAAGAAAGAGAATTTTATTGAAAATTCCAAAATAACATTTTATTCATTGATGAAGTTTGACGAAAACATGCATGCCCGAATGAAATATCCCAAGGCCTTGGGCAGAGCCGAAGAATTTTGCATTACGAAGAAAAATTACTTTAAATTGAAAATCACAGGGAAATCTAGGGCCTCCCAGTTCTGGAGCTTTTCTTTCGCAGCACAACGGCGCACTAAGCCGACAGCACCGTCACCCGAGCCTGAATCTTCTTCAATCACATTGACCTGGAAGTTGTTCCTAAGATCACCGACGACCATCCCTCCCTGGTTGGGGGTTTTTCCTCTGAGCTTTGCCAACCATTTCTCTCTTCTATCAGCTGCTACCCTCTCTCGGTCTGTAGGGCTTGGGATGTACCCAATACCGAACCTTTCAGTATTCCCTTTCAGCAGGACGGGTGCTACAATTCCTTGAGCAGCTTTTCCCAGGCCTTTTCCAGCCTGATACCCATATCCTAGCATCACCTTTGCAACCATCATGTCCGCCTTGGACCACCTAGGCTTCAATTGGGGAGGCTCACTCCCAACAAAGATAGCATTTGAGATCTCCAATCCCTGGAAGGCAGTCTCAAAAGACTCCTCCGCTGCTTCAACGTAATATTCTGGTAGTGATCGGTTTATCATCATCTCCTCCTCCCCGAAGATTACTATCAACTTGCCCTCGGCCACAAACTTGAGTTTCTGATGGAGCGAAGATGGCACTGCCCCAGCGGCATGTATCCAAGGTCGTCCTAGCAGACAGCTATAAGAGGAAGCTATATCCATGACTTGGAATGTGACATAGAACACTTCAGGACCCACCTGCAAAGGCACCTCTACTTCTCCAAAAACTTCTTTCACAGACCCATCAAATGCTCTAACCAAGGTGGAGCTAGGCTTCAGATATGAGCAATCCACATCCAACTTATCCATTGTGGACTTGGGCAACACATTTAATGACGAGCCATTGTCGATGAGCACTCTGGCCAGCATGTAGTCCCCACACTTGACAGAGATGTGAAGGGCTTGATTGTGATTCTTCCCCGCCGGAGGTAACTCAGCGTCTGTGAAGGTCAAGTAGTTGGATGCCACTATGTTCCCAACAATACCATCAAGCTGGTTGACCGTAATGTCATGGGGTACGTGTGCTTCATTCAGGATTTTCAACAGTGCAGCTCGGTGTGCCTCGGAACTAAGCAACAACGAAAGCATTGAGATTTTGGCCGGGGTTTGATTTAACTGGTCCACCACCTGGTATTCACTTTGTCTCATTACTTTCAGAAATTCCTGAGCTTCTTTGTCTGATACTTCTCTAACTTCCACAGTTTCCTTATCTTTTCCCTTACGGGCCCTTTCTTCAGCTTCCTTTGATTGTTCCTTTCTAAGATTTTTAGGAACATACATCCTTCCACTCCTTGTAATTCCACTACTCCCAGCAATGTTTGTTATATCCAACACGCCCTGAGGGACCTCTGCTTGCATTTGCACGTTACAGCTCCAGGGAATAACCCTAGTCTCTCTACTAGGGGTAGCAGCAGGTACCGGAATAACAACAGTCAGAGGTCTTGCCACAACCGAGCTTGAATTCAGACTGCAAGGGATTTCAACCGGTCTCCTGAAACCTCTGTTGTTTGATTGCAGAGTAGATACACTTTCTTCCTTTTCCTGAACCCCAACCTGGACCAGGTGTCTGTCTAACAGCTCTTGGAGGATGGGTTTGAAGCTCTCACAGGCCCCAACACAATAAGGGTCATTGCAGATGTCTCTTCTGGCACACCCTTCTTCGATGATACCACAACGGCATAGTGCAGCATGAATGATACTCAGGGGTGTACGAATTCACTCCACCTTCCTAATTAAGTACTGACCACCTTGATCATTAATGGCATTTGCAGTGGGCCCACCATGCCCCGGCAACGGGTTGGTGGTTACATTAGGTTGCTGAAATGATATACTCTTTGCATCAAGCAGGTCTTGCACAACGTACTTGAACGCCTTACAATCCTCCACCACATGACCTACTGCCCCAGAATGAAAGGCACAGGTAGCATTTGCATTATACCCTCTGGGATAGGGAGGCTGATATGGTTTCATCTGACGAGTGTTGATTAACTTGTTGGCAATGAGATAATTGAACAAATCTGTGTACGACATGGGGATAGGTTCAAAGACAACAGGCTTTTTTTCATTGTAGTTTCTGTACTGATTGTTGGACTGGAATGGCTGAGCAGGCGGCGTCTGAGCAGGAACTGGAATGGCTTGTGGGGGATTGTTGTGTGATGGACCGCTAGCTCCGATGATTGCATTAGTTTCTCCCTCCTTCTTCTTGTGGGAACCAGAAAAAGGCTTTTTCTGATGGGAAGGAGGTGTTGGGCCATGGGCTATTCTTCCGCTGCGCATGCCGTTCTCCACTCTTTCTCCAATGACAACCATCTCCGAGAAATTCGAAGCCACGCTGCCGACCAAACGATCATAGAACACTGGGGGAAGAGTTTCCATGAACATATGGACCATCTCTTTATCAAGCAGGGAGGGTTTTACTTGTGCAGCGAGGTTCCTCCACCTCTGGGCGTATTCCTTGAATGTCTCATTATCCTTCTTAGACATACATTGCAGCTGGGTCCTATCCGGGGCTAAATCACTGTTGTACTGGTATTGACGGATAAAGGCATCCGCCAGATCCTTCCAACAACGGATATTAGTTGGCTCCAATTGCATATACCATTCAAGGGGAGCTCCAGCTAAGCTTTCCTGAAAGCAATGTATCATCAAGTTATCATCACGGGCGTGGGCAGTCATCTTCCGGCAATACATCGTCACATGGCTGCGCGGGCAGGTTGCTCCTTTGTACTTGTCGAAAAATGGTGCTTTGAACTTGGGTGGCAGGACTAGATTAGGGACCAAGCATAACTCGTGGGCGTTCCTAGCCTGGGAACCTGTTCCTTCAACAGCTCTCAATCTTTCTTCTAACATCTGGTACTGACTTCTAGCTTCATCAGGGTAATTCGGCGGAAAACCACTCACACCGTAGTGAAGATTATTCATCGACACCACAGCTGGGGTCACGTGTGGGTCACGTGAGTGAGCGATAATATGAGGAATTGGACCCTGAACTTGTGGATGGATTGTTGCTGGAGAATTGAAGCCAACCGGAGTTCCCGGGGTAATAGCAGGAGTAGGAATCTGAATTTGAACCTGAGGTGTCCTCGTTCCAACTTCATTCACAGCTGATTCAGGCTGGGCCTGTCCTGTGGTTCCCGAAGGACCACTTTCTGGGTTTGCACCGGCAGCAGGAGGTGTGTACCCTAATGGGAGACCATAAGGAGGCCATCGCACGTTCTGGAGAGCCTGAGAGACTCTAGGTTCAGGAGGAGGATCCACTCCTGCGGCAGCAGCACCTTCAGCTATGCCAGCATCCCTTAAGGCACTTAACACTCTTATGACCTCTGCCATTTGAGCTCTTATAACTTCCATCTCAGCCCTGATTGCTCGATTCTCTTGATTCTGATCATGCTGACCCTGACCATTTGGATTCGGACCTTCTGGAACTGCATCATTCTGGATTGGTTGATGATTGCCCAGATTCGCGTTGTCTTGATTGTTGGCCATGTTTCTTGCCTGTGATCATGTCCAATACCGATGATTAACCAGCTTGTCTTACTTCTGTGGACGGAACATTTTTTTTTTATGAACACAAAGACAAATGATGCAAATGCAATGCAATATGCATGTTATTATGTTTATTGCCGGGAATCGCGGTGCAACTCGTCTTGTCATAGGTGTTAAGGTTCAGGTGTTTTTAGGATTGCAACAAAGTTGGAAGCAACAAGGCTGTTGCACCCCAAAAAATCCGGTTTGGATCCTTCTTCGCACAACGAGAAAAACAATGAAGCCGCCATCAACATTTTTTATTTAGGGACCAAAACATTGAAAAAGGGTCCTTTTTAAGGCGGGTGGTCCTTTGAGAACTAGAGATGTAGGTTCGGGGGTCGGTTAGGTGTGGGGAAGGTATTAGCATCCCACACCTCCTTTCTACCGAAAGGGAACCTTTAACTTGATGTGCGGTTTTGACAGAGTTGATTTGAAACAATTCGTTCTAATTCCTTTTTTATTTGAGAAAAGTGTTTTTGAAAACGGGGGAAAAGACGAATCTTTTTATTATTTTTTAAAAGTGTGCTTGACGGGATGTGACCCGCTCCTACGTATCTCCCGGTGCGATGGAGAATTCAAAGCTTACGTAGTTCTCTTGGTTGAGAAACTTTGTGTTTGTGTTTTTTATTGTAGGGGTTTTCGGTCCTAGACTGTACAGTCCACTAGACCTAGAACAAAGACAACCCCGCCTGTACAGACGACGTGCCCCCCTACTTATTGAAAATGATATTTTTTGATTAAGGGAGAAGAAGATTTGTTGTGAGGTTGGTTGCTTTTATTTGAGCAAGTATCTTAGGCTCGCACGAACTGTACAGCTCGCTAACCCTAAGACGCTAACCAATACCGAATGTACATCCGACTCGATTCCTTACTCATTTTTTGAAATAGGGTTCAAGTTGTTAATTACTTGTTTTGATTCTCATAAGTATCCCAAGATGTTTGAGCTGTACAGCTCCGATCTTAGGAGGTTAGACAACACCGGCCGTACGTCCGACTTGCCTCCTTATGAGTTTTCAAAAGGTTTATTGTTGATCTTAGAAAGAATTTGATTGTCTTATGAAAACAATTTGAGAAAAGATTGAGTTTGGAAAAAAGCTTTAGAAAATGATTGATTTGAAGAAAGGAGAAGGGAGTTTGAGGGTGACATTGGTCACAAAAGGTTTGTTGGGATGGCGTGGCATCCAAAAGGAAAAGAAAGTAGAACATTCAATCAATTTCCAAGTCAAGAACCAAAGTGCAACATTTAACAAATTGCAAGCGACACAATCAACAATGCAAGCGTAAGTATATACAATTAAGGTGTTGAATCCCTTTAGGTAATCTTTAACACTTGGGATATGCACAAATGCATAAGTGTTAAATCCTCTTACCAAATCATCAACACAAACATGATTTTCAAAGCAAGCAACAAAAACAAGCACAAACCCTAATTATCTCATGAAATGCGACACCAACATAGAGCTAAAACCTCATTTTATTCTTTGAAAGCAACAAAATCATGCAAGCAAATGACATAGATCAAGCTTTTTGGCAAGGATTCACATGAGTAAGCAAAGGAATGCACTAAAATCACACAAACCCTAATTTTTCTACAATATGCGAAATGAAACATAATTCCAAATCACAATTTTATTCATGAAAATGCAAGCACAAAATGAAAATAGCACAAACACACAATTTATTCCAAGAGAGAGATGCATTTCAAGCATCCAAACCTCCCAAAGTGTTTGTCAAAATGCTTGAAACACATCTCTCATTCAACAACAACAATTATATCAACATTTTAACAAAAAAATAGAGCACTAAAATGCAAAGAAATGCTTGATATGCAAAAATAGATTGATGATCTACATTTTTTATGCTAAAATTTTGATGACGTTAAGATTGAGAGTATACCTCAACTCCAAGCTAGAATAGCAAAAGAAATAAGGTGAATGAGCACTAAAACACTTGAATCAACCCTCTAATCTTCGATCTTGAGCTTGATTCTTGAGATTTGAAGATGGATCTTTGAAGAGAATGCGAGGATGATGAAGGATTTAGGACTAGAATGTTGATTTGAAGTGAAAAAGTGAAGAAATGAGGTGAGGGAATGAGGAGGTGTATTCGGCCAAGAAGGGAGAAGAAGAGAGGCCAGGTTTTTGAGTGTGAATTGTGAGCCCAAAAAACCTTGTGAGAGGTGAGGATATGAGGGTATATATAGAAAGCAATTAGGTTTAAGGGTAGTTAGGTCATTGTGCATCTCATCTCACCCTAGGATTGCATCTAAAATTTGAATGGAGGGTGAGGATTGAATCACACATGGATTGAGGTCAAAAAAATGCAAAATGAGAGGGAAATGAAGGGGAGAATTCGGCCAAAGGAAGGGAGAGGGTGTAGCCTTGGTCACCAAGTTTTGCAAGTTGTCATCTTGTACTATTGTACTATTATATGACCATGCTATTATCCCTTCATTTTTGATTATTCTTCTTAGGATAATTGTACAAAAATACACCCAATTTAGGCCACATACTAGGAATCTTAGGAATATGCCATTTTATGAGATCACCATGACCAAAAATATCATAAAAACCTCATCTTGAAATTTTTGTAGAATATTCCTTTTTGATGCCTTTTTTAAATTTGAATTTTTATGCAAATGCGTGCATGTATGCGCAAAAAAAAATATATGACCAAGGGTGTCTTGCTTCAAATAATTTCCTCTAAAATTGCACAATGATTTTTGATGAAAAATTATCCTATTTTTAGAAAATGACCAAAATACCCTGTTGCCCTAAAAACTCAAAAAAAATGTATGCACAATGTTCTTCACACTTTTCAAAATAGTGCCACACTTCTCAATTTATTTATTTTTGTTGAGAATTAGGGTTTTGACCTAGGCGGACAAAATTAGGGTATGACAGCTGCCCCTCTTTATTTGGATTTTAACAAGGAATATGAATTGGCCGAAACATATTCCGAGGCAAAATAAAAATAAAGAATTCAGAAATTATACCAATTTTGTCTACTTAGAGAAACCAGAATTTTCCTTTTTCTTTTTTTTTTCTCTTTTTTGTTCCTTTTTGAGATATGATACAAATGCAATGAAAAGATTTTTTTTTTTTGCCCCTTTTTTTTTTTGTTTTTCTTTTTGGAATCAATTGGTGCCAACCCTCAATAAGCCAGCGAAAGCAGTAAAGAAAGCAAAAAAAGGTGCCGGCCCTCATTAAGCCGGCGAAGGAGGCTTCCTAAAGCCTTTTAAGGAATCGCGAACGATCCGAGTTTGCACTTGGGCCTGGGGAGCACGTGGGCTCAAAGGGGTGGTCTTTCGAGCGACCGGGGGAGGGTACTATATCAAGTCTAGATCTCGATATTTCCCTAGGACTGC
Source organism: Astragalus glycyphyllos (assembly GCA_963573325.1). Classification (NCBI taxonomy): domain Eukaryota; kingdom Viridiplantae; phylum Streptophyta; class Magnoliopsida; order Fabales; family Fabaceae; genus Astragalus; species Astragalus glycyphyllos. Next base: position 99,775,313 of record OY754307.1, read on the forward strand.
GCCATGTTTTAGGCCAACACAGCTATCCTTTTCGACTGGACCTATTGAGGTCAGGGGGACTTACTCGCAGCTCGAATACGAAGTGAAGTCAATCTTCTGGGGGACACGTGGGTCCAAAGGGGGATCTGAAAATCCAATTGGTTTTCTTCAGTTGGTCGATGCTGCCGCACCGATCCAGGGTACCTGCATACGTTAGTTGATGCAAGGAATGGTGCATGAATGCAAGTTTTTTTCTTACCTTAGTGGTGATCGAACGAACACGAGTTTCGTAGGATCGACCATCGGCGACTTGAGCTGTTACTAGCAGATAGCAACTTATTTGGATGCAGAAAAATTTAGCAAAGACATGGATATTCATGAAATGCTCCTTATTCTTTTTTCGATGAATGCACAAGAGGTGGATATGCAAATGTAATGCAAATGTATGTTATGCAAGGGCAGGTTATGCGAATGCACGTGATGCAATGAATGTTTTTAATTTTCTTTTAGCATAGGGACTTTAGGATTCTTGAGTGATCAATTCAAGCGTCCTATCGTAAAGACTATGACTATTTATTAAGAATGCCTCTTTTTGTTTTGAAAACTGATTTGATTTTTGATGTGATGATGATAAATGCTATGGAATGTGTGTGTTCTTTTGCTTTTATTGTGATGAATGTGGATGATGCGAATGTAATGCTTTGAATAACATGAAATGCCTACATGCATGAGGAGGATGAATGATTGGAGTATTTAAACATTTTTGTAAACATTTTTATGATGATGAGACGCGAGACTTTGAATGCAAGGAATTGAGATGGCTATGGACCATTCTTTGGAAAAACTAGATTTGATTCAAACTCTGGTGTTCTCAAGGTTTTTATTAACAAGCTCACTTATTTTCCTTTCCATTTCCATGATGACTGAACTTTAAACACCACATGATCAATTTGTATTCTCTCTCTCTGAAGCATTGACTAGTAAGTATGCATAAGAGTGCAGATGTGGACGAGTGAGTCAGTTAACTTGGGATTGGTTTAGGACAGTGAGTTGAGAGACTGTCCCGACAGGAATTTATGGATGTGAATGACTTTAGGGAGAACTTTGCTCATTTGAGCGGGAGTGAACAGTTATGGAAATGCCCCACTTTAGAATGACAATTTCAAATGGGTTCTTTGAGTGGGTTTGTGAAAGGGGATGAAGTTATGGTACTGGTTATGAACTGAGGGTGGTATATGAATGGGATGGACAATGAACAAACTTTCCCAAGACCAGGGTGGGTGGGTGGTGAAGAGAATGCCCCAACTTTTGGATCTGAGTGGTGTTCTCAGTGCAAATCTTTGGTTCTCTATGAATGTCTTGACTTTTGGCATGAAAGAAGCCTCACTTGGTGATCACTAAACCTTGTTTTAACCTTTGGTGCAAATCTTTTCCTTTGGGCCTGGGACATGAGGACCATCTAGGGTAATAGCAATGCCAGAGCCGCGCATAAGTTTGCTTGCCATTTGAAGTGATTGTGCCCGCGTTTGTTTTTTTGCCAGTTCATTTATTTGAGGGATCCCCTCTTTTCTGTGATTTTCAGAAATTTCGCAATGATTGTAATGCTTTTTGACTCATGCACAGGTTTCACAATTCAGTATCATCAATCATAAAAATATTTATTTTAAAATAAAGAGACAGAATAAGTGAAGATAAAAGACACGAAAAGCAAACACATGGAAGAAAAAGTTGAATTCTTATTGTTATGGAAACTGGACGTGCAGAAGGTCACGCCAATTGAAAAATTTTTAAACTGGAAAAATACAAGAAAAAGGGGAAGTAGATCTTGTGTTTTTTCTTTTGAAGTAACGATGCCAATCGTCCACACTCATGACCTTGATCACCCCTTTATCCAAACTTTTGGGAGTGCTGATTGCCTTTTTCATTTCAAGTCCAAGTTTTCTGACCCTAATTTTTGCCTGGATCGCCCTTTGCGGGTTTTCAATCCACCGGGTCGCTCTGGTTTTGCCTAGGCCGCCCTTTGCGGGTTTTCAACCTAGCGAGCTGATTCTTACTTGGCTCATCTTTCTCTTTTTTCATTTATTTCTTTAGGCATACTCCTTTCTGACTGCATCTGAATTTACTGGAAACTGGGGTTTTCTTTTCTTGCATCCCATTTTGCGAGAATTAAAGGCCCCTCCGGAGAATAAGTTCTTCGTCTTCATGATACTGGGTTCATCTCCATGGGAATCCCTTTGGAGGTTCATGATCTTTTTGAGCATTGAGTCTTCTTTGAAATTGTTGAAGATAAGCTTTCTTCGGTTTGAGCTTTCTCTTATTCTTCTTCTGACATAAGACAAATGTACTTTGGTTTAATAAGGCGCAATGAAAGTATTACTTCCATCGTATGGGGTTTGCCCCTATTAGAGTGTAAAACGAAGCCTGATTTCCATGAAGGTCATCATCGTCCTTGATATCCTTTGTTGATTGTCTCTAACTGCCCCATTTTTAGGGTGGCGTAGGGAGGGATCATGATGCTTGACCTGGAGTCTTCATACTGTCATTTGTGACTACCTTAGCTTGGAAAGCTGCGCAACAGACCGAACTTTGGTAATTACAGACTTTGTTATAAAGGCAAGTGTCTTATGTCAGAAGGGTGATTTACACAAACTTGTTGATTCATTGCTCTTTATCATGGCGTCAATCCTCTCCTTTGCTCAAATTGATCATGTCACTTGATTCCTCATGAGGACGGACCACTTTGTTCTCTTATTCTTGCACAACAGCTTGATTGCAAATCTGACGGTGGAGCCTGAGGAATGACTGAGGGTTTGTGGAGGGCGGGATGACGAGGTCGAGGTAGTGTTTGCTGTTTTATGAAAGGAGAGATGGGAGTGATGAAGTGTTTGAAGGTTTATGGAAGAAAGGGTGGTCATACACAACAAGGTGTAGGAAGGTTCATTGAGACAATGATCTCTTACACTTTATGGCCAAATGTATCAGCTCACAACTTATATTTCTTTCGTTTCTTTTTCCCTTGTCTTTTCATTTTTGGGATTTTCATTTTTTGAATCTGTTCTTTTTTTGTTTCATTTTTTCTGATTTTTTCCTTTTTTTGCTTTTGAGTTGAGTGAGCTGATAAAAGTGATACACTATTTTTGGATATTTGAAGTGATCCTTGTCTGGGGTGATTGGAGAGATAATGGCAATGAAACCCCTGCAGCGGTTGGAGGATGCTTGATTGGGTTCTGGTATTAACTGGGGTGACAGGAGGTTCAGAGGGAGGAGCAAATGAGGTGGGTTGATTTTGTAGAAGGGCCACTGGTAGTGAGGAAGGTGGCGAAGGCAGGCATTTGGTTATGAATTTCTTTTTTGATGGGGTACTTGTAATGGGAAATGGGAAAGTTGGTTGATCTGAGGAAGGGAAAAGGGTTTGGTCGCGAAAGAGGTTCGCTTGTAACATTTGTTTGGTTTCCTTAGCATTGCTCCACTTTGCTTGAACTTGTGCTTTGACTTCATTACCCAACCTAGTTGTGGCATCATGAATTTCTACAACCTTAGCCAATTCTTCACTTATTAACTCCGAAGAAACATCTCAGTTGTCTTCAGCCTTTCTCTCAGTTTGGTTAATCGGGTAATCAGAGTCACAATATGAACCATTGGCGTCGTTGTTTTCAAAGATTATTTTCATTTATTATTATTTTTGATCCGCGTTGGGAGGAATTGAAAAGCAAGTAACAGACACATGACAAAATGAAAGAAAGAAATTTTATTGAGGAATTCAAAATAACATTTTATTGATGATGATACTAAAAGGAAACATGTGTGCCCTTATTGAAATATCTTGAGGTCTTGGGCAGAGCCAAAGGATTGCATTACAGAAAATTGTTTTGAACTGAAAAACTACATGAAAATCAACAATCACTCATAAATGCTATGAAATGCATGACAAAGACACAAATGTTTTGATGATGCCGCTTTCACCACTTCAACCCTCTTCAACAACTGCTATCTTTGCTTAATAGTCCACAGACCCTGAGAACTTGATCCTTCCCCCCTTCTCAAAAGTTAACTGCCTGGAATCAATGAAGCCCTGAACCAAACTTTTCAAAAGATAGCAATTTTCAGCAGGATACCCAATTGCCCCAGCATGGAGCTCGCGATTGGCTTCCGGATTGTACCCGCTTGGGAATGGAGGTTGGACTGATCTCGTCTTGCGAGGAGTGATCCATCCATGGCTGATTAGATAGCTGCATAGGTCGGCGTATGACACGGGGATGGGGTTGTATTGAACTTGGATGGAGAATGATGATAAGGGAAGGAAACTGACAGACTCAAACAAGAGAAACTGCACATGGCATGCACGCCCACTAGAAGAATGCTTCGTAGAGAGTTAACATTGGTTAAAACATGATGGAAAATTTTTTTTGATGAACTGTTTCAGTCTTTTATCATGGAATGGATGAGATGCAATGCCTTTTTTTGAAGAAAATGCAAATGAACTGTTGATTTGAAAAACTGAGTGCCTTGGAACATCTTGAGTTTGCAAATAAGTAAGGGTAAACTTTTTCAACAGATTATTTTGCAAAAGCGTCTCGTCTCTCATCACAACTTTTTTATTTGATTTATGCAATGTATGAACAAACAAATCATGTTAAGCAAATGCATGAAAAATGACCACTTGAAAAGTGTAATTATTCTAAAGGAGATTTTTTGTTTGTTTTTGATGCAAGATGAAATACGAAACTCCAATGCATTTTTGGATGATGCAAGATGCAAGAATGATATTTTTTCAAAATGATTTTTATTCTTTAGAGGCATGGCAAGATCTGAAATACCAATGCCCCTTTTTGCAAAAATGATGACGTGAGGCAACCAATTGTCGTTACTCTGAGTAACTTGTATGAAACATTGAGTGGATCCTGACTCAATACTTCACGCAATATACTGAAACGCTTCGACATTTGGTTGACTCCACTTATTCACTTTATTTGAAAACAAACTGCGCCTGATTGGGTCAAAGTGCCCCGATATCGTAGAGTATCATCTCAAATTTGTAGTGCACAAACAAATTTGAGATATTACCCTTCATCATTCAAAGATGCACTTCTACCCATTGAACGATTGCATAAGGAGTTTCTCTTATTTCATTTCATTTTTTTTTGGAAAATGATTTAGAAAATGATTTGAAGATGCAAGTGATTTATTGAATTTTTTTTTTTTTAGAAAAAGGTGCTTTATTTGGGGGAAAAGGTTTTTTTTTTAAAAAGGTGCTTGACGGGTATGACCCGCTCCTACGTATCCCCCTTGTGATGAGGAATCAAAGCTACGTAGTTCTTCTTCGTCTTTTTCTGAAATAATGCTTATGAGGTTAACGAAATGATGCATAAATGCTACATTGGCTCGACGCCCACATTATTTGATGAAGGTTTTTGTACATGATTATGGATGACTGAAATGCTTATGCTATGCAGATGATAATTGTTTTTTTTTGTTTTCATTTTTCTTATGCAATGAAATGAAATGCATGATACTCGCAATTATTTTTTAAAATGCACGAGAGACGTGATTTTTATTAAATGAAACTATATGCAAAATGAGAGGTTCACATATTTATATGCAAGGGAAAATAACAATGCACGAGAGATGTTTCTAAAAAATGTTTTTTTTTATATGCGAGAAAGTGCATGATACTCGCAATTTTTAATGCATGAAAAATCATGATCTTCACTGGATGAAGATGTATGCAAAAGGAAATGAGTAAAAAATTATTTACAATGCAAAGGCTTTCAAAAGCCGGAAATTCACACATTTTTTTTTGATAATTTTTTTCGGTTTATTTGCAAAAATATTTTATTTAGCATGGATGCAGGGGTATGAAGCTCCTTTGTGTCCTACCAAGGTTTCTTAGAGACAGGATCTATGGCTATTTCTACGGGTACACACTTCAAGGTTAGCACTAAAAGAAGGACCCTAAATAAGGCTCCTAGAACCAACGACCTCATCTGACACCACCGATCACAGGGCCGTACGTCCAAGTGATGGTATCATCAAACAAAGCCAAACTCTAGGTGAAGTCTTCGCAACCACCCAACAAGACGTACGTCCAGTGAGCAGCCACTAATGACTTCGTTCTAGCCTAAGATATGCTCTAGCCCGGGTATAGGGCTGTCTCACCAAGAAATATAAGGGTAAAAAGAGTGCAACGTGTGTGTAGGAGCACAACGACAAACATACCCCCCCACCTGCAAAGAAAATCCAGAAACAGTCCATACAAAGAGTCGTCTACCCTAGGGTTTTGCAAGCATATATCATTTCAATACAAACAAGTAAACTAACCTAGGGTTCCAACAACAATCACATGCACTGCTTACCTCAAGAAAGGGAGCCAAGAAGAGGGGTCATAATAGAATTGGGGGAATGATGCATGAGCTTACCTTGAAGAAAGGGAGCAAAGAAGAAGGGGACATGGGGATTGGAGAAATGCATGATCATATTAAGTATATAAACAAAAGAAGATGAAAGGAGAAGAAGGAACAAGAAGCGAACATAGAAGAAGAAGAGTCAAATGCACATGAATGCAACATAACAACACGAGAATGCAAGAGAACATTCAAACATCAGAAAGAGAGAAGAAAAAGAAGGAGAAGAAAAGAGAGAAATAGAACAATCACATTCAAATCAAACAATTAAACCGCACATCAAGCTAATTAGGCCTGACCCTCGTTTTAAAAGGAAAGTCCCCAGTGAAGTCGCCAGCTGTTGCACCCCGAAAAATCCGGTTTGGATCCTTCTTCGCACAACGAGAAAAACAATGAAGCCGCCATCAACATTTTTTATTTAGGGACCAAAACATTGAAAAAGGGTCCTTTTTAAGGCGGGTGGTCCTTTGAGAACTAGAGATGTAGGTTCGGGGGTCGGTTAGGTGTGGGGAAGGTATTAGCATCCCACACCTCCTTTCTACCGAAAGGGAACCTTTTACTTGATGTGCGGTTTTGACAGAGTTGATTTGAAACAATTCGTTCTAATTCCTTTTTTATTTGAGAAAAGTGTTTTTGAAAACGGGGGAAAAGAAGAATCTTTTTATTATTTTTTAAAAGTGTGCTTGACGGGATGTGACCCGCTCCTACGTATCTCCCGGTGCGATGGAGAATTCAAAGCTTACGTAGTTCTCTTGGTTGAGAAACTTTGTGTTGGTGTTTTTTATTGTAGGGGTTTTCGGTCCTAGACTGTACAGTCCACTAGACCTGGAACAAAGACAACCCCGCCTGTACAGACGACGTGCCCCCCTACTTATTGAAAATGATATTTTTTGATTAAGGGAGAAGAAGATTTGTTGTGAGGTTGGTTGCTTTTATTTGAGCAAGTATCTTAGGCTCGCACGAACTGTACAGCTCGCTAACCCTAAGACGCTAACCAATACCGAATGTACATCCGACTCGATTCCTTACTCATTTTTTGAAATAGGGTTCAAGTTGTTAATTACTTGTTTTGATTCTCATAAGTATCCCAAGATGTTTGAGCTGTACAGCTCCGATCTTAGGAGGTTAGACAACACCGGCCGTACGTCCGACTTGCCTCCTTATGAGTTTTCAAAAGGTTTATTGTTGATCTTAGAAAGAATTTGATTGTCTTATGAAAACAATTTGAGAAAAGATTGAGTTTGGAAAAAAGCTTTAGAAAATGATTGATTTGAAGAAAGGAGAAGGGAGTTTGAGGGTGACATTGGTCACAAAAGGTTTGTTGGGATGGCGTGGCATCCAAAAGGAAAAGAAAGTAGAACATTCAATCAATTTCCAAGTCAAGAACCAAAGTGCAACATTTAACAAATTGCAAGCGACACAATCAACAATGCAAGCGTAAGTATATACAATTAAGGTGTTGAATCCCTTTAGGTAATCTTTAACACTTGGGATATGCACAAATGCATAAGTGTTAAATCCTCTTACCAAATCATCAACACAAACATGATTTTCAAAGCAAGCAACAAAAACAAGCACAAACCCTAATTATCTCATGAAATGCGACACCAACATAGAGCTAAAACCTCATTTTATTCTTTGAAAGCAACAAAATCATGCAAGCAAATGACATAGATCAAGCTTTTTGGCAAGGATTCACATGAGTAAGCAAAGGAATGCACTAAAATCACACAAACCCTAATTTTTCTACAATATGCGAAATGAAACATAATTCCAAATCACAATTTTATTCATGAAAATGCAAGCACAAAATGAAAATAGCACAAACACACAATTTATTCCAAGAGAGAGATGCATTTCAAGCATCCAAACCTCCCAAAGTGTTTGTCAAAATGCTTGAAACACATCTCTCATTCAACAACAACAATTATATCAACATTTTAACAAAAAAATAGAGCACTAAAATGCAAAGAAATGCTTGATATGCAAAAATAGATTGATGATCTACATTTTTTATGCTAAAATTTTGATGACGTTAAGATTGAGAGTATACCTCAACTCCAAGCTAGAATAGCAAAAGAAATAAGGTGAATGAGCACTAAAACACTTGAATCAACCCTCTAATCTTCGATCTTGAGCTTGATTCTTGAGATTTGAAGATGGATCTTTGAAGAGAATGCGAGGATGATGAAGGATTTAGGACTAGAATGTTGATTTGAAGTGAAAAAGTGAAGAAATGAGGTGAGGGAATGAGGAGGTGTATTCGGCCAAGAAGGGAGAAGAAGAGAGGCCAGGTTTTTGAGTGTGAATTGTGAGCCCAAAAAACCTTGTGAGAGGTGAGGATATGAGGGTATATATAGAAAGCAATTAGGTTTAAGGGTAGTTAGGTCATTGTGCATCTCATCTCACCCTAGGATTGCATCTAAAATTTGAATGGAGGGTGAGGATTGAATCACACATGGATTGAGGTCAAAAAAATGCAAAATGAGAGGGAAATGAAGGGGAGAATTCGGCCAAAGGAAGGGAGAGGGTGTAGCCTTGGTCACCAAGTTTTGCAAGTTGTCATCTTGTACTATTGTACTATTATATGACTATGCTATTATCCCTTCATTTTTGATTATTCTTCTTAGGATAATTGTACAAAAATACACCCAATTTAGGCCACATACTAGGAATCTTAGGAATATGCCATTTTATGAGATCACCATGACCAAAAATATCATAAAAACCTCATCTTGAAATTTTTGTAGAATATTCCTTTTTGATGCCTTTTTTAAATTTGAATTTTTATGCAAATGCGTGCATGTATGCGCAAAAAAAAAATATATGACCAAGGGTGTCTTGCTTCAAATAATTTCTTCTAAAATTGCACAATGATTTTTGATGAAAAATTATCCTATTTTTAGAAAATGACCAAAATACCCTGTTGCCCTAAAAACTCAAAAAAAATGTATGCACAATGTTCTTCACACTTTTCAAAATAGTGCCACACTTCTCAATTTATTTATTTTTGTTGAGAATTAGGGTTTTGACCTAGGCGGACAAAATTAGGGTATGACAAAGGCAAAACAAATGTACTTCAATTAAATGGAATGCGAAGGAGTATCACAAATAGAAAGCGAACCAAAGTACAATATTCCTTAAGAGTGCAATACAATGATTTTAAACAAAGTACTACTTTCCAAAGAAAGTTACAACTTCTTAAAGAAAATTACAATTTCCTAAGGATCGCTACAATACTCTAAAGGGAACTTTAAAGGCATATGGCTTTCAACTCCTCGCTCCTTTTCCTCTTCTTGCTCTCAGCTGCCCCCCGGGCTTTCTCCAGGAGTTCTTCTGTGAGAATCTTGCAGTACTCAACAAACTCACACACCTTGACAGGGGTGTTGAAAGGATTCATTTCTGCATCCGCTTTTCTTAGCTTCTTGGGAATGTCTCTCACAGCCTGATTAGCTAACCAAACTAACTTGGAGAACTTGTCTTTCCAATGTAAGCCTTCCTTTTTCAATTCCTCAAAGACTTGTTGACTTTTTACCTTACTGAGCAATTCCGCAAATTGATTCTCCCAATAGTCACTCTTCTCCCTTAGCCGGAGGTAAGACCCTTCCAAGTACTGCACATGATTGGCCAAGCTTTCCGACTTCCCTTGTTCCCTTCTTAGTGCTTGCTGATAATCCCTCAGGATCCCTTCAATAGATTCCCGATCTTGCTTGACACTCTTTAATTGATCTTCCAATTCAAGCTTCATTATTCGAGAGTCTTTTCTTGACTTAACTAGTGCGTGCCTGACTGCTTGCTCTTCTTTCCATGTATCCTCATATAGCCTCTTCCATTTAATTGCTTCCGCTACAGCCTCATTCATCTTGGTAGTGCACCTCTTCACTTCCTCTTTGGCACCCTTCAAGTGCTTTTGCATTTCCCTCTTGCTTTTCCCCTCTATTTCAAGTTTTCTATTGACTTCCTCAATAGCTGCAGCTTGGAAAGCATTTTCATTTTCTAGCTTTTTCTTGTCTTGCATCATCTTTCTCAATCTATCTTGCAGAGCCCTTTTCTCTTCTCCCACCTTTGACATGGCCAACCTAACCTCTTCCAATTCTTCAATGGTAGGAATGTGAGGTTCTTGTATCTTTTCCTCAGGCAGTGGTACTCCTTGGTTGGATGACCGAGTTTCACTAATCCTCCCTTCAAGCCATTGAGAAAAAGAGATAGCAGTGGTCCTCCTGGTTAACTCTTCTCTGTCCTTCCGCACTACGGTTTCCCAAGCTTGCAGGACTCGCCGAAGTAGACTCTCGTCTTTAGGGATCCCCGCGTGGAGGTAAAAACGAAACAGCATAGCTTCGGAGGGTGAATCCCGCATAGGGTATCCGAGCTGTCACAAGGTCAAAGAGGGGTTATAGTTTATGCATCCTTGGGTTCCCATGAGAGGAACGTTCTGAAAACTCCCACACCGAAATACCACTGAAGGCCTGTCTACCCAACATTTAGGTGAGAACCAACGAATCTGGAGAGCATCTTGGTTCTTGAAAGCATGCACCCACTCTTGAGAGTTCATAGTCTTCGGATTACAACCCAAGGCATAGGAAAGCAAATCCTTCACATCACTTTTGTTGGTACACACATGACTGATCAACCAAGCATATAACACAGGGAAGGAGCAACACATCTTATTCTTTTGGAATTCATGGTGACGAGTGAAGGCACGGTATGTCTCTGCGAGGATTGCGGGAACCGGGTTGATAGGATTTTTTGCACATCTGAAGGCGAGGAAGACACCGATTGCAGTTTCACTCACATGCCTCTCTATCTGAGGGAAGAGCACAATGCCGAAGATGGTCAGAGCTAGCACTTGCTTGAAAGAATTCCAATCATCAGACACTACATAGCTGGTCATCAAACTCTCAAAGTATTCTTGAGGAAACCCAAATACCTTATTACGTTCTATCTTATGGGCCCACACTTTCTCAGCACTGATTTACAACAAGGCAGCAAGCTTTTCATCAGAATAATACTCCCCTTGGTATTGATAAGGCTTAAACTTGGATCGATCAAAGCCCAAAATCCTATCATACTCTTCTATGGTAGGCGCCATTTGGAAATTCTTAAAAAAGAAACAGCGAATCTCCGAGTCATAGAACCGACATAGGGCAGCAATGGCACTCTCTTGCACTTCTAGTTGTAGCAGCTTGCGAATGTTCCCATAGGTTTTGTCAAAAGACCTGACCTCAATAGGACCTAGGAGGGATGCATACTCTTTCAGACTAGCCATATCAATCTCTTTCACAACAGGAAGCCTTGAATTGAAAACGGTTTTGCCTTTTGATTCCATTCCGTTTCTTACACACCTATGACAAGACTTTGTGTTACGTTGCGATCTCTGGCAAACAACTTTAATGCATGGAGGATGCAAAGAATGGAGGTTTTTTTTTTTTTCAAAATTTTTGTTAGATGCGAATGCAATGATGATGATGCAAAATGATGCAGATGTGATGATTATGACCTTTTATTTACATAGAAAAGAGAGAAGAAAATGATGTTTATTGGTGGCGGTTCAAAACATTTTTGAAAATACCCGCTATATGCCACCTCATATAGGTGTTTATGAGGGAAAAAGGAAATTGCTTTCTACATTTTTGGTAAAAGAGTTTCGAAAGAGGATGCCTAAGCTAATGCAACACACAATTTGCGTGCCCCCGTGTCCTACAAATGGGTAAGGATCGTAGGCTCTAAAGTCAACGACAAGGGTAATCCTCCCATGTGGGTTCTGGTCACTGCCTCACAATGGCAACCAAGAGCTAAAGTCTCTCTCATGAATACACCCACAATCGTAGAGAGCTACCGATTGTGAGGTATCATGAAGAAAGCGCACTCTTGGGCGAAACTTTCATGAGAGCCAGACAGACAACGGTCTACGAATGGCAGTCACTACTCATTTCCACTCTCCTAGGGTTCTTTGCAGACCTTGGGTTTTAGGCCCCACTCAATGCTCACAATTATAAGGTGTGCAGTGTGTGATGAGGGCACAACACCTAAAAATCTAACCAAAACCCACCTGCAAAGGGAAACCAAAACAGTCCAGACAATATCAAGCAACAGTATGTCGTCTACCCTAGGGTTCAATATCATTTCAACATAAGTATACTAACCTAGGGTTCCAACAACAATCGCAAGCATTGCTTACCTTAAGAAAGGGAGCCTAGAGGAGGGGACATAATAGGATTAGGGGAAATGCATGAGCTTACCTCAAGAAAGGGAGCAAAGAAGAGGGGAACATGCTAGGATTGGGGAAATGTATGAGGAAAGCATATAAACGACGAAAGTAAGAGGAGAAGAAGAAGAAACTACTCTTATTTTACTCAAGAAGCAAATATAGAAGAGGAAGAAGGCTAACACACAATGCACGCAAGCACAACATCACAAGAATGCACACGACAATTCTAAGAATAATGCAAGCATGTTTTTAAAGGCAAAGGAAAGAAAGAAGAAAGGGAAAGGAGGAGAGATATAACAAAGCATTCAAATCAACGAAATAAATCACATGTCAAATCGATTGGCTCGACCCACTAAAGAAAGGTCCCCAGCGGAGTCGCCAGCTGTTGCACCCCGAAAAATCCTTTGGAGGGATTTCTCTTCGCACAACGTGAATTGGAGTCGCCACCAATATTTTTTTTAGAGGTAAAACATTGAAAAAAAACCTTTCTTGAAAGACAATGGTCCTTGGAACCACGAGATTTGAGTTCGGGGGTCGGTTATGCATGGGGAAGGTACGAGCACCCCACACATCCTTTCTACTGAAAGGGAACCTCGATTTGACGTGTGATTTAAAAGGTTGATTTAAGAAATGCTTTGTTTTTATATCTCTTTATCTCTCCTTACTTTATGGAAAAACTTAAGGAAAATTTAATCTTTTGCGCTTGACGGGAGGGCACCGTGCCTACGTATCCTGGGGAGGGAATCAAAGCGACGTAGTTCTTGTTTTCAAAAATTGTTTTGTTTTTAGAAATTGCCTTGTTTTGGAAAAGGGTTTGTTTTTTTGAAAAGAAAATGGTTTTCATTTGTCGTGCTTGACGGGAATGTGACCCGCTCCTACGTATCTCCCAGTGCAATGAAGAATTCAAAGCTTACGTAGTTCTCGGTTGTCGAGAAAAGGTTTTTATTTTTTAGTTGTTTAATTGCGAAAATTGAATGTTCACAGTGATCAAACAACAAAGGTTTCGAGTGATCACCACTAGCATCCCATTATTGACGATCGTGCAAGCAAAGGCTTCGCATTATCCTCAACAAAGTTTTTAATTTGTGAAATGAGAGTTCTTTTGAAAAATGAGTGTTCATGATAATCAATTGAGCAAAGACTCCAAGTGATCACCACTAGCACCCCATTGTTGACAATCGTGCAAGCAAAGGCTTCGCATTCTCCTCTACAAAGTTTGATTTGTGAAAAATAGTTTGAAATTGTTTTGAGAAGAAGTGAAGTTGTTTATCAATGATTATGTAAATGCAAAAAAATGTTTTGAAGTTGGAACGTTACTAACGAGTAACAAGTTGTTCTTTGTATGCAACATGGTTTTGAAGTTTTGGAGAGTTACTAACGAGTAACAATTGGTGGAAATCAAAACAAGCAAATTGTGAACACCAATTCAACATTTTAATGCACCACAACAATTTAATGCATCAAGGCTCTAAGTGGCCTGTCCTTTGCCAAAACATCACAAGCTTCAAACAACAATTTACATTAAACTCAAAGAGCAAAGAAAGCATGATTAAACTTGAGGATGCATCAAGGTCATTGGAGCCCAATCATGTGCGCAAATTCAATTGTTTATAGACCCCTTTTTGCTCACATTTCACAAGCACATCAAATGGGAATTGAATTTTTAAATGCTTACAAGCATAGGCATCAAGGTTGAAGTAACCTATCTCTTGCCAACTTAGCATAACCCAAGATCATTTGTGGACCATAAATGAACCAAAACCCAAATTCATTTTCTCAAATCACAAATTAGTCATCAATTTATTTCAACAAGTCAACCAAATCAAGCAAGCAAATGACACTAGCAAGACTTAGGAACATTTATTCACAAGATCCAAGCGATCAAACACCAAAATCAACAACTATTCATATTTTTTGATTTTTGTGAAAGTAAGAAGGCATGAAAAATGAATATTTGCAAAATCAAACAACATGTTTGGACATGGGAACTTCAAAATCAAGCCCCAATAACAAGATTGCATAAAGAAATGCATCAAAACTCGATTAAACCTATTTTTATACTAAAGGTGCGAAACATTCATAGCTTCCTAACACAATTTTATTTCACAAAATGCAACAAGCAAAATGATAACAACACAAATCACAATTTATTCAAGGGTGAGAAGCAATCTCAAACACCCAAGCCTCCCTAAGTGCTTGTCAAAATGTTTGAGACACCTCTCACCAACAACAATCAACAAATCAACAATATAACAACACTAAAATGCATGAAGATGGTAGGATGAAAAATTAGAAACATGATATCTACATTTTGATGCAAAAAAGTTGAAGATGATGCTAGGTTTTAAGAAGTTTACCTCAAATCCAAGCTAAGGAATGACTAATATGAAGAACAAGACCACAAATCAACTTGAATCTTCACCAAACTTCAATGAAACGCACGAAATGTTTGCTTAAAAATGCCCTTTGATGATGCAAGCTTGAATTAAATTAGGAGAGAAGGAAGATATATGAAGTAGGAATGGAAATGAGGTGAGAAAATGGTGATTTGGTGAAGGAGAAGTGAAGAATTGATGGAGGAAGAAGGTAGTATAATTTCGGCCAAGAGAGGGAATTAGGAGAGGGAGTTGTGTGCTAGGGTTGTGTGAGTGAAAATGAGGCCAAAGGCTTCTTTTTGTGAGGTGAGGTTAATAGGGTATATATAGAAAGCAATTAGGTTTAAGGGTAGTTAGGTCATTGTGCACTAGTTGTGCTCTAGGATTTGATTTTAATTTTGAATCAAAGGCTAGGATTGAGGCTCACATGGATTGAGGACATTGAGAAAACACAAAATGAGAGAATAGAGAGGGGGTGGCGCATAAACATTGGGAGGGGTCCTTGGTGACCAAGTTTTGCAAGTTGTCATCTTGTACTATTGTACTATTATATGACCATTCCATTATCCCTTCATTTTTGATTATTCTTCTTAGGATAATTGTACAAAAATACACCCAATTTAGGCCACATACTAGGAATCTTAGGAATATGCCATTTTATGTGATCACCATGACCAAAAATGTCATAAAAATCACATCTTGGAACTTTTTGTAGAATATTCCCTTTTGATCCTTTTTTGAAATTTTGTGCACAATGTATGCATGCATGCGCATACATACATACATGACCAAAAATGTTTTGCCTCAAATAAATTTCTCTAAAATTGCACAATGATTCTTGATGAGAAATTATCTTATTTTTGACAATGACCAAAATACCCTTTTGCCCTAAAAACCTTGTTTTTTAACAACAAATGCATTTCCACTCTAACAATGAATTTAAAAGCCCTAGAATGACTTTTAAAACCCAAAAATGCATGCACAATGCTCTTCACTCTTCAAAATAAAACCACACTTCTCAATTTATTTATTTTTGCGGAAAATTAGGGTTTTAAACCTAGGTGGACAAAATTAGGGTATGACACTCCCTAATTTCATCATCGGTCTTAATAGGTATACCTTCGCATTTTAAGCTTGGACATCTAACCCCATTTTCCCATTTAGCCAATTCATGTCGCCACGCTACCACAAGAAACTGTTCAACCCCAATTACAAAAGATTGCTTCAAACCCGCTCTTCTAGGAAATAACCGATCATACACTCAATCACGATTAAATTCATACCAATTCATCTACCCACATTTAACAAAATATGTTAGATTCCCATAACATTCCCAATAACCTATCAAGTTAGTGGTATCGATAAGATCTCAATGGAGATGATTCTGAGCCGAGTATGGGGGTCAAGGACAGCACAAAACCCTTTTCCATCCAAGTAGTGAAGGAAGTTATTTCATATAACTCCCAACCTTACCGTTGTTAGTATCGTCTCGAAATTATCTCAATGGAGATGATTTCGAGCAAATTACGGGGGTGAGGGACAGCACCTCACCCTTTTCCATCAACAACACACAGTCATCTATCCTAGGGTTCATCAAAATAAACAATTAAACAATTTTCAATTAACAACTCTAAAATAATACACTTTTCAATTTCAACTATTTGACACAATTAACAACATACACAATTTTTAATTCTCAACAATTTTCAATCCAACTCTTCTCAACAATTTCAATTTAACAAATTTAAATTCATTTTTCAATTACTAACATTCACATTTCACAATATTCACTCAATTTTAACTCACATTTCACATTCAATCCTGCAACTCACATTTCAGAATATCACTTAATCCTAACACTCAATTATAACTCACAATTCACAACAATTCCAACAAACACAATTCTAACAACTAACTCATAATTCACAACAACACACAACAACAACAAATAATTCAATCCTAACACACAACAACAACAAATAATTCAATCCTAACCAATTCGATCCTAGGTGAGTTCTGAACTGTGTTTTGCAAAATTTTTTTAAAATGCAGTTCAGAAGTCGCCCCCTAGGTGACTTCTGAACTGTGTTTTTTTATTTTTTATTTAATTATATATTAAAATGATAAAAATTAAATTAATTTAATTTAAATAAAAAAATTGTATTTAGATAATAAATATTTTTAATCCAAATTTCCTAATTAAATTTAAGGGTCACAAAGAAATATTACAACACAATAGTTTATTTAAAAGACCGACCGAAAATTACAATAGTTATTTAAAAGACTAATCCGAAATATTACAACACATTAATTGCGGTTAGGACAGTTGTTTCTGTTGTGACCCTCATTTCTACAAATTCCGCATCTTTTGGTGCGTGTACCCCTTTCTCTTTGATCCATCTCTGTACGAATACGGGTAGACTGTGGACGACCCTTTTTATCTCTCCGTTTAGTTGGATCATGCTGTAATTCTAAAGTATTGAAATAACGCCATGACGTCTCAGTTGGCAAGGGTGGGAACTCCACAATGTAAGTATTGAAAATATTCTCCATTGTGTACGGTGGATCCACGAGTTGCATGTGGTCGTAATTGCATTTTGAGCATGCTGCGATGACATGTGAACAAGGGTAGTGAAGTGTCTAGAATTCCCCACACTCACACATTTTTGCTCTGAAGTTCACCACGAATGTTCGCACAGGTCTACCACTTTGTGGTCGTACAAGTTCTTCAACTCGGAACAATTGTTGGGCACGATCGTGAACTGCGACGTTATGCCTTTTTGAGACTTTTATGTTCCTGGCAATATTTTCCAACAATTTTTCAGAGTACATAGTTCCGGATCTCAACGTTGCCTGTGCCTGTGTTCCCCTTTTGATGAAAACATCGTTCATCCTGAAATATGTTGCATCTATCAATGAATGAATAGGGAGATTCCGCACCCCCTTAAGGACATTGTTGATGCACTCTGCAAGGTTTGTTGTCATGTGCCCCATACGGGAACCTCCATCGCACCACTGCAACAATTGTTCTGCAGTTATGTCTCAACCCAAGCCACCCCCTCAGGACCTACTTCCCGACCAATTTTTTGTTTGTAGTGATCGGCCGATTCTTCCGTCATTGAATATGCTGAAGAAAAAAAAAGAAGATGTTGGTAAGTATGGAATGGAAATTTGAAACTAATTAATTAAAAAAAATGTTAAAAATACTCACACATATTGATGACATGTTTCTTGTTAGGAGTGTTTTTGAAGTGTCTCATGAAGTTTTGTGGTATGTGGCGAATACAAAAGATGTGTTTCCAATTGGTGTTTAGTTGCGTAACAGCACTTTTGATAGACTCGTGTCTATCTGATATCAAACAAATACCCTCCTGTGGTGTCACATAGTGTCTTAAACGAGATACGAAGAAAAACCAAGCCTCCTTTGTCTCACCCTCGACCACTGCATATGCAATTGGGAAGGTGTTGTTTCTTCCATCTTGTGCGATTGCCAAAAGAAGACACCCTTTGTATCTACCGTACAACCATGTTCCATCAACAGAGACAACTGGTTTGCAAAATTGAAAGCCTTTAATGCACGGGCCAAAACTCCAAAAGATGCGGTGGAATACACCTTTGTCAGCAACTAGTTGTCCATTCTCATAGAATGGTTTGTACTGCCAGTAGTGAACTGTGTCTGGAATATAGTAAGACAAAGAATTTAGCCACCTGGTTACTTCATTGTAAGAGTCCTCCCAATTACTGAAGATAAGCTCGATTGCTTTTTGTTTAGCAATCCAAGCCTTTCTGTGGGAACTCTGGTACGTGAACCGCTCCTTGATGTGTGCAATCAACATAGCCACTGATATTGTCGGGTCCTTCCTTACAAGTGGAAGTATATAAGTACACATGAGGGAGGAGGTCAGCTGGCGGTGATCTTGGGAAATAGTCGATGTTGTACATGTGTGTGGGTGAGTCAACTATGTAATCCCCCAATATCCAGTTTTTGCTCCTAATCTCACAACACACCTCCACAAACACGTTTCATGAACACAACAAACGATCCATGTGTGTGGTTTAGACTCACAGATTTTGTATGCAACTGAATGGTTTAGGTGATATGTTTGGATGAATTGGTGGGCTATTTCTTTTATGGGAAATTTCATTTTGAGTTTGAGTTCATTTGGGTCTTCATTGGATAAAAGTTGGTTCCTGTCCATGGAATGGCCAAACTCTACATCATAAGGTTCTGGGTTATCAGTTGTGACGTTTTGAAAGTGTGGGACAGGCTCGCGGAATGCAACACCTATGTTGGGGTTAGCTTCAATTGGTTCCTCAGCGATGTCACGCTGAAGAATTTCATTTTCATCTTCGCTAAAGTCCCCAACGTCTTCATTATGGACACCAACAAACATACTAAACGGTGGGGTATTAGTTTGAGTATGTATAGGGTGGCTTGTGTTAAGGTCAATGGGTGTGTTTGAGGATGATGGTGCAGAGTGATGGTGAGGTGTTGAAGGTCTGTAATGCATGTCAGTTTCGGATGATGAAGGATTGAATTGAGGGTAAACAGGTGGAATGAAGTCAGTGTATGGTATTTCTGTTTGTTGAGAAAAACGTATGTTCTGTTGTGATGAAGATGGAATAGAGTGGGCGTGACATACCTAGGTGTAGTTAGAAGGAGCCTCAACCAAATCTGCGTATATTTCTGGTTTACATATACCAAGGTGTCTATCTTCTTTGAAATGCTCTATCATAAGTTCAACATCATCGTCAGAATTTATTTCGAATACCCCATAAAAGGTATGGCCAGTACTGAGAGTTGTGGGGTACCGATATGTAAGACTAGCAAGCATTTTTGAATGGTCAGGAGAGATTTTTTTTTCAATGGTTTGTTTAACTTGAGCTAGTTTGGATTTAGAGTTGAGTTTGACAAGAGTGTTGTTATCACACCTAAAAAATAGACCCTCAGTATTTGTTTTTTCAACATAACCATTGTAAAAGACCGTGATGAAAACATTCGTTGGAGCCATTGACGAAGTTGGGAGTAGGAGGGTGTGTTTGAGTTTCAGTTGGTAGTAGGAGAATCTATGGCAGTTGGGTGTTTAGTGGTGAGAGATTTAGGGCCTATTTATTGAAATTTGAATGGTCTAGATTTCACCGATGGTTTTGAAGGCCAGGATTGCACCGACACTTTTAAAGGCCAGGATTGCACCGACACTTTTGAATTGTTCAATGTGCATTGTTCACTGTGCATTGTTCAGAGTGCATTGTGCAGCGTGCTTAGTGTAGAGTGCAGTGTCCAATGCAGTTAAAACCGGTTTTAGTCATTGTTTCGAATCTTGTACACGTGAAACCGTAGTTCTATAACTTTACTATAATGTCATATCTATTTTTTTAATTTAGTAATTTAACAAAATTGGTTATAATTGATCTAAACATGGTAAAAAAGTCATTTTTTAGACTTAGGAAAAACCTTTTTTATTAATTGTTTCGAATCTTGCACACGTGGGTTATAAGTCCGTTAGTACTAATTCTAAATATGAAACCGTAGTTCTATAACTCTACTATAATGTCATATCATTTTTTTTAATTTAGTAATTTAACAAAATTGTTTATAGTTGATCTAAACATGGTAAAAAAGTCATTTTTTAGACTTAGGAAAAACCTTTTTTAGTCATTGTTTCGAATCTTGTACACGTGGGTTATTTGTCTGTTAGTACTAATTCAAAACATGAAACCGTAGTTCTATAACTCTACTATAAGTTCATATCATTTTTTTAATTTAGTAATTTAACAAAATTGGTTATAATTGATCTAAACATGGTAAAAAAGTCATTTTTTAGACTTAGGAAAAACCTTTTTTAGTCATTGTTTCGAATCTTGTACACGTGGGTTATAAGTCCGTTAGTACTAATTCAAAACATGAAACCGTAGTTCTATAACTCTACTATAATGTCATATCATTATATTTAATTTAGTAATTTAACAAAATTGGTTATAATTGATTTAAACATGGTAAAAAACTCATTTTTTAGACTTAGGAAAAACCTTTTTTAGTCATTTTTTCGAATCTTGTACACGTGGGTTATAAGTCCGTTAGTACTAATTCAAAACATGAAACCGTAGTTCTATAACTCTACTATAATGTCATATCATTTTTTTAATTTAGTATGATATTTCATTTAATTATATATTACTGTGTTGAAAAGATATTTCAAAGAATATGTCATTGCTTATTTTCCAAGTGTCCCACGTGAAACATTCATTGCATCCACTTGAGATAGAGGGCATCCACGTGAAACATTCATTGCATCCAAGTGTCCCATGTTTTCTTCTTCAAAATGATTGATATTCTAGCTTCTTGTGCACATTCATTGCATCCACTTGAGATAGAGGGCATCTGAAATGTTCTTGTACAAAAGGCAGCAACACAACCACATAACTCAAACATTCAAGTCACCATAACTCTTCAACAACACTTCCTCTAAAAATGTCTTCCTTACTAAACGAAGAACCTCACATTTCCATGCTTCTCAACGATGACCCAATGGAAGTTCACCATGCATTCAATCTTCCCGAACCAGATGCCTCTATATTACCATTGATAGAAAGAGATGGGTTTCGTGACATTGCTTCAATTGGCGCATTCAAAATAAATCCAGCTTTGGTGGCAGTAATGGTCGAACGCTGGAGACCAGAAACACACACTTTTCATCTTCCAGTAGGGGAGTGCACAATAACTCTCCAAGACGTGGCGTTGCAGTTGGGACTTCCCGTTGATGGAAATGTCGTTACTGGAAGTTGTGAACAAAATTGGGATTGAGTATGCGAACAACTTTTGGGTAAGCCTATCCCAGCAAATGGCATGGTAGGCAACCAAATTAAGTTCACTTGGCTACAACGTGAATTTAATAATGTTCCAGAGGGCGCTTCCAACAAAGTGCGAAGACAATATTGTAGGGCGTACCTATTGCAGTTGATCGGGGGATACATACTCCCAAACAAATCATCAAACAGAGTCAACTTAAAATACCTACCCCTATTGAAAAATTTCGATGAAATTTCAAGTTACAGTTGGGGGTCAGCATGTCTAACGAACTTATACAGAATGTTGTGTAAGACAGCTACATGCTCCTCACGCACAATGGGTGGATGTACTCTTTCGTTACAGTCTTGGATCTGGTACCACATGTCGTTCCTAGCACCAGACTGCAACCGTCCTTATGAATGGCCACTAGCAAAGAGGTTAAAATTTGACACAACTTATGAATACTAACAATTATATTTCTTCTTTATATTAACAATTTATTTTTTTTACCAGATTGGTTCACACCCTACTTAGCCACACTAAGTGTCCAAAAAGCCTTGTTTTGTACAGATCAACAATAGACCGCATGACACATGAAGAGTTTGAGTGGTTGCCATATCGGGAATTCAATTTGCCAGAAATAGCTTATCGGCACCAAGGCATATGGACTACAAACACGGCTATGGTCTGTTTCCATATTGTAGAATGGCACCATGCGGATAGAGTGACCTTGCAAGTTGGCCTCGTCCAAGACATACCATCAGCATCAATAGATATCAGCCACATGCACAACATCACCACGCAGGGACAGACTGATGTCAATTGAGTTGTATATCACACACAGTTAATTGAATTATGGAATGATAGACAAAATCAATGTGTTGTGGGTCGACCGTGCTTTGCCAAACCAACGCAGTCAGATAAATACATGCGCTGGTTTCTAAAAAAATCAAGGCCATACATTTCAGCCGACCAACATCTAAGGGATCCACGTGGTCTTGCAAATGTTCGTGATGTGGATGAAGAAGATGTACAAGACGTGCCAGCTCCCCCAACTACTCAAACCGAACGTTGAGAATGTAACCGTAATCGACATCGACGTGCACCACCAACTCAACAGAGGACCCAAGAAGATGTGCCTCACCGCCACTCTATCTCCCACACACCAACATTCCAAGAAGATGTGCCTCACCGCCAATCTATCTCCCACACACCAACATTCCAATATTACGAACAATACAACCAGTCAGTAGAACATACTCCTTTTCAAGATACATATCGACATTCTACGCCCGAAAGGGACCCCGATATGTTCTATGAGTGCTTTGGGGTCCAACCCGGCTCTGCACAATCTGTGGCGTTGCTTCGTCAAATTCAAGAGCAGGCCGGCGGTGCTAGTTCTTCATCAGTTCCCCAATATTTTCCAGAGCCACTGCCCCTGCCCCGACAGAGGAAGAACATCAACCACCACATCGGCATCAACGTCCACGGCGTGTCCCCCAACCTCGAAAGTGTGGAACTGGGTCTCATCTTTGTTAATTTTTTCCTGTACTGTCTTTTTAGTTTAATTTATCAATTATTGTAATTTTATATTAACTAAGTTATTAATTTTAAGGGTTTAATCTTATGTGACATTTATTACATTTGGATCAATAATTTACTCTTTTGTCTTTAATAGTGCTTTGTGCAGAGTGCACTATTAAAGTGTGCATTGTGCAGAGTGCATTGTACAGAGTGCATAGTGCATAGTGCATAGTGCAGAGTGCACTATTACAGTGTGCATTCTGCAGAGTGCACTGTTAAAGTGTGGATTGTGCATAGTGCATAGGTCTTAATTTCTTTAATGGCCTAGATTTTGCCGACACTCTATAACGGCCTAGATTTTGCCGACACTAAACCCTAAAATCAATGGTTAAGATCATCCAAAATCAATGGCTTACATACGATCACCCCTATTATAAATACATTCTCACATTACACTCAAATTCACACCAACAGTTTACCCTCAACCTATATTTCTTATTAATCTTCTCTTCTCTGGTTCTTCCCAAACACCGTCGCCCAACCCGCTGAAATGGAATGGCAGTTGTGCCCAACCCAGTACTCAAATGACAAATTCCTAACCGCACTTCATCACAGTGGAACTGTAACCACCGATAAACATGGTGTTGTCTTTCGTTGTCCTAATCATATCTTATGTAGGATGAATAAGGACATCACATTCTCCCAACTCAAGGAGAAGGCTGAGAGGAAGATACGGCCAGAGGGAGGGTGGCGTAAAGAAGTGGAGCGTATCCATTACAGAAAGTACAATTGTGGAGATGACGGGACTTTCCGTTATTCTGTCATGGAGATCCAAAGCGACGACAACGTTCGCGCAATGATGGAAGCTCATGCTAATATTCCAATGGGACGTAGTCTCTTGGAGCTGTACGTGGACACAATACGCACTCCGGAAGAAAGCATTCATCTTCTGCGACCACCCCCACCACAACAAGTCATACCGGAAAGAATTATCAACCACTACTGTACACTTCACTATCGGCCCATGTTATGTACAGGGAAGAAGATGGTGTGTATTTTAGTGGTCCAAACACCATTTATTCCAGGCTTAAGAACAACATCACCTTCACTGAACTGAATGAAAAACTAACGGAAAAAGCGCAGCTGGAGGGTGAGGAGCAAACAATCACTCGTATCGTTTATCGCTGCCCCCGGATCGGCGAAGTTAATCGTATTCGGTGGTGCATAATGACTATCAAGACTGACAAACACATTCGACAGATGTTTCAGCAGCATGAGATGTTTCAACCTCATACTCGGAGTCCTATCGAATTGTGCGTCGAAACCACTATTTCCATCGATGAGATCATCCGTCGGGTTATCCCTCCAGCAGTCCAATGGCCACTACCAGAAAATGTTTTGTGGAAGTAGTTTTGATCATGTTTTCCTCTCGTTTCGTTTTTTATTTTCTATTCTTGTATTTCTGAAAATTTTGTTGTTTATTTCAGTCTTTTTTCTATATTATATTATGTTACAATTTTTAATCTCTCACTTTTTTTCGTAAATATTAACGTAATTAAATTATAAATAAGTATAATCATTTTTATAAATTTATTTTTAATTTATTAATGATATATCATTTTAATATATAATTAAATAAAAAATAAAAAAACACAGTTCAGAAGTCGCCCCCCTAGAAGTCACCCGGGGAGACTTCTGAACTGCATTTTAAAAAAAATTTGCAAAACACTGTTCAGAAGTCCCCTTGGGGGGGCGACTTCTGAACTAAAAAAAAAATTGCCTACTTTGGTAAGTAACCCACAATGTGCATTATTTTGGTATATAATTTTTTTTTTGCTCCTCAATGGTTTTTTTGCCACTCGCCTCATACTTCGGACTAGTGGTGGACACAGATTAGCAACCCACCCGAAATCGTACTACCCGACAGTGAAAACTGTCATTTCGGATGTGTCAGGGAAACCGAAATCGACCAATTAAGACACATCGGTTCCAAATGGGTTCAGATGGGCGGGCTTGAACCTCCAGACTGCACCCATCAATAACCGAACCCGACCGTGTATCAATGTGGTTAATGTATTTAATACTTTTTTGAGGTTGAGTGTTCAAATGAAATACTGAAACAACAGTGGTTTCTTACAATAAATAGTACTATACGTTGCTTTTTGAAAAAGAGAAAAGTCTTGCAAAAAAAGTAGACTCAATCAAGCTAGACTGCAGAATAATTAAATTTAGTATTTTATTACTCTAATTTCTCTTTGACGGATGCAAAACTATAATAAAATAAATTTCCTCTTCCCAACACCATCTCATCATCACACATAAAGCAAAACACTTATTAAATAATAAATTATTTTTTGTATTTGTTTATTCATTCTTCCTCTAAGCCTCCTCTTTCACCATTGCTGATTTTCCAAGCTTCTTTCTCACCACCAGACCCATTTTTTTCTTCGACTGCGTTCAAAAGCTATAAAAGCTTCAAACCGAAAATATCCACCCGACGGAACTGCCACCCGCCTGAACTAAAACCCGCCAGAACCGACTCTGAAAACGGTCGGAAGTGGGTGCCGTAACTCCTCCTCAATTTTCAGTCGGATGCACCTCCGGTGGCCCGAATCCGGCCGTAACCGACCGATGTCCACCCCCACTTTGGACCAATGTTATCAGAATCGGAATGGTCATCGAGCCGGTCAAGGCACAGGGTCATTGAGTCTTTGGTCGGACCGCATGAGCCGATCTATATTAAATAAATTCAAAAATTATAATATATACTACGAAAGTATTTGTATTTATAATTGTAATTAAGTAAAACGATAAAATATTTAAATTTAATAATAAATAAAATATCTGCAAAATTATAAATATATAGTCGTGTATACATTTATTAATAAAAATATATCTATGTAAATGCTAAATATAAAAATTGTGTAACATAATTAGCAATATTATTTTAGTGGGCTCTATAATTAGTTTTTATGTAAGACAAATAAGCGTGATAATTCATTAATACTATAATAGATGAAGTGTTAACAAATAAGTGTGAAATATGTTATATAATATATGAAAGGAAGCCATTAACAACAGATATCTTGTGGCGCAGTGGTAGTTTAAGTTGTTGTTCACCAATTGATCCTGGGTTCAAGAACCCCATGTGACATTTTGAAATAATAAAAAAGCTGTTTAAAAAACCTGCAAGACCCGGTCGGACCGGATGAACCACCAGTTTTCTTATTGAGCCGGCTCAACCGGTTCGAGTGCAGAACTGTTTCAACACCTAGACCAGTATCGGAATCCGAACTCAGTGAACACCTTCTACACATGAGAAAATATAAAATTGCCCTTAACGAAATGCACGTTTCTCTTTTTTTCTAGAGATAGTGATGGTTCGGACCACGACCATCCGAACCAGTTCGTTTGTTCACCATCAAGTGTTGTATCTTCAGAGACAACCCCCTAAAATTGTTCTTATTTATCTTCTCTTCGCCTTTTTCTCAGTCCTCGGTCTACGACTTAATTATTTTTGGATGTTAACACCTATAAGGTAGATAAATCCGTTTGGTGAATAACAAAACGAATTTACCTTATAAACGGTTAAATCTGTTAGCCAAAAATTTGAAAACCGATTTATTTTGACTAAATTTAATTCCGTTTTCATAAATTCATCAAAACGAATTTAAATTTTTTGACATAATTCCGTCGGTTGATTTTGGAGATAAACAGATTTATCTCAGTTTTGGTAAATCTGTTACTCAACTTTGATCAAAACGGATTTAGCTACACCGTATGTAAATCCGTTTTATTAATTTTTAATAGGGGTCTTTTCGGAATAAAATTTTTGGTGGGGGGTATAAGTTTAAAGAGTGGGGGTAAAAAAAAACCCGTTTGCATTTGTCCAAATAATTTGGGCCTTTGTTTCTTCTTTATTTTCTTTACTTCTTGATAGCCCATATATATATATATATATATATATATATATATATATATATATATATATATATATATAATTTTAACTTTTGAATGGCTTTAATTTGAATTTTTATTTATTTTATCTTTTCTTCCTTCATGCAAAGAGTAATTTAAATTACTTATTTATTTAATTAGTAATAATTACTTTAAATGACTCTAAAACATGTACTTAATTAGAGTTTATCATCTCACAACTCAAGGAAATTTGAAACAAGACTTTATACAAGATTTTCAACACCCTAGATTATAAAAGCAAGGAGTTTTCAGTCTTCTATGTTTGATTCTCGGCACGCACCTTTGTTAGATTTTTAAATAATAAAAAAGTTTTTATCCTTACACTAATGAAACTAGTTTGCATTGGGTCACCAGTCTTATCAGTATCAACCGGTTTAACTGAATTTTGACGGGTCACATGCACAGTCGATCTCACATGGTGGCCCTCACGGCCATTGGTTTGGTTTTTGGTTGAACTTCAACCGGCTAGGTTGGTAAGGTGGCTAGAGCTGGCCAGGAATGAAGAGAGAAGATGGTTGTTGTGGTGGTTTATGGTGCGATAAAAGGAAAAATTAAAAAGGAAAGTGAGGTAGAGAAATGGCAGGTCTCTTTCAAAATAAAAGAAGAAAGTTTGGTTTGAGTCTTTAATTGAAACTTATGTGTATCACAAGTGTAAGAGTGGTTTGTGCTTGTAAAAAAAAGAAACAAACAAGAATAATGAAGGTTACAATAGCCAATAATTAAATTAGAATATTTTTGACAATAAAAAAATATTTTAATTTATTTAAGTTTTGGGTTTTTGTATCATTAAATAAATTCAAATAAAATACAATATAAATGAAAAGTGGATGAGAGATACGATGTTTTCGGAGGTTATATATATACAGAGAGAGAGAGAGGAACTGACATGATTATGTGAGAGAGGAACAAACACAAATGATTATGTGAGGGTGGTGTAGAGAGAGAGAGAGAGAGAGAGAGGAACTGACACAAATGATTATGTGAGGGTGGTGTAGTGGGTTGGATGCAAAATTAAGAGTTTGAGTGCAAATTGTGCTAAATATTTTACTTATAGGGTGGTAAGTGTAAGGTCCCCTTACCGTATCATTCTTAGAAGTCGTGTAGATGTCGAGGTTAGCAAGAAGATACTCAAGTATAAAGTTAAGAATATAGTCAAGTTGACAGTAGTATAATCTTGAGATTGTAAGGTTAAGTAGTATAGTCGGGTGATTTTTGGTGCACAAATTTTGTTGGGGAAAGGGTAGGGGGTGTATGTTGGGGAGGGGAGTGGGGGTGGTGGGTGTGGGGATTGAGATGGGAGGGGGAGAGAAGTGGGTTTGGGATTGGCCACTGCGAAGGGGGATAACAAGTGGGGATGAGTGGCCTATAGGAGCAGAAAAGGCGGGTGGGACTCAATTAAGTTTTAATAAAAAGTAAAAAATAAGGATGTCACTAATTTAGATACCAAAAAATTGAAATCATCCACCCAACTTGGTTAGATGGAAAAACGATAAAACATTGTACTCATTAGTGCTTTTTTAAGAAACAAGAGTCGACAAGAACAAAAGAACAATTAAGACATTTAGCGTGTGTTTGGGAGAGCGGTTGCTTCACTGCCGCCGTATGGTAGATCTACGTCCACGTAGAAGCTCCAATTTGTAGCTTCTTTATTTCCACGGTAGGAAGCTCTCTGGAAGCGAGTTTGGGATCCCAAACGCATATCCAAACACACTTAATGGATGAAACATAAAAATAAAATTACAGAAACAAAAACAGAAAATGCTATATATTTACGATGACTAAACATATTTAAACTACAACTTTTTTACAACGAAGTTTAATTGAGTCAGTTTATGAGTTTCAACAACAAATTGTTTATATGAATTCCATTATTTACAGCTGAATTTCAGAGAGCGATTATTGACATATAAATGACCGTTACTAAGATATGTAATACATGGGATTCGGAAGCTTAAAGGACCGAACAGATACTGAAGAACCTAATAAATCGCTCCACTGATCACCAGAATTTCCAGCAATCCTGTATCCATCTTTCTCCATCTCACCCCTTTTCTCTGATTTGTATACTACAGCTAATTTCCCTTTATCATCTGGGGATCTGAACATTAACAGAACAGATTCAGAAAATTCAGAATAAAAAATACATAGCTTCAAGGTGCAAAAGAAGTATGATGATTCTAAGATTGTATATATGAATAATATGATTGACATGTACAAGGAAAAAGTCTTTATTTGTGAACAAAGCATAAAGGTTAAGGAAATAGGGAAAGTGAAAAAGCAAGAGGATTTATTTAATTACTAACTAAAATGAATGAAATTTAATGACTACATATGATGAGAAGTAGACAACAGAAGAGGTTAGATTATTGAAAAACAGGCCACAAACTATGGGGCTACAACAATGGCATACCGTTATTGGCGCCAAAATAAGACTCCAGAGTACTTGTGGAATCTGATGCAGTTATTACATTTGTAATCCAAAGCTAAATAGAGTGGAAGGAACATTGTTGTTGGAAACATAAACGTACAGGGTTCGAGCTCCGCTCCCCCTCCTCTCTAACAACTAATACACTAAACTAACCACTTTACCAATATAAAAAGAAGCTAATGAAAGAGTAAAATGGCTTGTGTACTGTATAAATTGTCTACATTATATAGAATCATGATACAGTGAGTTAAGACATCTAATTTTCATCCTCCGATTGTTAAAATAGGAGTGCCTACTGGCGCCCTGCCTTATTCCTCAGATGGGGATGCACTGTGGCGTCGTGCCACTTGCTTTCGGGGACACCCAGAGTGGTGCTTAGTAAGACTAGTGTTGCATCCACGGTGGCGCCCAATTCTAAGCCCCACAGACACGGCACCGCCAAGGGCACGTGACAGGGCGCAACACTAGGCGCCACCTAGGGCTCAAAACTGGGTGCCACACCAGAAGCCACAAAATGCTTCTAAGATTTTCAATGGAAACAAAACTGGCTCCACCTAGGTCACATGACTAGGAACCACACAAGGCTCTACATGGGGCTAAAAGCCAAGCGCCACAAAGGGTGCCGTAGTGGATGCAACACAGGGCATCAACTAGGGTGCATTTAGATGAATATTACTAAAGTAGGACTGATGTGTAAATTTGGTTGACATCATTGGGTTCATGTGATGATCAGTTATTTTTCATCTAATATACTCTTCTTATTGGGGCTTCTATTTGTCTTCTTCTCTCATGACCAAATTACCTTAGACAACATTCTACCTTCCCTGAATCAATAAGTTCTAGCCTAGAGCACTGATAGAACATAGAATATGGGATACATATAAAACATGACACACAAACGCCTATACACCGAAGTTTAAAATTTATGGGGCATGAAATTATTTTTTATTTTTTTAAAAGAAATCAATAGTATTCTTCACTTTCCCTTTCCCTCCTAATACAACACATAAAATTCCTATAATCAAATATAAAAACACAGATATTAAATCAAAAGAGAATATATTACTGAACCTAGACTTCAGACTATAACTCTAGGGAATATATTACGGAACATAGATTTCAAACTATATGCTATGCACTGACAGTCATCACTGCTACTAACCTAAATTCAAGGTTTGATTCCCTGTTAACCCCTCTTATTTCTCCTAACAATATTCTCTTAATCTCTGTATGATTGGCCATCTATCATATGTTTAGAGGCCCTTCAGTCACAAATAACATTTGAGGCATAGTTTGAATTCCAAGGTGAACATCTCCCTCTATTTTTCGCTCATCTTGCATGATACATCCAACATATTTAAACCTAACATCTTGTGAAATGGTATTGTCCTCAATTCTCACTTCTAAGCATATAGCATCCTCACTTTATGCTCCTCTTAGGTAAAAATTGAATATATACAAAAGCTATGGATCGCTAATGTGCAAAAAAAATTCCAACTAAATAAAATTAAATCTTTATACGATTCTCAATTGAAAGCTTGATAGAAACAGTTCTCATTATTGGAAAACATTCCCAAGTCCCACTAGTGATAAAGTCTCAAGAGGGTATATAATGAAGAGGCAACCCTCACCTTACAAGCCAGAGATCTGTTGGGCCACCTACCATTATCCACGCTCCAAGCCCAATAGTGCTAGCGTGAGGGGGTGTATTGGGAAAAATCCTAAGTCCCACATCGACTAGTGATAAGGTCTCAAGAGAGTACATAATGAAGAGGCAACTCTCACCTAACAAGTCGATTTTGTGGGGGTGTATTTGCTAGTCTGACAATTACTGAACTCATTTCAATTGTTTCTGGTTCCATAAACTATACCATCCTTCTTTATTTTGCCTAATTGTACGGTCCTTCTTTCTATGCAAATAACTAAACTACACTTGAATTAAGGATATTCTATCCCGACAGACACAAAAAAAAAAGTCAATTTTTAGCATAGATTTACCGGAAAAAAACCATGTGGGGGCAAAAAAAAACTTATTTACCAAAATAATGCACATTGTGGTTTATTTACTAAAGTGGGCAAATTTTTTTTATAGTTCAGAAGTCGCCCCCCAGGGTGACTTCTGAACTGTTTTTTGCAATTTTTTTTTAAAATACAGTTCAGAAGTCGCCCCCCCGCCCCCCTGGGGGACTTCTGAACTGTGTTTTGCAATTTTTTTATTGAATTATATATTAATATATAAATATTTAAATAAATTAAAAATAAAGTTATAAAAATGATTATACCTATTTATAATTTAATTACGTTAATATTTAGGAAAAAAAATTAAGAGATTAAAAATTGGAACATAATATAATATAGAAAAAAGACTGAAATAAACAACAAAATTTTCAGAAATACAAGAATAGAAAATTAAAAACGAAACGAGAGGAAAACATGATCGAAACTACTTCCACGAAACATTTTCTGGTAGTGGCCATTGGACCGCTGGAGGGATAACCCGTCCACAGTCTACCAATATTCGTACAGAGATGGATCAAAGAGAAAGGGGTATACGCACCAGAAGATGCGGAATTTGTAGAAATGAGGGTCACAACAGAAACAACTGTCCTAACCGCAATTAATGTGTTGTAATATTTCGGATTACTCTTTTAAATAACTATTGTAATTTTCGGTTGGTCTTTTAAATAAATTATTGTGTTGTAATATTTTTTTGACCCTTAATTAAATTAGGAAATTTGGATTACAATTATTAATTATCTAAATACTATTGTTTTATTTAAATTAAATTAATTTAATTTTTATCATTTTCATATTTATTGAAAAAATAAAAAAACACAGTTCAGAAGTCACCCTGGGGGGCGACTTCTGAACTGCATTTTAAAAAAAAATTGCAAAAACAGTTCAGAAGTCACCCTGGGGGGCGACTTCTGAACTATAAAAAAAAATTTCCCACTTTAATAAATAAGCCACAATGTGCATTATTTTGGTAAATAATTTTTTTTTTCCCCCAGATGGTTTTTTTCCCTAGATTTACAGATATCCTGAAACTAAGTGCCAAAATGATTTTGGGTGAGCAGAACCTGCTGTCCACCGAAAAGTAGAGGCTGAATGGGTATTGTTCAATTTTCCTCCTAAAATGAGCCGAGGCAGAGTTTATCTTTCTTCAATGTTCTGGGCACACAAAACTGTTGTATCCCAAGTGTGTCCTTTCCGAAAATAGTATCAAGTATGCTAGACTAGGAACAAATTATAGAAAACCTTAAGTTCCTTTCCCTTTGCTTCTTACTTTTTTTTTTGACAAGAACAAACTTAATTCATTTCATTAAACAGAATTGTTTCAATACAGGTTGGAATGAAATCAAAAACGTGGGAACTAGCAAACAATTTTGATGCCCGTGCTAACGTATGAGCAACAAGATTAGCTTATCTCCGAATATAGCTAACCTCAAAGCTAGGAAAAAGACGTAATCTATTACGACAATACAATAAAATAGTACCAAGCTCGGTATTCGGCAAAAGCTCTACCTTCAAGCCATTTACAACTGGAGCAATGTCCAGTTCAATGGAAACAGAAGATAGCCCCAAAGCTTCCAACCAAGCCAATGTTTCCTTAAGACCAATTGCCTCCGCTTCTTGCGGTGTTGGGACTCCATGGAACCACATAGTTTTGCCTCTATAGAAATCACCTGTGGACGTTCGAATACACAAACCAATACCATATTTGTTGTCTTCCGCAAAAATTGCCGCATCGACGTTACATTTTAAAGCTCCTGCTGCTGGCCGAACCCACCTCAATACTCGTGGCAGCTGCTGGCCCGAGAGCACAGGAGGATGGTGCTGTTGCTGGCGCGCTCCAAACCAAGCGTCAAACATATCCTTCGCGGCGTGAACGACTTGCTCAACCGGTTGTAACACCCCAGCCCAAACCTTGTCATTACGGCGACGCCAAAGAGCCCAAATACCCATTAAAAACCTGTTTCTACTAGCCATGGACAACGAACCCAGCATCGAAAAAATGGCATCACGCAGAGTTGCTGCATTTTCTGCTGCAACCCGAAAGGGCAGCAACAAGTCCAGCTTCTGCCACACTTCCTGTACAGCGCTACACTCCAAAAAAACATGACTATCTGTTTCCTCTTCTTGTTCGCAAAAAGGACACAAAACGGTGCAATCAACATGTCTCTTAACCAAGTTACTACGAGTAGGAAGACACCCCCTAGCAAGCCTCCAAATTAATAATTTAACTTTCGGTGGAACGCCCGCTTTCCAAATGGACATCCAATCACCGTCAATTCTAGCATGTGAATTATTAATAATTTCCGGAGTATCCATAAGCGCATAGTAAGCCGAGCGAACCGAATAAAGACCGGACCGACTCCGCCACCAAGATAATTTATCTTCCTCCAAGTCACTGTACCTTGGCATGCTTTTGATGAGCATAGCCTCTTCTTGACAAAAAAGTTGATCAATTAAGCCATAATTCCAACCACTATTGTCTTGGTTCATCAAGTCCTTAACCCTCATTTCTTCCATCCCTTGAGCCATAGGTGATCTAACAAAGCTATCACTACGTCCCTTCAACCACGGATCTCTCCAAACTGAAATTTTGTCGCCATTCCCAATCCTCCAACGTGCCCCCAAATTCACAACTACCCGGGAAGAGAAGATACTACGCCAAACAAAGCTGGGATTATGGCCCAAGCGAGCCCCCATAAAGTCATCATTAGGATAATATTTAGCTTTAAAGATTCTACTTACAATAGTATCTGTACGAGTAGCAAGATGCCATGCCTGCTTCCCTAGCATTGCCAAATTGAAGCCATGAAGATGACGGAAGCCCATACCTCCAAACTCCTTTCTAACCGAAAGCTTCTCCCAACTCAACCAATGAATACCCCTCCTCGTGCCACGGTTCGTACCCCACCAAAATGAATTCATCATTCTTTCAAGCTCCTCACCCAGTGTAGATGGAAGCATGAAGGTGCTCATACAATAAGTTGGAATGGATTGAGCAACTGACTTAATTAAGACTTCCCTGCCAGCCTTAGATAAGTGCTTCCCCGACCAATGATGTATCTTCCTCCAAATCCGATCCCTCAGGTAGCCAAAGAGTTGTTTCTTGTTTCTTCCAATCATAGACGGAAGTCCCAAATATTTGCCCGTTCCAAGACATTCTGTGACTCCCAATATAGCTGTAACATCAAAGCGAGCCTCCTGTGAAGTATTCCTGCTAAAATAAATTTCAGATTTTTGTAAGTTAATAGCTTGCCCCGATGCTCTCTCATAGGTGTTAAGAATATCCTTGAGATGCCTACTCTCTCTAGCATCGGCTCTACAAAACAAGAAACAATCGTCAGCAAAAAGGAGGTGTGAGAGAGAAGGAGCCCCTCTGCACACCTTCACACCATGAATATCCCCTCTGCTCTCAGCTCTCTGTAGTAAAGTAGTGAGACCCTCTGCACACAATATAAATAGGTAAGGTGACAGTGGGTCACCCTACCTCAGTCCTCTCCCTAGAATGATAGGTCCCACTTTTTCACCGTTTATCATAACTGAGTAAGTAACTGTTTCCAAACACATTTGCATCCACCGAACCCATTGGTCATCAAATCCCATCTTCACAAGAATACGCTGCAAGTAGACCCAATCCACTCTATCATAAGCCTTACTAATATCAATTTTTAGCGCCAGCTCCCCCTTCTTCCCCGTTGTTTTTCACTTCAAATGATGTAATGTTTCAAACGCCACCAACACATTATCAAGAATAGATCGATTATCCACAAAGGCAGATTGTTCAAGAGCAATAAACTTTGGAAGTAGAGGTTTTAATCTATTAGCAAGTACCTTCGAGATAATCTTGTAAATGACGTTGCAAAGAGAAATGGGCCGAAGATCTTTCATAGACGTAGGATTCTCCACCTTTGGAATTAGCACAATATTAGCATCATTTATATTAGGGGGGAATTCGCCCATGACCAGCCACTCCCTACCAATATTAAACAACTCCACTCCACATAAATTCCAGAACCTCTTGAAGAAAGCCGGATTTAATCCATCCGGTCCTGGCGCTTTGTCGGAATGCATTTGAAAAAGAGCTTGTTTGAATTCTTCAATCTCAAGAGGACGCACCAATAAGTGATTATCATTATCCGATACCCGTGGCTGAACATGATCAATAACGCTCCCATAATCACCTCCCCCACCATGAAAAAGATTTGCGAAATAACCCCTAGCCACTGCGCAAATATCCTGCTGGTCCGTCACTTCCACACCATCCTCTGTAACTAGCTTTGAAATGTGATTCCTTCTCCGCCGTGCACTAGCCATCGCATGAAAGAAGCGAGAGTTAGTGTCCCCGTCACGCAACCAATATACCTTAGCACGTTGTCTCCAAAAAGCCTCCTCTTGCGCTAACAAAGTGCTTAGACGATTCTTGGTCTCTATAACCATCGGATCCTCACCCCCACCAGGCATGACACGCAATTCATCAATTAAGCGACGGCATTCATTGATCTCATCCCGGTACCTTGATCTAAGCTTCTTACCCCAAGCATCCACCGCCGATGTACAATGATTTAATTTATCAAGGAAGCCCAACCCGTCACTACGACTCCAACTCTCCTCAACCACCAAGGGAAGCTCATTTTCTTCAAGCCAACTATTCTCAAACCGAAACTCACGCCTCCTCAAGATTCTCTCCAAGTAATTCAACCTCAACCACAAAGGACTATGATCCGACTTATCCGAGACTCCATTCACAAATCTATTATTAGGGAAAGTATCCAACCAAGATTGAGTAGCAAAAATACGATCAAGTCTCCCTTCCTTTACTTCCGACGTACCCAAACTCTTAGTCCACGTGAATCTATGACCCTCCATGGGAAGGTCCACTAAATGGCTCTCTTGAATAGCTTCTTGGAAACCACGAATTACCCACGGTTGACGATCTTGTTGTCCTCTAATCTCGTCATTGGAAAGAATGTCATTGAAGTCTCCCATAACACACCATGGCAAATCGTTGTCCCTAGATAACGTCTTCAAAAGATCCCAAGAGTCTCTCCTTCTTCCACTTTCCGGATACCCATAAAAACCCGTAAGCCGCCAAAGAGGACGGCCCACAGAACTAACCTCCACATTAATAAAATTCGAAGAATAATTCAAGATACGACAATCAAACGGATGCTTCCAAAGCAAAGCAAGACCCCCGCTTCTACCAACTCTATCCACAGCAAAAGCATTATCAAAACCCAGCCTAACACGAATGTCTTCAATTCTATTAGCATGTACCAAAGTTTCACACAAAAAGATTACGTCCGGATGGTACGCCCGAACGAGGTCACGGATGGACGAAACTGCACTCGGGTTGCCCAGGCCCCGGCAGTTCCAACTAATGAAACTCATTTGTCCTGGCAGGCCTGCTTGCCAGGACCTGCCTCTAAAAAATTTTGTCTACCATGCAGCATATTCACGTCACCCAAAGTCTCCACCGTTGGCTCCTCACTAGCATTTTCCAATTCTGACTCATTCCCCTTTTTTCGTTTGCGATGCTGGTCAATAACCATAACATCCTCAGTAGCATTTTTGTTAGTAACCGTGACCAAGTTCAATGTATCATTAGCACCAGTTTTTTTGATAGGGAAAAAAGATTGAGGATCCTTGAATATTGCAACCATATTACTAGATGCTTTTGCGTTAGAAAAATTTGCCTTATTAATAGGAGAACTTTCGGCCTCATTAATAGGAGAATTATAACTTCCTTGATTTGCTCCTTGATTTTCGCGCCCCTCACTCCTTGGATCACGCCTAGCATTGAATGATTGGCTAGGGTTCACCCATCCACCGTCGCCGGCATCACGCAGCCACCGAGACCTTGTGATGGCAGCCCCCCTACGCATTTCAGCACGAAGTTCAGGCCCCCATCCCCTCACGCCGTCATCCACACCCATAACAAAACGCTGCTCGCATGAACTCTCACCATGCCCTAGCCTCCCACAAATATAGCAAAATACCTCCAACCTCTCGTACTTAAACGACACCATTCTCGCCTCCCCACCTTGCTTCCGTATCTTCTTTGATCTCATTAACGGAAATGTAACATCGACCATCACCCTTATACGCATAAAATACCGCAGGAAATTTGAAGAGTTCTTCTCATCATATTCTAAGAAGACGCCTATGGAGTTTCCCAAACCCTTACCAACCGACTCAGACATGAAGCCAAAAGGAAGATCATGCACTTGTATCCAAAAAGGGACTTGGTAGAGAGGAACATCTTGTGGAGGCACCCCTTCTTGGATCATACTGAGAACAAGTAAATTTTTATCAAAGTACCATGGACCTTGTTTAAGAACCTTTTGGATACCCCTTTGCTTCTTACTTTTATTTCCACTTATTTCCATTAAAACTAAGAATATCATAGATACAAAATTCAGTATTTTCCGAAATTTTAAAAATGGCAAAAAGCTGTTCTCATTGTTTCCAAACACGCATTCTCTATTTCTCTTTAACTCGTCTTTCATTCTCTCTACAATAATTGTTTACTGGAAGACTCTTTATCTTCTTGTTACAAAATAAAATGAATACATATTTTAAAAAATGAAACAGGCCCCTTACATTTTACATTTTATAAAACCATTAAACCATGAGGGAGATCATAATATGGTGTCATTATTTCAGGTTATTATTTACCTAAACATGCCAAATCTTCCACGGTAAAAATATACTCATAAAAACAGAACTGCTAAAAGCTTAACAATAAGAACACGAGGGACAGGTTCTAACAACTTTTATGCAAAATTACCTTAATACGAGCTGGTGCCAATCCCGAAATCCAGCATTTATCAAATTGTCAACAGTAACACTCCTATGACTTTCACTTCGTCCGGTAAGTAGAATAACCTTAAACCCCAGTTTCAAAACATCTTCATAGAGTCTTAAAGTTGGTTCTATGGCTGGGGCCACACCCTTCTCCACCCATTCATCAAACTTTTCATGGTCAAAAACCTCATACCTGCAAGCACATATAAAAGTTTTCATGCAAGGAAAGAACAGAAATACTTTAACTATTAGGATGAATCTTTCTAACAAGAAAAATTATTTTTAAATTCCTGTGAATTCCTTAAAACAAAATATAAAAACACTTTAAAAGTGGGTTTAGAATAATTGATTTTATCCAATGCTAATACTAGGAATTTTTGCTTCCAAAAGAGATTTTCAACTATATTGAAATTGTAAGAATCATTTGGATAAAAATCACGCCCCAAAATGCAATCTAATGCATCCCAAATTTAAAAACTAACATTATCCAAACTCAACCAGCGACGATGTTTTATGGTGCATTATTTCTTTTTTATGTACAAGGACAATTAAGCACACAACTGATTTTACATAAATCTTGAAAAATACCAAAACGTACTAAACAATTATCCAAGCACCAAAAGCCATGCCTAACCCTTTACTCTCGTTCCTATTTATAACTAATTAGATACGTTAATATACTAATTTTCGTTTCAAATAGCATCAATTTTTTAATTTTTGCCTAAAAGTAGCTTTTCAGCTAAAAGCGATTAGAGCATCCACAATGGGGACTTCTTATCTCTTAAGAAGTGGGCTTCAATAGGTACCCCATTGTCGAGAAAATAAAACGGGTACCTATTGGGATGGAGTTCTTATATAAGAAGTCCTCTCTTTCTTCTTTTATAAAATGGGTACCTATTGGGATGGAGTTCTTATATAAGAAGCCCTCTCTTTCTTCTTTTGCAGGACCCAAACTTTTACTTTTCAATAAAAAAAAATTAATAAACCCTCTCTTTCCTCTTTGGTAAAGACCCACTCGGTAAATTTTATTGAAATTCTGGGTTGGAGTTTTGGAGAGATGAAATTCTTATATAAGTACTATTTTAAAAAATTATAAATAAGTGATGCGTACATGTGACCCATTTAAAAACTTAATTGAGAGTTTATAGTATGCTTTTATAATTTCAACACTTTCGAGAATTTTAGCCAAAGACAATGCAAATGATAATTCAACTGTTCTTGGTCCTGGATCGAAGTACATTTCGAAACAGTTTTGACATTGGATGAACTTTACACACAAAATTACGTGTTCCAATCATAAAGCAGTAACAATTTTATCTAATCACTATTCAATCAATTTCGTAATTTAACTCTACAATGAATTTCATAAAACTAAACAAGAATTACAATAATCAAAAAAGTTTTGTGAATTACCCGTATCCATTAGCAGCATAATAAGGAAGATTAGAGAGCAAAGTCTCATCAATGTCGAAAATCCACGCATCCTTACCATCATCACTGAGATGAAAACTCTTCGCATATTCTCCAGCTTCCTTCGAAACAATCTCCAGATCATAAACGTATGCTTTTCCCGTCACATATTCCTTCACATGTTCCACGCATTCCTTCGGAACCGTTTTCCATGGACTCAGATTGTTCGCTTCAACCGCGAATCTCCAGCTATTACACCTCAATCTCACTTCCTCATCCGCCAATTCCGAATATTCTAGAATCAACGGTCTCGGAAATGTGTGAGGATTTTGAGAATTTAGGGTTTCGAGAGAGAAGGAAATGGAGAAGAAAGAAAGAAGGAGAACGAGCTTCAAGAGAATCATCATAGATGGTTAGATGGGAAGAAATGAAGAAAGAGGGAGTTTTAAAAGTAGGAAATGGCGGCTGTGAAGAAAAAGCGTGGACGGGAAATTAATGGGAGGAAAGAAAATTGAAGAAAAGAAATGAAGAGAATGGGGGATAACGGGATATGCCTTTCCCTGTGGAACAGTAACTCTTTGTGCTGAAAGAGAAGGAAAGTGACGTGACGCTATGAAACGTTACTTGACGTGAGAGTGAGGCGACTGAGAGAGAAGAGGTTGAGACCGTGGGAGTAACGGGGTTTGGAATATTCCGTTTGGAAAACGTGGGGGGGTTTGGACGGTGGGAGACCGCGTAGGGTTTAATAGAAAATGGTTGGATGGTGTGGTTAGAGTGGGGTCCACTGAAGGTTTAGACCAATTACATGTTTGTGTTTGTGTTTGTGTTTATGTGTGTATGAATTGCGTTGATTTAGACTTTAGAGATTAATTAAAGATGCCTAAAAGGCATGGCAAATAAGTAAAATATTGAGGCCCTATTTTCCACAAAAAAAAAAGTAAAATATTGTAATTATACTTTTTGTGTTGCACGACGCGTGACAAAAATGTATTTAATTTCCATGTAAAAAAATGTATTTTTAATTCTGATTCTTTTTTTTTTTGACTCAACTTAATTCTGATTCTTAATCACAAGTTGATCGTATTTATCGAGAGATGGCATTTAAAAGCCAATAATGATATTTAGTCAAAATATTTCAGGCAAAAATAAACAAAAACCAAGTTACAACACCAATTAACTAAGTTTTATAGACCAATAATCAACCTACTTTTTCACAGTTTTTTAGGTCATTGGCTAAAAACTGTGAAAAAGCAGGTTGGTAAGTGGCCTATAAAACTTGGTTAATTGGTGTTGTAACTTGGTTTCTGGCTATTTTTGGCTGGAACATTTTGACTAAATAACATTACTCTTTAAAGACCAATTTGTTTCACCTTGTTAGACACTGGTTATTTCATTAAGTATAGTTGGTTAGTGCTTAAGTGTACACGTGTGCAAAAGCTGTTAGAAATTAGTTTTAGAGTCTGTTAAACAGCTTTCCACGTCAGCGTCTTGTATAACTACCTCAATTGAATGGAAAGCAACTACAGTGTTCATTTTACACTTAACATTTGGTACCAGAGCTCTCTAGAGCCTAGGAAAGGAAATTGCAATTTCTGAACAACGAACAACCCTACGAAGAAGAAGAGAAAGGGAAATTCATTCGAAGAAACTCCAAGCTTCATCCATGGCGGACAAGCAATTCACGCACCCTATAGTCCCCAGATTTGACGGGTTCTATGACCACTGGTCCCTGCTTATGGAGAATCTATTGAGATCGAAGGAATATTGGAATATCGTCGCAAACGGTGTTCCGGCGTTGAGTGCAGCAGCAAACGCAAAGGAAATCAAGGCGGTAGAGGAAGCAAGACTCAAAGATCTGAAAGCCAAGAACTATCTATTTCAATCAATAGATAGAAGTGTCTTGGAAACAATCCTCAAGAAGGATACCGCGAAGGATATATGGGAATCGATGAAACAGAAGTATCAAGGCTCAACGAAAGTGAAACACGCTCAATTACAGGCCCTGAGAAAGGAGTTCGAGACGCTTATTATGAAGGAAGGTGAATTGGTGAATGACTACTTCGCAAGAACACTCACAATCGCAAACAAAATGAAGCAACAAGGTGAAAATCTCCAAGAAACGGTTGTGGTGGAAAAGATAATTAGGTCAATGACACCGAATTTCAACTACGTGGTGTGCTCGATTGAAATGGAAAATGATGTCACCAAAATGTCAATTGACGAGCTTCAGAGTTCAATCTTGGTGCAAGAACAGAGAATGCGTGGACAGAAAGAAGAAGAGCAGGCGCTCAAGGTCTCTTATGACAGCAAGAGTTCTGTGCGAGGAAGAGGACGTGGTGCAAGGGGAGGTCTTGGCAGAGGTAGACAGTCCTGGAACAAAGATACAATAGAATGTTACAAATGCAAGAAGCTAGGACATTATCAATACGAGTGTCCTGATTGGGGAGAGAAGGCTAACTATGCTGGCTTCAATGAGGAAGAAGAGGTACTCCTTATGACTTATCATAACCTTAGTTATCACAATTCTGGTGATTTGTATGATTTTGATAGAGATAGGGTTTGGTTCCTGGATTATGGTGTAGTAACCACATGTGTGGTGTAAAAGCTTGGTTTGTTGATCTAGATGAGAAATTTCAAGAAACTGTAAAACTGGGAAACAATCACAGCATGCAAGTGAAGGGTAAGGGCAGCATT
This sequence comes from Astragalus glycyphyllos, assembly GCA_963573325.1. NCBI lineage: Eukaryota > Viridiplantae > Streptophyta > Magnoliopsida > Fabales > Fabaceae > Astragalus > Astragalus glycyphyllos. The sequence goes on from OY754307.1 coordinate 99,817,917, forward strand.
AGATTGATGGTGAATGGTGTAGTTACAACTGTCTCTGATATTTTCTATGTGCCAGAATTAAGAAATAATTTGCTAAGTGTAGGACAATTGCAACAAAGAGGTCTAGCTGTGTTGTTTAAGAATGATGTTTGCAAGGTATATCATGATGAAAAGGGACTTCTCATGGTCTCTAAAATGGCCACAAACAGATTGTTTTTGGTAACTACCTCAGTGGCTCCAACCAGGTGTCTGCAGGTCAGTAAAGAAGAAGAGTATAAGTTGTGGCATCACAGGTATGGGCATTTGAGTTTCAAAGGGATTAATACATTGGCACAAAAGCAAATGGTAAGAGGACTACCTACTTTGAATGAACCAGAAGCAGTATGTGATGACTGTATGATTGGTAAGCAACATAGGGATCCATTCCCTCAACAAAGTACCTGGAGAGCAAGCAAGAAGTTGGAACTGGTGCATGCAGACATTTGTGGGCCCATTGCTCCAATGTCCAATGGAAACAGGAGGTATTTCATCACCTTCACAGATGATCTTAGCAGGAAGACATGGACTTATTTTCTCTCTGAAAAGTCTGCAACATTTGAAACCTTCAAGAAGTTCAAAATGATGGTAGAAAAGGAATCAGAATGCCAAATTGGTTGCATAAGGACTGATAGAGGAGGTGAATTTACTTCCAATGACTTTGATTCTTTTTGTCAGGACAAGGGTATCAAAAGACAGCTCACAGCAGCATACACTCCACAGCAAAATGGAGTTGCTGAAAGGAAGAATAGGACTATTCTCAACATGGTTAGGAGCATGATGTCAGGTAAAAATGTCCCTAAAACCTTCTGGCCTGAGGTAGTGAACTGGGCAGTGTATTTGTTGAATAGATGTCCTACATTTGCAGTGAAGGAAGCTACTCCAGAAGAAGTATGGAGTGGAGAAAAACCTTCTGTGAAACATCTCAGAGTCTTTGGATGTGTGGCTCATGTACACATCCCTGATGCTCATAGAAGAAAGCTTGATGATAAGAGTGTGAGATGTGTTTTCTTAGGAGTGAGTGAGGAATCTGAAGCATATAGAGTCTATGACCCTCATACTAAGAAAATAATTACTAGTAGAGATGCTGTGTTCTCTGAGTTTGAGTCCTGGGATTGGGGAAATGCAGAGAAGGAAAGTGAGAATGTTGCTGTGATTGAAGATGAGGAAGCAACTACTATGAAAAATAATGAGTCTACACAAGAACAAACTAAACAAGGTGAAAATGAAGCAACTGAACAGCCTGGCAGTGAGTCATAGGGGTCTAATGAAGATATTGGTGTTGCTGCAATTATACCAATTGAAGAGCAAGGGAGGAGAACCATCAGAGCACCTGCCTGGCAGAGTGATTACTTCATTAATGAAGAAGCTGAGATGCTTAGCTTGGCCATTTTTGCTCCTGCAGAGGATCCTCAAACTTATGAGGAAGCTGCAAAGCAAGATGTGTGGAGAAAAGCCATGCTCCAGGAAATTGAATCTATAGAGAAGAATGAAACTTGGGAGTTAACAACTCTGCCACCTGAAAGTAAGAAAATTGGTGTGAAGTGGGTCTTCAAGACCAAATACAATGAAAGTGGTAAGATAGAAAAACATAAAGCTAGACTTGTAGCCAAGGGCTACTCTCAAGAGTATGGAATTGACTATAATGAGGTTTTTACTCCAGTAGCAAGGTGGGACACTATAAGAAGTATTCTGGCTTTGGCAGCTATAAGGGGGTGGAGTGTATTCCAATTTGATGTGAAGAGTGCGTTTTTACATGGTGAATTAAGTGAAGAAGTGTTTGTTGAGCAGCCACTTAGATACATTAAAAGAGGAGAAGAGCATCTAGTGTACAAGTTAAAGAAGGCATTGTATGGCCTAAAGCAAGCCCAAGGGCTTAGTACAGCAAGATTGAGTCACATTTTGAGAAACAAGGCTTCATGAAGTGCACACATGAGCCTACACTGTTCACAAAACAGGGCAAAAATGGTAAAATTCTGGTGGTCAGTCTCTATGTAGATGACCTTATATACACTGGAAACTGTGATGCTCTAATTGATGAGTTCAAACAATCAATGCAGAGGATGTTTGATATGTCTGATTTGGGTAAGATGAGGTTCTTTTTGGGTGTTGAAGTCACTCAAAACGAGCAAGGCATCTTTATCAATCAGAGTAAGTATGCAAGGGAGATTCTGAGTAGATTTGGCATGGAGAATTGCAGTACTTTGAACAATCCCATTGTCCCAGGAACAAAGTTATCCAAGCTAGAAGAGGGTAGTCCAGTAGATGCTACCAACTATAAACAAATTGTTGGCAGTCTCATGTACATTACAGCCACCAGGCCTGACTTGATGTTCTCTGTAAGCCTCATCAGCGGGTTCATGGAGAATCCTACTGAGAAGCACTTGATGGCTGCTAAATGTATCCTAAGGTACTTGAAGGGGACCGTGGAGCTAGGAATTCTGTATAGAAGGGATCAGAAGGAAGAATTGGTAGCATACTCAGACAGTGATTATGCTGGGGATGTTGATGATAGAAAAAGCACATCCGGATATGCATTCATGATGGGATCAGGCATAATTTCTTGGTCTTCAAGGAAGCAACCAGTGGTGACTCTGTCAACCACTGAAGCAGAGTTTATCTCTGCTGCTCACTGTGCCTGCCAGGCCATATGGCTCAAAAGAATCCTGGAAACTCTTGGTCATGAGCAGAAGGACAGTATCACTTTGTTCTGTGACAATAGCTCAGCTATCAAGTTGAGCAAAAATCCTGTAATGCACGGGCGAAGTAAGCACATAGACGTTAGGTTCCACTTCTTGAGGAACCTAAACAATGAAGGAGCTATTGAACTTACTCACTGTCCAACACAACAACAAATAGCAGATATTTTGACAAAGGCAGTCAAGCAGGAAACCTACTCATACTTGAAGATGAGGATGGGAATGATGCTCCACTCTGAGTTGCTGAATTGATTGTGTTGAAGATGGTTCTGAACTGCTACTTAGATAGTTGTCTGTTGTCTTTTATAACATTGGTTAGATACTGGTTGTTGTTGGTTATTGTCTTGTATTTTGATTTGTCTAAGCTGATTGTTGTTGTGACAATTCAGCTTAAGGCAGGATGTTAGATACTGGTTTATTTCATTAAGTATAGTTGGTTAGTGCTTAAGTGTACACGTGTACAAAAGCTGTTAGAAATTAGTTTCAGAGTCTGTTAAACAGCTTTCCACGTCAGCATCTTGTATAACTACCTCAATTGAATGGAAAGCAACTACAGTGTTCATTTTACACTTAACACACCTACCCTTTGGTGAAATGACGATCACGTTGGATGACGTGTCCAACTTGCGGCATTTGCCGCTGATGGGAACATTTAGGTTCCCTACCGACAGATTTACTGGTGACATCACCATTCAGCTCGAACTCAACTTAATTCAAGTTTGTAATCAACTTGGTTCAACTCGTTAGCACGACTCAAATGAATAAGGAATAAAAATCATCTCTCGATTAAGTTTGTAATATCTGTATATATTAAGTTTTAGTACTAATGGGAAAAACCTAAGTCCCACATCGACTAGTGATAAGATCCCAAAAGAGCATATAATGAAGAAGCATATGCATCCCTCACCTTACAAGGCGGTTTTATGGGGTTGAGTTAGGCCCAATCAACATTCTAAAATGGTATCTGAGTCTATCCTATATCTGTCGACCCACCTACTATTATCCACGCTCCTAGTCCAATGGTGCTAAGCTTGAGGGGGTGTATTGGGAAAAATCCAAGTCTTACATCGACAAGTGATAAGGTCTCAAAAGAGTATATATTGAAGAGGCATCATTAACTTAGGCCCAATCCACATTCGAAAAAGTACGGATAAGAGTAGTTTTATTGTGATTCTTTGGAATTGTAATTTGATACTTTTTGGTAGTGCATGTAACTTGAAGTTATATCATTCGAGTTATTGAATTCAAAATTTTGAATATTGTTGTTGTAACAAGATCACACTGAATCGAAATGTAGAAGATGAAAGAAGAAGAAACCACACGAACAATTTGTTGACCCAATTCAGCCAATTTGGCTTATATCTGGGGGACTAGCACAGCTAAGTCCAATTTTATTGAAGAATATGATACAAAAAGTGATTACAAGTGTTTCCCTCCTCTGAACCTTTCCCTCTCAGTCACTCCACCTCCAGCCAAACCCTAGCTATGAGCCTACCACAGTTTACCCAAGAGATACTTAAATTTTTTTCAGAGAGATACCTTTCTATCACCGTGTGAATGCCTTATATACATAGCTCACAACAAGTGGTTACAATCAGTTTTCAGATATAACTGCCTAACTAACAGAAAACCTATCCTCCTAACTGATCTAACAACCTCTCTTAGCAAGCTTAACAGTAAAAATAGAATTGTTATATGCCACAGATACAACAATCTCCACCTTGGCATATAGAATAGTGATCCTTCATAAAACTGTACCCTTCTAAGCCTGTCCAAGTTTACTACTTACTCGGTACCAATTCTGAGTACTTCAAGGCATTGCTTGAATTTTCCCAGAGAGACAACCTCGGTCATGAAATCTGGTGGATTGTCTGATGTATGAACCTTCTTAATTTGAACCATACCATTAGACACTGCATACCTAATCCAATATAACCTGATATCAATATGTTTAGTTCTATCGTGGAATGTGTGATTCTTACAAAGGTGAACCACACTTTGGTTGTCACAATACACATTAATATAGTCTTGTTTGATCCCAAGTTCTGCTGTCAAACCCTTGAGCCGCAGAGCTTCTTTAACAGTTTTAGTGATTTCTATGTACTCGGCTTCAGTAGTAGACAGAGCTACTATGTTCTAGAGTGAGGCTTTCCAAGTGATTGTGTTCCCAAAAAGAGTGAACACAAAACCTGTCAATGACCTCCTTTTGTGCCTATCACCTGCAAAATCAGAATCCACAAAGCCTTGTATACATTTTGTACTTTCAGTACCTTTACCATAGACAAGACCTGTATTGAGGGTACCCTTTAAGTATATGATGATATGCTTTACAACAAGCCTGTGTTTAGAACCTGGATTGCCCATATATCTGCTCACCAGACTCACACAGTGAGCAAGGTCAGGGCGTGTGCACACCATAGCATACATGAGGCTTCCTACTCCACTGGCATAAGGAATATTGCTCATTTCCTTCTGCTCTTGAGTATTTTTCGGGCTGTCATCACTTGACAGCTTGAAGTGGGATGCAATTGGCACGTTTACAGCCTTTGCATTTACCGAGTTGAATCTGTTTAATACCTTTTCAAGATAGCTCCTCTGGTTTATAATCATTTTTCCATCAGATAGATGTCTAGTGATCTCCATTCCAAGTATCTTTCTAGCAGGCCACAAATCCTTCATGTCAAATTATGTTTAAAGGAGTCCCTTCAACTTCTGAATTTCAGTCATGCTTCTACTTGCAATGAGAATGTCATCTACATAAAGTAGAAGATATATGAACTCACTACCACCAAGATCCTTGTAGTATACACAACTATCATAGTTGCTTCTCTTATATTGTATGCTCAGAATAAAGCTATCAAAACGTTTGTACCATTAGCGTGGTGATTTCTTTAAACCCTACAATGATTTGTTCAATAGACAGACCCAATCCTCTTTTCCTTTTACTTCAAAGCCCTCTGGTTGCTTCATAAGGATTTTCTCCTCAAGTTCTCCATGTAGGAAGGCTGTTTTGACGTTCATTTGTTCCAAATGTGAATCAAACTGAGTTACTATAGAGAGAATTACCCTTATAGAGCAGTGCTTTTCAACAAGTGAAAAGATTTCATGGTAGTCAATCCCTTCCCTTTGTGTGAATCCTTTTGCTACAAGCCTTGCCTTGTAGCTAATAAGAGATGTCCTATTTTCTCTTAAAGATCCACTTGCTTCCCACAATTTTGGCCCCCTTTGGTTTTTCCACAAGCTTCCAAGTGTCATTTTTTGGAAGACACCCCATTTCCTCTTCCATAGCAATTCTCCACTTCTTGTGATCTTTATCCCTCATAGCTTCTTTGAATGAGGCAGGTTCCTCACTTAGGTGTTCAGTTGTTGTGTTAAGAGCATAAGCTATCATATCAGTGTACCCCAGCCTCTGTCGAGGTTTAATGGTCCTCTTGGCCCTGTCCGTGCATAATAGGTAGTGTTGACTGTTATAAGCAGCATCAGTGTCACTGTCACTGCTTGAAGCTTGTTCCCGTTGCACATTATTCTAGTTAAGATGCACAGTAGAAATATTAGTCCCTAAAACAGGCTCATCAGGTTCTAACTCCACCTCAATTTGTAAGGTATCATTCTCAACTTGACCGCCTTTATTATCAGCAGAGATCCTAGTTTCAAGCATCTTATTTTCATGAAATTTAACATCCCTACTAATAATACATTTCTTTTGTTCAACAGACCGGATTTTAAAACCTTTAACACCCTCAGGATATCCACCAAATATCCCCTCCTTAGCCCTAGGTTCAAGTTTCCCATCATTAACATGATAATAAGTAGGACAACAAAATATTCTAATATTGCTATAGTCAGCAGGGTTTCCACTCCACCTCTCTTGAGGTGTCTTAAGTTCTTTAGCAGTAGATGGAGATCTATATATGAGGTAGGTTATTGTGTGCACAGCTTCCCCCCAAAATTGCTTTGACAATTTTGAGTTCGAACTCAACTTAACTCAAGTTCGTAATCAACTTGGTTCGACTCGTTAGTGATAGGTCGCAAGTGCACGGTTCTATCGCGTAATAGAAAGTATCGATCCACAGGGAGTATTTTGAGACTACTAATCTAATTTTTTGATGTTGATTAGCTGAAAGGAATTGTTTAAATAAAGAGAATAATTTTTGTTGCATAAAATTCAGAATAAAAGACGCCTTGGGATCATGGTTAGATCACAAGGATGGAAATAAACAACCCTTTAACTATTCTTTATCTTATTTTGAAATTGTTTTAAGGACAAGGTATTCTTTTGGTGTAATTCAAGCTTCCTTTCGGAATGCAAGAATGTGTCTCGAAACAATGATCAAACCTATTCTCATGGTTGATCATCGCGGAGACCCATTAAGCACAACTTTATTGTCCCAAGGCTAGGAATGTTATTCTCATGCTTTGCTTTGCCTTGTCTAATTCCATTTGTTCCAATATCAAACTTCTCCTATCGGTACTTCGTTTGATATTTGTTTTATAGAAATTTAGTTTAAAGGAAATAGATTAAAATCAAGTTTTAAATAAGATAGAGTTTAGTCTTAGACTTGTTTAGGGACCCATCATTGGATTGTGTCCCACAATCCGAAGACTAAAGAAGTCTACTCACTCATGATCATAGTAGACAAGGGGGTAGAAGAGAATGACATAAAGATAAATAACATAGAATTAAAATGGCAAAATGTAAATTACAGGAATGTAAATAAAGAAATAAAGTACTGAATGTAAAAGAACAAAAATATAAAAGAACTGAAATATAAAAGTGCTAGAAGATAAATGGCAGAAAAATAAAGAACAAGAAAGTAAAGGAAAGCAAGTAAACAAGAACTAAAATGAGAGCAAAAACTTAGATAAACTTTGAGTGTAATTTTCAAGTATGCAAAGGTGAGATTACAACTGAATTGAGGTCCTATTTATAGCCTAGGATCAGTAGACAAAGGATTAAATTCGAATTACAAGCCATAATGAAAGAATTGGAAGAGTTTTGTAACATTTTTAGCTTCAAACAAAGGTGCACGGACCACGCTGCTGGGGTGCACGAACCATGCGCTACGTAAAACTTGTAAAATTCTGATTCAGCACAGGGCGCACGGACCACGCTTAAGATGTGCACGGACCGTGCGTGTCGTCAATCTTCTTAGCTTCTTTCTGTAATAGTGCGCACGGACCACGCTTAAGATGTGCACAGACCGTGTGTGGAGGCCTGATATTTGGTTCTATTTACTTGATTTTGTTCCTTTGACCTTGTACTTTTAATCCTTGCTTTTAATCACCCAAATTCTTCCATTTCTTCATTATTTGACTTTAACAATAAAAACCAACATTTTGTAGTAAAATAGCTCCAAAGTAGAACTAAAATCCCACACTTTTTATTTAATTCAAATGCTAAAAACACAATAAATTAAGACTTATCAGACTCCCCCATGCTTGAATCTTTGATTGTCCTCAAGCAATAACAATCAAAACCATCAACACAAATTAGTAGAAGCAATTTTTTCATTAAAGCTCAATCACATTTATTTTTCAAGAGCTTTGTTCTCAGGGTGCACTTATCACACTTCTCTATGCTTTTCATGAAATTTTCAACCCAACAATTGTTCCAAGCGAGTGTGTGCACTCATAGGTCCGGTCCAGTCACTAAAATAGTCACAAAAATTTCGCTTTTGCCTTACTTAGAAATAGCCTTCCTAGATTGTGCTTCACTTGATTACAAAGATAAAACAAATTTGACAATTGATCCACATTTGGTGGTCAGGGCGCACTTGAGATTTTTCAGTTGCTTCACTTTTTGAATTTTCTAATCAGCAAAAACAGCCTAGTTTAGATATATTACCCTGACTTTAGGGCATACATTTGATTTTTCAGCTATTCCGCTTTTTGAAATTTCTACTTAGCAAAAACAACCTAGTATATGTATATTACCCTGACCATCTTGCTTGATTTCTATTTTTCTTTGTTGTATCAAGTTTAGCACAATTGTTGGCTGACTAAAACAAGCTCAGCTTTGACTAGCTTTTGAACTATTTGGCTTCCTTTCAAGACATAGAGTTTAAGTGTAAAAACAGATGTGAGTTTAGAAAATAATTCAAGCAAAAATTGTGCTTACGTGTACAAATTCATCATAGAACTTACCCTTATTTTTTTTCTTTTTCTTTCTTTTTCTACTAATAAGCGCTGCGTCAAAATATTTATCTCAAGAAAATAGCAACAATACAAAGCATGGGAAAGAAATCCAGTCTCAACAGTTATAAGAAAACAAAATGACAAAAATTTAAATGACAAATTAAATAACAAAGGGTAAAGTACCCCCCATGCTTGGATTAGACATTGTCCTCAATGATGTAAAATTAAAAACACATGAGAGGGGTAAGGAAAGCTCACATTGACTAGCATTTGTAGCTTTTCTTCTTATTCCAGCAAAATAAAACAAAGGTAAACCTATGGGTTGCCTCCCACGCAGCGCTCTTTTAACGTCATTAGCTTGACGCTTGTCTTTCAATACCTCAACCTGGATCTTTTTTCGCAAGAGGTGCTGATTTTTCTCCAACTAAGGCTGCAATGCCCAAGTTTTTAATGGGAGGGTTTTCATCCAACAATTTGTCATCAGTTTGAGTTTTCTCAGCCACATTTTTATTCTTGCTTTTTATGAAACCTGTTTTCATCCCATCATTTGAATATGGCTCCAAAATGCATTCTTCCACACAATGGTCTATTATATCAACCCTGCAACAAGAATCCTCAAGAGAAGGGCTTTTCATAAGGTTAGCAAAATCAAACTCAATTTTCTCCTTACCCACATTAAGAGAAAGTTTACCATTTTTAACATCAATGATGGCCCCAACTGTAGCAAGGAAAGGCCTCCCCAAGAGAATTGGAACTTGGGAGTCCTCTTCCATTTCCATCACCACAAAATCAGCCGGTATATACAATTGTCCTACCTTGACAGGAACATCCTCTAAAATTCCAACCGGGTATTTGATGGAACTATCTACTAATTGCAAGGACATCTTTGCGGGTTTGAGTTCACCTATGCCTAGTCTCTTACAAATGGATAAGGGCATTAGACTCACACTAGCTCCTAGATCACACATGGCTCTCTCAATACTCTCACTACCAATAACACATGGAATGGAAAAGCTTCCAGGATCTTTAAGCTTAGGAGGCAATTTATTTTGTATGATAGCACTACATTCTTCCGTCAAAGCTATTGTCTCATTGTCATCTATTTATCTTTTTTTAGACAAAATCTCTTTCAAAAATTTAGCATATATAAGATGGCATTTGAGACAAAGCTTCAGTGAAAGGAATGTTTATGTAGAGCTTTTTCCAAAGATACACGAATTTTTTAAATTGCTCCTCAACTTTGGATTTGGCCAATCTTTGGGGGAAGGGTATGGGTGGTTTGTATGGTGGTGGAGAGACATAAGGTTTTTCTTTCTCTTCTTCTACCACCTCACTTTGTTCATTTTCTTTCTCACTCACATTTTTCTCATTGGTGCCCTTTGGTTCCTCTAATTGTTTTCCACTCCTAAGGGTGACAGCATTTATTTGGGCTTTAGGATTTGGTTCTGGCTGTCCAGGGAAGATACCGGTGGTTCTAGAGGATGAAGCGACTTGTTGAGCCACTTGAGTGATTTGATTTTCAAGCATTTTGTTGTTTGTGGCTATGGAATCAACCTTTGATGTAAACTTGATAAGAGTATCATTCAAAAAAGAAGTTAGATTTTTGAACTCTTCATTTTGCTTAGTTTGAGTTAACACAAAGTTTTCCAACATAATTTCCAAGTTGGATTTTTGAGGACTTTTTTGAAAATTTTGAAAACCGGGTGGTGTTCTAGCCGCTGGTTGAAAAGAGGGGTTGGATGGAGGATTTTTATAGGAAGATTTTGGATGATTCCTCCATCCGGAATTATAAGTGTTTGAAAAAGGATCCCCCTTTTGAGCATTAGATTGATCAATAACATTAACAGACATCCCTATTTGGCATTCAACACCAGTGTGGCCAACAACACCACAAATTTCACAAGGTGGTACAGAAGGAGTAGAAGGTGAGACAGCATTTACACTCAGCTTATCAAATTTAGCAAACAATGCATCTACCTTAGAAGCTAAATGATCAAGAGCAGAGACTTCATACTTACCTGGCTCTTTCTTTGATGGAGGTGTAGCAGTGATGGCTCTCTCACTTGTCCACTGGTAGTGATTCTGCGCCATGTCTTCAATCAGTGCATAAGCCTCTTCATTGTTGTTGTTCATTAGAGCTCCACCCGCAGCAGCATCCACGGTCATTTTTGTAGCATACATCAATCCATTGTAAAATGTGTGGATGATCAACCATTTCTCTAATCCATGATGGGGGCAAAACCTTAGCATTTCTTTGAAACGCTCCGAAGCATCATAAAGAGATTCCCCATCATTTTGAGTGAATCGTGTGATTTGATTCCTCAATTGAGCAGTTTTGCTTGGGGGAAAGAATCTAGCAAGGAATGCTTGCCTTAGTTGATCCCATGTAGTAACGGACTCATTTGGTAATGAATGTAGCCATGCTCTAGCTCTATCCCTTAGTGAAAAAGGGAAAAGCTTTAGTCTTATGGCCTCAGGGGTTACTCCATTCAGTTTGAGAGTACCACAATATTCAAGAAAAATAGAAAGATGGAGATTTGGGTCCTCAGTAGCTGAACCAAAAAATTGGTTCTACTGGACAATAGAAAGTAAAGACGGTTTAAATTAAAAATTATTTGTATCAACAGTAGGATGCACAATAACTGCATGTGGCTCAGCCATAGAAGGCGTAGCGTACTCTTTAAGAGCATGATTTTGATTAGCAGCCATTCTTTGGTTATTGCGCAGTTCTCTTCTTCTTTGGTGAAGATATCTTTCGATTTCAAGAATTGGTTCAACAATTTCTTCGAAACTGTGTGCTCTTCGCATTCAAAGAAGAAGAGAAAAAGTAACAAAATAAAAGAAAACAAAAATTTTCAGTCTAACCGGTACCAAAAAGTCGATTAATATCACTACTCTCCGGCAACGGCACCAAAAACTTGATAGGCCGCAAGTGCACGGTTCTATCGCGTAATAGAAAGTATCGATCCACACGGAGTATTTTGCGACTACTAATCTAATTTTTTGAAGTTGATTAGCTGAAAGGAATCATTTAAATAAAGAGAATAATTTTTGTTGCGTAAAATTCAAAATAAAAGACGCCTTGGGATCATGGTTAGATCACAATGATGGAAATAAACAACCCTTTAACTATTCTTTATCTTATTTTGAAATTGTTTTAAGGACAATATATTCTTTTGGTGTAATTCAAGCTTCCTTTCGGAATGCAAGAATGTGTCTCGAAACAATGATCAAACATATTCTCATGGTTGACATCGCAGAGACCCATTAAGCACAACCTTATTGTCCCAAGGCTAGCAATGCTATTCTCATGCTTTGCTTTGCCTTGTCTAATTCCATTTGTTCCAATATCAAACTTCTCCTATTGGTACTTCGTTTGATATTTGTTTTATAGAAAGTTAGTTTGATGGAATTAGATTAAAATCATGTTTTAAATAAGATAGAGTTTAGTCTTGGACTTGTTTAGGGACCCATCATTGGATTGTGTCCCACAAACCCAAGACTAAAGAAGTCTACTCACTCATGATCATAGTAGACAAGGGAGTAGAAGAGAATGACATAAAGATAAATGACATAGAATTAAAATGGCAAAATGTAAATGGCAGGAATGTAAATAAAGAAATAAAGTACTGAATGTAAAAGAACTGAAATATAAAAGTGCTAGAAGATAAATGGCAGAAAAATAAAGAACAAGAAAGTAAAGGAAAGCAAGTAAACAAGAACTAAAATGAGAGCAAAAACTTAGATAAACTTTGAGTGTAATTTTCAAGTATGCAAAGGTGAGATTACAACTGAATTGAGGTCCTATTTATAGCCTAGGATCAGTAGACAAAGGATTAAATTCGAATTACAAGCCATAATGAAAGAATTGGAAGAGTTTTGTAACATTTTTAGCTTCAGACAAAGGTGCACGGACCACGCTGCTGGGGTGCACGGACCATGCGCTACGTAAAACTTGTAAAATTCTGATTCAGCACACGGCGCACGGACCACGCTTAAGATGTGCGCGGACCGTGCGTGTCGTCAATCTTTTTAGCTTCTTTCTGTAACAGTGCGCACGGACCACGCTTAAGATGTGCACGGACCGTGCGTGGAGGCCTAATATTTGGTTCTATTTACTTGATTTTGTTCCTTTGACCTTGCACTTTTAATCCTTGCTTTTAATCACCCAAATTCTTCCATTTCTTCATTATTTGACCCTGACAATAAAAACCAACATTTTGTAGTAAAATAGCTCCAAAGTAGAACTAAAATCCCACACTTTTTATTTAATTCAAATGCTAAAAACACAATAAATTAAGACTTATCAGTTAGCACGAGTCAGATGAATAAAGAGTAAAAATCATCTCTCGATTTTTATATCATTGACAATTTAAATTAGAAATTTATTATTATTTTTTGTAAAATATTTACCCAATTAAAAAAATTAATATATATAATATTTTTTGGTTAATCTAAGCCATGAGTTTAATAAAAAAAACTTAGGCGCATAAAAGTATAATCTGATAAGGCGCTAGAGGAAGGTTCTAAGACCCAACTTGGTCTTGAAGACTTCATGTTAATAGTTTGTAGTATCTGTATATACTAAGTTTTAGTACTATTGGGAAAAACCTAAGTCCCACCTCGACTAGTGATAAGATCCCAAAAGAGTATATAATGAAGAAGCATTCATCACCTTATAAGGCAGTTTTATGGGGTTGAGTTAAGCCCAATCAACATTTTAAAATGGTATCAAAGTCTATCCTATAGATCTGTCGACCCACCTACTATTATCCACGCTCCTAGTCCAATGGTACTAGGCATGAGGGGGTGTATTGGGAAAAATCCAAGTCTTACATCAACAATTGATAAGGTCTTAAAAGAATATATAATGAAGATGCATCCTTAACTCAGGTCCAATGCACATTCTAAAAAGTACAGATAAGACTAATTTTATTGTGATTCTTTGGAATTGTAATTTGATACTTTCTGGTAGTGCATGTAACTTGAAGTTATATCATTCGAGTTATTAAATTCAAAATTTTGAATATTGTTGTTATAACAAGATCACACTGAATCAAAATGTAGAAGATGAAAGAAGAAGAAACCACACAAGCAATTTGTTTACAGCTAAGTCCAACTTTATTGAAGAATATGATACAAAAAGTGATTACAAGTGTTTCCCTCCTCTGAACCTTTCCCTCCCAGTCACCCCACCTCCATCCAAACCCTGGCCTTATATACATAGCTCACCACAAGTGGCTACAATCAGTTTTAAGATATAACTGCCTAACTAACTAACAGAAAACCTAACTTCCTAACTGATCTATCAAACTCTCTCAGCAAGCTTAACAGTAAAAACAGAATTGTTATATGTCACACATACAACAATTGTTTATGTGACTATCTTATTTTCTAATAGCTCAGAAATTTAGGTATTGCAATAAATATATTTCCAAGAAGAGCTAGGGTGTGGAAAAGTATAAAAATGCCGAAGAGAGAGATTGGGAGGATAGTGCTTCTTTTGATGGGGAAAATATCCTCTCAAGTAGAAAAAAGTTGAGGAATGTGATACAATTATCATCCTTAAAATTCTTCTCTTTTATTTGTTGTATTGTAAACAAACACACACCTTTGTCCAATAAATATGGAGGGGGTTGTACGAAGTATGACCCTTTTGTTTTGTTTCTACATCTAAGTGTCAGTGAGGCCCATTTAAGAAATATCTAGGCTCATGTGATGTTCTACCTAAATTATATTCATCATACTAGTATTTTGCCCGTGCATATACGCACGGGTGATACTGTATCTGTGATAATTTCCTATGAAATTATAAATATGTTGATAGTTTGAAAATAAAATAAAAAAGGGAAAAACTTGAGAAAAGACTATATTTTCTAATTTATTAAAATAGTTGTGTTTGAAAAAGTTTAAAAAAAGTCGGTATTTCATATAATATTAATAATGGAGTAAAAAAGAAAAAAAAATGTAAATGAGATTTTATGTAAAATATGCATCCTCGTTGGCCCTCCTCCCGTTGGCACTCTCGTTATCTCTATCGTTGCCACTTCCGTTGGCATTCTCGTTGCCGATCCCATTGTCAGTCTCTCATTGTCGCTTCCGTTGCCACATGTTAACTCAAAAGAAGTGATTAATTTTAGTAGTTTGAGTAGATTATAAAAATAGTGACTAATTTATTTTCAGTAAAAAACAGAAATTTTGTTTTAATGTTTTTGAAAAAAAATCTCATAAAAAAACAGAAAAAAAAGTATGGAAAAAGATTTTTTTTAAAAAAAAACTGAAAAGTTTTTTTAAAAAAGGCAAAATTACACTAGAGGTCCTTTAAGTTATTTAATTGTAACAAGTTGGCGCTTTTAGTTTTTTCGTACCACTTAGGTCCTTTAAGTTACATAATTTGTACACCGTTAGTCATTTTTTCATTTTTTGTTACAAAAACCCAAGTTGGCACTAATAGAGGTGACATGGTCGTGACAGAGCCTACATATTATCTGCCTCGTAACAATTTGGTCATTTAAGACTACCGTTATGCAATAATTTTGTCCTTTTAACTTGAATGAAAAAGAAGATAGACCATTTTTTTAATTTGAAAGTACCAAATTGTTACATGATTGTAGTCTTAAATGACCAAATTGTTACCAGATAGATGATACGTAGACTCCATCATGGCCAGATCAGCTCTATTAGTGCCAACTTCGATTTTTTGTAACGATAAATGAAAAAAAAGGACTAACAGTATACACATTATGTAACTTAAAGGACCTAAGTGGTACGAAAAAACTTAAAAGACCAACTTGTTACAATTAAAAAACTTAAAGGCTGACACATGTCAGACACACGTCAGCATGTCAGTGCGGCAGTTTTTTTTTTAAAACTGACAAAAAGCTGTGTTTTTTTGTCTTTTAGTGAGAAATTGACGAATTTACCCTAAATTGTGACAAATGTCAAAATTTTAAGATGTTTAAAAATATAAAAGTGCTAGCATGTGATTTTATTATGTTAGAGTAGAAAACAGAGAGACTATAGTAAATAGTAAATTTTAGATTATTTAATTATGGCTTAAATATGTATTCTGCCCCTGCAAATATCACTATAATCGAGTTATACCCCTGTAAAAGTAAAAACTTTAAAATTACCTTTGCAAATATAAATCGCTTACGGTTATTCCCCTCGGTCAGCTTCCCATCCAAAAAAATAATTTAAATAAGGTTTAAATATATGTTCTGCCCATGCAAATATCACCATAATCCAGTTATGCCCCTACAAATATCAGCATAATAGAAAAATTAAAGATTTTGACAGGGGCATAACTGGATTATAGTGATATTTGCAGGAGCATAACTGGATTATGGTGATATTTGCAGTTGTAAAACATATATTTAAACCTTATTTAAATTATTTTTTTGGATGAGAAACTGACCGAGGGGCATAACCGTAAGCGATTTATATTTGCAAGGGTAATTTTAAAGTTTTCATTTTTACAGGGGTATAACTGGATTATAGTGTTATTTGCAGGGGCAAAACATATATTTAAGCCTTTAATTATTGAGTATAATATTAATTTAAGGTTTAAATATCATTTTGGTTCCTGCAAAATAAAAGAATATCCATTTTAGTCCCTGCAAAACTATATTTTTTCAAATGGTCCCTGCAAAATGTTTTTTTAGTTCATTTTGGTTCCTACTTTGATTTTTAAGCTATTTTTGCACATTTTAACACAGTTGACAACGTTAACATGGATGTTTTAGCACTCATGGACTGCCATGTCACTTAAAACAAATGTTAAATTTCTATTATACCAACTTAACTTCAATTTGGGGATAACTTCAATTTAGGGCATAATAGGAATTTAACATTTGTTTTAAGTAACATGGCATTCCACGTGTGCTAAAACATCTATGTCAACGTTGTCGGTTGTTCTAAAATGTGCGAAATCAGCTTAAAAACCAAAGTAAGGACCAAAATGAATTAAAAAAACATTTTGCAGGGACCATTTTAAAAAATATTTTTTTATAGGCTAATAGTTACTAATTTAGTAGTTTGAGTAGATTATAAAAATAGCGACTAATTTATTTTTAGTAAAAAACGGAAATTTTGTTTTAATGTTTTTGATAAAAAACTCAAAAAAAAAACAGAAAAAAAATTATGATAAAAAACAGAAAAGTTTTTTTTAAAAAAAAAAGTAAAAGATGACGCATGTCAGACACGCGTCAGCGAGACACGCGAATTTTTAAAAAAAACTGACAAAAAGTTGCGTTTTTTTGTCTTTTAGTGGGGAATTGACGATTTTACCCCTAGATTGTGACAAAAGTCAAAATTTTAAGATTTTTAAAAATGTAAAAGTGCTGGCATGTGATTTTATTATGTTAGAGTAGAAGAGAAAAGGAAATGGAACATATATTGCTTTAGTTCGTTTTCAATATAATTCTTAACTTTTATGTATTGTAACTATATGATTCAGTTAGCTCCTTTTTACAAATAGCAAAGAAGGGTACACATGTTTCAAACAATTTGACCTTTCTTTATCCCAACCTTTGATATTTTAACTATTAAATGAAAGGCTAAAATTTGATTTGACCATGGTGGAAGACTCTTTCTATTGCCCATGTTTTTTGTCAACTTCATTTTCTCGTTTTTTTTTTTGCCAATTATGCGATATTTAATTCATAGATGGCCGAAGCCTCAAAAACATTAGACCAAGCGTAGCTAATCAATCCACTATTGGAGTACCGTACATGATTACTGCAAATCGCCAGGTCCAATATTGGATCATTTGCCGCTCATTTGCTTCTTTCTGCACACGATCAAATCAAGGCTCACTGGGACCAGAATAGCTTATTGGCTGAAGCTTTGTGTTTTGTTTTTCTTCAAACCCCAATCTGTTGTCGCTCGCTGCTACTAATGGGGTCTAAGTTGATTTCTCGCGGCAGACGAGAATTTCGGTTGTACATCCAGTCGTCATAGAGAATTGCCCCGAGTGCACACTTCACATCCTCCGAAGCTAAGGAGAAAGGTTGCAATCTTAGGCGTCGTTCCAACAACCAGCAGGTAACACCTTAGTGTACGATTGCGCACAGTAACTAGGAGTCATTTTTTTACACCTAAGGAGTCAATTCTCAATGTGATGCTACTATCCGTTCGACGACCCAGTAGAAAAAGTTAAGCTACTAAGCTATGTCTTATGGAACTTGGTAGAAGCGATTTCCTGCTTCCGCCTCCCTACGAAAAGAGTAGCAATTTCTTTCCCGGGAGCTCAAAAATAGGACATTGTAAGTGCATGAGATGCTCTTAACCAAGCTATCATTTAGATATTACAAACTACTTGTTAAGAGTGAAAAAGAAAGACATATGATGAAACCTTGTGTCTCAATTACACCACAGAGATTTTGTTATATAGACGTTTGGAGAATTAGTATACAATATCTACAATAATTACAGATTATTGACAATATCAAAACTACCTAATATCCTGATTCTAATATATTATTTACATATATAAAATATAACGTAATCAACACTCCCCCTCAAGCTGGTACATATAAGTCATATGCACTGAGCTTGTTACATATGTAGTTGGTTCGAGAACCTCTTAGAGATTTAGTGGAGACATCGGCTAACTGATCATTTGACTTCAATGTGCTTAGTCTTCTCATGAAAAAACGGATTAGAGACATTAATATGCAATGCCATTTGATTATCACATATGAGAGTCATTTTCTCATCATGCTAAAAGTGAAGCTCTTTGATGTTTTAACCAAATAACCTCTTGTGTCACTAATGCCATGACTCTATATTCGCTTCAGCACTAGATCTTGCAACAACATTTTGCTTCTTCCTTTTCTAGAATATTAGATTTCCTCCAACTAGCACACAATACCCAAAAGTGGATCGCCTATCGATGGGTGAGCCTGCCCAGTTGGCGTCTGAATAACCAACTATCTAAGTGTTCCCTCTATCTTCATAAATGATAATATTATAGAGCGCTTTCAACATACTTTAGGATTCGAATCACGACATCCCAATGATCTTGACAAGGAGAATTTAAGAATTGATTTACCACACTGACTGCAAAGGAAATATTTGGGCGTGTGACAGTAGGATAATTTAACTTCCCAACCAATCTTCTGTATCTCTCAAGATCTAAAAGTGGCTCCCCCTAATTAAATAGAAGCTTGGCATTTGGATCCATGTGAGTGTCAACTAGTTTGGCATTCAATAGACCAGTCTCTACAAGAATATCCATGGCATATTTCCTTTGTGTAATTACAAGACCATCGTTAGATTGGGCTACCTCAATACCCAAGAAGTAACGGAGTCGACCAAGGTCTTTAGTCTGAAAATGGTTAGAGAGATGTTGCTTCAATTGGAGTATGCACTTCTGATCACTACCAGTTATAACAATATCATCCACATAAACAATTAAATAGATGCATCTCTGGGCTGAATGTCGATAGAATACAAAGTGGTCAGCTTCACTATGAGTCATGCCAAACTGTTGTACCACGGTGCTAAATCTGCCAAACAAGACTCGTGGAGATTGTTTAAGACCAAAAATTGACCTATGAAGTCGACAAATCATGGTCAAGGACTCACCCTGAGCAAAAACCCTAGTTGTTGCTCCATATAAACTTCCTCTTCAGGATCACCAAGCAAGAAGGCTTTTTCGATGTCAAGTTGATAAAGAGGCCAATGTCTGATAGCTGCAATAGAGAGGAGGAGTCTAACTGAGGCAATCTTGGAGACAGGGGAGCATGTGTTGCTATAATCTAGCCCAAATATCAGATTTATCCTTTGGCCACCAACCGAGCCTTAAAACGATCAATCTTACCATCAGATCCAACCTTGACAGTATAAACCAACGACAACCGACTTCACAGAAGGTAGAGGTACCGATTCCCAAGTACCACTTCTTTGAAGAGCACACATCTTGTCAATCATTTCTTGCCTTCACTCAGGGTGGGATAAACCTTCATCTGCAGATTTAGGAATACTAACAGGAGACAAAGAAGAAAGACAAGTGTGATGCAAAGGTGAAAGACAATGATAAATCAAAGCAATGTAATGACGGGAAAGGTTATTAGTAGAACGTATACCTTTACGAATAGAAATGGGGAGGTCAAGCTCACGTAGCAGAACCAGATCCGGTACAGGAGATGGCGCTGGCAGTGAGTCTAGTATGGCCTCTGGAGCAGACACTGAGGCAGGGATGTGTACCACGGGTGGTCTCCAGCGATATGTTTGTAGTGGGGGTGCAGCAGGGGGGTCGATAAGAGGGACCTCTGTGGTGACAAACTCAAGAGAAATAGAAGCAGAAGGCAAGGGAAGCGTGGCGGGAAGAGGCTCCTGAGTTGAGTTGGACGACTCAAAATAAGGGACAAACTCAAAGAAGGTAACACCGACAGATATGACGTAACATTGAAGAGTAGGAGAGTAACAACGATAAGGGGTGTGCATGGTATGAATACCACAGCATATTGTACCGCACCAAATTTAAAAATGGTTATAGTATCCTGCTTTTTGTAAAACCAATTTGTAGTTGTAAACCAATTTATCTCTTGTTTAGCACCAGTTTATTACCGGTTTACAAGTGCTATACGGCTATGTGAATTTGCTAATTTTTGTGCACCGAATACCCGACTGTAACTAAAAGCAATACTAGTGCTTTTTGACAAGAACAATACAAGTGCTGCATTTACCAGTTTTAATTGGTCAACTCATTCATATATATGACCTGATTAAAGCCTTTACAGTCGTGTTTAATATCATAAAATCTAGTAAAAAAATCATAAAATCTTCCCAGTAATTCATATCCATTGTTTTATTTAATTTTTCTAGCTGCCAAAAAAACAATACACGTTGCCATCCTGTGGCAGACTTGTGTGTAGTTGAGGGAGTTTACTTGAGCATACTGAAAAAATTGTTCTATTTATCTTATATGTAATTGTTTTAAATCTTTAAAATTTTAAATTTGCACTAGTACTCCTAAGTTTACTCTTAATTGACCCAAGACACAATTTTGAACATCCTAATATCGGGTCCTTGATCCGCGACTGTTCATCCAATCATTAAAGTAATAAAAATAAAATAACAAAGTAATATTAATATTGAATATAATACAAGTGCTCATCTCATCATTAAAATAATAAAAATAGACTAAGAAAATAATATATTAAAATAATGAAAAAGTTGAAAGAAAATGTGAAATTGAGAAAGAAGTACGATAGAAATAGCCAAATATGTAAGAAAGCAATTGCGAAATGTTAAAGTGAGAAGGAGTGGTCAGAAGCGGCAACAAGATAGAAGAAGATTAGAAGAGGAGTATCGTAGGATCTGATAGATGTGGTAATTACTGGTTTAGATACAATAAATTCCCAGGCTTCCAGTTTTTCCTAAAAGGGAATGGATCGGTTTTTATTAAAAATGTTGTGGGCTTTTCATAGTGGTCCAATATGGTTTTTGGTATGGTTCAAGTTTACTAGTTTTTTTGCACACCCCTAACAACGATAGCCTTTTTGAGACCGATGATAACCAAGAAAGACACATTTTAGTGACCGAGCCTAGAGTTTGTCAAGACTAGTAGAGAGGTTGTGGACAAAACATGTGGACCCAAATACACGTGGCTAAAGCGAGTGTAGTGGGGTATGAGGAAAAATGATAGAGTGTGGTGTTTGGTCATCAAGAACAAAGGATGGCATGCGATTTATAAGGTAACAAGCTGTTAGAACCGCATCCCCCCAAAAACGAGTGGGAAGGTTACCATGATGGAGAAGGGTCCGTGTAGTTTCCATGAGATGCCGATTTTTGCGTTCGACAACCCCATTTTGCTGAGGTGTGTAAGCACAAGATGTTTGGTGAAGGATACCATTAGATGCCATAAAATTTTGGAATTGTTGTGACAAATATTCCTGGACATTATCACTACGCAAAGATTGTATGGACACACCAAATTGAGTTTTAATTTCTTTATAAAATTGTCCAAAGATAGAAAATAAATCGGACCACTTCTTCATTAAAAATAACCATGTTCAACGGGAAAAATCATCAATAAAAGTAACAATATATCTAGACCAAAAAGTATTGGTAGTACGAGAAGGACCCTAAATATCTATTAGGAAAATGACTACGGGTGTGTTTCCTTAACTGGCACAACTTACAATCTAAAGTAGACAATTTAGTAAGACTCGGCACCAACTTTTGGAGTTTTTGAAGACCATGATGACCCAACTGAGCATGTACTGTAAGAGGAGAATCAGTGGTTGCACAAGCCTTGGATGAGGAGAGATGATAAAGGCCATTCGACTCACATCCGACGCCAGTCATCTGTTTTGAGATCCAGTCCTACAAGTTAACGTCTCTTTTTAGTAAAGGTAACAACGCAATCAATGGACCCAGTCAAACGTTTAATAGAATTTAAATTAAATGGAAATTCAGGAACATAATGGACATTGTCAACAGATAAGGAGGGGAGGATAAAAGAGCTTTATTACCAGTAATGTGATCAGGAGCACCAACATCAAGGGTCCAAGGGCCAAGGGAAGATGACTGAGACGCGCAAGCAAATGATTTACCAGTGTGTGCACTTGAAGAAAATCTTCATAGTCAGAGTTTTGCCAATTTTCAACCCATTGGAGAAAATCTTCATAGTCAGATGGAGTTGACTTAGCCTTAGTTGTGGTCTCAGGTGTCTCTACTGGAGGAGTATGAGCTGCATTTATAGTACGTGGGGGACGCCCATGTAATTTCCAACATCGATTAATCGTATGACCTAGATTGTGCAGTGATCACACTTACGGAGATTCTTGGACTTGGATGGAGGACCACGAGAGCGTCTCTGATTGTTTTGTTGTGATGGAAGTGCATCAATGTCACTCGGCCCAGAGGTTGCCGACAGCTCACGAGTAAACTTAACCGGGAGTTGGAAAAGGACAAATGATGCGGTGGACATTGTGGGAACGGCAGCGGACCCCAAAATCTGGTCATGAGTGGCAGCGTAATCTTGAGGCAAGCCATAAAGGGCGAGGAGCATAAAGAAGGTGTTGCATTGCTCAAGTTCCTTCTTCTTTTGAGTAGCATCAGAGGCAGCCAGAGGTAGTATCTCATTAAAATCATGTAGGGCAGCATGAACATGACCGAGATAGGTAGACATAGGACCGTCAAATGTTTGTAGTGCAATGAGTGTCATCAAATCATGATACACTCCATAGAGACGCTGAATATCATTAGTGTTAAGTTCCTTATCCTGACTCCAAACTAATTCACATGTGAGATGACGACGAAAAATCGTTTTGATGAGAGGACTAATGGTGGACTTGATAATACTACACAACTGAGCAACAATCTTTTCAAATTTCGCACGTCCAGTGACGTCAAATACACTGCAGCCTTCTTGGAGAGATGATCCTTGTAACCATACCATATCATCCATAACAGAATGTTAGAAGCCCAAGTGTCATAGTTGGAACCATCTAAATACTCCGTAGTGAGGGGAGAAGTCACAAAATTGATGAACAACTTAGAGGTTTAGGTGAAGGTTGTCATAGTCAGTCCCAAGTGAGAGAAAACATGCCAAACGGGAGAGAGAAAGGGTTGTTTGTACCAAAACACGCCCAACAGTTGCTCGAAACTGAAAAGTAAGGGTAGATCGGGAACCAGGAGAGAGAGAGAGAGAGAGAGAGAGAGAGGCGACTCCAACGAAGAAAATGGCGATCGGACATGTGGCCAGACGCGTCGTCATGCGTCGAAACACAGTTTGCCAAAATATTTTTATCCCCGGTGGACAGTGGGTCCAACGGGTAAGCACGACTTTAGGGTTGTCTCTCAATTGGCTCTAGATACCATGTTAAGAGTGAAAAAGAAAGACATATGATGAAACCGTGTGTCTCAATTACACCACAGAGATTCTATTATATAGACATTTTGAGAATCAGTACACAATCTCTACAATAATTACAGATTAATGACAATATCATAACAACCTAGTCTCGATTCTAATATTATATATATATATATATATATATATATAATAGAACTTAATCATCACTACTCAGCATATCGGTTGTAGCAAACCTAACCTAGCGGTTTTGTTGGCACACGCCTAAAAGGCTCGAGAGAACCCCACCACCGAAAAGGACTAACTTTGATGCTTTCGTCGTATGTTTCAAGAAACAAGACTTTGACAATAGCAAGCTTTAAATAAGGGCTCAACTGATTTGTTTTTACATCTTTCCTTGCTCAAAATGTCCACAACTCGATACTATGGTCGTGACGCTGAAAATCTGCAGCATGCTCCAAAATCGTTGTGTTTTACCGAGAAGGGAAGAAGTAGAAGACATGAGCTCATATGAAGATTCGATTTTCCATTTAATTTTGGTTAAGCATAATCCTTGTTTTAGGTTTTTCCTCTATCCAATATCCCAGAAGAGATACCAAGGATTCCAAGATAACCAAAACCACTATATAAAGATTGAAAACTATTCCAACAAATATATTGAGACATCCCAAAAGGATAAGTTGGTACCCTTGTTGTGTAGGAATAGTGGAACGATAGCAACAGAAAGTTATCGCACAGAGATGTAAGGGAGGAAGGACAAGACACTAAGATGAAAGAATCCTCAGAATGCCACCACTACCAAGGAGGTCACCAAGTGGATTAGGAGCTGAAGGGCGATTGTGATTTTTGACAGCTCATAGTTGGAAATGTAGAAGCTCTGTTGGTGTCTTTGGTGGTTCAAATGGGACAGATGGACATTAGGCGTGGTGGGTGGTGTATCACCACCTCCGTGAGAGAGAGAGAGAGAGAGAGAGAGAGAGAGAGAGGACAAGAATTAAGTAGTAAGGGGTCTGATGGAATAGAAGGAAGACATGATCTCCACTTACTCAGGGTTCAAGGAGGGGTGTTGGGGAAAAATCGAGACGTTTGGGAAAGAGAAGAAACAAGTTGAAAAAGAAAGCTTCGGTCGTGCAAGCAAGATAGCAAGACAGAGCTACACAACCAACCGTTGAAGCAGAGGATAACCCTGATGCTGGAAGAAATTGAGACAAGATTCAATGCCACTAAAATGGCCAGGCAGCACCATGCATATTGCATGCTAAGTCAAATGGCCCAACATCGTCCCAAGTCCTAAAAAACCACCTGAATAGACACGACACAACAGAACAAGGGCGCTGCACTAGAGCCTTGGAGAGAACTCTAGTAGTTAGTATAGGAGGAAAGACGAAAAGTCCAGACTTTCCTCGTATTTGAAGGCCAACTGGTCCGAGGTCAAAAGATTCGAAACTGTAGGCCACATAGGATGAGATGGGAACAAGTTGAAGGAAAGGATAGGTCATAGAGACAGCTAACAGATCCGGCCAGCGAGAAAGAAA